>JBCNJP010000010.1:36172194-36405741 GCA_039602395.1 Deinandra increscens subsp. villosa
CTTGAGCAAGAACTAGAGAGAGTAGAGAGAGAGAGAGAGAGAGAGAGAGAGTTCCGTGAATGGGGAGGGAGAAGAGAGAGTGTGGTGGGAGGTGAAAGTGTTAGGGTTTTGAGAAATGAGAAAAGTGTGTTTTAATGTGTTTATTTATATATGGGGAGAGCAAGTCATGAGGGGTGTCTTTGGGTAGCTCACAAAGCTGCCTGGGGGGGGGGGGGTCTTGTGTCACGGGTTTGGGAAAAGAGGAGGGAAAAAGAGTGTTTGTGGTTTGAGTGATCATGGGAACAAAGTGTGGTGTGTTTGTGTGTGTTACGTGACCGAAAAGGAAGATGGGAGGGGGCTCAGTTCGGTCAACCGAGAGGTAAGGGGGGAGGGATGGTGAGGTGATGGATGATGGGTTGGTGATGATGGAAGTAAGGTGGTGGTGTTGATTGGAAAAGATAATGATGGTGGTGGTGGTTGATTGGTATGGGGGGGGGGGGTAAAGGTGGTGATTGATGTGCATGGGGGTGGGGTCGACAAAGAGGGTGGCGGTGGCGGGTGAGGTGGTCGGAGGTTGTGGTTCTTGGTGGTGGAGGTAACCGAGAGTGGTGGTCGGGTGGTGGTTTGCATGCAACATGCAAGGTGACGGGTTTTGGTTTTAATTAAAACTAGAAACGGTTGGGTTTGTTTGTCGTCGCGATCAAATGCGATTAACTAGTGAAATTATTTGGTGAGGTTTGGTTTTGAAATTTTGACATGGGCTGTTAGAACAAGTTAAAGTGTCAGATGCTAGGTCTAGGCGTTTTGTAAATGTAATGTTGTTTTTGTAAGTTTGTATTCCAGCCTACCAGTGGGCGGACCAGTTGGTACGCCGATCCGTACCAACTGGTACGCTGAGTTAAATGGTACGCTAGACAAACTAAGTATAAATAGATTTAAGTCTTTAGTTTAGAGTAGAAGAGCGAGTGCATCCTGTCGTAAGTGTGTGTTTTCATTGGTGTTCTCTCTGTAACCGTTTGCTATTGGAATCAATCAAAGAAGCGTTTATTTACCTTGTTGTTCATCGAATCGATCATATCACACAGTAGTAAGATCCATATCAGTACTTACAAGTGGTATCAGAGCATCTCCAGGTTGCTCTGCTGCTGTGATTTGATTGTTTTTCAAATTCTAGAGAGAGAAAGTAGGATTTTGAGTCAATTGTCTTCATTTCATCTCAAAGCTGAGTGTATTCGATACAAAATTTGATTTCAAAATGTTCCTTAAGTGCGTTAGCTGAGTTATGTGTCAAATTTCCGTTCAAAAAGCCAAAATTATCAAAATTCACTCGATTTCAATTGGTACGCCGCTGCTACGCCCAAAGAACACCTTGGTATGCTGCTGGTATGCAAGGCAATCTTCTTAGGTGTTTTGGTACGTTCGATCTGGTACGTAGGACAATCTTCTTAGGTGGTACGTGACGGTTACTCACTGGTACGTTGACAGTTACGTCGTACCAGTCTGGTATGCTACATATTTTGGTACGCCAGTTGGTTTGGTCCGTAGGTTGGTACGCCTGAGATAGTCTGGTACGTAGGTGGTACGGGTGTAGAAAGTGGTACGCTGAAGTTGATCTGGTACGGAAGTCGATAATCTGGTACGCCTGAGTCAGTTATGATATAATTCATCATGGATCCGTTCCAAGCGTTTGCTGCGATGTCAACAACTGTTTAAGCTTCACTCAACTACGACAACGAAATTGGAACCATGAACAAGGTTCCTATGTTGATGAAGTTTGAGGACTTTCACAATTGGAAAACGCGTTATGAATCATAGATAGGTGTGACCGATGTTACTGTGTGGACACCTATGTTGGATGGATATACTGTGCCAACGTTTGCAAGTGGTGAAGAAAAACCATACAATAAATTGAACGACACTGAAAAAGAAGCTTTTAAATTGGAAAAGAAGGCATATTCTAATCTGTCAATGGCATTACCGAAAGATATTCTTCATTAATTTAAAATGCACACAACTTCTAAAGCGTTGTGGGAGGCATTGTACAACTGATGTGAAGGAAATGTCCAGTATAAGAAAAGCAAGAAGAAGGTATTGTTGAGGGAATATGATAGTTTCTTCCATGTTCAAACGAAACAATTAATGATCTTGTATCAAGGTTGTCACATCTGGTGAGCGAGCTTGAAATTGTTAGCGTAAAGAAAGAAGCTAATGAGTTGAAAGAAAAGTTATTAGATGCCTTACCAGCTAAATGGGAAGGATACATTCTGCTATTAACTCATGACAAAGGATTTGATGATGTATCATATGACGATTTAACCAGGAATTTGTTGGCACGGGAATTAGATATGATGAGAGTTAAAACACTTCCAGCACAAGTACAGAACCCAGATGTATATTTTAGGGAAAATGCATCCACTATGCATGCGAAAGTCAAAGCAAGTTCAAATCCATCGACTACTGCGTTCTATGTGGAAAATTCTTCGGCTGGTCATGCGAATATGTCTTGGGGTTTATCTATGGATAGTTATTCTCACAAGGCTGCTGCGACATATCCTGTTTATACAAATCAATCTACTCCTGCATCAAACCAGAGTTCTTTCTCAGCAAAAACTACAAATGAATTCATGGCATTGTTTTCTGCAATGATTTCTTCTTATGATGGTGTAGTGGCAGGAAAGCTAACGAGTGCTGAATTAACTGATGAAGATTATGAGCAGATTGATGCAGATGACTTAGAACTCATGGATATAAATTGGTCAATGGCTAGGCTGGTCCGAAGGGGTAAGAAATTCATGCAAAGGACAGGGCGCAAAGATCTTAACCCTGAAGGAAAACTTGGTTCATGCCATTTTGCCAAAGAATGTAGTAATGGAAAGAAGCAAGAGACTTCTAAATTGTATCAGAAATATGCGTCTCAAAGTGCTAAAGCATCAGGGAGTAACTCTAATCCATCTAGTTCTAATGCAAATGCTTATGCTTCTAGCTTAGAGTCTAAAGCATTAGTTTCACAAACTAGTGAAGGTTACGATTGGAGTGCAGATTTTCCTGATGAATCTGCTTTTCTGTGCAGTTCTGAAGTTCCAAATGTGAAGATTGAAGACAATTCTGAACTTCCAGGAGAAGATTTTCATGGAGATGGTCAACAAGCTTTCATGGCTAATGTTCAGGTTGATTCTAAACTCTATGAACATTGCATTTTAACTGTTAACCAATTAAGGGAACTTTATGATGAGAAGGTTAAGTATTATGACAAATACTTGTTAGCAGAAGAAAACACCAAAATTTATAAACAAAGGTGGGAGGCTATTAAAGCTGAACTGAAGAGTGAACATGCTTTGACTCTGAACACGAAAATTGAGCTGAATAACAAAATTGAGGAATACATTTATTCTGAGAAAAAAGGCCTGCAGAAGCTAATGCTAAAATTTCATAATTAAACATTGAAATTTTAGATCTTCAACGACAAATTGAAAATTTTAAAAATTCAGCTTCCTTTGTAAGTTTCCTGTGCAAAGATGAAACCTTAAAAGAAGTGTTCAAAGAGTCAGGATGCAATTCAGTTCCACCACTTATTGTTCATGGTTTAGGACCTAATGAAACTGAGATCAAGCCATCTATTGTGTTTGATTATTCCAAGTTCAATGAGAACTTGATTGTATCATCTGATAGACACAAAGGCATGTATAAGAAAAAGCCGGTCAAACATGTGTCAAAACCAAATCATGATGCTCCAAAACAAGTTGAATCCAGTGACTCTGCGGTTGACAAACCTGTCACTGAGACTAAACCTAAATTGACACCTTTAGAGGAGGCCATGAAAATTAAAGAAACCGAAAAGAAAATGAAAGAGATTAAAAAGGAAAAATTAGTAAAAGGTCGTGATTTGTTTTATGAAAAGGATTTAGTAACTGAAAGCAATCAAGCCATACCTGATGTTAATTTAATTCTGGTTCCTCCTTCTAAATCGGTGAAATTTAGTGGAGTCGGTTTTGGATCAAATGCTGAAAATTCTAAGGTCAATCAGAAGAAACCTCAGAAATTTCAGAAGAATGACAAGAAAAATGTCAACTCATTTGACACCAAATTTGGCAAAACTGATGATAAGCTGAAAGGTAAAACTGAGAATGGTGAGTCTCCTCAGAAAATGAAACTGTATTGTCTCAAAGGTAGTGATACCATTTTTTCTGATGCGATATTCCCACTGTGTTGTCTTGATCCACAAGAATTGCTAAAGTTTTCTATGCTGAGTCCGAAGAAAAAGGTGTATCTGATCATGGAAATGTGGAAAATGTTTCATTACCAAATTTTAAATCCAGTTCAAATGATCAGAGATCTCACAACTGATCATACTCTCCAATGGCTCAAAGATCTATCTTTAGATCCAATTCATCAAAAGATCAGAAATTTAAATCAAAGTCAAAATCTTCAAATTACTCTCCAAGGAGTTTTTACAAATCTGATGGTCAGTTTTCCTCAAAAAACAAACAGTTTTGACTATGAATCATATGGTTTTTGTGAAGACTAAGATTTTTATGATGATTTTGGACAATTTGAGGTAAATAAATCCAAACAAGTCAAACCAAAGGGTTATTCTGATCAGTGTGGGGTGGATGAGTATGGGTTCTATAATAAATTTGGGTATATTAGTCCTTTGTTTAAACCTCCCCAGAACTCCAAATCTCAGAGGTTTAAGACCAAGGCACCCAAGAAAGTTTTTCAGCTAATGAATGATGATAGCACCTCAGATGAATTTTGGCTAGAAAACGTGCTTTCGCCGTCAATAGTGAAAAATCTGATTCAGATTCAAATTTCGATTCCAAGCCAAAGATAATAGATGAGAAAGTGGTTACCAAACAGTTTTTTAAAAGAGGGAAAATTTTCAAACATACTCAAAAGTCTTTTGGTAGTTCATCCACTTGTGATTCCACTAGTGATTCATCTATTCCATCTTTAAGGCAAAAGTGGCTGGCAAAACTGTCTTCAAAAGCCACTGAAGATTTCTCAGAGGATACCGGTCGACCCAAAGCTGAAAGCATGGGTCCAAATTCCAACTAATTATTTGCTACCTTGTGCAGGGTGCTCGAAAGCCAGCTATCAACAACTTCTGGGTGGTTGATAGTGGATCATCCAGACACATGACTGGTAATATCTCCCTGCTATCCGATGGCAAACCAATTGATGGCGGGATTTTTACTTTTGCTGATAATAAAGGAGGTCGAATAACCGGTGAAGGAAAAATGGTTAACGAGAAAGTCACATTCGATAAAGTTCAATTTGTGGAAGAACTACAACATAACCTGCTTAGTATCTCACAAATATGTGACAAGCAGTACACTACTGCTTTTATAAGTTCTGAATGCTTAATCTTGAAGCCCGGAATCAAATTCCTGAAGAATGGATCGTGATGCATGCACCAAGATTTCGAGATCTGTATGTGCTGAATATGAATCATACTTCGTCTGTTGTATCGGCTACATGTTTCATCTCAAAAGCCACGGAAAAAGAGTCAGTTTTGCGGCATCGCTGAATGAGACACATCAACTACCGGAAGATGAAATATTTAGTAAATCATAATTTGGTGGATGGAATTTCCAAGAATCATTTCTCTATTACTGATGTGTGTGTTTCCTGCAAGAAGGGAAGCAACAGAAGTAGTCTCATCCTTCCAAACGAATTAATACAGTTGTTACACCGTTGGAGCTACTTCATATGGATCTCTTCGGTCCTATGAATATTAGTAGCGTTTTGATGGTTGTTTTTATTGTTTGGTGATCACGGATGACTTTTCACGTTTCTCATGGGTGACGTCTATGCATTTCAAAGATGAAACTCCTGATACCATTAAGAAATTGTTATCGAAATTCGGATCTATGTACAAGTATAAAATCTATCGCATTCGGACTGATAATGGTACTGAAATCAAAAATGCAAAAATGACAGAATTTTGTTATGCACTTGGTATTGTTCAAGAGTTTAGTGCACCGTATACACCACAACAGAACGGAGTTACTGAAAGGAAGAGTCGCACACTGATTGAGAGAGCATAAACAATGTTGTCTGATGTACACTTAGCAATTACATTTTGGTCTGAAGCGGTTCATATTGCTTGTCATGTGCAATCGTGTTCTAATTGTCAAACGATTGGACAAAACAAGTTATCACTTGCTTAAAGATCATAAGCCGAATTTAAGCTTTTTAGAGCCGTTTAGGTGTAAGTGTACTATCCTCAAGGAAGGTGGAAAGTTGAAGGAAAAGGCTGTTGAAGGTATTTTTGTTGGATATCAAAATCCAATGAAAAGGGTTTACTTTCCTGCTACAAAGAAAATTGAGTTTCACTTGAATGTTGATTGTTAAAGATATACTTTTCTATCACCCAAGACGGAGGCTATTCCTGCCTTTGACTACAATCATTTCTTTGATTCTTTCTCGGTTGCACGGACTGAATCTGTCGATGAGCCTTCTGAATAACTCATAGTTGTTGCTATATTGCATTCAATGAATCATCATGGATCAAATATTCTGAAGCTTCATAGTGTTTCTACTACTGCTTCATCAAGTCAAAATGTTTCTAATTTAGAAACTATGAGTTCATTTGATGATGATGAACGTAATTTTCATGAAGCTGAATCAAAACCGGTTGATGATTCGATTACATTACCAAGCACTAGTTCTCCATTTTCGATTACATTACCGATTGGTGATATTTATAGCTCGGAGGATGCAGATGAAAATTTAAATACTCTTAAAGAAAATATTGTGGTTCCTGACACAACCACTCTTCGGATTCATAACATACATCCAAAAGAGATCATTATTGGAGATCCGAATTCTGGAGTACGCACACGACATCAATTATCCGATTCGGTTGACGCTTTGATTGCTGAGTTCAGGATTCTGGGGTTCAAGATGAAGTATTCCATTATTATTTTTTATCTCAAGTCGAGCCTACAAATGTAGACTAACCGTTGCAAGACGCGTCTTGCGTGGAAGCTATGCAGGAGGAGTTGCAGTAATTTTAAAAATTGGGTGTCTGGCATCTCTTTGATTTACCCATCAATTCAAAGAAGCCTGGTGGTACTAAATGGGTGCTCAAGTGTAAGAAGGACGATCGCGGTATCATCGTCAGGAACAAAGCTTGATTAGTGGTTCAGGGTTTCTGACAAACTGAAGGGATTTTAATGAGGTTTATGCTCCAGTAGCCATGATTGAGGCTTTAAGAATTTTCTGGCTTTCGCAGCATATCACAGGTTTAAAGTGTATCAAATGGACGTCGAAAGTGCTTTTCTAAACGGGAAAATTCGTGAGGAGGTGTATGTGAAGAACCTCCTGGTTTCTATGATCCAGATTTTCCTGAGCGTGTGTACAAACTGGATAAAGCTTTGTATGGTCTTCACCAAGCTCCACGAGCTTGGTATGAGACGTTATCTACACATCTCATTGAAAATGGGTTCAGACGTGGAAAAGTTGATTGCACGTTGTTTACAAAGAAGTTTGGGAAAGAACTCTATTGGTTCAAGTTTATGTGGATGATATTATTTTTGGAAGCACCAACGACAAGCTGTGTAAAGAGTTTGAGCTTGTGATGCAAACAAAATTCGAGATGAGTTCAATGGGAGAGATGAGTTTCTTTCTCGGCCTCCAAGTGAATCAGTCCGCAAAAGGCATATTTTTGCATCAAACGAAGTATGTGTCTGATATCCTGACGCGATTCAATATTGGAGATGTCCGGATTCCCCATACTCCTATTCAGGTTTCTCATGGCCTTACACCAGATGAATCTGATGACAATGTTGATCCAACATTGTTTCGTTCCATGATTGGTTCTCTTATGTACCTTGCTGCTTCTAGACCTGACATAATGTTTGCAGTTTGCATGTGTGCTACGTACCAGGCATCTCCCAAGGCTTCACATTTGTTAGCAGTAAGGAGAATTTTTGCTTATTTGAAGGGTTGTCCGGATCTTGGTATCTGGTATCCTAATGATAATAAGTTCGAGTTATCAGCCTACTGAGACTCGGATTATGGAGGGTGTAAGACTAATTTCAAATCCACTACCGTCGGTTGACAATTTTTGGGGGAGAGGCTAGTTTCATGGCGGTGCAAGAAACAAACCTCAGTTGCGACATCTACGGCGGAGGCGGAATACGTTATTGCTTCTAGTTGCTGTTCACAGGTTCTGTGGATTCAACAGCAGTTGCGCGATGACAGTTTGAAATTTCTGACCACTCCTATCTTTATTGATAACTCGGCTGCTATATCAATTCACACTGATTTTCAAAGAGCTGATTTGTTTACCAAAGCGTTTGATAAAACTCGCTTCCGATTTCTTTTGAAAATAAATGGTGTTACTCGTCTCACTACCACTTAATCTATTTCCGTTGATCATTTTTATTTTCTTTTATGTTTTCATTTGTTTTTCTGTTTTTTAGGGGAGAAATATGGAGAATACAAAAATATTGTGATTTCTTGTATTCAATATGAAAAAGCATAAAAAAACTGAAAAATGCAAAAATTTTTAAAAAATTTAAAAAATGCAAAAACTGAGATGTGTGATCCAACCTTTGTGAGAAATGATGGTACATTAGAATATGATACTGACCATGGATAAAATAGGAAGAAAGGCTGCATGTACTTGTCTGTGTTTCTGAATGTGTTAATCAAATCTGATATATGCAAGTGTGATATAAAGATAAAGCTGGCCTGAAATCTGTGGTGAAACATGATTCTCAATTTTTGTGTAATTTTGTTCTTATCTGAAACTACAAAAATAGAATAAGAGGATGTTCTAGTGTATGCATGCTTTATTTTGAAAGATTTAAACTTGTTTGATTTTCTTTATTTTGTCAAACGATCAGACTTTCTCTGCGTATCGAAAGATCGACTTAATCGTTGTTCGTTTGACGTTCTGCTTTATTTTTCTTGGTGTTTCGTATAATTCATCAGGCTTTCTCTGCGTATATGGGAGTATCGACCTGATTGCTGTTGAATTATACAATTTCAACTTGTTTTCTCTTTTTTATTTTCTCAAAAATTCTTGGGCTTTCTCTGCATGTCCACAAGACCGACCTGATTTCTAGGTATTTGAGGTTCTGATTTCTTTTTGCATGACACACTATGAACTCATAGTCTTTGTATATAAATTCTATGGTGAATAAGAGAAAAATCAAAAATATAACAAGTCAGATTTTTAATTACTTGAATATGTGGGTTCCATGATTTATGTGCTTGATAAATAGTTACCTAACACATATCAGAAAGCTATAGAATTTGATTTGATTTAACTGAAAGAAACATGAAAGTGTTGTATTCGTGCACAACTTGGCTTGCATTCTGATTATTCTGAAATTGAAATGTGTGTGGTATATATGTCTGATATGATCTCACGTTGCGATCTTTCTCACAAAAACATAACTTATTGCATTTACTTTTGTTTTTGTTGATTTGGTACATTTTAGAAAATCTCAAAAAGATTTTAGGTGTGTTTTAACATAAATTCGAAAAATCAAAAAGATTTTGGTGTGTTTACATATAAACTTGCTAAAATTCAAAAGATTTTGTTTCTGCGTATTTTTCGATCAACTGGAGACGGAAAACGACAATTTCTTGTTGTTTGAACCACAATCGAAGAGTAAACCAGCTCATCATCTTTAAATGTGCAAAATTGAAAAATTATGATTTTTGGGTAAAAAAATGACAAAACTGAAAAGTTTGGGGGTTAAAATTGTAATTGTCATTGGTATGCACGTACCAAAGTGATACGCGGGGTGGTACGCCCGTACCAAGTGGTACGCTGGGCCGGACCACCAGGTGTATAAATAGGATCAACCGGTACGCATACTTCATAACTCGCGTACCACATTCCACACACATTGGTTGTCTTGATTCACGAAAGTGGTTGTCTAAATCTCATAATTTTTTAGATTTAAGTCCGGTTTTTCGCGAAACTCGACATTTCTCTAGTTCAGTCGGTTAACAAGCATCTTCATTGTTTTTAAACACATGTTTAGACTCGATCGTTTTTTATGTAGAACAAAACATTAGTGCCCAATTTCACAACCCGTACAAATTTTGGATTCAAAATTGCAATTGACCATTCAGTGACTGTTCTTCCATCGTACCAGTTGCTACGCAGGCCCGTACCAACATGGTACGCATACCCTTTATGGTACGGCAGATGGCATGTACTAGTGTGGTACGTTTGACTTTTCTGGTATGGTCAATGGTCTTTATTTAAACTGGTACGCCCGGACCAATGTGGTCTGGATGACGAATGTGGTACGGGACATGGTACGCTGGCTAGATTTTTCACAAAGTTCAATGTTTAAGCGTTTCGAGTCAAATTTGAGTCAAATGTTAGCGGTTTTGATCATCTAACACAAATTTAACGTTGTTTTTTTTTTTGTGAATTTTCAGAAATGGCTGTTGTATTACCGTCTAATGATGAACACAACATTTGTGCACATCTCGATGCTTCTAACAAGTGGTTGTCTCATTTTGGAAATATTTTTGAGTTCATGCGGGTACACTGTTTGGTTGCTCCACCGGTGAATAGATTGAGGGTTTATGAAACTGACATTGTCATTTCAGAGGATGATGTTCGTAGAGTGTTACAACTCAATGATAATGCTGATTTTCCTGTTGAATTTGATGAGCCATATTTGATCGGATTACTTCGAAGAATCAAGTATGATGGAAATATAACCGCAAAGTGGTTTGTCAAGGAAAATCTTTCTCCACCATACAAGTACCTGATGCATCTGATAATAAGTTGTTATGGAAATAGGTTGAGAGGTCACGAAAAGTTTGATATGAAGCTTCTGTCATTCTTTACAGCGCTAGTGATGAACAGAGAATTCAATTTCTATAGATGGTTGTTTGCTTACATGAAAGAAAATATTTTTGTAAAGCAAAAGAAAAGCCTAATGTATCCAAGATTCATCCAGATGATTGTGGATGCTTCATATCCAAATCTTCCGAAGAATCCAGATTCTGTTTTGATTCTTAAGCACATGAATCAAGCAGTTGTCGGCAAATTACCGGTTTATCAGAAACACAAAGGGGCTAACATACTGTTAGAGCATATTCCTATGCTACCTTGTGTCTCGTGTATTGTATCTAGACTAGAGCGTTTGTGTGAGTCTTAGTGGCAACATACCAAGGTGCCCGTACCACTTAGTCCGTCGTACCATTGGTACGGGCGTACCAATGGTACGCTGGGTGGTCTGCCAGTTTTATGTTGAGCACTATAAATATGTTCGTGTTAGAGAGAGAGCTAACTGGTTCTGTCATTTCTCTATTTCTTAATTGTGTGTTCTGAGTGTGTCACTCTCTCTAGAGCTTGTAATCTCTAAGTGAATCAATAAAGCAAAGCTTTATTTACTCTCCTCTATTATCGATTTACCGAATCATGCAGTAGTAAGATCCCTCCGAGGTACTTATAAGTGGTATTAGAGCAATCAAGGTTGCTCTACTGCTGTGATTTGGTCAGATTCGAATTTCTACTGAGAGAAAGTTGGGCTTGTATTCGTTTTTCATCATTTTTTTCTAATTCTGAGTGTTTCTAAGGTCAAAAATTATTTCTGAGTGTTTCTAGAGTGTTTTTGCACCTCACTGATTCAAATTCCAGTCTAAATTATCAATATTATAAAAAATCAGTCGATTATGAGTTGGTACACTGGATGAATTTTCTGGTACGCCATATGAACGCTTGGTACACTGATTGGTACGCAAGGCAATATTTATAGAGATTTGGTATGCCGGTTACTGGTACGCACGACAATCTTCAAAGCTGGTACGCGATGGTTACTTGGTGGTACGTTGACGGTTATTCCGTACCAACTGGTCTGTGATCTAGTACGCTAAGTGTATTTGGTACGCTGAGATTGTTGGTCCATAGGTGGTACGTAGAAAATTTTGGTACACTGAAAGGTTGTTTGGTATGCTGGCAGTAGATTGAAAGTCTCATAACTTTTGCATTGTGAATCATTACAAGAGCCATAAGTACTTGAATCGATCGTTTCAACGAGATCTACATCGTTCATTCAGATTTGATCCCCAGAATCAGATTCTAAGTTCTTCGTTTTCGCACTTGAAGTTTTTCAAAAGATGTCTGAGTTTCACGCGTTGTCAGCTATTCAATCTTCAATGCAAAATTTGTTGAACTATGACAATGAAATTGTAACAAATCAGAAAGTTCCTAAATTGTTAAGATTGGAAGATTATCACAACTGGAAGCAACAGTTTGAATCATACATTAGTGCTCTTGATATTGATTTATGGATACCCATTGAACAAGAGTATAAATATCCTACGAAAAATGGAGAACCGGTCATGCGAAGTAATCTTGATGAAGATGAAAGGAAAGTTTATGCACGAGAAAAGAAAACATATGGAAATCTCATGATGGCATTACCAAGAGATCTTTTGCATCAATTTAAGAATTACACAACATCGAAAACCTTGTGGGATGCATTAAAAGATAGGTGTGCGGGAAATGACCAATATCAGAAAAGTCGAAAGAAAGTTTTGTTAAAAGAATTTGACAACTTTCAACACTGTGAAAATGAAAGTATTTCAGACTTGGTTTCTAGGTTTTCACATCTTGTTAGTGAACTTGGAGAATTGAAAGTTACAAAAGATGATGATGATTTAAAAGAAACGTTTTTGGAGGCATTATCGAATAGTGGGAAAACTATGTTCTGTTATTGACACACGATAAAGACTATTCTGGATGGTCTTTTCACAAGTTAACAGGAAAATGGCAAGCTCGTGAGTTATAAATGAAAGTGAAAAGATCTACACCTGCTTTATATAACTATCCAGAATTGTATTATGGAGATATTCCAGTCACTGTGAATGCTAAATCGAAATCACATTCTGATTCAAGTGTTAATCCACCATCAACAGCTTTTCTAGCTGGAAAATCTGAACGTTCTAGTTATTCTCTAGGTTGCAGTTTCATTATTCCTGAAAAATCAATAACCAAATCTATTCCTGTTCAAATAGCAGAGGATCTAGCTGCACTGTTTTCTGCTTTTATAACATCTTCTTCTGGGTCAATTCTTAGTCAAATTGGTAATTCTAGTATGTTTCCAGATGATTTAAAACAGATGGATGATGATCAGCTGCATAAGTTAGATTTGGAATGGCAGTTTGCTATGTTAGTTGAAAGAGGAAGAAGGTTTATGAAGAAACATGGCAAGAATTCTGTTATTCATGGAGACAAACTGGGATCGAATAAGTCAAAACTGAAATGTTTCAAATGTTCCAAATTCGGACATTTTGCTCGTGAATGCAATCAATCTTCATCTAAATCAAATACTTCGGATAATCATGATCATAATAAAGAAGCTAAAGATATGATATCTCAAACTGATGAAGGGTATGATTGGTCTAAGGATTTTCAGGATGAATCTACTTTTCTGTGTAACGATGAATTTGCTTTGATAGCTACTGTGCAAATAGAATCAAGTGATTCTGATTCAGAAGTTAGTGGTTATGAATCCGTGTGTGAATTTTGTTCACAAAAGGATACTCGAATTCAAGATTTGATAAAGTAAAATGAGTGTTAATTTGCTGAACTCAAAAGAAAAGACGAAGAATTGGAAGATTATGTCAAGAAATGTCAAGGATTTGATGAAATTTGTAAACCAAATGAGAAGTTACTCAAAGAAAAGAGTTTGTTTTTGAAAGAGTTAGAAGATTTTCAGAAACGATTGTTAGAAGAGTGTATTCAAAATGATCAACAAAAATTACAACTTCAACATGAGAATGATGAGTTCATGACCAAAATTGTCAAGTTAACTGCTGCAAATGAAAAGTTAGTAAAGGAGGTTGAGGAATATAAGTTTCGAGATAAAGATGTTTGTGAAGATATTGAGAATTTATTTAAGAAATCCACAGCAAGGATGGAAGTGCTTAAGGCATCTAATGATGAACTTAAAAAAGCGTTTGATGAAGTTACTGCAGAAAGAACTCAATATCAAATAGTTCAGTCTGAATTGCAAGATAAAATCACCAGTCTAAAGAAGGACAAAACCTTGCTGACCAAAAATGTTGACATTTATAAGGAAAGAGTGGATAAAATTACACAAGAAGTGTATGCTGCTCATGATGGTATGCGAAGAGAAAAGTCTTTAGTTAACAACACATCTGAGAAGTTGATTCAATCAGAAAAGGTTGTGGCTAAGGCACAAAAGACAATAGCAGATTTGAATGTTGAAATTTTAGATTTTAATCGTCAATTGCATAACTTGAAGAATTCACATTCTTCTGCAAGTTATTTTTGTCAAGATGATAATTTCATGAAGGTGTTTGGAGGAGATGATTTTACTCAAATTCTGCGTTCGGTGATTCAAACGAAATCTATTGTTGATTTAAATAGTTCGAATACAAAGTAAGATTATTCTGAATTGGCTACTGAAAAACTCTGACTTGAAGACATCAAAGAAATCAAAGAAGGTAATAGAAAAAGAGGAAACTTTGGTTGGTAAATCACCATCACCTTTTGTTTCTCATGGGTTTATGTCAGAAGAGGGAGTTATGTCTGTTGCTAAGAAGGTTGTACAAGATGAAAAACAGCTATATGAAGAAGTTGTTGCTGCGAAGTTGGTTGAAAATAACAAATTAGAGGATATTAAAGCTTCAATCAAGTTGCTAAAGCTGGTCCATCGGGTTCTCAAACTGATCTGACAAAGCTACCAGGGTACAAAGGTTTACGTTTGGGGAGCCAGGGTAAGCACTTTGAGAAGAAAGAGAATATGCTTGTGACAAAGAAGATTCAGAAATACAAGAAGGATACAAATTTAGATCAAATCTATCATCTGGCCCAGGTGTTTATTTCCACAATGGAAAAAGGATTCCGAGGTAAAAATCAACAGAAGGATGTTTATGAAGATACTACCAGAGCTGGTCAACAGATCAAAGAATCTTCGTCATCTGGTTCCAATACTACTCCTCAAAGTCCTACTTCACAATGGGTTCATTCTAATCATTTCAGGTTTTTGATGATTTTTATGATGAATTTGAGTCTTATGACAGGTTTCATGCGTTTCAGGGCAAATCCAAGACTAAACGATCCTATCGTTTGTGCTATCAATGTCGCCGAAAAGGCCACATGGCACAAAATTTTCCTGAAATGGCTAAGAAATCATTTTCAAACAAATCTGTCACATTGATTGATGAATCAGGCAGAATTTTTACTGAGTCACCACCTTCACATTTTAAATCTAAAACTAAACAACATTTCAAAAATGTTTCAAGTTTTGGTGATTCATTACGGGATGATGACTCAGTTCATTCTGATAAATCAAAATTGCAGTGGCGACATAGGGTGGTCACTAACGCTGCAAATGATTTCGTGGAAGACACTGGTCGACCAGAAGCTGTGTGCTTAGGGTCTTTTACAGTCTAATCATTTAAATCCAGTGTGCAGGTACTTCAAGAAGACCTGTCGGTGATTGTGAAGTTCAAGCTTCAAGCAGTTCCTGATAGTGGAGTTTTCTGCTTAATTTAAATTCAATGAATAATTTTTTAGCACTACAAGTTTTTCCGAAAACTTAAACTGGAAGGTATCAGTATCGATTGGTCAATTTTCTTTCTTTTACATTTTGTTTGTAGTTTAGGGGGAGAAAATTTGTAAGGAATATCGCTTTGAAGATTTCCGGCTGAAAGCCAATTTTGTGCAGTTCTGGCTGAAGTTGAAGTTCAAGCGGAAGTCTCAAGTTCAAGCGGAACTGGCAGTTCAACCGAAGCCATTTTGTCTGATAGCGAATATTCAGGGTGAACTCGATTATCCACTAGATAATGAGTTCAACTGGACTTTTCCTGAGAAGTCTTTTCAATCGTCCAATCCTGCAAAAGCTTCTCGGTTGCTTCCAAATCTATCAAAGCCGCTCTCCTGAAGTAGTATGTTGCTGATCACACGCAAGATATTCCATTTGTCGAAGTTTATTCTTTTGGTAGTTTTTATTTGACTTTTGTTTAACGGTTTAGAATAAATCATTTGAGATCGATGGCTGTCATTGATCTCATCAGCACTATATATAGCATAGTTAGCTTTCAGTTTTACACACAGTTCTCGATCAACTTATAATAGTGTAAACTTGAGTTAATGCAAATAGTTCCGAGTATTTCTTACTTTGTTGTTACTATCCTTATGCAATCAAACACTTACATTACACAAGAGAACAAAAACTTGCTTACGTAAAGTGGAATATAACTTTAATTCCACAGGGTTATATTTACAAGTAGAGGGTTTCTTGTTAAGTTAAACACTAATTAACACCGATCCTATAAGTGGTATCAGAGCGTTGGCTCCCACTTTGAAGACTTCTAGTGCTTCAAAGTTGATACTCTACTTGTTTACTTTATAAGCTTTGTTTTTTTGTCTTTCAAAAGTTTTTCAAAATGAATGAACTCAGTTTGGGATCTTCAAATGGTAGTGCTAACAAACCGCTAATGTTCACTCCTGATGACTTTGGTACCTGGAAACTCAGGATGGAAGGTTTTGTTAGGATCTTAGATTGATGTATATGGAAGTCCTTGACGGAAGGTCCTTATTCTCCCACAGTTCCATCAGCTGATGACCCTGAAGTCAAGATACCAAAACCTTTAGAAAAATATGTTGAATCTGACTATGCTGCTCTCGAATTTGACTATAAGGCATATTGGACTCTACAGGCTGCACTTCCCAACTCCATTTTAAGTTGGTTCAAGGGTTACAAAATTGCACATAGCCTGTGGAATGCTTTGAGTGAAATGTATGAAGGAACCAGTGAAGTTAAGGAAAATAAGAAAGATGTTTTAAAACAGAATTATGAGAACTTTACTTACAAATATGGTGAATCTATGATCAACTAGTACCTGATATTTTTTTCTTTACTTGATGAACTGCAAAAGGTAGATGTAAAACTAGATCAGGTTGATGTAAATAGAAAGTTTTTACGTTCTCTGCCTTCTGTGTGGACAGTTTACACAATAAGCATCAGAGAATGTAAATATTTGAAAAAGATGAGGCTTAGTGAACTTCATGGCATACTCAGTGCTTAAGAAATGGAATTAAATCTTAAGCAAAACTCATCTTCTGAATCAACTCAATTGTTTTCAACTACTCTAGTAACTACTGATTTTCATAACCAAAGATCTTCAAATTCATCTTCTTACCAGTCACATATAGTCAGCTTCCCTGAGACACCAAGGTGTCAAGAGAGCTTTTCAAATTCTTTTGATAACTATCACAATGCTTATGTAGCAACTGACTCATACCAAGGCTTTATTCATGAAGACTTAGAATGTATAGGTGCTGATGACTTAGAGGAAATGGATATTTTGACCCAACTTGCTATGGTGTCTGTTAGAGCCCAAAGATTCTACAAAAGAACTGGTAGAACTTACAAAGGCGCAAAAGGTGCTCACATTCACATCACATAGCAAGGGCTCTCCTTGTTACTTGTTCTGTTTTGCGGTATATATAAAGAATCACCGGGGTAACCCTTTACCCAAAAAAAAAAGGTGCTCACATTGGCTTAGACAAAACCAAGGTGAAATGGTACAACTGTCACCGATTTGGTGACTTTGCAAGAGAGTGCCCACAACCAAGAAGGGAAGGACATAATCAAGGTCAAACTCAGATGAAGAATCATGGTGGAAACAACCACAACAATTCAAGCAATAACTCTACTCAAAGTTCAGGACAACAACCCACCCAACCAAAACCAGCCGGAAGTCAAAACCATCTGAATGTGTCGAATGGGGAGACTTCCTAGCTGAGTTCGATCCAATCAACCATGCTTTGATGGCCAAACAAGATTCCCCTTCCAATCAGTTAAATTCTATTCCTGAAAAAGTTCTAGAAAACTTATGCAGCTCTGCCTGCATTGAACAAGTGACAAAGTATAGAAATCACAACACAGACCTGATTGATGAAGTTTCAAACTTAAATGAGTTAAAGGAATGCTTTAAGAAAACTGAGTCATCTTACATTGCTAAGATTGACAATTTAAACAAAGAATTTGAACAGTTAAAGCAAACCAACTCCATTCTTGAAACACAACTGGATGATTTGTTATCAAAACTTGAAAAATCAAGGAAAGAAACGAAAGAAGCTAAGGCTGAGGTTGATGTTCTTGAAATAAAAATGAAAGATGCTTTGTTCACTTGTGATAAGTTTCAAACTGCAAATAAGAAGGCTGAGAAACTATGGATGGGAGGGATGTATGGTAAAACTGGTGTTGGCTACAACAATGTTGAGCCACCAATTGAATACTCACCTGCAATTGAACCAATCAAAGCTTTGAAAATAGAATGCAAAATTAGTCTCATTGTTGATGATACCTCATCACAGTCAAGCATTGAAAAATCTGTTGAAACAAAGAAGCCTGGAGTCAATGATGCAAGCACATCTGCATCAATTGACCAATCAAAAATTTTGAAACCATCAATTTCTGTGCCACCCCCAGCTATCTATGAATCAAAGGATTCAAAAGTTAGAGGAAAACAACCTGAACAACCAAAGGGAAGTGAAACTTCAAGACTTGGTCAATTAAATTACAAGCAAATTACAAAAAATGAGTCTCCCAGGAAAAATGAGTTTTATTAAGCTAGAAGTGTTGAGTGTGTATTTTGTGGTGAAAAAGGGCATCTTGCTGCCATATGTTTGTTCAATCCATTGAGTAAAGTCCAACATCTTTCAAAACCAAAACTTGCACAAAAACCAAAAACTGATTTTCAAAAGAAGCTCACAGGTAGAATCTCACCTGTAAAAAGCCAAACTATGAAGTATCTTGGATTTGAGTCTAACAGGATTTTGGTTGGAAATGAAAGAAATGGAAGTTTTTCTGTTTTAAAGTAAAATCGTTTTCCTCTTGAAGTTCAACCGGAACAACTTTTCGCTCGAACTTTAGTTCAACCAGAAAACCGAAAACAACCCAGATCAGCTACTGCTCCCAAGCAGAGACCAAAAGTACACTTTCCTGAAGGGTTTGAACTTTTTGAAAGTCAAGGTAGAAGAAATCCCTCAAGAGGAAAGACCACCTCAAGGGAAAGTTTTTCAAAAGGCAAGAAATCTAACCAACCGGAACTTGTTGCTAGTTTAAGTGGAAGTTACTGTGTTCCACTTCAGGGTGAAAACTTTTCACAAAGGTTTCCTCAATCACCTGAAAGAACTAGATTGGTCAATCAAGCTCACTGTTCATCTAGTGAAATACCAAAGAAAGTGACCAATAAACAAAGAAAATTTCGGGAATACCGTGAAAGAAAAATTGCTGAAAGGAAAAATAACAAGAGTGAGAGATTTAGTCAAACAAGAACTCCCTATGAGAGCTTGAACCTTGATAATGATGATCTGCTTACTGATGCTCCAGTTGTGAATACTTTAGTACTCAAGGAGTACAAGTATAACGATGCTTATGGCAGACCCAAGACCACTCAGGCTTGGGTCCCCTATAGAAATTGATCAATTCTGATATGTGCAGGTGCAAAATAAAGGCGAACATAGCCTATGGGTAGTAGATAGTGGATGCACTTACCACATGACAGGGAATAAGCACATAGTGGAAAACACCAAATGAATCAATGGAGGTCCAGTTGCCTTTGGAAGCACTAAAGGCCATATCTCAGCACAAGGAGATGTGAGCAATGGACTGGTAAGTTTTGATAGAGTCAATTTTGTTGATACATTAAATTTCAATCGTCTTAGTATCTCACAGATGTGTGACAAGAATTTGAATTTGATGTTTTATGAGAGAGAGGCTATAGTTCTCCAACCTGGTGTGAAAATTCTTGATGAGCTAATCATGCTTAAAGTACCCAGGAGAGATGGACTATACATTTTGGATATGTCAGTTGCTGCACCCTCCTGTGGCACTGCTTGCTTCATATCCAAAGCCTCATTTGATGAATCAGATTTTTGGCATAGGAGGTTAGGACATGTAAACTACAAGAACATGAACAAAATTGTCAATCTTGGCTTGGTTAAGGGTCTTCCTAACAAGCAATTTACATGTTCTGAACACTGTGTGCCATTTCTCATGGGCAAGCAACACAAAACCTCCTTCAAGCCAAAAGTTGAATCTTCTATTTCACAACCTCTAAAGTTGTTACACATGGACCTCTTTGGTGCAACTAGAGTAATGAGTTTAGGGAAAAGGTCATACTGTTTTGTCATTATTGATGATTTCACTAGGCACACTTGGGTTTTCTTTCTTAAAACAAAAAAATGAAACTGCTGAATTGTTAAGAACTCTTGTGATAAATTTAGAAAATCAATCCAATCTCAAAGTGAAACAATCAGATGTGACAATGGCACTGAATTTAAAAATCATGTTTTAAATTCATTTTGTGAAGAAAAGGGAATTATTAGACATTTTAGTGCTCCTAGAACTCCACAACAAAATGGAGTTGCTGAAAGGAGAAATAGGAAATTGATTGAAGCTGCTAGGTCTATGTTAGCAGACTCTAAACTCCTTGTGATATTTTGGGCAGAAGTAGTAAACACTGCCTGTTATGTCCAAAACAGGATTTTGATTGTCAAAGGCAAGAACAAGACACCATATGAGCTTTGGAGAAAAAGAAAGCCCAACATTTATTTCTTTAAGCCATTTGGATGTCCTGTTACAATATTGAGAACCAATGAGCTATTGCCTAAATTTGCAGAAAAGGCAGATGAAGGTTATTTTGTTGGATATTCTGGTGTGTCTAAGGCATACAGAGTATATAATAAGAGAACCAAAATTGTTGAAGAAACTATAAACGTGTCTTTTAATGAAAAATCTGCCAACAATTTTGAGTCTCTGTTAATACCTGATCTGTGTGTCGTGTGAAGTATCGAGGTGTATCAAGTCAAGAACAAGTTCAAGCCAATGTGTGACTGGCCGAACCTGGTCCGAACCTGGAGTTTGGATCAGGGCGAACCTCAGGTTCGGCTGAGGTTCGGCGAGTCAGTATAAATATGAGTTTGTTCTTTGATTTCAGTAGTAGTTCTGAGTGTGAGAGATATTCTTAAGTGTGTGTTTCTGTGGTGTATTCTCTGTGTCTGTTCTCTATGATTATGATTGTAAATATTCTTTTATAGATCAATAAAAAATCATTATAATTACTCATTTCGTATCCGAGTAGCTAGATTAGGTAGACGATCCGATTCTCATGACTTTTCAAGTGGTATCAGAGCATTCTGGTTCATTCTACTGATTTGTGGTTGCTATTTTTGGATTTTTGGAACATTTTGGTGTTTTTCAAGTGTGTTTACGTGAATTCAATCAAGTTTGTAAAGTTTTCTGTGTCAGTTCTGTTCCGAAATCATTCCTTATCAGTTTTTCTGATCAACTGCTGCTAGTCTCGTTTTTGTAAAATGAAAATCCAAAATAGAGTTTTCATTTTAAGAGGGAGATATGCATGTTATGGGAAGAAGGTGAATACATGCAAAATATATAAGGAAGGTAAATACATGCACAATATATAAAATTTTCAGAAATTGATCATTGGGAAATGATGGTACATTGGTTTTCGTATATGATTTATGGATAGAGTAGATGAAAGAGCCATAAGATCATTGTTTGATATGTTTGGTAGGCTCGGCAAATCCATAGGTGTTCAGATGTGATATACACTAAATACTATTGCTTGACCATGAGGATAACATCTTGATGCGTAATTAATGACAAAAAGAAAAATAAGTGTGAAAATCAAAATGAGAAGTCACTGTGTATACATGTGTTCTTTTCGCAAAGACTTAAACTTGTTTTTTTTCAGACGATTGGACTTTTTCTGCGTGTCCACAAGATCGACCTGATTGTTGTTCGTTTGACGTTCTGCGTTATTTTCTTTGGTATTCCGTATAACTCATCGGACTTTCTCTACGTATACGGGAGTACCGACCTGATTGTTGTTGGGTTATACAATTTCAACTTGTTTTATTTTTCTTATTTTGTTAAATCCGAGGCCTTATCTGCGTATCAAAAGATCGACTTTAAGGTAGACGATTTAACATTCTTATTTCTTTTTGCATGGAACACAGTTGACGATATCATGTTAATACTATACCTTGTGAAAATTCACAAGTGTAATCACACAAAAAGAAAAAGAAAATGTCTGAATATGTCTGACAGTGTGGGATACTGGTCAAAGCAAATCTAAACAATACCTTAACATATCCAGATGCTATGAGTATGATTCTGCCTGGGTTTATGATGGACAAATTATACCGGCTCTCACCATGACTTATGTGCTTCAATTAGTTGAAATTTAAGTGTAGTTCAGTGCGTCATGACCAATATGATCCTATAATAGTGATCTTTCTTATACCAAAAATAGTGTATGATTCTGTATTACATTTACATTTCATTTCAAGAAAAGTACAAAAAGATTTTTGGTGTGTTTTAGTATAAATTTTGTTAAATCAAAAAATTTTTAGGTTTATTTTGATATAAACTTTCTAAAAGCCAAAAAGATTTTGTTTCTGCTTTAATTTCGATATGTTCAACAAGTGATACAAAATCAAATTTTCAAAATTATATCATGGAGTTTCGAAGAGATGTTTTGCATCAAGTTTATTTAAATTTTGAGCAGATTGCTAAAGTGAAAGAAATCACAACTTCAAGTCTTCTGAAGCTGTTGATAAAGACCAAGAGAATCACCAGACATCGTCAAGTATTCAAGATCAAGCTACGATCAAGTTGAGGAAGAGTTTGTTTGAAGATTTATTTCATTGAACGAACGGATTCTACACTTGAGGGGGAGTTTGATTGAAGATACAGTATTAAGGATGTGGAAGAGATACTGCACACGACGAGGGGGAGTTTGTTAATACCTGATCTGTACGTCGTGTGAAGTATCGAGGTGCATCAAGTCAAGAACAAGTTCAAGCCAATGTGTGACTGGCCGAACCTGGTCCGAACCAGGAGTTTGGATCAGGGCGAACCTCAGGTTCGGCTGAGATTCGGCGAGTCAGTATAAATATGAGTTTGTTCTTTGATTTCAGTAGTAGTTCTGAGTGTGAGAGATATTCTTAAGTGTGTGTTTCTGTGGTGTATTCTCTGTGTCTGTTCTCTGTGGTTCTGATTGTAATTGTTTTTCTATAGGTCAATAAAACAATCATTATAATTATTCCTTTCATATCCGAATAGCTAGATTGAGTAGACGATCCGATTCTCATGACGTTTCCGTCTTAGCCCACCTGGTTATTCGATATTGATGCACTAACCACTGCTTTCAACATAACTGATGAGAAGCCCATGAGTTCTTCAGTGCGGGAACAAAATCTTTACATGTCAGCTGACGAACATTGGAAGACTAACCATGATGGAACCAGCAAGAAGCCAATCTTCTTCTCTTCAATGAGCATCAAACCTATCTTGCCCGGCAATGGAAAGACACAAGCTAAAATAGTTCAAATCAACAATAAAGCTTTTCCGATTGAAGTCTAAGCGGAACTCGCTTCTCCGGTTCAAGGTCAACCGAAAAACTCAATTTTAGAAACTGTGGAGAACACTGACTCTGGGTCAAATGAATCTGAAAATTCAAATGATGCTGCATCTAATGAGCTTAGCTTTGAGCATCTATCCCACAATTTAGAAACCAGTTCTCATGAAGCAGTTGAAGTTTCAGATCCCGTGTCACACTTTGGTGATGTTGAGCTTGAACACATACTCCGTAGGCTCAACATACCATCAAATGGAAGAAGCCATGAGTTCCCTATGCTCCAAGACAGAAGAATCATCCATTGGATAATTTTATTGGAGATATGTCAGCACCTGTGTTAACAAGAAGTAAATTTGCTAATGCCAACATTTGTTTGCATGCTGCATTTTTGTCTCAAGAAGTACCCAAGAAGGTAGCTGATGCCTTGGAAGATAACAGCTGGGTAGAGGCAATTTAAGAAGAGTTATTTCAGATTAACAAGCAGAAAGTTTGGGAATTGGTAGACCTGCCTGCTGAAGCAGAACCAATTGGCACCAAGTGGGTGTTCAGAAACAAAAAGGATGGCAGGGGCATTGTCATTAAGAACAAAGCAAGACTGGTGATGCAAGGCTATGTACAAGAAGAAGGTATTGATTATGATGAAGTGAAATTGAGTGAGCTTTGGATCGTCTACTCAATTTAGCTATATTGGATACAAAACGTAATTACCCGATAGTTTTATTGATCTCACGAACATTTACAATCAATAACACGAAGAACAATGACTTAGTGAACACTACAGTAAACACACACTCAAGACTCAGCTCTCTCAGACTCTGCAATCTCTCGTACCGAAAACAAAGACAAACAACCTATTTATAGACTGCTGGCTGAACTCCGTCCGAACTCCAAATTCGGCAGGTCCGAACTCCAGTTTCAGACCAGGTTCGCCCAACAACAAACCTAGCCTTGAACTTTGGTCTTGATACTTCTCATGACATTGTCTGGTTGGATACTTCACACGACACACATACTATGTAACAACAAACTCCCCCTCGTCGTGTGTAGTATCTCTTCAACATCTTAAAACTGTATCTTCAATCAAACTCCCCCTCAAGTGTAGAATCCGCTCATCCAAAGAAATGAATCTTCGAAAAAACTCCTCCGCAACTTGATCGTAGCTTGATCTTGAATACTTGACAACGTCTGGTGAATCTCTGGTCTCTATCAACAGCTTCAGAAGACCTGAAGTTGTGATTACTTTCACTTTATCAACCTGCTCAGAATTGAAATAATCTTGGCGCAAAACGTCTCTTCTAGACTCCAAGATATGATTTTGAATATTTTGGATTTGTATCACGTGTTGATCAGATCGAAAATAAAGCAAAAACAAAATCTTTTTGGCTTTTTGAAAGTTTATATCAAAACTAACCTAAAATCTTTTTGATTTTTCAAGTTTATGCCAAAACACACCAAAAATATTTTTGTACTTTTTTGAAATGAAATGAAATTGCAATACAGAATCAAACTCTATTTTTGGTATGAGAAAGATCACTATATGGGATCATATTGGTCATGACACACTGAACTACACTTCGATTTCAACTAATTGAAGCACATAAGTCATGCTGATTGCTGGTATAATTTGTCCATCTTAAACTCAGACAGAATCATACTCATAACATCTGGATATGTTAAGGTATTGATTAGATTTTACTTTGACCAGTGTATCCGACACTATCAGACATATTCAGACAGTTTCTTTTTACTTTTCTTTTGTGTGAGTACACTTGTGAATTTTCACAAAGTGTAATATTTTTCATGATATCGTCAACTGTGTTCCATGCAAAAAGAAATAAGAATGTTAAATCGTCTACCTTAAGGTCGATCTTTCGATACGCAGATAAGGCCTCGGATTTAACAAAATAAGAAAAATAAAACAAGTAGAAATTGTATAACCCAACAACAATCAGGTCGGTACTCCCGTACACGTAGAGAAAGTCTGATGAGTTATACGAAACACCAAAGAAAATAAAGCAGAACGTCAAACGAACAACAATCAGGTCAATCATCCGATACGCAGAGAAAGTCCGATCGTTTGACAAAATAAAGAAAATCAAACAAGTTTAAATCTTTGCAAAACGAACACATGTATACACAGAGACTTCTCATTTTGTTTTTTCACACTTATTTTTCTTTTCGTCATGAAATAAAAATCAAGATGTTATTCACATGGTCAAGCATTAGTATTTGATGTTTATCACATCTGAATACTTTCTGATTTTCCGAGCCTACCAAACATATCAAACAATGATCTTATGGCGCTTTCATCTTCTCTATCCATGAGTCAGATACGTAAGCCAATGTACAATCATTTCTCAATGATCAATTTCTCTAAATTTTATATATTGTGCATGTATTCACCTTCCTTATATATTTTGCATGTCTTCTCCTTTATCCCATAACATGCATTTTCACAATTTCCCCCCCTTAAAATGAAAACTCTACTTTTAGATTTTCATTTTACAAAATCAAGACTCTATTTCTGACTTTTTCAATTTTAAAAATTGATCAACCAACACGGATATCTGGCAGTTGTAAAATTTCAGAAAATTTGCAAGTTAGAAAATTATATTTCATGCAATTTAAATTAAGCAGAATACTTCTCCATCAACAATTTGGCAATCGTTGATAGGTCTTCTAGAAGTACCTGCACACTGGTAAAACAGATTAGTATTTAACTTGATCCGAGGCGACTGCTTCCAGTCGACCAGTATCTTGGTTTTGTTTCGAAACCACATTGGGTTTCCAGTGTTGTTGTTTTGGTAATTCAGCTTTTGATGAAAGTGTCATTGGGTGACTATGATGATGAACCTACATGTGGAATCTTTTGAAAAATAGGAACAAAACGTTTTTGTTATAAGAAGAATGTAGGCTCAACTTCATCAAAAACTCTGCCTTGTTCATCAAAGAACATTGGTTTGACAGATTTACCAAAAACTGGTGTCTTTTGAAACCTTTGATTTGAACTAGCAGTAAGGGGACAATCTTTTGCCATATGCCCTTTTTGGCGGCAAACATAACAAACACGTTGTGATTTGTTCCACTTTTTGGGTGCCTGCAAAGATTCACAAACATGAATATCTCTAAAATGATCAAAATTAGAATCATATACCTGATGCCTGTGATCATGAACCCATTTTGATGTTGGGCTTCGAAAATAAGAACTATCAGAAGAAACTTTTGCATTCTGATTCTTCAAGATTCTTGAAACTTCCTTCTGCAAAAAATCGTCGGAAATCTTTCGAGCATCGACACAATGAAGAGGAAACTCTTTATCAGAGAAATCTTGTTCTGAACCCTTAAGCTTGTATAATCTTTCGGGTTGAATCTTCTCTACCTGGAAAATATCCTTCTTCACCTGTTTCATTTTAAGCTTCTTCAATCCAGTGGTATTGATGCTGGAACCTCCTCAGCTTTACCATGCTGTTCTCTAAAACCCAAACCAACAGTTTTCCCAAAAACTTTTTCCTCAGAATTTGAATTTTGGTGTCCATCCTTTGCTAAATTTGAAAATTCAGCTTTGATTTCTTTAATATTTTTCTGCTCAAAGAAGATATTCTCATCAAAATCCGGTTGAGAACGAATCTTTTCACTTGAAGTAGCTGAATTCTCATTATTGCAGAAGATGAACCAGAAACAAACTTTGGAGCTGGAGGAATTTCAGATTTCTTTCCTTTCTTTTTCTTAGCCTTCTTATTTTTCTTTTTCTTTACAATCTTCTGTTCATCTGAAACTGATGATGAAACCTTTGAATAGTCAACCTCTTCAACCTTCTCTGTCACCTCCTTAAAAGCTTCTTTGAAATTTGCGGGGGGTGATGTAGTTTTATCAAACATCTTCTCAAAATTAGTATATCATTTGACAAGAAACTTGTGAACAATTGTGAGTTTGAAACATTGTTCAACAATCTGTTAGCATCGATGACTTGAATCTTCAACTCAGAAATTTGCTGTTGAGCGTCAGCTAATGCTGTCTCAGTAGCAATCAACTGCGTAGCAACTTTATGTGTTTCAAATTTCTACATTCGAAGATTTTCCATCCCTTAAAAAAATTCTTTCTTCAATTTATCTTCATTCTGCTTCTGAATTTCCAAATTAGCAGCTTGAACTTTGTTCACACTACCTAACTCTATTTTTTCATCTAACAACTTCTCCATATCAATTTGATAAGCTTGAATTCTAGCAGCAGATTCTTCAGCATTCTTTTTAAGAAAATCAAGTTTGATTTTTTATTTGTCAAAAAAATTCTGAAAATCAGTAGCAGCATTTTCTGCGTCAAACTTCCATTTTTAACTTCTTTAACCAACTCATCCTTTTCTTCCAGTAACATTCCATTCTTTTCTTCAAGCATCTTTGCATCATCTTTGATTGAAGATAGAAATTCATTAAGCATATTCATTTCCTTAATCAAATAATCATTTGTCAACATGACTTCCTTCTCATTGCTTTTAGAAACCTTCAATTCTTCGTTCACCAACCTGAGTTCATCAGAAATCTTGTGAATTTCATTTAATAATGAAGCATTTTCTCTTAACAAACCTTCCATATTTTCAGCGGATTCATAGGAACTTGGTCTGAACTTGTATCTGAACAATAATCAACTTGTTGATCATGAGTGACAATCAAAGCAGATGAATCAAATTGTGAAAAAAATACCCCAATCATAAACACCATCATTTTGAACTGTTAAAGCTATCTTGTTTGAATTACTTGACGATGGTTGAGTAAAACCGGGTTTGCTGACATGTGCTTGTTGACATTCTTTAGCAAAATGTCCAAGCTTTGAACATTTGTAGCATTTCAATTTTGATTTGTCAAAACCCAAATTTCCATTAAAATCAGAAGTAGTTCTTCCATGTTTCTTGAAACCTTTTTGATCTTTAACCCAACATATCATATTGCCAAGAAATATCTAATTCATTTAGCTGATCATCATCAAGTGCATCAAGATCATCCCTTGTTAGTTTTGCATCAGCAACATTCTTGATAACCAACCCGAAAGATGATGAAATCAAAGCAGCAATCATTTTGGCATAATCATCCGTTGTTTTAGCAGAAAATGCACTCTGATTTGATGAATCTGGAATTGTAAAGCTACAACCCCGTTATGAATTATTCTCATAATTTTTCAAGAAATATTTCCGATAAAAGCAGTAGGTGGTGCAAAATTCAGACTTGGTTTAGCCTTAGCCGTCATACTAGCTTCTTGATTGGAATCCACAAATCGATATCATTCGTACTTATGTAAGCCGGAAATCGTTGCTTCCAATTTTGGTAATCTTCCAACTTCAATAATTTGGGAACTTTCTGATTTGTTCCGATTTCGTTATCAAAATTCATCATGGTTTGCATTGCATTTTGCATAGCGGAAAAAGCTTGAAATTCCGACATTGTTGAAAATTAACAATCTGATCGTCCGAACCTTATCCGAACCTAAATCTGTGATCTGAACCTGTTCCGAACTATGTCCGAACCTTCAACGAACCTTTTTTATCCGAAAAGTTGTCAAAACCTCTCCGAAAAGTTGTCAAAACCTCTCCGAACCTTCAAGGAACCTTGTTTACCGAACTCGTTCCGAACTCTTTCCGAACACAAATCTATCTGAACCTCGACCGAATCTCTCACGAACTAGAAAATTTCCGAACTTTGATCGAACTTTGACCGAACTTTGAACGAACTTTGTCCGAAATCTAAATGAACTCTGTCCAAACTAGGACGTCGGAGCGGTTATGCCGAACCTGACCAGATTCATCCGAACGCCAACATAATCTTCTCAAAACACTCGATTTTTACTGATTATGACGAGATTTGCAGCAGTAGATCAGAAAAAGTGATAAGAAATGATTTAGGATCAAAAAATTTTCAAAAAAAACCGCAACCAAAATGATCAAGAACTAGTAAAAACACTCAAAAATCACTAAAAATCACACGTTTTGTTTCAAAACATCCAAAAATAGCAACCACAGATCAGTAGAATGAACCAGAAAGCTCTGATACCACTTGAAATTACGTGAGCTCTGGATTGTCTACTCAATCTAGCTATATCGGATACAAAACGTAATTAACCGATTGTTTTATTGATCTCACGAACAATTACAATCAGTAACACAAAGAACAATGACTCAGTGAACACCACAATATCTACACACTCAAGACTCAACTCTCTCAGACTCTGCAATCTCTCGTACCGAAAACAAAGAAAAACAACCTATTTATAAACTGCAGGCCAGAACTCCAGGTTCAGACCAGGTTCGCCCAACAGCAAACCTAGCCTTGAACTTTGGTCTTGATACTTCTCATGACATCGTCTGGTTGGATACTTCACACGACGCACATACTATGTATCAACATGAAGTGCTTGCACCTGTGGCTAGATTAGAAGCAATCAGAATCTTTCTAGCCTATGCTGCCTTCAAAGACTTCCAAGTATTTCAGATGGATGTCAAAAGTGCCTTTCTGTATGGCCTACTGGAACAAGAAGTGTATGTCAAACAACCTCCTGGCTTTGAGGACCCTCATCATCCAAACAGGGTATGCAAGCTGATCAAATCCTTGTATGGCCTCAAACAAGTACCTAGAACCTGGTATGAAACTCTTTCAAACTATCTTCTTGAGAATGGCTACAGGAGAGGAGCTATTGATAAAACACTTTTTGTCAAAAATGTTGGTAAGGATATGTTGATGGTACAAAGATATGTAGATGATATTATTTTTGTTTCATCTAATACTGTGTTGTGTAAGGAATTTGAAACTTTGATGTAGTCGAAATTTGAAATGAGCTCCATGGGAGAATTATACTTCTTCTTAGGCCTACAAGTGAAGCAAACTGCAGCTGGGATCTTTCTGAACTAGTCAAAGTATATTCATGATATGCTGAATATATTTGATATGCTGACATGTTCAAGTGCTAAAATTCCTATCAGACTTCCCACAAGTTAACTAATGACTTAAGTGGCAAGCCAGTGGAAGTACACATGTACAGAGCAATGATAGGATCATTGATGTATCTCACTACAAGTAGACCTGACATCATGTTCAGTGTTTGCTTATGTGCAAGATATCAGTCATCACCAAAGGAGTCCCACATGCTAGCTGTCAAGAGAATTTTCAAGTACTTGAAGGGTCAACCAAAACTGGGTTTATCGTGTCCCAAAAATTTTGACTTCTCTTTCAAAGCATTTACCGATAGTGACTATGGAGGTTGTGACATAGACAAGAAATCAACATCAGGCGGATGTCAATTCTTGGGTGAAAGACTTGTTTCCTAGCAGTGCAAGAAGCAAACTTGTGTCTCTACATCAACTGTTGAGGCTGAATACATTGCTGCCTCAAGCTGCTGCAGTCAAGTTATTTGGATCCAAAATAAGATGCTTGATTATGGAATCACCTTCATTGAAACTCCAATCTTTTGCAGACAACAACAGTGCCATCTCCATCGTCAACAATCCAGTCAAGCACTCCAAAACAATGCACATTGATATAAGGTATCATTTTATTAGGGATTGTGCAGAAAAGAATCTGATTAAACTTTTCAAAGTTCACACTGATCATCAATTGGCTGACGTGTTTACCAAAGCTTTCGATGAGGCAAGATTCTTCTACCTCATCACAACCATTGGGATGATGAACTTTGATTAACTCAAAACTTTTCACAATCTTAATAAAAGAAAAATTTGTGTCTAAGAGTCCGACTCTTGATACAAAAAGAAAAAGAAAAAGAAAAAGAAAATTTCTTGTGTTAATTAGAAACCATTTCAGCTCATAGTCAGTAACTACTGTTAAACTATGAAAAATTAACACAAATTTTCAAAAATTATGTGTTTTAGTTTTCTGGTCCAAGTTCCGGTTCAACCTGTGAGAAAAGAACTTTTAAAAATCTCCGGGTGAACTTCAACCGCTAAAATGCTTTGTATCCTACGTGGAAAATATTTTTGAAAACAATTCTTCCAAGCGGAAAAATCTTCCGCTTGAAGTTCAAACAGAAGAAATTTGATTTTTAAAATAAAGGAGAAAATGGGTTCCGTTTGAACTTTTGGGTCAACAAGTCAAAATCACTTTTCATTTGATTACCCAGATGCACACCTTTTTAAGCGGATACACAATAAATTACCCATTAAGTTTTTAACCATTAAATATCCGAGGTTTCAGTAAATATCCTTTTGGATAATGACATGCTTTAACGTTTTGTAACGTATAACCTGAAAAGCACACGTCACATCAGTTACTGAACGGTTGCGTTAAAACCTCTCTCCTCCACGTCACCGACAGAAAAAAGCCCTAGATTACCGTAATTTCCCCATTTCTCACAAAGCCCACTCCCAAATTTCTCTCAAACCTCTCCATAACTTCCACAAACTACAAATTTCTCTCCTGAATCTCACATCAACAATGGCTCCTAAAGCGAGTAAAAGTGGCAAGAAGCCTGTCACCGATTCGAAGTTCCCTGTGGAACACAATTTTGTGGCATATCTTGAAGCACCCAGTAAGACAGATATCTACAATGGCATGATTGAATTCTTAAAGAAGTCACCTTCATCACGCGTTGACAGTTGAAGCGGTGATCTTTAAAGAAATCATGGAAGAATTCTGGTCTCACGCTAGGTTTGCTGAAGATAGCAACGGTGGTGAAGCGATAGTGTCAACTGTTCAGGGTACTGAAGTGGAAATCGATGAGGCAAAAATTAGGAAAGTGCTAAAGTTAAGGGATGAAGATGGTTACGTGTTTGTAGACTCCAAGGTGTACCTGCCACTATTCAGAGACATTGGGTATGGAGGTTCTTTAGAAAGCAAGACAATCAAGAAGGGGCAACTCCCATACAATTGGAGGTTCCTGGCCCACACAATTCTAGTCTGTCTAACTCCTAAGAAAGGAGGTTTCGATGAACTTGCCGCTGAACAAGCCTCGAAATTCTATGCAGTACTCAGAGGTCAACATTCCTATTTTTCTAAACTGATTTTCAAAGGCCTAAAGGCAAACACCACACCAGAATATGTTTATGTCTATTCTAGGTTTTTAACTTGCATTCTCAGAGAGGAGTACCCTCAAATTATTTTGGGAAGGTTCAATTTTACATCCAAAACTCTTAAACGAGAAACTTTTTCCAATTTAGCCCTAAACAAGACAGTTTTTCTTGGAAGGGATACTGACCATCCCCTGCCAATTCCAAGGCAGTTTCCTGATGAACCTGCTCAGGCTAAGGTTCAAACAGGAACTGTTGCTGCACAGGAGCAACCTGCTCAAGATGACAGGACTACAAGCCCAATAGTTCCTGATCCCACATATGTCCCCACTTCCTCTACTATAAAAACATACCATTCCAAAAAGAGGAAGTCCACTGCTAAAACAACCACCACTGCCACTTCCTCAGCTGAATCCCCTCCTGTCATTTTCAAAAGACAAAAAAAGTGGTCATTAGGTCTCCTCCACCTAATACCACCAACCAACCTGAAGCTTCAAGCCCCGCTAAAGGCAAAAAGCCCAAGCGGAAGCTCACCAAATTGGGATTATCTCTTAGGGACGAACCTTCTTTTGAGGTGGAGTCATTAGACAAGGATGTACAATCCCCATCTGAGAGGTTCTCACCCCTACATCCCCTATCACCCAGGAGTGACAGTGTACCCACTCTTGATCCAAATTAGGGTGTTATTAACTCACCAACCTCATTACATGAGAACATACTGATGGATCAAGACCCTGCTACACTGAGCCCCCTCTCTTCACCGGAGGTGAATCTCAGGAGTGATGAAGAGATTCATACAGAGAGGGCTGCTGCTGCCCATGTATCCCCACTGGACCTTGGTGCTAGCAGTAACATCAATAAGACCCAATCTGTGGCAATCTTCTCTGAATCAGCACCCATGGGTCCTTCATTGGAATCAAGGGTTGCTGAGACAGTTGAAGAGAATCCCAGGTGCCAAGAAGCCATGGGTACCAGGGTTGATCCTCTAAGATTGATAACCTGGTTTCGTCCAGGGATACTGGTAAAAAGCCAGTTTAGGACAGCTATACACTACCAGAATTGACTGCTACTGTTGCTTCCTTGGTCAAGGCTGATTCATTGAATGCTACTGTTGCTTCCTTGGTCAAGGCTGTTCCTGTTCAAGCTGAAGCAGGTCCTTCAAACCCAAATAGAAATGAAGATGAAGCTGATACTGTCAAATTGGGGGAGAAGATGACTTCAACACCTGCTATGATCGAAATTGAAGAAACAGAGAGAATTCCGGCTGAAGTAAGAGCCACAGCCTGCAGGAAAGTTGGTGTTCAACCCTTTTCAGTCGAAGAAAGTTGGGTGAATGTGAAGAGTAGCCAACTTATAGCTATCTCACCATTTGAGGACCTAAATCTCACTGAACTGGTTCAATCGCTAATTACTGGTGCTCTCCCTGAGTATATAAACATGATCACTAGGCTGCTGAAGGATGTCATTTTTCCGGCTGAAAGAGCATGTGATCAAGCGGAGAAGAATATTGCTTCCACAAGGAGATGAGACTAAGGATATAGCTGAAACACTGATAGCTATGAGGAGTATTGAGCAAGTTCAAGCTGATGAGCATATTTAAGCTGAAGAGCTAGTTCAACCTGCAAATGTCAGAACTATTCAGCAGGTTGTTCAAACTCCAGAATCAGAAGCTATGAACAAAATGGTGGAAGATACCAGAATGGATGCTGAAGATGAGAGGTTAGGAAAAGAGCTTCAAGAAGAATTGGATTTGTTCTCTCAAAATTGGGTAGTTGAAAGTTTGCTTGAAAAAGCAAAGAAAAGGTCATTTGACTAGAGATTGAGGGATTACAACCTGGATGTTATGACTAAAGCAGAAAGGCAAAGACTAATTGCCATTGCCTCCAAGATGCCCACCAAGTTGGTGAAGAATGATGAGAGTTACATGCTGCTGAAAAAGGTTAAGAGGGTCCTGATTCTCAGGAATTCAAAATCAGAGGATGAAGTTAATCAGATGATGGTTAGGGAGCTGTGCAATCTAATTGATTCAATTTTTCAAGACCTTAGAAGAGATGAAGTTGCTGTAAACCCAAAACTGGTGTTGCCTCTACCTTCAGAATTCACTTCAGGTATGAAAACTAACATAACTATTAAACCAAAATTTGCTGATGATGCAGATATCCTACCTCCACCTTCTTTCATCTATAACCCAAACCCTACTCATATAGCTGTTCCATCGGCATTTCAGTCACTTGCCATCATACCCTACAAGCCACCCTCAATAACCAAGAAAGTTGCCACCAAACTTTCAAACCCAAAATACAGAACTGATAATTTCACTCCAATCATCCCCTTCAAGAAGAAACCTACACCTACCATAGACTTTTCAGATATTTTTCCCACCAACTCTTCCTACTAGCCAAAACCTGAAGTCAGTAGACCACCACCTCAAACATCCCTACCACCTCTTACCATAAGAGAACCTTCAACCACCATTGCTCCTACCCCACTAACTGATATTCAACCTGGTCCTTCCTCTTCTGCATCGAAAGGAAAAGCACCTGCTGTGCAAGAATCAGTTAGTGATTCCGATGAAGAAAGGAAAATGAAAAAGAGAAAACTGATGCATGCTAGGAAAAAGAAAGATCAAAGTTAAAGAAGATCAGGGCCACCCCAAAGAACAAAATTGTTGGGTGGATAACAAATGAAGACAACTTTGACTTCACTTTCAAGCTAGCAGATGGCACAACCAAAGTAGTGAATGCTCATAAGTCTACAACACTTCTCACTGCACTCCAAATAACTGATATCATTCTGAAGCTTAAAGAAATTCTAAGTCCAAAAAGAGCAGACTACCTGTTGAGGATTTGTATTGAACCTCAAGTGCTTGAATGTGGAATGCTCTACAGAAGTAACTTAGATATTGATCCATTGGAAGAAGAAGAAGAAGAGCCTGTCAGTGAAATAAAGTTCATTATTTGGGAAGAAGATGAGAAGTTGTTCTATGTGCACAGAGCTGATGGCACCTTCACTCTTCATAAATCCATCTCAGATCAGAGCGAATGGAGTGAAAGAGATTGGGAATCATTCAAATATGTGAAGGTGGCCAAAACTAACACAAATGAGCTCTCTCAAAATTTGGATGCCAGCATCAAGTCTGTTGACAAGTAGGTCAAGGAAAAGAGTCTTTTGGGTACAAGTCAATTTTTGGAAATAGCTTCGAGATGGAAAATAATTTTGACAGCATTATCTTAGGGGGAGATTGTAAGGAATATCACTTTGAAGATTTCCGGCTGAAAGCCAATTTTGAGCAGTTCCGGCTGAAGTTGAAGTTCGAGCGGAAGTCTCAAGTTCAAGCGGAACTGGCAGTTCAACCGGAAGAAGCCATTTTGTCTGATAGCGAATATTCTGGGTGAACTCGATTATCCACCAGATAATGTGTTCAACCGGACTTTTCCTGAGAAGTCTTTTCAGTCGTCCAATCCTGCAATAGCTTCTCGGTTGCTGATGACACGCAAGATATTCCATATGTCAAAGTTTATTCTTTTGGTAGTTTGTATTTGACTTTTGTTTAATGGTTTAGATTAAATCGTTTGAGATCAATAGCTGTCATTGATCTCATCAGCACTATATATAGCATAGTTAGCTTTCAGATTTACACACAGTTCTTGATCAACTTGTAATAGTGTAAACTTGAGTTAATGCAAATAGTGCCGAGTATTTCTTACTTCGTTGTTACTATCCTTATGCAATCAAACACTTATATTACACAATAGAACTAAAACTTGCTTAAGTAAAGTGGAATATAACTTTAGTTCCGTAGGGTTATATTTACAAGTAGAGAGTTTTTTGTTAAGTTAAACACTAATTAACACCGATCCTACAAATTGAAAAACTAAAAATAGTGTCTTGGTGTTTTTGTTAAAATGAAAATAAAACAAATAGAGTTTTCATTTTAAGGGGGAGAAAATGGAAAAATACAAAAACATTGAAAAACAAGAAAAATACAAAAACATTGAAAAACAAAAAATTTTATCAGACATAATTGGGAAATGATGGTACATTGGCTTACGTGTCTGACATGTGGATAAAATGGATGAAAAAGCCATAAGATCATTGCTCGGTGTGCTTGGTAGACTCGACATTAAATCAGAAAGTATATAGATGTGATAATCATATTAGACACTAATGCTTGACCAAGTGGACAACATCTTGATGCGTATTTCAAGATATCAAGAAAAGGATATTTAAAAAAGAAAAATGAGAAGTCACTGTGTATACATGTGTTCATTTTGCAAAGATTTAAACTTGTTTGATTTTCTTTATTTTGTCAAACGATCAGACTTTCTTTGTGTTCGAAAGATCGACCTGATTGTTGTTCGTTTGACATTCTGCTTTATTTTCTTTGGTGTTTCGTATAACTCATCGGACTTTTTCTGCGTGTAGGGGAGTACTGACCTGATTGTTGTTGGGTTATATAATTTCATCTTGTTTTTATTTTCTTATTTTGTTAAATCCAAGGCCTTATCTGTGCATCGAAAGATTGACCTTAAGGTAGATGATTTAACATTCTTATTTCTTTTTGCATGGAAAACAGTTAAAAATATCATGAATACAATCATTATGTGTTAAATCACAAATGAAGTCACAAAGTGTGATAAGCAAATGCATATCTGTGTATGTCTGATAGTGTGGGGTACACTGGTCAAAGCAAATCTAATCAATACAATAACATATCCATTTGTCAGAAAGATAACTTTCAAATCTTCTTCAAGTACTTCTGCTACCACTACAACCAATGCGCATGTTTCATCTGCTATTACTGCTGTTGATTTGAAGCTTGCTCTGCATACTTCTAGACTTGATGGTCTAGAATCTACAAATCGTCAACAAGCTGAGGAAATTAAAGAGTTGAAAGATACAGTTAAAGAGTTGAAAAAACGTGATCGAGGGAAAGATCGTGAGATTGCTTGATTGCAACATATTTGTCTTTCTCTGGGTGAGCAACTGAATTATTTGTTAAAATATTTGCCTGCTCAGGGTGAGATTAGGCCCAACTTAGAAGATGCCTACAAAGATGATGAAGATGTCTCTAAATATATGAATGATAATGATGATGAGGACCCGGAAGGAGGTGTAGGTAGAGATGGTTCGGGTGCTGCTGGTATTTCATAATAATCAGCCGGTACATTTGCTGTGGGAGGTACATCTCAGGGGGAGACAACTGGAAGAGACGAATATGATGTGACCCCGCTTACCAGAGTAGTTATTGAAGAGGGGGGAGTATATTCATCAGTATTCAAAAGAGCAACTTGCTGTCATATATGCTCTAAATGTTGAAGACGTCGACAAAGTTCCTGTGGTCGAACCATATAAAGAAAATGATTCTAGTGACGATGTTGAGTATGAGGAGGAACATGTTGATGTCGAAGATGTAACTACAGAAGAATATCCAGATGATCCAAAAGTTTATGGAAATTTTACTGATGATAATCATTTTGGTGGGTTCAATTTCTCCAGGAAGGATGACGAGGAGGAGATTAAGGAGTTGAAAAAGAAGGAATCTGAAAAACAGACAGAAACAAATGAGTTTGAGAGTTTCTTGGAGGAACAAGAGAAAATAAGAGTATTTGATGAATTGATGAAGGAACAAAGAGCTAAGATGTCACACCCTCAAACTTCCACGCGCAGGGTTTATACCGCGAGGTGTGTGACAAACCAGGATTCGAGTCATTAGTCATACCAAACCATGCAAACACACTAAAGTAGTTTAAGAAATACGGAAGCGTAAAAGTAAGTGAAAATGTTGCGCAAAACACGCGCCCTCAAACCAACACAAAAATAAACTCAAACGTAAAAGTTGAAATGCAAATCAAAATGTTCAACTTTCATGCAAAGTGCGTCCTAGTGTGCTCGTACCTCAAAGACCTGCGAAAGACATGCTTTGTGGGTCAGCGCAAGGCTGGTGAGTTCATAATTTCAGTGTGAGAATAATAGATGTTTGTAAAATGTTTGTACCACGGTAATCATAATAGTAATTGTAGCTAGCAAGGCCAATAATGCTATCACTATATGGTTCGCAACCCAAGCGTGACTGTTTGTGTTTGTAATGCCTTCCACCATCACCTAACACGGACGATGGTGATACTGTCTAGTCAAACCCAGCAAACTACCAAAGATTACCTCGCTTTCTCATAAACTAACGGTTTGAAATGTAAGGACTTGTAATTCGTGTTATATGTTTGCACATATATGATCAGCTGTACAATTATATTACCAGAACTGTTTGTAGCATGCTCTTTTCTCTAACTGAAATACTCAGAGAAAAATGTCTGAGAACTCACCTTTGGGAGCTCGGCAAGTAAGTTTATTGAATGAGTTGATGAATTCCTACAAATCACCTATATGTTTGTAAATGTGTAAGACTACCGTGTTTGAATGACTGAACTGGCTCAATCAACCCGGGCGACACGTTGGTGATTCATTAATAATTGAATTTGTTTGTTTGGTTAACCTTTCTAATTCTACAGGTAAGCACATGTTCAACGTTTCTAATATGCACCTTAATCATTTCAAAGCCGTAATAAGAAGCACATATGATTTCTACGTTTAAGCATGCTTGGTAACAAAATTTCTTAAATTAATCATGCAAACGAAGTACACAAGTCAACAATTTTAAATCGCACTAATCATATATTTCATGCAATGAATCCCCAAACACACTTGTTGGATACGCACATAATCTTTAATGATCTAACTAAATTAGCACGATTACTAAAATCATGGAATTACATCCGCTTTTAGCATGCAAGATACGTTGAGGTGACAAAAGTTGTTTGGTAAAATAAATATGCAAGTATAAAAATAAATAAAAGAAAAACGCAGTTATATATATTGTGTGTCATGCTTTGATTAAAAAAAATAACACCTTTCATGAAAATATATAACATATTAATCACTAACACCATGTAACACTTAAATTATATCACTTCATGGGACGGTTGCAAGGAATAAAAGGAACAGGAAAAAAAAAAGAATTAAATTTGCTGGGTGCTGGGTTTGAACATGCGACCCTTTAGTCCCAAGCAAGTGTCCAAACCACCAGAGCAGTTTCTGATTTGTTTTATTAACCTAGTTTTCAATCTATTTAACCTTCTCTATCCTGGTGTTATATCTTGGCTAATGAAAGAGAACTAAAAATAAAGTTGTAGTGTGCCTGATTCAAACCTGGGTCAACCCAGTCGCAACACAGGGCATCAACCACTAGGCCAGTTTCAGGTTTGCTTTTTTTGTTTTCCAGATTGCATAATATATAACCAGTAATGTTCAGGTATCTTCTTCCCCATAATAAACCAAATCCCGTCGGCCCCATTAATAAACTTATATATATACATGTCAAGTTGCAGGTTTTCAAGGAGCTATATAACACGCATGCAATACTCACTTTCCAAAAACCAATATCGATTAAAACACCTTAGCAAAAAGAAGAGAAAAAAAAATAAAATAAAACGTGATACATACCTATAAACACAATGGTACAAAAATTTGGACAATAGAATTCATTAGAAAAGCGCATGGGTAATCAATGAAGTTACGAGACAACGTTCACACGTTTACGCACCTTAAATCTGTGAGTTTGAGAGTATGCTAGTTATTCGCGGATCTCTACTGCTCGTTTCCAGCCGCTCGAGGTCTCCGGTAATCTCCACGGTTGATTCCGGCTTACACGTAATCACTGCTAGCCCGAGAAGACGGTTCGTGACGAGAGGGGGGTGTCGCCTGATGTAATCCGATGGGGAATGGGGAGAGGTGCGTGAGATTAGGGTATCTGGAGGTGTGCTCACGTAATATAAGGGATGGTTGGGTGACGGTTTACGTAAATCCCAATTGGAAGTTGTTGGAGGCTTATCTCATCTTAATTTTTGAATTGAGAACTTTTTTTTTACAACGTAAGTCTGTCTTTTTAACACCGCAAGTCCCTAAAGTTTTTAGTTTAGTTTAAGTCCCTCCACTCTCCTGACGAAAGTTTCAGATATAAGGTTTATTCTAAGTATGACGTATATGTAAAGGCTCGGTTCATATAGTTATAAATTATGCACATACAATCCACCTAAAATCAATTAGCACACAAGCACATAAACTTTTAGAATTTTGAGTTATGTACTTTACGTTCGTTCGATAATGTTTTTTTAAAATAAATTAATCACCAACGATTAGGACCGACTAAGCCCGTGTGTGATTGTTCGTGGACTTGATGACCCATCTAAAATTCCTATTAGATGTATGAATGCATGCGTGTTTGATGTAAATAATTGTTCGTGTTCGTCTAGAAAATCACCTGAATTTGCCGGGTGTCACATCATCCCCTTGTTGAAGGAATTTTCGTCCTGAAAATCAAGAGCGTTGCTTGTTCGCTAGACACAAAGAAAAATAAATTTTTCAGTTGTCACATCATCCCCTTGTTGAAGAAAATTTCGGCCCGAAATTTAGTTCCTACCTCTGCTCGTCGTTGCTTGTTTGTCGAAGAGTTGTGGGTATTTCTTTCGCATTTGATCTTCATGTTCCCACGTGAACTCTGGTCCACGTTTCGAGTTCCAACGAACTCGAACTATCGGGATCTTATTGCGTTTGAGCGTCTTGACCTCGCGATCCATGATTTCGAGCGGTTCCTCGATAAAGCGCAACTGTTCATCGACTTGGATTTCGTCTAGTGGTACCACTAGACTTTCATCTGATAGACACCTCTTCAGGTTTGACACATGAAAGACGTTGTGCACCCCACATAATTTCTCTGGTAAGCTTAGTTTGTACGCTACCGGGCCAACTTCGCTGACAATTTCAAATGGTCTAATGTAGTGTGGGTTCAGTTTGCCACGTTTGCCAAAGCGTATGACACCTTTCAAAGGTGAAACTTTTAAAAGAACTCTGTCACCAACTTCAAACTTAAGTGGTTTTCGTCTTTTATTTGCGTAACTCTTTTGACGGTCCCTAGCCGCCTTCATCCGGGTTCTGATTTGAACAATCCTTTCTGATGTCTCGAGTACCAGTTCTGGCCTAGTGAGTTGGCTATCTCCAACTTCCGTCTAGCAGATAGGTGATCGACACTTCCTCCCGTACAGTGCCTCAAATGGGGCTGCTTGAATGCTCGTGTGGTAGCTGTTGTTGTAAGAGAACTCCGCCAACGGTAAGTGAGTCTCCCAACTGTTCCCGAAATCTATAACACATGCTCTCAGCATGTCTTCAAGTGTTTGGATAGTTCGCTCACTCTGGCCATCCGTCTGAGGGTGGTATGCCAAGCTCATATCAAGTTGTGTACCCAACCTTTTATGCAGTGATCTCCATAAGTGTGAGGTAAATCGGGCGTCCCGATCCGAGATAATGGAGATTGGCACCCCGTGCCTGGAAACTATTTCCTTTACATAAATTTTAGCGAGCTTCTCAGTCTTGTATTCTTCCTTGATGGCCAGAAAATGCGCGGACTTTGTTAGTCGATCAACGATCACCCAGATAGTGTCACAACCACTAGGGGTCTTTGGTAACTTTGTAATAAAGTCCATTGATATGTGTTCCCACTTCCACTCGGGAATTTCTGGTTGTTGGAGTAACCCCGATGGTTTCTGATATTCTGCCTTAACCTTGGAATATGTCAAGCACCTGTTCATGTATGTAGCAATGCCTGCTTTCATGTTCGGCCACCAGTAGGCTACCTTCACGTCGTGGTACATCTTGTCTTAACAAGGATGGACCGAATACCGAGAATTATGAGATTCGTCCAATACTAGCTTACGCAGATTTCCAAATAAGGGAATCCATAACCGATTTTGGAAATATCTTGTACCGTTAGCCTTAGTTTCTAACTGTTTGTCCATCCCACGAAGCGACTCAACTTCTCGGTTTTCATCCTTTAGTGCTTCGATCTGAGCGTTGCGGACCTAATCAGGTAACCATGCGTGTATTGTGAGTTGCAATGCACGAACCAGCTTTGGTTTGGCATTTTCTTTTCTGCTAAGGGCATCGGCTACCACGTTAGCCTTTCCCGGATGGTACTTTATCGCACATTCATAATCGTTGAACAGCTCGACCCACCGACGCTGCCTCATGTTATGTTCTTTCTGGTAAAAAATGTGCTGCAAGCTCTTGTGGTCCGTATAAATTGCGCACTTTGTACCATATAAATAGTGTCTCCAAATCTTTAGTGCGAAGACCACAGCTCCCAACTCTAGATCGTGAGTGGTATAGATTTTCTCGTGTACCTTCAACTGCCGAGAAGCGTAAGAAATCACTTTCTCGCGTTGCATCAATACGCAACCGAGACCCTGGATGGACACGTCACAGTACACCACGAAGTCTTATGCCCCCTCCGGCAGGGATAAGATAGGTGCGCTGCATAACTTTTGCTTAAGCAATTGAAATGCCTGCTGATGCTTGTCATTCCACTTAAAAATGATGCCTTTCTGTGTTAACGCTCTAAGAGGCTGAGAAATCTTCAAAAAGCCCTCTATGAAGCACCTGTAATAACCAGCTAAACCCAAGAATTGTCGAATATCAGTAGGAGTCCTGGGTGCATCCCAGTTTTTGATCGCCTTGATTTTTGCCGGATCAACATGGATTCAATTTTCGTTAACCACATGGCCAAGGAATTGCACCTCTCGAATCCAGAAATCACACTTGGAGAACTTTGCGTATAATTCCTCCTGTCGTAGCAGTTGCAAAACCAACCGCAAGTGTTCCTCATGTTCTTCCTTGCTCTTTGAGTAAATGAGAATGTCATCAATAAACGATGACAAACTTATCCAGGTACGGTTTACACACCCAATTCATGAGATCCATAAATACAGTGGGTGCGTTAGTTAGCCCAAATAGCATAACCAGAAATTCAAAGTGACCGTATCTTGTGCGAAATTCCGTCTTGGAAATGTCTTCCTCCTTCACATGCAGTTGATGGTAGCCGGACCTTAAATCGATCTTTGAGTAATAGCTCGACCCTTGGAGTTGATCGAACAGGTCGTCTATGCGAGGCAGAGGGTAGCGATTTTTGATAGTGACCTTGTTTAATTCTTGGTAATCATTGCATATGCGGAACGTCCCATCTTTCTTCTTCACAAAAAGCACATGGGCTCCCAATGGCGATGAGCTAGGTCGAATGAAACCTTTATCTAAAAGTTCCTGCAATTGTGTAGATAATTCTTTCAGCTCAAACGGGGCTATTCTGTAGGGAGCACGAGCAATTGGCGCTGCACCGGTGGCGAGTGATATTTCAAACTCGACTTGGCGATGGGGCGGAAGACCAGGCAAGTCCTCCGGAAAAACATCAGGAAAATCGCGTACTACAGGAATGTCTTCTACCTTCCTCTCTTCCCGAGCATTGTCAGTTACTAGTGCCAAGAATACTGTGCAGTTTTTCTTTCTCAGACATTTCTGCGCCTTCATAAAGTAAATAATTCCTTTGACGGCACCACTTCTTTCACCTTGAACATATATGGCTTCCCCGTTGGGAAGTGGAATACGGACGACTTTGTTGTTGCAGACGATCTCAGTATTGTGATCAGACAACCAATCCATGCCGATGACGACATCGAAACTTCCGAGTGCAGTGAGCATAAGGTCGATATGAAAACTATGGCCAGATAGTTCTATACTACATTGCTTGTAAATGTGTGTTACCATCACTATTTTCCCATCAGCTAATTCTATGGAATAAGCAGTTTCTAATTCTACTGGTTTGATCCCTAACAGTTTACTAAAGTCTTTTGATACAAAACTATTATCAGCACCCGAATAAAAAAGAACATTAGCAAAACGGTTATTTAGAGGGAACTTACTAGTAACCACATTGTTGTCGTTCTTAGCATCTCCCTTGCCAATAGTGAATGCTCTGCCCCTAGCACCACCATCACTACTATTGTTGTTGTTCTGCTTTAATTGTGGGCAGTCTCGTTTGATGTGGCCTTCTTTTCCACAGTGGTACAGATTTATCTGAATTTCTCCGTGACAATCTTTGGCAGCATGGCCTATTTTCCCACAATGTCGACATTGAAACTTCTCACACTGACCATAGTGATGGTATCTGCACTTGTTACACTTGGGGTACTTCCCATATTACTTCCTTGATTGCTTGAACCACTTTGATTGTTACCCCGATTGTTGTGATCATGCCTTCCATGCTTGTGCGGTTGTTGTTGAGACGATGAAGACTTTAAATCACTGCTTTCCCATTTCCTTTTGTATACTGATGCATTAGCAGAGGCACCTCTTTTTGGTAGAATTCCCTGATTCACAATTGTTTCAGCCAGCTTATGGGCCATACGGATGGCCTGTTATATAGTAGTAGAGTTACTTGAGATGACCATTCCCTGGATTTTTGGGGCTAACCCACCAAGATAAATCTCGATCCGCTTGTATGCTAGTTGTACCAATTTCGGGCATAAGTTTGCTAGTTCATTATGGCGCCGAGTGTAGGCTTCAATTTCTGACCCCTGCATCTATAAATCCTAGAGTTCTCGTTCTAGCTTCTGAAGTTTATCTCTTCGGCAGTATTCCTTAGTTAATGCTGCTTTGAAATCATCCCAAGTCATGGCGTTAACTTCAGCCATTCCTAACATCTGTACCTGTAGGTTCCACCATGTGAGAGCCGGGCCCTCCAATGTACTAGAAGCGAACTTCACCTTGTTTGCTTGGAGGCAGTTGCATACAGCAAACACAGACTCTGTCTTTTCAACCCAACGCAGCATCCCCACTGCGCCAGTTTCTCCGGTAAATGTGGGTGGCTTCCCATCCATAAATTGCTTATGCGCGCTGGTGCCCGCACCTTCAATTCATGAAGATTGACGTACATGTTACATCATATCCTCGATGAGTTGGCATGTTAATAGAGGGGTAAAATCTTACCTTGGTTTTGCGCCGGGTGCTGTTGTTGGTAGGATGCCAGTGCAGCATTGACCCTGTTGTTCACCAATGTGTTGATTTGAGCCGCTGTTAGGTTAGCAGGGTTTCCGCATCTATGTCCCGACATTATCCTTTCAATCACAAATATCCAAAATGAGACAAAGAATTTAATGCATTATATCACCCAGATACATACACACAACACGACGAATTTTACAGCGTCTGAACACAACATAATATAATTAAATGGTAATTTCAATTCAAATAAATTTGTAACTAGTCCACAAAAATATCCAAAAATTCAGAAATTAATATTCAAAATACTAGTTGATGGGGACAACCCGTCCCATCTAGGTTCATGATTAAACGTAAGTATCAACGGAGGAGATATCCGAATGGTCGTCGTCTGCAGGTTCCTCTTCCTCCTGAGGTTCCATCTCCTATTCGGGCTCAGTTTCTTCTTCGGGCTCAAGTTCTTCATCAGGCTCGAGTTCTTCTACAGGCTCTGCTTGTGCAGGTTCTATATCACCCTGTTGGGCCAACAACATTAATTCCAGATTTTCCATTCTGTCCCTGAGTTGTTCTAAATCTTCCTCTCTGAGCTTGGATTCATCTCTTTCAGTATGAAACTCGTGTGTAAGGTCTCAAAGGTCTTTCCGTAGTTCTTCAAACTGTACCAACAACCTTCCACGTCCCTCATCAGTCAATCTCACATCCTACTTTAGTTTCTTACTACGACGCTCTTGTTTTAGCAACCTCTCATCTTGAACGCGTAATCTCCCACGCATTTCCCTGTTCTACCTTTTTAGCTCTTCGATTGAGGCAGTCATTTCCTGACACTGCTGAGTTTTTTTCCCCCATTTAGACACAAAGGATGCAACGACTCGTTCCAAGGGATAGAGTATTCGCGGCAGGGTCCATGGCCACATGCGTGCGTTTGGCTCCTGGGGAAGTGGAGGCACTCTTTCATTACGGATCATCATGTCCACTGCGAAAGGATACCAGGCCCAATTATCGGGTGCGGATCCATTGTTGCTTTTCGAAGGTGTAGAGGAAGGAGCGGATGATGAACCGGCCATGTCTGTATGTAACATATATATATATATATATATATATATATATATATATATATATATATATATATATTCATATAGGTATATTATAATGCTCATAATGAATGAAATGTTGACATGTAACTAAACCAAGTGTGTGCTCTCGTGTATGACTAATGCAACTCTGAGGCTATAGCTGGCCTACAAGCAAGACCGGGTTCACTATAACCAATGGCTCTGATACCAATCTGTCACACCCTCAAACTTCCACGCGCAGGGTTTTTACTGCGAGGTGTGTGACAAACCAGGATCCGAGTCATTAATTATACCAAACCATGCAAACACACTAAAGTAGTTTAAGAAATACGGAAGCGTAAAAGTAAGTGAAAATGTTGCGCAAAACACGCGCCCTCAAACCAACACGAAAATAAACTCAAACGTAAAAGTTGAAATGCAGATCAAAATGTTCAACTTTCATGCAAAGTGCGTCCTAGTGTGCTCGTACCTCAAAGACCTGCGAAAGACATGCTATGTGGGTCAGCGCAAGGCTGGTGAGTTCATAATTTAAATGCGAGAATAATAGATGTTTGTAAAATGTTTGTACCACGACAATCATAATAGTAATTGTAGCTAGCAACGCCAATAATGTTGTCACTATATGGTTCGAGACCGAAGCGTGACTGTTTGTGTTTGTAATGCCTTCCACCATCACCTAACACGGCGATGGTGATACTGTCTAGGCAAATTTTACATCCGTTCGACATCGAGTCGAGTTAGAGCTACTAACGCGGGTGGGGTTTGTCAAACCCAGTAGTACTACCAAATATTACCTCGCTTTCTCATAAACTAACGGTTCGAAATGTAAGGACTTGTAATTCGTGTTATATCTTCGCACATATGTGATCAGCTGTACAATTATATTACCAGAACTGTTTGTAGCATGCTCTTTTCTCTAACTGAAATACTCAGAGAAAAATGTCTAAGAACTCACCTTTGGGAGCTCGACAAGAAAGTTTATTGAATGAGTTGATGAATTCCTACGAATTACCTATATGTTTGTAACTGTGTAAGACTACCGTGTTTGAATTACTGAACTGACTCAATCAACCCGGGCGACACGTTGGTGACTCATTAATAATTGAATTTGTTTGTTTGGTTAACCTTTCTAATTCTACAGGTAACACATGTTCAACGTTTCTAATATGCACCCTAATCATTTCAAATCGGTAACAAGAAGCACATATGATTTCTACGTTTAAGCATGCTTGGTAACAAAATTTCCTAAATTAATCATGCGAACCAAGTACACAAGTCAACAATTTTAAATCGCACTAATCATATATTTCATGCAATGAATCCCCAAAAACACTTGTTGGATATGCAGATAATCTTTAATGATCTAACTAAATTAGCACGATTACTAAAATCATGGAATTACATCCGCTTTTAGCATGCAAGATACATTGAGGTGACAAAAGTTGTTTGGTAAAATAAATATGCAAGTTATAAAAATAAATAAAAGAAAAACGTAGTTAAATATTTTGTGTGTCATGCTTTGATTAAAAAAAATAACACATTTCATGAAAATATATAACATAACAATCACTAACACCATGTAACACTTAAATTATATCACTTCATGGGACGGTTGCAGGGAATAAAAGGAACAGGAACAAAAAAAGAATTAAATTTGTTGGGTGCTGGGTTTGAACTCGCGACCCTCTAGTCCCAAGCAAGTATCCAAACCACCAGAGCAGTTTCTGATTTGTTTTATTAACCCAGTTTTCAATCTATTTAACCTTCTCTATTCTGGTGTTATATCTTTGCTAATGAAAGAGAACTAAAAAAAAGTTGTAGTGTGCCTGATTTAAACCTGGGTCAACCCAGTCGCAACACAAGGCATCAACCACTAGGCCAGTTTCAGGTTTGCTTTTTGTTTCCAGATTGCATGATATATAACCAGTAATGTTCAGGTATCTTCTTCCCCATAATAAACCCAATTCCGTCGGCCCCATTAACAAACTTATATATATACATGTCAATTTGTAGATTTTCAAGGAGCTATATAACACGCATGCAATATTCACTTTCCAAAAACCAATATCGATTACAACACCTTCGCAAAAAGAAGAGAAAAAAATAAATAAATAAAACGTGATACATACCTATGAACACAAAAGTACACAAATTTGGATAATAGAATTCATTAGAAAAACGCATGCGGAATCAATGAAATTTTGAGACAACGATCTCATGTTTACGCACCTTATATATGTGAGTTCGAGAGTATGCTAGTTATTCGCGGCTCTCTACTGCTCTTTTCCAGCCGCTCAAGGTCTCCGGTAATCTCCGCGGTTGATTTCGGCTTACACGTAATTACTGCTAGCCCGAGAAGACGGTTCGTGACAAGAGGGGGGTGTCGCCTGATGTAATCCGATGGGGAATGGGGAGAGGTGCGTGAGATTAGGGTATCTGAAGGTGTGCTCACGTAATATAAGGGATGGTTGGGTGAGGGTTTACGTAAATCCCAATTGGAAGTTGTTGGATGCTTATCTCATCTTAATTTTTGAATTGAGGTCTTTTTTTTTACACCGCAAGTCTGTCTTTTTAACACCGCAAGTCCCTAAAGTTTTTAGTTTAGTTTAAGTCCCTCCACTCTCCTGACCAAAGTTTCACATATAAGATTTATTCTAAGTCTGACGTATACGTAAAGGCTCGGTTCATGTAGTTATAAATTATGCACATATAATCCACCTAAAATCAATAAGCACACAAGCACATAAACTTTTAGAATTTTGACTTATGCACTTTACGTTCGTTCGATAATGTTTTTTTCAAATAAATTAATCACCAACGATTAGGACCGACTCAGCCCGTGTGTGATTATTCGTGGACTTGATGACCCATCTAAAATTCCTATTAGATGTATGAATGCATGCGTGTTTGATGTAAATAATTGTTCGTGTTCGTCTAGAAAATCACCTGAACTTACCGGGTGTCACATAAGAAAGCACCTTCGGTGAAACCTGCAAAGTCTGTTAACCAGAAGCGTTTCTTCGACAACAAAGGTGAAGCCGTCGGGAATATTATCAGTTTGATGTACGATTCTCAGCTTAAATGCTATGCAATTAAAAAAGAATTTGGGATTATCTACTTGAAAGGTGCAAAAAGAATTGATACTTTGCCGGTATGCGATGTGAGAGAGCTAACCCGAAAACCGTTTTAAACTACGGTGAAAATGTTTTGACCGAATTCTTCAAGAACAAGTTACATGATGAATGTCAAGGAAGGTTTAGGTTTTTAACTCCGCAAAGGCCAAAGTATTCAGATCATCCAACAAAGATTTTTCCAAGGTCTGGAAAGGCTGTAGTTGTATTGAAGTACAAGAAGCCCGTTCAGTTAAAGAAGATTCCTCTAAAAAAGCTTGAACAAGATTTCATTAAGACATTAAAATGGTGGTATTATGATGAAAATACAGGAGAAGCAGTGATAGTGGTAAAGGAAGAGAACAAAGTGGTGAGAATTTTTGATCCGATGTGGTTAATCAACTTATCCGAAGCTGACCTCGATAAACTCTATCACAACATAAGAAAAGGGGGAGTTTGTTAGAACAAGTTAGAGTGATCGATGCTAGGTCTAGGTGTTTTGTAAATGTAATGTTGTTTTTGTAAGTTTGTATTCCAGCGTACCAGTGGGCGGACCAGTTGGTACGCCAATCCGTACCAACTGGTACGCTGAGTTAAATGGTACGCTGGACAGCCTAAGTATAAATAGGTTAAAGTCTTTAGTTCATAGTAGAAGAGCGAGTACATCCTGTCTTAAGTGTGTGTTTTCATTAGTGTTCTCTCTCTGTTTCTCTCTGTAACCATTTGCTATTGAAGTCAATCAAAGAAGTGTTTATTTACTTTCTTGTTCATCGAATCAATCATATCAAGCAGTAGTAAGATCCATATCGGTACTTACACGGGTGATGATAGGTGATAAAGTCTAGATAATAATATTTCACTTTTATTAAAAACGTTAAACGATACGTTAAATAATTATCTAACGAAAACGGTTTGAATAGTGGACGTAATGATAAATATTTTCTACGCGTTGGGTTTTATTAAATATTAGACGTCCAAGTTAACAAGTATGTACCCGGGGTCACAAATTATGGTGGATGATTACTGTTTCTATCACGGGGTCACGTCAAGACTAAAATGATGTTGGCATAATATGTTATCTAAGTTAACAAACATATATTATATGCACAATTAATAGTTAAACATGCAGTTAAACGAGGTTATTGACTTGGGAAACATATGGGTGTCACATTCTCCCCCGGTTAAGAGAATTTCTTCCAGAAATTCAGAAAAGGCAATTTTTTGGAGCTTCGTTAGTAAAGAGGCGAGGATACTTAGACCGAAACTGGTCTTCGCGTTCCCAAGTGAACTCGGGTCCTCGACGGGAATTCCAACGAATCTTTGCGATTGGGATCCAGCTTCGCTTCAGCTTCTTGACTTATCGATCAACGATCTCGACAAGTTCTTCCACAAATCGTAGGGTCTCATCAATTTTAATTTCATCTAGAGGGATGACGAGCGACTCGTCAACGAGACACTTGCTTAGGTTGCTGACATGGAAGGTACTGTGAACACTATTGAGTTCGGGTGGAAGCTGTAGTCTGTATGCGACTGGTCCGACTTCCTCAACAATCTCGAATGGACCAATGTAATGAGGGTTTAGCTTACCGCGTTTGCCAAAGTGGATTACACCCTTCCACAGGGATACTATGTGCATGACTCTGTCTTCAACTTAATGATAAAATCCATTGCGTTACGTTCCCATTTCCACTTCGGAATGACCGGTTGTACCAGTAGACATAACGACTTCTGATATTCAGCTTTAACCTTCGCACACGTCAAACACTTTCCAACGTAGGTAGCAATCTCAGCCTTCATGTTAGGCCACCAGTAGAGTTCATGCAAATCATGTTACATTTTATCAGCTCCGGGGTGGATGGAATATCTAGACTTGTGGGCCTCATCCATGACTAGGTTCTTCAATCCTCCATACACGGGTACCCAAAGTCTATTCACAAAATAATAGGCTCGATCTGGCTTCGTTTCCAACTAACAGTCCATACCACGCAGGCATTCGGCTTTAAGGTGCTCTTCCATCAGGGCTTCAAGTTGGGCTTCACGAATCTGATTTGGGAGACCAGCATGAATGGTCAAGGCAAGCGATTGGACTCGGAGAGGCTTCACACATTCTTTCCTACTCAAGGCATCTGATATTACATTAGCGTTTTCAAGGTGTTAACGGATTTCACAATCATAATCATTGAGTAGTTCTACCTATCTTCGTTGTCTCATATTCAGCTCTTTCTGATTCTGGATATGCTACAAGCTCTTATGGTCCATAAAGATAGTGCATTTCATTCCATACATGTAGTGTCTCCATATCTTGAGAGCGAACACAACGGCACCGAGTTATAGATTATGGGTCGTGTAATTCTTCTCATGAATCTTCAATTGGTGAGAAGCATAAGCTATAACTTTCTTATGCTGCATTAGCACACATCCTAGGCCTTGGTGAGATGCGTCACAGTAGACGACGAAGTCATCGGTTCTTTCGGGTAGGGTCAAAATGCGTGTGTCGCACAACATTATTTTCAGCTTCTAAAAATCAGCTTCAGTCTTGTCATCCCAAACAAACTTCTTGTATTTTTGAGTCAATGCAGTCAGGGTCTGGGCTATTTTGGAGAAGTTCTCAATGAATCTGCGGTAATAGCCAGCGAAACCAAGAAATTGACGGATTTCAGAAGGGGTCGAGGGAGGGTTCCAATCCTTAATTGCTTCAATCTTCGAGGGATTGACGTGAATACCACGGTCGTTAATCACGTGACCTAGAAAATGTACCTCACGGATCCAAAATTCGCATTTGGAAAACTTCGCGTACAATTCTTCTTTTCTCTGTAACTCCAAAATTAGCTTGAGCTGTTGTTCGTGCTCTTCCTTACTACAAGAGTAGATCGAGATATCATCGATGAATACGATAACAAACTTATCCAGGTAAGGTTTGCACATAGGATTCATGAGGTCCATAAATACGGCACGTGCGTTGGTTAACCCAAAAGGCATGACGAGAAACTCGTAGTGTCCATAACGAGTTCGAAATGCGGTCTTGGCAACATCTTCTTCGCGTACTCTCAACTGATGGTATCCTGAGCGCAGGTTGATCTTTGAGTAGAAGCTTGACCCTCGGAGTTGGTCAAACAGATTGTCGATTCTCGAGAGCGGGTAGCGGTTCTTCACCATGAGCTTGTTCAGTTCCTGATAATCTATACACATCCGAAAAGATCCACCCTTCTTCTTAACAAATAGAATAGGGGCTCTCCATTGGGAAAATCTCGGTCTTATACACCATTTGTCAAGAAGTTCTTGTAGCTAACCGGACAACTCTTTTATCTCTGACGTGGCTAAGCGGTAACGGTATCGAGCTACAGGTGCAACTCTAGGGATCAGGTCGATATGGAATTCCACTTGTCTAGCCAGGGGTAGACCAGGTAAGTCTTCGGGAAAACATTAGGGAAATCCTTCACGATCGGGATATCTTCAATCTTTTTCTCCTTCGGCTTCTTCACAGATACATGCGCTAGATTGGCGTGGCATCCTTTACACAGATATTTCCGGGCTTTCATACAGGACACAATAGTGAGTTTGGTCCCATAAAGGTCTCCTTGAATCGCCAAGGTCTCACCGTTATCTTGCGGAATTTTTACTTGCTTCTCGTAACAGACTATCTCTGTGCGATTGGCGGATAACCAATCCATTCCAACGACAATATCGAAGCTTCCAAGCTAGACAGGCAGGAGGTATATGCTAAATGAATGTCCTGATAACTCTAATGAACAATCTCTAAGGGTTTCAGTTGCCTGTATTAATTTACTGCCAGCTAACTCGATAGCGTACTTAGTGTTTAAGGTTGTAGGGGTGATTTCAAGTGTTGAGCTAAAATCATCAGACACAAAGCTCTTATTTGCACCGGTATAAAATAAAACAGATGCATAATGGTTGTTTAAGAGAAACGTACCCGTCATTGTATGGTGGTCTTGATGGGCCTCAGAGGCCTTCAGTACAAATGCTCGTCCTTGAGCGACTTCAGATGTCTGCTTCTTCAACTTAGGACAGTCACTCTTGAAATGGCCAGCAACTCCACACTCATGGCAGTTCCCTAGGGACGGGGGCATGTTGGATCGGTTTGGATAGTCCCTGAGTGAAAGAGCGTGTAGTGGTGGATCGTGTCAACTTAAGTCAGTATATGTAAATGAAAAGAACAAGAACAAGGTAAATAAACTCAACCTTTGATTCAAACACTCAAGATCCGAGGTACAAAGACTCAGAGTAAAAGACCTTCAGTTACACACAGTTTAGAAAAAACGTTACATACTTCTAGCCTAACACAACTATATATAGATGCTCGACTATTCCAACTAGGCTTTGTCCGAACTGGCAGTTCGCCAGAGTTCGGGTTCGGTTCAGCTAGTCTAGGTTTTCTTGATTTCTTCTAAGTCTTTTGCCTGATCTAGCATCCTGCCACATTATGCATCAACAAACTCCCCTTGGTATATGCTGGTCAATCTTTATCATTCTTGAGTTCCAGCGTCAGTCTCTGTCCATGTCTTCTGGTGATTATGCCTGGCATATATGTTTAATGCAAAGCGAATCCGGATCACACTTTTGAATTGCAGAGCCTATTCCATATAATCAGGATGAAACAGAAATTGATTATGGTACAGCTCGTCTATGTCAGCCCTGGATAAGTTGATCAGCCACATCGGGTCAAACACCTTCACAACCTTGTTATCATCCTCCAACACAATCACAGCTTCTCCGGTATTTTCATTGTAGTACCACCACTTCTAGTTTTTGATGAAATCCAACTCCATCTTCATCAATGGAATCTTCTTCATAACTTTAGGCTTTTTCTTGAAAGTTAGTACTATCAGCTTCTTTCCAGTTTTCTGATGTATCTTTGTCGAATGTTCAAGCCTTTTCGGTTTTTGAGGTATTAGATATTGAAATCCAAAATTTCATTCTTTCTCTACTTGATGCTTGAAGTACAAACCCCTCCAATCACCTCCGTAGTTATAGAAAGGTTTTCTTGTAAGCTCCCGAACATCCCAAACTGGTAAAGAACTAAAGTCTGTTGCATGTTTGAAGTATTGAATACCATGATGGCGTTTAATCCCATAACACTTCAGACTTGCTGCATACATCCAGCTTATAATTTCACCTGACACCTGAACCTTGAGCCTCACATGCCTTCTCTGTTTGATCGGTTTTGGAGGTGGAACATAATTTGCATGAAATGTCTTCATGTAATCATTGTAAGCCCATCGTTGTTTCTGTTCCTTAACCTCTTTGGAAACAGGGTCTTCAGGTTTTTTTAGCTTCTTTCTTCTTTAGCTCTACCTCAGCTTCACCACCCTTTTCCTTTGGGAAAACTTCAAAGTCATCATCAGTTGAATTATTGTTGTTGAAATTTGAATACAGATCTGGATACTCCTCCTCTGTTATGTCCTCAACCTCAAACTCCTCATCAAATATATCCTCTTCAGTTTCAGATTCTGATGACTCATATATTTTGGGTTCAGCCTCGGTAGCTTTCTTCATCTCCTCGTCGTTTAAGGTCGAAGATCGCTTGAATTCTTGAAAAGAGCATGTAGCGGTGGATTGTGTCAACTAAAGTCATTATATGTAAACGAAACGAACAAGAACAAGGTAAATAAACTCAATCTTTGATTCAAACACTCAAGATCAGAGGTACAAAGAATCAGAGCAAAACATCTTCAGTTACACACAGTTTAGGCAAAATGTTACATACTTCTAGCCTAAAACAGCTATATATAGATGCCCGACTACCCGAACTGGGCTTTGTCCGAACTGGCAGTTCAACTGCTAGTTCGCCCAGAGTCCGGGTTCGGTTCGACTAGCCTAGGTTTTCTTGATTTCTTCTAAGTCTTTTGCATGATCCAGCATCCTGCCACATTATGCATCAACAACCCCCCCCCCCCCCTTGGCAAATGATGGTCAGTCTTTATCATTCTTGAGCTCCAGCCTCGGTCTCAGTCCATATAATCAGGATGAAACGAAATCTGATTATGGTATAGCTCGTCTATGTCAGCCCTGGATAAGTTGATCAGCCGCATCGGGAAAAACACCTTCACAACCTTGTTATCATCCTCTAACACAATCATAGCTTCTCCGGTCTTTTCATTGTAGTACCACCACTTCAAGTTTTTGATGAAATCCAACTCCATCCTCAATAATGGAACTTTCTTCATGACTTTGGGCTTTTTCTTAAAAGTTAGTACTATCAGCTTCTTTTCAATTTTCTGATGTATCTTTGTCGGATGTTCATGCCTTTTCGGTTTTTGAGGCTTTAGCTATTGAAATCCAAAATTGCATTCTTTCTCTACTTGATGCTTGAAGTACAAACCCCTCCAATCACCTCCGTGTTTTGTTGAAACCCGTTTTTGGTTGTTTGTAACACAAACCATTCACCGTTGAGCATTTCTGGTGAAGACCTCTTGATGAACCATCTAGAATGAAGAATTAGTGATTTTGAGTTTTCTTTGTAAATTTCAATAATATACTTAGCGAACTTAATTTGTGCTTAGCGAACTTGATATTGTACTTAGCGGACTTGTTTGAACTTAGCGAACTTCAATGTTGAATTTTTATAATTTTCTTAGAGAACTTGTTTTATTCCTAGCGGACTTGATTATATTGTTAGCAAACTTGTTTTTGTTCCTAGCGCACTAGTTTGCGAACTTAGTTGTTCTTAGCGAACTTCTTAGCGAACTAGTTTGTTCTCAACAAACTTTTTAGTGGACTAGTTTACTCTTAGCGAAATTGTTAGCGGGCTAGTTTACTCTTAGCGAACTTGTTAGCGGACTTACTTGTTCCTAGCGAACTTGAACATGTGCTTAGCGAACTTGACGGTCTGATGGAATATTAATTGCAGAATTCTATGTAATGATTGTTGTGTCAAACATTCTGATTGTCCCATGCTCTCTAGTAGAATAAAATATGTCTTAAGAAAACGGTAGTGGGTGTGCCATTCCAGATTTATTCTACAAGAGAGCATTTGTGTGTGTGTTCTTGGTGTTAGTGTGTGTTTTACGTGTTCTTGAGTTTCAGAAATCAAAAATATGCTGGCATTGATGCAAATTCAGCCAAGGTTGATCATCACACATGTTTTCCGCACTTTTGTGATGAATCAAATGAGAACATAGTGCTCAAATCTGGTCTCGACAATTGGTATCAGAGCCTTGTTCTTCAAGTTTTTGAGTTTTTCTCAAAAATGAAGAAATTCTCATTTGAGTTATCAATTTTGGTTGTTTTTTCTTGATTCTTGAGTTGATTCTTTGTAAAAATCACTCAAGGAACACAATTCTATGCTCAGATTTCTGTAAAAACTCAGATTTAATGGTCGATTTTAGGGTTTTAGTCAAAGCAGTGTTACGTATTTCGTATCCTGTTCTTGAGAAAATTTTTGAAATTTTTTTTATGCTCAATCTTTGTTAAAATTGATGTGTAGCGAGCCTTAGACTACTAAAACCGAAATCATTGCCACTGGTTTCATTAAAAAAACATCAAGTTTTCAGGATTTTAGAGACATTTTTCATGATTTTTTGGTGTTCTTGAGAAAAGTTCACTATTCCATCAAATTAGGGCACTTAGAGTGGTTTTTGAGGTTTGTGTTAGTTGAATCTAATGATCCTACATGAGTTTTGAGACTATTGATGTTCTCAAACTCTGATTTCATTAATAACGTTTTTTTGAAGTTTGAATTTGCTCAAGAACAAGCTGTTCAAAATTTTGACTAAGTCTGGAAAATCGACTTTTCAAATTTTTTGGTCAAATCTCAATTTTTTATGACTAATTATGTTTGTTAATGTTTTTGATTGTAGGATTTGTGTGAATTCAAACAATCTACAAGCAATCAAGCCTTTTGAACCAAGCGATCAACCTGTTCGACCCTTTAGCAATTTTTGCTAAGTATTTGTGTTTCTCATTCCTGAAACGGCTGAAGGCAATCAGTTTGCACCTGTCATGCAAAGTAACAACCGTCCTCCAAGACTTATGGGCGCAAGTGACTTTGATGATTGGAAGTGAAAGTTTTTGTCATTCCTGGAATATCTTGACTTTGATCTGTTGACTTCAATTGTGGCTGGTCCTGCTGTATTTGAAGTTGAGGAAGCTACTACAGTTACCGCTACTGTTGCTGACCCATCTATCCCTAAGAAGAGGATTCCAAAACCTTTGGATAAGTTAACACCTGATGAACATGCACAGTTAAAGATTGATAAGCGTGCATTGGGTTGCATCAAAATGACAATTAATGATAATTTGTTACATCGGTTCCATGAGGCCTCCTCGGCTCATGAGATTTGGGTTGGACTTGAGAAAAAGTATGAAGGCAATGTATATACAAGATCTGTGCGTCGTGTGAAGTATCAAGTCAAGACAAGACCAAGATCAAGTCAATGATAGCTGCCAGCCGAAACCTGGTCCGAACTTGAGGTTCGGATCAGACGAACTTCAAGTTCGCCTGAGGTTCGGCCAGTCACTATATATAGGTGTTTTATTCTTTGTAATCGGAGACTGAACGTGTGAGAACAAGTGTTAAGTGTGGTTTGTCAAGGTGTTTTATGTGTCTCAGTTCTTAGTGTTTACTGGTTGTAATTGATCCCTTTGATTAATAAAACAATCGGTTAATTACGTGTTTCGTATCCGAATTAGCTAGATCAAGTAGAGGATCCGATGCTCACGCCTTTTCATGTGGTATCAGAGCCATCTGGTTCATTCTACTGATCTGTTGTTCCTTTTTGGAATTTTGAAACAAAATGTGTTGTTTTCGAGTGTTTTTATGAGTTTTGGATCATTTTGATCGAGTATTTTGTGAAAACTGTGCTCCTAAATCATTTGTCATCATTGTTTCTGATCAACTGCTGCAAATCTCGTCAAATTTTGTCCAAATCCGAAAGTTTTGAGTCGAGTATGTTTCTGTTCGGATATACAGTTCTCCAAACCTAAGGTTCATCTGAGTAACCACTCCGAACTTCGAGTTCGTCTAATGTTCGGATTCAATTTTGTTCAGCTAACATTCGGAAGAGGGCCGGAAAGGGTTCGGTAAAGGTTCAGATATTCTTTGGTTCAGTTGGAGTTCGTTCAAGGTTTGGATAAATTCGGGTTTCGGTAAAGGTTCGGAGAGGGTTCAGCAGAGGTTTGGTTAAGGTTCGGATCATATAGTGAGGTTCGGATAAGGTTCGGACATTCAGAATTCGATTTTTTCAAGATGTCGGAATTTCAAGCTTTTGCCGCCATGCAAAATGCAATGCAAACAATGTTGAACTTTGACAACGAAATAGGAAAAAGTCAGAAAGTTCCCAAGTTGTTAAAGTTGGAGGATTACCAGAATTGGAAGAAACGATTTTCTGCTTACATAAGCACGAATGATATCGATTTGTGGATTTCGATTAAGAAGCTTTACCAACACCCAACTGATCAAGGAGATTTTAAAGAAGTTCATACCTTTGACATTGCTGAAAGGAAATCATATGAGCTTGAACAGAAAGCTTTTGGTTATCTTATGATGGCATTACCCACAGAGTTGTTACATCAATTTAGTACTTCAAAAAAATCAAAACAATTGTGCGATGCTTTATCAGCAAGGTGTGAAGGGAACCATCAATACAAGAAAAGTAGAAAGAAGGTGTTGAGTAAGGAGTTTGATAATTTCCAGCATTACGAGAATGAAAACATCACAGCTCTTGTATCAAGATTGTCACATCTTATAAGTGAATTAAAGATTGTGGGAATTGAGAAGACTGGTGAAGAGTTAAATGAAAATATTATGGAGGCATTACCAGAAAAATGGGAAAATTATGTGTTGTTGCTGACACATGATAAAGAATTTTCCACATTGACATTTCATGATCAGACTGGTAACTTCATGCTCATGAGATGGAAATGATGAATTCCAACAAGTCTAAAGCAAATCTGCAAAATCCATAATTGTATCATGGTGAGAATGCTGCTAGTATGACGGCTAAGACTAAATCAAGTCTGAGTTCTGCACCGCCTACTGCTTTCACTGGAAATATTTCTGGAAATTCTGATAATAAATCATCATGGGGTTGTTTCTTTACAATTCCATAATCAACAAATCAGAATGCTTTTTCTGCTGACGCAATGGATGATTGTGCTAAAATGATTGCTTCTTTGATTTCATCATCTTTTGGATTGGTTATCAAGAATGTTGCTGATGCAAAAATCACAAGGGATGATCTTGATGAACTCGATGATGATCAATTAAATGAATTGCATTTATCTTGGCAGTATGTTATGCTGGGTCAAAGATCAAAAAGCTTTTTCAAGAGAAATGGAAGAACTACTTCTTATTTTAATGGAAGATTGGGTTTTGACAAATCTAAGCTGAAATATTACAAGTGTTCCAAGCTTGGACATTTTGCTAGAGAATGTCAACAAGTTCATGTTAACAAACCTGGTTTTACATCTAATACATGTTCTCAGCCATCTTCAAGCAATTCAACCAGGACAACTTTAACGGTTCAGAATGATGGTGTGTATGACTGGGGCAAACAGTTTGATACAGCTGCTTTGATTATCACACATGAGCAAGATGACTATTATTCAGATTCTAGTTCTTATGAAGCTGCTGAAAATGAAAATTTTGAATCAAAAATTGAAAGTTTGATGCAAGAAAATGAATCTTTGATGGATGAAGTCAAAAAGCTCACTGATGAATTCAAATTGGTTAAAGCAGATTTGGAAGTTTCTAAGAAGAATGAGAAAGAATTGGTTGTGAAAAATGATCTGTTGGAAAAGGATATTACCTTGAATATCAAAGTTCTTCAATATGTAAAGAATGATTTGGAGATGTCTCAAAAGAATGAAAGGGATTGTGAAGAACGAAATTCTAAATTGATAGAAGAAAATGAGGAATTGGTTAAAGAAGTCAAGAAACGGAAGGATGAACGGGAAGATGCTGCAAATGATTTTCAAAATTTGTTTGATAAATCAAAATTCAAGCTTGATTTGCTCACAAGGAATGCTGAAGAATATGCTGCTAAGATTGAGGCTTATCAATTTGATATGGACAAGCTGTTGGGTGAGAAGAGAGTTGGTTAGTGTTAACAAAGTGCAAAATGCAAATCTGTAAATCCAAAAGCGTAATGAGGTTAAGTTGAAGAAATAATTGTTTGAAGGCCTAGAGAATCTTCATTTGCAAAAACTTGAAGCTCATAAGGTTGCAAAAAGATTGATCAATACTGAAAAGGAGTTAGCTGAAGCTCAACAGCAACTTTTTGATTTAAAGATTCAAGTCATTGATGCTAATAGGTTGCTGAATAATGTCTCAAATTCACAGTTGTTCACTAGCTTCTTAGCAAATGATGCAAACTTTGAAAATTTGTTTGATAAAACTGCATCACCCCCTGTAAATATCAAAGAAGCATTTAAAGAAGTAAAAGAGAAGGTTGAAGAATTTGATTATTCAAAGTTTTCATCATCAACTTCCGAAGAAGACAAGATTGTGAAGAAGAAGAAAAGCAGGAAAGCCAGAAAGAAGAAAGGAAAGAAATCTGAAATGCCACCAGTTCCACAGTTTGTTCATGGTTCATCTTCAACAGAGAATGAAAAATCAGCTAATTCAAGTGAGAAAATTCGTTCTCAACCTAACTTTGATGAGATGATTTTCTATGAGCAGAAAAACGATTAGTGATGTCAAAGCTGAATTTTCAAGGTTGGCAAAGAATGGTCATAAGGCATCTACATCTGAGGAACATGTTTCCGGAAAGAATATTGGTTTGGGTTTTCAGTCACAGAATGTTAAAGCTGAGGAGGTTTCAGCTTTAAAGCCACAAAATTTGAAAAAAGTCAAGCTGAAACAAGTGAAGAAGGAGGTCTTCAAAGCCGAAAGCGTTCAACCTGAACGGTTTTACAAACTCAAGGGTTTGGAACAAATTTTTTTCTGATAAAGAATTTCCTCTTAACTGCGTGGATGCTTAGCAAATTTCAGAAGTTTTTGTGAAGGAAAGTGTTTCAAAGATCAAGGAGAATCAACGTGCAAAATCTTCTTCTGATGGTTCTTATTCTCGAAGCCCAACATCAAAATGGGTTCATGATCACCGGCATCAGGTATATAATACTTCTTTTGATCATGTTCGAGATATTAATGTTTGTGAATCTATGCAAGCACCCAAAAGGTGGGACAAAACTAAACGTATCTATTATATTTTCTGTAAACAAGGACATATGGCAAAGGATTGTCTAACTCCTGCTGTTTCAGATCCCAGATTTCAAAAGACACCAGGTTTTGGTAAACCTGCCAAACCAAAGTTCTTTGATGAAAAAGGCAGAGTTTTTGATGAATGTGAGTCTACATTCTTTCTGAAACAAAAACGTTTTGTTCATATTTTTAAAAAGGTTCAAAATGTAGGTTCATCATCACCCACACCTATGAATGATTCATCAAAAACTGAATTACCGAAACAACAATCAATCTGGAAACCAAATGTGGCGCTAAAGCAAAACCAGGACACTGGTCTACCAAAAGCAGTTGCTTCGGGTCAAGTTAAAAACTAATGAGTTTGACCAGTGTGCAGGTACTTCTAGAAGACCTATCGACGATTGCAAAGTTGTTGGTGGAGGAGTATTCTGCTTTTCTTAACTCAAATTTCATGATATATCTTTCTTACCCTACAAATTTTCTGAAATTCTAAACTAGAAAGTATCCGTGTTGGTTGATTAACTTTTTTCTTCTTTACATTTCAGTTGTGTTTGAAAAAGAAATTTAAAAACATCAAAAATAGAGTCTGGATTTTTTGTAAAATGGAAAATCCAAAAATAGAGTTTTCATTTTAAGGGGGAGAATTGCATGTAAGGGGGAGAAAATGCATGTTTTGGGAAGAAGGTGAATACATGCAAAATATATAAAGAAGGTGAATACATGCACAATATATAAGGAAGGAATACATGCAAAATATATAAAATTTTGAGAAATTGATAATTGGGAAATGATGGTACATTGGCTTACGTATCTGACTTATGGATAGAGTAAATGAAAGAGCCATAAGATCATTGTGTGATATGCTTGGTAGGTTCGGCAAGTCAGAAAGTATTCAGATGTGATATACACTAAAGACTAATACTTGACCATGTGGATAACATCTTGATGTGTATTTCATGAAAAAAAGAAACATAAGTGTGAAAATCAAAATGAGAAGTCACTGTGTATACATGTGTTCATTTTGCAAAGATTTAAACTTGTTTGATTTTCTTTATTTTGTGAAATGATCGGACTTTCTCTGCGTATCGAAAGATCGACCTGATTGCTGTTCATTTGATGTTCTGCTTTATTTTCTTTGCTGTTTCGTATAACTCATCGGACTTTCTCTGCGTGTACGGGAGTACGGACCTGATTGTTGTTGGGTTATACAATTTCAACTTATTTTATTTTTCTTATTTTGTTAAATCCGAGGCCTTATCTGCGTATCGAAAGATCGACCTTAAGGTAGACGATTTAACGTTCTTATTTCTTTTTGCATGGAACACAGTTGACAATATCATGAAAATATTATGCTTTGTGATAATCACAAGGGTAATCACACGAGAAAAGGAAGAAATCACACAAGAAAAAGAAAATGTCTGATTATGTCTGATAGTGTGGGATCCACTGGTCAAAGCAAAATCTAATCAACATCTTAACATATCCAGATGTTATGAGTATGATTCTGCATGAGTTTAAGATGGACAAATTATACCGACAATTAGCATGACTTATGTGTTTCAGTTAGTTGAAATTGAAGTGTAGTTCAGTGCGTCATGTTTAATATGATCCCATATAGTGATCTTTCTCATACCAAAAATAGAGTTCGATTACGTATTGCAATTTCATTTAATTTCAGAAAAGCACAAAAAGATTTTTGGTGTGTTTTAGCATACGTTTGAAAAATCAAAAAGATTTTAGGTTTGTTTTGTTATAAAATTTCTAAAAGCAAAAAAGATTTTTTTCTGTTTTATATTCGATCTGATCAACACGTGATGCAAAATTCAAAATTTTAAAATCATATCTTAGAGTCTCGAAGAGACGTTTTGCGCCAAGATTATTTAAATTTTGAGCAGGTTGCAAAAGTGAAAGAAATCACAACTTCAAGTCTTCTGAAGCAGTTGATAAGAGACAGAGATACACCGGACATTGTTAAGTATTCAAGATGAAGCTACGATCAAATTGAGGAAAAGTTTGTTCGAAGATGTATTTTATTGGATGAACGGATTTTGCGCTTGAGGGGGAGCTTGATTGACAAATATAGTTTTGATGATGTTGAAAAGATATTGCACACGACGAGGGGGAGTTTGTTGATACAAGATATGTGTGTCGTGTGAAGTATCAAGTCAAGACAAGACCAAGATCAAGACAATGATAGCTGCCAGCTGAACCTGGTCCGAACCTGGGGTTCGGATCAGACAAACTTCAGGTTCGCCAGAGGTTCGGCCAGTCGCTATATATAGGTGTTTTTTTCTTTGTAATCGGGGACTAAGCGTGTGAGATCAAGTGTTAAGTTTGTGTTTGTCAAGGTGTTTTCCGTGTCTCGGTTCTGAGTGTTTACTGATTGTAATTGATCTCTTTGATTAATAAAACAATTGGTTAATTACTTGTTTCGTAACCGAATTAGCTAGATCGAGTAGACGATCCGATGCTCAAGATTTTTCAGGCAATCCTGCTACCAAGGAGAAAAGACTTGAAAAACTGAAGTTGGCTTTAAACACTTTCGCTCTCAGAGCTGGAGATATCATCAGGAAAATTCTTCACTCTTTTCCTCGGGAATTTGCCTCCTATTTCACATATTTGATTGAAAGCACTGATCTGACCACTGCTGACTACATGGATATGATAGACAAAGTTCGAGACTATGAAGTAAGAGCAGTTGAACGTAGTGGAAAGTCACTCATGGGCAACGTGACTTCTAGGAGCTCAACTTCCTTAGCTCCTAGTGCTGCACTTGCTGCTTCTACTTATGAGGAAAATTATCAGCTTTTTAACTCCTTTGGTCCAGCTCCGCCTTATGTCACTACATCTCTAGCACCAACTCCCACTACAACTAATGTCTTTGTCTCTCATGCCAATGTGACTTATGTTCAACAAGCACCATCTGGGTACTATGTTCAACAGTCTGCACCGGCTTCAACAAACAACACTAGCATGGATCAGGACTTGTGCAATGCATTTTTGGCTTGCATGAACTCACAAATGTGTGGCAATATTGTAACAATGACCGTTTGTCAAGAGGATCTTAATCAAATTTCTACTGATGATCTGAAGAGATTGATATAAAATGGCAAATGGGTATGATTACAGCCAGGACAAGATAATTTTTGGAACACTAAGAGAAAGCTATTTCAACCTCCATCAAATGCTAACATTGGATTTGACAATTCTAAGGCCCAGTGTTATAACTGCCAGGAGCTGAGACACTTTGCACGTGAATGTCCCAAACCAAGAACGTGGAACGTTCCTGTCACTTTGGGTGGAAGTACTCAGACTTTTCAGAAGCAAGGAGGCAATGGTAACCAGTCTTACCAGAAACAAGGCAGCTCATCCTATCAGAAGCCACCGAATGCAAATTCAACTGTCTCTCATCAAGGATCATCAAGTTCTCAAACTGCTCAAAGAGTTTACAACACTAGCAAGGCATTGGTCTATCGTGAAGGTGGTAACTACAATTAGACGTCTTCATTGCCATCTCAATCTTCTAACCAATCAAACTATGCTTTAATGGTCAGCTTTGATGGAGAAGAGAATTATGTGTTATCGAATTTGACCCTCTTTTTCCAACAAACTTTTATCTGATGGCTGGAATTGATGAGATCCTTGAAGAATCCTCTTATGCAGTCGGAAACGCTACTGCTGTGTCTCCATCAAATGTTGAAACTGAAGCTAGGAAGCATCTCCTCGAACTATATAGAGGAACTATTCCAGATGAGGTAAAATCATAATTGTGTTCTGAAATATGTCTTGAAACTGTCGCTCGCTATCGCACATACAACCTAGAGTTGCATGCTAAGGCAGCAGAGAGCGAGAGTTATGTTTAACAACTTAAAGCTAATGAGAAAGACTTTTTGGTAAAAATCAAATCACTTCAGGATGATATCAAATTCACGAAGCACACAGAATCAAATTTGAAAATCCAAATTGCAGACCTTTTCAACAAATTGACTTCTCTGAGAAACAGCTATGCTGAAGCTCGAGAAACAATTGACTTAATGAAACTAAATCCTGTAACGTTGGGTAGTGCAGTTGCAAAGGACATAATGTCTCGTCTTAGAACCGGTTTAGGTCTTACTCGGGAGATACTTGATAGTACTGCTGAGTATCCTCTCAATCACAACTATTACTGTGTCCCCAAGTTGAAAAAAATCAATTCCAAGAGTCACATTAAGTTCATTGACCCAAGTTTGATTCCGAGTTATCTGACATCAAATCGATGGAAAACCAACTGGCTAACGCCGAAACTAGATCTGATCTTCCACCGATTGATGAAACACTTAAATTTGGAGATTTTGATGCAATTTCTTTAAATTCTGTTGATACTAGCATTTCTGAGGTATGTGTGCAAAAGGCTGCTGAAACCGAGTTTCTCAATCTATGCACCTAAAATGCCACTAATGGTTAATCGTTTTTGTTTAATGAAAATTATGATGTTTTTAAAATGAATGAAGTTTCAAAAAGAACTAAGATCGTCCGGAGGCGTAAGTCTAAGAAGAAGGTCAATGATGAGAAACTCGAGGTTCAGCAGGATATCAATGATGTTGAGTTTAGTCGTGCTTTTGCCGAAATGGCATTAAAACATGGTAAGACGGTAATGCACACACAAGCTGGTTTTACAATCACCAATGGTAAGATGATCAGTGTTCCTACTGCACAACTGAATGCTCTAACGATGTTTGCTCAAGCAACTTCTACACCCATGGTTATCAAGCAAAACGAAGCATCTGTCAGTTCTACTCCCAAGGAGGCGGGAAAGTCCACTTTGGTTCTGGTCAAGTCAAATGATCCTAAGAAAAAGAGACCTCAAAGTGAACCGGTCTTATCAGCTCAACCATATGTTCCTTTGGTCAAGCCAACTGTTGCTGCTGCAGATGCTCCAAAACTGAAAACACTCCCAAGAAAAAGAAACAAACAAGGAGGAGAAAGAAGAAGACAACTACTGAAACTGAAAAAGATGAGATTGCAACATCGAATGAGCCATAACCTACAGCTCCACAAGTTGCTGAACTACCATCTGTGGTTGCTCCGAGTGGTATTGTTAAGACATTGGGATCTTGAGTTTGCGGGAATCCACACCATGATGCAAGGGTGTGTGTCTACAACACGGGTTATTCTGCTTACAACAATGCTCCAATGCGTCCTGCACATTACTACCAGCGACAACAAATTACACCATAAGGAAACCAAATGGCTCCAATGTATAATGGGAATTACGATGAGGACTACATGGATCAAAGGCTAGATACCATGTTTCAAAAATCTTACCCAAATCAGCCTTATATTCCTAATCAAGCTCCGTATGTTCCACGAGGTTTGGGGAGGAATATGAATACATTCAGGCCACATGTTCAACAACCAATGAGAACGGCTACACCTAATCCTACTCCAGTGTGATATTGGACGCCTCAACCCAGACATGCCTTCATTTCTAGGCATGTCTTGGTTCTACAACCTGTCTTGGCTCCACGACCATCTGTTGTTGCTTCACCGACTCCTCATGCTGTTATTTCTGCACCAACTGCTCCTCCAACAAAAAAGGCACCCAAAAAGAAGGCCCTAGGTCAATCTGGCCAGAGTCCTTCTCTTAACTAATCACTTTCTTTTGCATATGCAGGGATTGGCCCAAAGTGTTGTTAATACATGGTACTTAGATAGTGGCTGTTCCAGGCACATGAAGGGGAATAGGGACCTGCTGTATGATAAACAAATATCGCATGGTGGTCCTGTTGCCTTTGGAGGTGATGTTCGTGGTGGTAGAATAATCGGAAATGGTCTCTTGACCAATGGTGAAATTTCATTTGATAAAGTGAATCTGGTGTCCAATCTGAAATTCAACCTGCTAAGTGTCTCACAAATCTGCGACAACAAAATGCCAATGTTCTTCGATGACCGAGAATGTTATATTCTAAAGCCTGGGTTTAAGATTCCCTGAAGATCAGATCTTAGTTCGTGCAAAATGGAAAGGGGATAAGTATGCTTTGGATATGTCTGCTACAAGGCCGACTGGTTCTGTAGCGTGCTTCTTGGCAAAGGCATCGGAAGATGACTCTACTTTATGGCACATGCAAATGGGGTATGTCAACTTTCAGAACATGAACTGCCTTGTTAGGGGGAAACACGTTGTTGGTGTGCCGGAGAAGGAATTCATCCATATCGATAACTATGTTGCATGTTTGAAGGGGAAATAACACAAGACGTCCCACAAGCCTAAGCCACATGGTAGAACGACAATGATACTTCAACAACTCCATCTCGACCTTTTCGGGCCTGTGAGCATCAAGAGTTTAAGGGGAAAGTCATATTTCCTGGTTATCACAGACGATAACTCAAGATACTCATGGGTGTTCTTCCTGAAAGAGAGGTCTGAGATAGCTAAAACACTGAAGGACTTTGTCACTCGGATTGAGAACAAATGCAGAGAGCGGGTTAGGATAATCAGATCAGACAATGGGTCTGAATTCAAGAATCAGACATTTGATGCGTTCTGCAATGAGAAAGGCATTACTCGACAGTTCAGTTCACCGTACACGCCGCAACAAAACTGTTAGAACATGTTATGATGTCTAGTGCTAAGTCTAGGTGTTGTGTCTATTGTATTGATCGTTTTGTATGTTCTGTCCCTAGTGTACCAGTGGCAGACCAGGTGGTACGCAGCCACGGACCATCTGGTATGCTGGTTAATTGGTACGCCGGGCAGACTAGTATAAATACTTTTAGCTCGTGTGTTAGAGAGTAGTTGTGAGGGTTGGAGTGCTTAACTGTGTGTTTTCAATAGTGTATTACTCTCTATATTCTCTCTCTCTGTAATCGAGCTTGTGATCAATCAACAAATCATTATTTACCTCATGTGTTCTGACTCCAATTATGATCATGCATTAGTAAGGTCAGTGTATGTGATTTACAAGTGGTAGCAGAGCTAGTTTGCTCTTTTGCTGTGATCTCTGATCGGTTTTGTGTTTCTAGAGAGAGAAGCAACACTTTTGTGTCCAAAATGATCTGTGAGTGTTTCCTTTGAGTTCTGTATCAAATTCACGTCCGGAAAACCAAAAACATTGAATTTCAGTCGGTTTTTGGTTGGTACGCATCTGGTCCGTATCAAGAACACTTGGAACCCCGCTGGTCCGTACAACAATCTTCATCGAGAGTTTGGTACGTGGTAAGTGGTCCGGAAGACAATCTTCTTAATTGGTCCGTGACAGTTATTAACTGGTCCGTCGGCAGTTACGCCGTACCAATTTGGTTCGCATCAAAATTTGGTACGGGAGACAGGTGGTCCGTCGGTGGTACGCCTTTGTAATTCTGGTCCGAGTGTGGTACGGGAAACTATTTGGTATGCTAAGTTTGTTTTTGGTACGGGGATCGATATTCTGGTACGCCTGAGCAGTTTTTTAGAAAAATACATTATGGATCCGTTCCAAGCTTTTGCCGCAATATCTATGACGGTTCAAGCTTTACTGAATTATGATAACGAGATAGAAACTACAAACAAAGTTCCTAAATTGATGAAATTTGAAGATTTCCATTATTGGAAAACTTGTTATGAATCGTATATCGGTGTGATGGATGTTACTCTTTGGACTCCAATGCTGGATGGTTATCAAGTTCCAAGTTTACAACTGGTGAATTTGCTGGTCAAGTAAAGCCATATAACAAGATGAATGATGCTGAGAAAGAATCCTTCAAGTTGAAAAAGAAAGCTTATTCAAACTTATCAATGGCTTTACCAAAGGATATCTTGCATCAGTTTAAAATGCATACAACATCAAAAGCGTATGGGATTCATTGTGTCACAGATGTGAAGGCAATGCTCAATACAAGAAAAGAAAGAAAAAGGTGTTGTTGAAGGAATTTGATAACTTCTGCCACGTTCCAAATGAAACCATAAATGATCTCCTTTCAATACTATCACATTTGGTTAGTGAGCTTGACATTGTTGGGGTGAAGAAGGAGGCTGGAGAATTGAAGGAGAAGCTGTTAGATGCTCTACTAGCAAAATGGGAAGGTTATATCCTGTTGTTAACAGATGATAAGGGATTTGATGACATTTCATATGATGATCTTACAAGGAATTTGCTAGCTCGGGAATTAGATATGATGCATGTTAAAACTCTACCAGCTCAAGTTCAGAATCACGATGTGTACTTTGGTGAGAATGCTTCAATTATTCATGCAAAAGCAAAAGCTAGCTCAAATCCACTGACTACTGCATTTTATGTGGAGAATACTTCGGGTGGTCATGCAAGTATGTCTCGGGGTTCTTCAAGTGAAAGTTACACTAATAAAGCTGCAGTGACATATCCAGTTTATTCGAATAAATCTTCCTCTGCTCCTCCATCCAATCAGAATACTTTTTCAGCCAAAACTACTAATGATTTTATGGCACTATTTTCAGCAATGGTTTCTTCATATGATGGAGTGGTAGCAGGAAAATTGACTAGTGCAGAGTTAACAGATGAAGATTATGAGCAAATAGACCCTAATGACTTAGAACTCATGTATATCAGTTGGTCAATGGCTATGCTCGTTAGAAGGGGAAAACAGTTTATGCAAAGAACAGGCCGTAAAGATCTAAACCCTGAAGGTAAACTTGGGTTTGATAAATCTAAGGTTCGGTGCCATTTGTCAGAATTATAGTCATTTTGCTAAAGAATGCAACAAGGCAAAGAAGCAAGAAACTTCAAAGCTATACCAGAAGTATGCTGCTCAAAGTAACAAGGCATCAGGAAGCAATTCTAACCCATCAAGTTCAAATGCAAATGCTAGTGGGTCAAATTCAGAGTCTAAAGCTTTGGTTTCACAAACTGGTGAAGGTTATGATTGGGTTGGCGATTTTCCTGATGAATCTGCATTTTTGTGTACTGAAGAGGGAAGTGTGAAAGTTGTGGATGATCCTGATCTTCCTGGTGAAGACTTCTTTGCAGAAGGCCAACAAGCCTTTTTGGCTGACATACAGGTTGAGTCTAAACCTTGCGAACATTGCATGACCTCAGCTAATAAATTGAAAGAACTTTCTGATGAGAAAGTTATGTATTATGATAAATACATGTTGGCAGAGGAAAACACAAAAATATACAAACAAAGGTGGGAGGCCGTTAAGGCTGAACTGAAATGTGAACATGCATCGACTTTGAGCACCAAAATTGAATTAAATAACAAATCTGAAGATTACATCTTTTGTGAAAAGAAGATTGCAGAAGCAAATGCTAAGATTTATGAACTGAACATTGAAATTCTAGATCTTAAAAAACAACTTGAAAATTTCAAAAACTCAGCTTCCGTTGCAAGTTTTCTTTGCAAATATGAAACTCTAAAAGAGGTGTTCAAGGAATCGAAATGCAATTCAGTTCCACCCCCGATTGTGCATGGTTTGGAACCGACAGACACTGAAACCAAACCATCAATTGTGTTTGATTATTCAAAGTTCACTGAAAACTTGGTTGGTAATTCTGACAAACACAAAGGCACTTATAAAAAGAAGCCTGGCAAACATGTGTCTAAGGCAAATCTTGATGCTCCAAAATCAAATGAGTCAAGTGATTTTGTAGGTGACAAACCAACTGGTTCTGTCAAATTGACACCTTTGGAGCAAGCTATTAAGATAAAAGAAACTGAGAAGATAATGAAAATTTGAAAATGAAAATTTTGCTAAAGGCCAAGATCTCTTTTATGAAAAAGACTTAGTAGCTAGCAACACAACCACACCGGATGTTAATGCAATTCCGGTTGCTCCTCCAAAGTCTGTCAAGTATAGTGGTGTTGGTATTGGATCAGACTGAGGTCAATCAAAAGAAATCTCAGATAGTTCAGAAAAATGATAAGAAATTGAAAGGGAAAATGGAAACTGATGAATCATCTCAGAAAATCAGAATGTATTGTCTCAAAGGTAGTTACAACATTTTTTTCTGATGAGATGTTCCCGTTATGCTGTGTTGATCCAAAAACAGGTTGCTAAAGTGTTTTATGTTGATTCCGAGGAGAATGGTGTGTCTGATCATGGTAGTAAGGAAAGTGGATCGTTGCTAAAACATAGAACGAGTCCAAATGATCAGGATGCTCAAAATTCATACACTCCAAATGATCAGAAATCTGTTTCTAAACCAAAAACTTCCAAATACTCATAAAAGAGTTTTTACAACACTGATGGTCGGGTTTCCATTAAAACAAATGATTTTGATTACAAATCCTATGGGTTTTGTGATGGTTATGATTTCTATGATGATTTTGGTAAATTTGAACAAAACAAAGCTCAAGGGGTCAAACCAAAAGGGTATGTTGATCAATGTGGAGTTGATGAATATGGTTTTTATAACCAATTTGGGTATGTTACTCCTAGGCTTAAATCTCTTCCAAAGCATAAATCTCGAAGATTTAATGCTAAAGCACCAAGGAGAGTTGTTAAGCAAATGTCTGATGATAACACCTCGACTGATTCAGGAAATAGTCTTCCTAGGGTCTTTGTTGATCGTAGGCGGTGTTATCATTGTTATCAACAAGGTCATCTCAGAAATAGATGTCCGATTTTGGCAAAAAAATTGAGCTTCCGTTGTTAGTAAAGATAAATCAGATTCCGTTTCTAAGCCAAAGGAGATAGGTGAAAAGGTGGTAACAAAACAATTTCTAAAACGAGAAGAGTTTTTCAAACATCAAAAATCTTTTGGAAGTTCATCTTCGGGTGACTCTGCTACTGATTCATCTATCCCAGTGATAAGGCAAAAGTGGCTGCCTAAATTGTCCTCAAAAGCCACTGAAGACTTTTCTGAAGACACCGGTCGACCTAAAGCTAAAAGCTTGGGTCCAGATTCTCACTAATGATTTGCTAAAATATGCAAGGTGCTCGCAAGCCAGCTGTCAACAACTTCTGGGTAGTTGATAGTGGAGCATCCAGGCACATGACGGGTAATATTTCCTTGCTTTCAGACGTCAAACCAATTCAAGGCGGGAATGTTACTTTTGCTGGCCATAAAGGTAGAAAAATTACCGGTGAAGGAAAGATGGGTAACGAGAAGATTTCTTTTGATAAAGTCCAATTTGTGCAAGAGCTGCAACACAACTTGCTCAGTGTATCACAAATTTGTGATTAGCAGTATACTGCTGCTTTCACAAGTTCAGAATTCTTGATTCTGAAACCCGGAATACAAATCCCTGATGATTGGATTGTGATGCGTGCGCCTAGATTTCATGATTTATATGTGTTAAACATGAATCAGACTTCGTCTGCTGTATCTGCTACTTGTTTTATCTCAAAGGCTACAAAAAAGAATCAATATTGTGGCATCGTTGCATGGGACACATCAACTACCGGAAGATGAACTACTTGGTCAATCATAATCTGGTAGAAGGCATTTCGAAGAATTGGTTTTCAATAAATGATGTGTGTGTTTCCTGCAAGAAAGGAAAACAACGGAAGAAGTCTCATCCATCAAAGCGTCTTAATTCAATTGTAACACCATTGGAACTGCTTCATATGGATCTCTTTGGTCCTATGAATGTTCGCAGTGTTGATGGAATTTTCTGTTGTTTGGTTATTACGGATGATTTTTCCCGTTTCTCATGGGTGGTGTCGCTGGCTTCAAAGGATGAAACTCCAGATTCTATTCAGAAGCTGTTATCCAAGTTTGAATCGATATATAAATACAAAATCTGTCGCATTCGTACTGATAATGTTACCGAATTCAAGAATGCTAAAATTACGGATTTTTGTAATTCTCTTGGAATTGTACAAGAATTCAACTACTCTTCAGATTCATAATATTCATCCTCAACCAAATATAATTGGAGATCCGAGTTCTGGAGTGCGCACACGGCATCAATTGGTTGATTCTGTTGATGCATTAATTGCTGAAATTAGGGATTCCGGTGTTCAGAATGAAGTATTTCACTCATGTTTTCCAGTCTCAAGTTAAATCTACCAATGTTAATCACGCGTTGGAAGATGCTTCTTGGGTAGAAGCGATGCAGGAAGAATTGCTTAGGAGTTTGGCATCTCGTGGATTTACCCGCTAATTCTAAAGAACCTTATGGAATGAAATGGGTGTTCAAATGCAAGAAGGACGATCGTGGTATCAACGTCATAAACAAGGCTCAGTTAGTGGTTCAGGAATTATTTCAGATTGAAGGCATTGATTTCAATGAAGTATATGCTCCTGTAGCAAGAATTGAGACTATTTGGATCTTTTAGCTTTTGCGGCACATCATGGTTTCAAAGTATATTAGATGGATGTCAAGAGTGCGTTACTGAATGGGAAAATTCGTGAAGAAGTGTATGTGAAGCAACCGCTTGGTTTTTTTGATCCAGAGTTTCCTGAGCGGGTGTATAAGCTAGACAAGGCTTTATATAGTCTTCATCAGGCTCCAAGGGCTTGGTATGAGACTCTTTCAACACTTACTGGAAAATGGATTTAAACGTGGAAAGGTGGATTGTACTATGTTTTCAAAGAAGTTTGGGAAGGATTTTCTGCTAATCCAAGTGAATGTAGATGATATTATTTTTGGAAACACAAATGACAGCTTATGCAAGGAATTTGAGCGTGTCATGCAAACGAAGTTCGAGATAAGTTCGATGGGGGAGATGGGTTTCTTTCTTGGTCTTCAAGTTCAACAATCTGCCAAAGGCTTATTTTTGCATCAAACAAAATATGTGTCCGATATTTTGGCTCGTTTTAAAATTGGAGATGTCCGGATCCCGAGTACACCTATCCAGGTTTCACATGGTCTTGAACCAGATGAGTCTAGTGACAATGTTGATCCGATATTGTTTCATGCAATGATAGGTTCCCTTATGTATTAACTGCATCTTGTCCTGATATAATGTTTGTTGTGTGCTTGTGTGCTAGGTACCAGGCAGCTCCCAAGGCTTCTCATATGGTAGCAATAAAATAGATTTTTGCTTATTTGAAGGGCAATCCGGATCTTGGTATCTGGTACCTTAATGATGATAAGTTCAAGTTATCAGCTTATTCTGACTCATATTATGGCGGTTGTAAAATCAATTTCAAGTCAACTACCGCTGGATGTCAGTTTTTGGGGGAGAGATTAGTGTCCTGGAAATGTAAGAAACAAACTTCGGTTGCAACGTCTACTGCTGAGGCGGAGTATGTGGCTGCTTCAAGTTGTTATTCACAAGTTTTGTGGATTCAACAGCAGTTATGCGACTATGGTTTGAATTTTCTCACTACTCCCATTTTCATTGATAACTCGGCTGCTATTTCTATCACGAAAAATCCTGTTCAACATTCAAAAACTAAACACATTGACATACGATATCATTTTATTCATGATTGTTATGAGAAGAAACTAATTGATTTGCATAAAATTCACACGGATTTTCAAAGGGCTGATTTATTCACTAAAGCGTTTGATAAAACTCGCTTTTAATTTTTATTGCAAATCAATGGGGTTACTCGGTTGAATGCCAAGTAAACTGGTTCAGTTGATCATTTTTTACTTTCTTTTGATGTTTTTATTTTATTTATGCTTTTTAGGGGAGATATGGAAAAATACAAAAATAGTGTGTTTTCTTGTATTCAAATATGAATGAGCATAAAAAAATGAATCAAAAATTGAGAAATGTGATCCAACCTCGTGAGAAATGATAATCATCGGTGAATGTTACTGAGCATGGATAAAATAGATTGAAAGGCTGTAGGTTCTTGTGTGTTTCATTGAATGTGTCAATCAATATCTGATACTTGCCAGTATGATATAAACATAATGCTTGCTTGAAATCTGTGGTGTAACATGATTCTTGTGGTTGGGTAATCTTGATAAAAGATGAAAAATGCAAAAATAGAACAAATAAGTGTTCTAGTGTACGCATGTGTTCTTTTGAAAGATTTAAACTTGTTTGATTTTCTTTATTTTGTCAAACGTTCGGACTTTCTCTGCGTATCGAAAGATCGACCTGATAGTTGTTCGTTTGACGTTCCGCTTTATTTTTCTTGGTGTTTCGTATAACTCATCGGACTTTCTCTACGTGTACATGAGTACCGACCTGATTGTTGTTGAGTTATACAATTTCAACTTGTTTTGCTTTCTTATTTTCCTAAACAATCGGACATTCTCTGCGTGCTCACAAGGCCGACTTGATTGTTGTTTGTTTAGGGTTCTGATTTCTATTTGCATGAAACACTATGAACGAATTATATCTGTAAATATTCAGTGACGAATAAGAGAAAAATCAAAAATATCATAAGGCCGATTCTCAATTACTTGAATTTGTGGGTACCATGATTTCTATGCTTCATAAATATATCTAATTCATATCAGAAAGCGGTAAAAATTGATTTGATTTGACTGAAATAAACATGAAAATGTTGTATTCGTGGACTGCTTGGCTTGCATGCTGATTAGGTTGAAATTGAAATGTGTTAAGTGCATTTCACTGTTATGATCTCATGTTACGTTCTTTCACACAAAAACATAAATTATTGCATTTATATTTTTGTTTTGCATTTTATTTCTTATTTCAGAAAATTTAAAAAGATTTTAGGCGTGTTTTAGCATAAGTTTGAAATTTCAAAAAGATTTTAGTGAGTTTTGATATAAAGTTACTAAAATTCAAAAAGATTTTATTTCTACGTTATTTTCGATCAACTGAATTCAGGAACGGCAAATTTTTGTTAAGAGAACCACAATCGAAGCTTGAATCAGCTCATCATGGTTTATTTCGGAAAATCTAGATTTTTGAGTGTGAAACGACAAAGTTTAGGGTTAAGGGCAAAATTGGAATTTCTCATGAAAACGCCTGAGCGTGGGATCGGTCTAGTTCGATAACAATCGTGTATATGAGAATGTAAACAAAACAGTTTAAATAACTCAATCTCTCATTAATACTTTGATTACAAGAGACTCAGAGTACAAACACACACTCTCACACAGAAGTTCGCTCAACTCTCAAAAACTAGTTACAAAGATACACACAAAACCTATTTATAGACCTACGGATGTCCGAACTCCTTAGCTTGTCCGAACTTGAAGTTAGGCCAAGGCTCGGCCAAGGTTCGGCCAGAGTTCGGCCACCAGAACATAAGTTGAAGTCTTCGTGTCTTTGTTGCTTTATCTGATCCAGCTCATTGCCATATCGTGTATCAACATCTCATGAAATGTGGTCCGGACGTACCACATGGTACGCCCGGCGGACCACTTTGCATATATAAGGGGCAAAAGTGATACGTTTTCGGCATTACCCACGTACCACATTTACATAACCTTTGCGAACCCTAAATCCTTTGCTACTGTTTTTTTACTGATTTCTCGGTGGACACCGAACCTTTGCTCACCAATTTTGTTTCTATAGACAGGTATGAGGAAGGCGCATCTGAATATAGTCTTGGATTTCATTTTCATTGTCTATATCGTTTGATAATGGAGATTGAACTTTCGGTTTTTTGCAAACCTGAACCCAGGGCTAGTTAAGGGACTTAGAGACAATCTCAATGAGTTTTGAATACACACACTTAGTCGGATTTTGGTCTAGGATGAAACCTCGGTGATTGATATCATTACAAATACCATTTTGCGTGTTAAAATTGCAAAAGACTCTTCGGCTGAACTGTTCTTCCACCATACCACATGGTACGCAGCTTACCAGATTTGGTACGTGACCTATTGTGGTCCGTATCTGGTCCGTTTGACCAATCTGGTACGTGGTCAACAATTATGGTCCGCCCCGTACCAGAAGTGGTCCGTTTGATCAATCTGGTCCGTGATGTGATCCGCTGTCAAATTTTTCACAAAGTTCATTGTTTGAGCGTTTTAAGTCAAACTAGAGTCGGTTCTAAGTAGTTTTGATTATATCTTGTGATTTTAATGATAATTGGTGTTTGTAATTGTTTCAGAAATGGTAGCGTTAAAGTCTAATGACGAGCATAATATTTATGCATATCTCGGGGCATCTGCAAAGTGGAGATCTCACTTCGGAGGCATATTTGATTTTCTAAGACGATCGAGAGTATACTATGCTGCTACACATGAGTGTACACCGTACAAAGACTTACTTACAATGTTTTGGACATCAGCTCAAGTAGATTGTTCGGTGACACCTGCTGTGATTCGTGCGAGGATTCTTCAAACAGATGTTATTGTAACTGAAGAAGATGTTCGGAGGGTTTTACAATTCAATGATCAACCAACATTTCCTAAAGAGTTCGATCAGATTGATATGGTTGCTTTGTTAATAAGAGTGAAGTATGATGGCAATATCTATGCATCCTGGTTTCTCAAAGGAAATTTATATCCTCCGTACAAGTATCTGATGCACGTGATAATCAGATGTTTCGGAAAACGGCTGAGGGGTCATGAGGAATTTGATATGAAGGTGCTATCTTTCTTTACGGCTTCGGTGATGAATCGGGAATTCAACTTCTCAGGTTGGATTTTTGATTACATGAAAGAGAACATCATGTCCAAACAGAACAAGAGTGTGATGTATCCTCGATTTATGCAAATGATCTTAAATGATCTTCATCCTAATCTTCCAAAGAATCCGGATGCTGTATTAGTTTTGAAGCACATGAATGAAGGGCTGTGGGAAAGCTGCTTACTTATCTGAAAAGAAAAGGAGTAAATGTGCCTCCTCCGGTTAAAGGTTTGATTGGTCATCTGACAAAACCTGATTATGTAGCTCCAGCTGATGGTGCTCCAAGACATCCGGATAGTAGTGATGATGAACTAAAGTATGATGACAATGGTAATCCAGTTGAAGATGATGATAATGAAGGAGATGATGAAGATGTGCCTGTCCAACAACCGGTAGTACAGCAACCTGCTGCTTCTGTACCTATTCAACAGCAAGAACAACAACAATTTGAGCCAATTCCACAAGATCCAATCATTCTTGATGATGTAGCTGGTTCGAAAGATGTTTCTGAGGATGATGATGATGAAAGTTCTTCGGATACAAGTTCTGACTCTGGTGATTATGTGGAGATTTTGCATAATACCAGAGGTGTCCAAGTAAAGAAAGGTTCTAAAGCTCATTTGGCTTATCTAGCTTCATAAAATAAAGATATTTCTGGATTTGAGCAATTATCAAAGAGGTCTGCTGATACAGAATACATTGATGATCCATCCTATACTCCAGATGTGGAGGAATCAGCTAGACAGACAAAGGCTGATGATAAAGGAAAAGCTCCAATGGTCGTTACTGGTAGCAAAGTTCAAGTCTGCCACCAGTTAGGAAAGTGATGGTTAAACAGGGCTCATTCCTTGCTGATGCTCAAAAGGCTGGCAGCAGTCCGCCTAGCAAGAAGCAAAAAGTGGCTCCAAATTCTTCGATTCCAAATCAACCAACCACCAAATCTACTAATATACAAAGTTCAAGTCTGCCACCAGTTAGGAAATTGATTGTCAGAAATTCATCAACTTCTGCTTCTGCTTCAACTGCTGCTTCTTCTACTCAATCAACAATATCATCGACTGATTTAAAGCTTGCTTTGCATCAAACAAGACTTGATGAGTTAGAATCTACAAGTCGTCAACAAGCAAATGAAATTCAAGGATTAAAGAATATGGTGCAAGAGTTGGTGTCTCGTGATCAGTCAAAAGATCGTGAGATTGCTTGACTACAACAAATCTCTCTTTCTCTTGGTGAGCAGCTAAATCGTCTGTTAAAAGCTTTACCTTCTCAGGGGGAGATGAGACCGAATCCTGAAGAGGCTTGTAGAGAAGATGACGATGTGTCACGATATCTGAATGATACGGATGACCCGGTGGGAGGTGTCGGTGGAGATGGTTCGGGTGTTTCTGGTGCAGCTGGAACATCATCTGCTGCTGCATCCCTGGGGGAGTCTGGTAAAGATGTTTATGATGTGACTCCAATTACAAGAGTTGCAATTGAAGAAGGAGAATATCTGCATCAATACTCAAAAGAGCAATTGGCTGCAATATATGCTCTTAATATTGAAGATGTTGATAAGGTTCCTTTTGCTGAACCTCACAGAGCAGAAGATTCTGATGATGAGTTTGTATATGAAGAAGAGCATGTAGAAATGGAGGATATGACTACTGAAGAATATCCAGATGATCCTAAAGTTTATGGGAATTTTACTGATAATGATCAGTATGGAGGATTCAATTTCTTTGTAAAATATGATGAAGAAAAAGATGAGAATGAGTTGAAAAAGAAAGAGGCTGAGAAACAATCTGAACAACCTAAAACTGCTGAAGCCGATAGTTTTTTCTGAAGAACAAGAGAAACGAAGGTTGTTTGATGAATGGATGAAGGAGCAAAGATCAAAGAAGATACCTGTGGTGAAGCTTACAAAACCTGTTAATCAGAAGAAATTCTTTGAAAACAGAGGTGTAGCTGCTGGTAACATTATCAGTTGGATGTTTGATTCACAGCTCAAGTGTTATGCTATCAAGAAAGAATTTGGCATTATCTATTGAAGAACGCTTTATGATTTAATACTTTACCTGTCTATGACGTGCGAGAATTATCAAGAAAGCCATTCCTGAATTATAGTGAACATCCATCGGGCGAATTCTTCAGTAACAAATTGCTTGAAGAATGTCAGAAGCAGTTTAGATTTCTAAATCCTCAAAGGCCAAAGTATACTGATCATCCGACTGATGTTCATCCAAAAACAGGAAGGCCAGTTGTAGTTTTAAAGTACAAAAAGCCGATTCAACTCAAGAAGATACCTCTGAAAAGGCTGGAACAGAATTTCATCAAGACATTGAGGTGGTGGTATTATGATGAGTATACAGGAGAAGCAGTAATTGTTGTCAAGGAAGAAACAAGGTGGTTAGGATTTTTGATCCTATGTGGTTGATAAATCTGTCTGAAGCTGACATCGACACGCTCTATCACAACAAATTTTTGTACAAGGCTGAAGATGCTGATCAAGCATTGCAATTTCAAAGAGTGATCAGGGTGTGTTATGCTTTCGGTATTCATGCTGGAAACAACCGAAGACAGTATTGGAATGAATCGAAGACAAAAGCTTATGAAGACTAGTACAAGACAAGGGGGAGTTTGTTAGAACATGTTATGATGTGTTGTGCCAGGTCTAGGTGTTGTGTCTATTGTATTGATGGTTTTGTATGTTCTGTCCCTAGCGTACCAGTAGCGGACCAGGTGGTACGCAGCCACGGACCATTGGGTACGCTGGTTAATTGGTACACCGGGCAGACTAGTATAAATACTTTTAGCTCATGTGTTAGAGAGTAGTTGTGATGTTGGAACTAAAATCTATGTGACTGACGCCATCAAATCTGTTTACCGAAGCATTCGACTGAAGAATCCATGTGAACTGATTCAGAGATGCGGGTTGTGATGCTCAAGGCTTGTAGTTTGGACCGAAGACCGTTTTCCGGAAAAGTCAACCGTTCGGGTCAACGGTCAACGTAAAAGTCAACAGAAGATCGGTTCGAGCGAGTCAAGCTTCGGATTAATTAAATCAATTTTGATTTAATTAATATTTCATGTTATTTGCTTTTCTTGTAATTTTTGTTCATTTATGTTTCTATTGTTAGTCACCCTCACTATATATATAGTGAGGGTGCCCATTACAAGAAAAAAAAAGTCTCCAAATGTGGAGATGATGATTTTGTTGTAGAGTGTGAGTCTTCCATTCTATAGAGAGAGAGTGAGTCATGGATTCTAGAGAGAGATTGAGTGTTCTCATGATTTCGTTGTTGTATTCATTTGACTAATGAAATCATTCGACTTTGATCATCATCTTTCTTGTTATGATTTCCTAGATTCTTCTCCATCATCATCGTCTCTCGGGTTTTCTCATCCGTCTCTCGTTCCAGCTCACGATCAGGATTCTTGAAGTGAAAATCAGTCCTGACAAATGGTATCAGAGCGGGTGCCGATCAGATTCATCTCACCGTGAATCTGGTCACTCGAATCTGATTTTGAGCTTGAATGAGTGAAGATGATGAAATCCCATTTTGAAGACTTATTCTATATTTTCTTCATTATTGATGGATTCTGGACAAATCTGATGTTGTTAGATGTTAGGTTATTGTTCATTGAGTCTATCTTGATGATTGTTTATCTTTTACATGTTCAAATCTGTTGTAGAAATGAAGATCCGAGCAAAAAATTCGTAACTATTGAGTTTTTCCGGTTTTTTGGGTTTTTGAAGATTTTCATGTTTGATTCTTAGTTTTTTTGGGCTATTCTTCATGTTTTTTGATGAAGTGAGGTATGATTTTCAGTGGAAAACGCATTCCGGATCCATTGGAAGCATCCATTTCATCTAAATCTCGAGCATTTGGGCAGATCTGGAAAAACACACACTAGTGTATGTTTCACGGTGTTCTTCTTAATCGGACTGATTTGATCCTATTAGCTATTGTTTATGGAGTGTTGGTGCCCACAACATTGTCGTGAATGATTTAGCTTCACATTTCGAGCATCATATCGAGATTTCCGATTGTTTTTGGGAAGATTCGAGTTCACCAAATAAGTGTTCTTCGTGTTCATCGTTTTCCAAATTTCTCTAAGTGTTCTTGAAGCTTTGAAGATGGTCTTAGCGGACTTGTTGAGTTCTTAGCGAACTTCTCCTCTTCTTAGCGAACTTGTTTCGATTCTTAGCGAACTTGTTCTACTTTAGCGAACTTGAGTCCTTAGCGGACTTGAGAAGGGTCTTAGCGAACTTTTCAGACCCTTAGCGAACTTGTGGTCGCTAGCGGACTTGATTGGAGGTTAGCGGACTTGTTTTCTTGGTTTTCGTCCGAGACCGTCTTAGAGGATTTTGGTCGTCCAGGTTTATAGAGCATGAAGCTACGAGTTCGTGGGGTGCAAAAATCGCTAATTTTCATCAAGAATTTGCTGAGATATTAACAATATACGGTTTTCCGGTGTCACCCTCGATATTCCGGTGATGTTATCCGGTGAATTAGTGTCACACCCTGAACTTTCGAGAACGGAGGCGTGTGACGTCATGAAATCATAGTCGTGGATACTTAGAACAATTTGCAAATATAATAAAGATAACAATACGTCATTTAGATTGCAGCGGAAAATGTGGTGATAATGACATTGTCTTACAAACCGTACTAATAGAAATATGTCTTTGAAATGAAATACTTAAAACGCTTAAAATAGTTGATAAATGATAAAGGGGCTATGATTCCATCGTGAGCAAGAGGTCCGATAGAGTTCAGAATACCCGTTTGCACCGCGTTCGTCATCTAGTTACCTGAGAAAATCATGAGCTTAAAAGGGTCAACATAAAGTTGGTGAGTTCACAGGTTTAAGACTCTACAAACAGTTTTGTAAAAGGTTTAAGGCATACAAGATAAATAATGGTCACCGTGATGTAATGATTAACAATGAACTTTGAATTTGAAACTAACAGATTTACCCACTCATAGCATCTTCCCTAAAGATACTGAAATGGAACAATAATAACTGGCGTGTACTACTCGACAAATGCACACGTCGGGATTGGAGCTACCAATCAAGTAGGGTTGTTAACCCAAATAGATCTATTCACTAGTTACCGTTTCGAACAAAACTAATCAAATTCAATTAATAGTGGGATTTGTGACAATTCGTTATGTAACGAAATGTACTCATTTGTAGGGTAAGTAAAGAACATTTAATCATACGGCAAGTTACAGTCCGACCGATATATCAAGTATAAAACAGTTTTGATTCATGATTTCTCCCCCAAAGTATTAAAACAGTTAAAGGAAAGGGGCCGTGAGACTCACCTCAAGCAAGGTGAAATGATAATGCACGTGAAATGGAAAGTCCGGACGAAAGCACGTAACGTCCTAATAAGTATAAATAAACAAGTTGCATGTATAAGGTCTTTGATCATTGAGTAACGTTTCCGTCACCCAACGACACCGGTCAAGTCTTGATAATAATGTCCCGTTTGTATATTTAGGAAAAGTCCATCCGGTTAATATTTATTGTTCAAATAAATATATAAGTATTTGGGCAAAAATACTAGATAAAGATTTATTATTTAGAAAAATAATAAATTATATAGATCATAAGTTAATACAAGTCTTTGTATTAAGCCAAATAATTTATAAAAGAATTTTATAAATACACAAGTCATTGGATGGTTAAATTGGTCAACTTTTAATAAATTAAAAGTGTATGGATGTTTTTGGGAGAATAATTATATGTGCAAATATAATTATTAGTTTGTCGAAAACGTTTAACGTCGTGGTTTAAATTAATAAAAATTTGATGACGTTTAATAATTGTAAACAATAACTTCTCAAGTTAAAACGATTACTTGGAAAGTTCCATAAATATTTTAAGACAAAATATTTATTTATAATTTTTAGAGATCGTAGTCACCGGTTTAAGTTTGTAAAATAGTTTTTAACGCATTTGGACTTTATACAAGTTAAAGATTATGTTAAAAATATTCCCTAAAGTCGTTTATAAGTTTAGAAATATTTTCTTGGTCGGTTCTTAAATAACGTTACCAAAACTACGTTTTCTTGTCGCGTAGTTAACCGTTTTGATCCCGGTTTTCTCCCTAAGCGACGTTTCAACGTTTAGATCACTTTGGTTCATTTAGAAACTTTAAAATGTCGACGGGATCAGATCTGATCCGTGAACGTATTTCCATGATTTTTATGTCTTAAAACATGTTATAACTTATAAAAATCATCTAGTTTGTAACTAGTCTTTTTAGGGAAAGTTTGAACATTTATGATAAGTCTTTTTAAGTATAAAAATCTAAGCATTTAAGTCCAAATGATTGTTATTAATGAGAAGGTTATTAAATGTATTTTTACTAGATTTAGTAAAAATAAACAAACTATTTTTGTGTTTTGGTGAATTAAATTCACCAACACATCAAGTCTTGGTCTTTGGTGACTTTCTTTTTATAAAATGTGACATATTTTATAAATGATAAGTTTAAGAAATAAACTTTTGGTTAAGACTTTCCAAGAATCTTTGAGTTACAAAATGACTTTTATTTATAAAAGTTTCTTGTATTTTTACCAAGTTATTAACTTAGTTAAGTTTTATAAGTCCATGTTTTATAAAACTTAAGTCCATGATCATCCATTTTTGTCCAATGTAAGCCTTGTGATTTATAAGATTTAAAGATTATAACATTATGTTTTAACTAGTTACATAAGTCTTTTGTCTAGATGTTACTAGTTAGTTTGTTAACATAAGTTAAACAAAATAAACATAAGTAAATATAATCATCAACTAGCAAAGCTAGGACCTTTATGTTCAAGAACTTGAACAAATCAACTAACACAAAGTGTTAGGACTAAGATAATGTAAATACTTGAAATGTAGATGCAAGTAAAGTAAATGACATGAAATGTAAAGATTGTTGGTTAAAATGATCTAGATCCTTGCATGATACTTTCATAAGATTTCTCAAATGCAAAGTCCCAAGTAATGGCTACTTTAAGTTCCTAAGAACACCAAGACTTGTTAGATCAAGTCACTTGTATTATTCCACCCAAGTGTTGGTGATTAGAGGGTTAGAAGAAGAATGGTTAGGTCTAGACTCTTGAAGGACCAAGTGTCTTGCATAAAATAGAAAAAGAAAAGATAGGTTTTTGATCTCAAGACTTGTAGGTGATGTTGGGTGAAAAACATAAGTAAAAAGGGGTTTAAATGACTCACAAGGGGTGTAGGATTGAAACCGTGGAAAGAGGAGGAGGAGGGGGTTTTCCGGCGGCTTCGGCTTCTCCGGCGGCGGCGGGTGGTGGTCCGGCGGTGGCCGGCCGGCGGCTCCAAGGAGGGGCGGTGGTGGCCGGTTTTGGAGAGGGAGGAGAAGGGAGTTTCTCTTGAGATTAAGAGTGGTGCAAGAAAAATGCAACCCCAAGCCTCTCTTTTATACTAAAAAGGTGTTTTATTAACCTTTGGTTAATAACTCTTAAGACAACTAGCATTTCTATTTAATTTTGATTTAAGATAATCAAAGAAATTAAGTTGTAGGTGACTTGAATAAAAGATGGAGACTTTTATAAAAATTGGAAGGGTTTTAAAGGTTTATAAATTTATAAAAGTCCATGGGTTGACTTAAATATAAAGGATTAGTGTTTATAAAAAGTTTGGAGATTAAACACTAATTTTAGTTTTTATAAAAACTACAAAGGTGATGGGTTAATTTTTATAAAGTTTAGTGGGCTAATACTTATAAAAATTTGGGCTAAAACTAGAGAGAAGTGGGCTATGGAGCATGGGCCGAAAACCCAAGGGAATGGGGTTGGGCCGGGTTCGGTTTCTGGGCCGAGAAGGGGACCGGGTCGGGTCAGGCGGGCTGGGCTGGGCCGGGCGGGTCGGGTCGGGTGGCTCAGCGGGTCGGGCGGGTTAACGGGCTGGGCTTGCGGGTTGGGCTAACGGGTTGGGTTAACGGGCCGCAAGGGGGGGAAAGGTTTTGGTTAGTGGGCCGGTTAATGGGCCGGTAAACGGGTCGGGTTACGGGAAAACGAAAAGTGTCGAAACGTTCGAAATGTTATTACGAGTGTTCGGGTAAAGTTTGGTGACGAACGGAGTTCGTTTGTGACTGTTGGGCTTACGAGGCCCAATACGACACTTTCGGTTGTTTACGGGTAAATTTGGTTGATGATTTGGAGGAAGTATCCTGACAAAGTGTTTTGGGATTACAAGTCTTGAATAACCTTTAAGAGAAAATTTAAATTTTCAAAAGTTTTGTCGTGACGAAAACGTCGTGACGAGTGATAATTAAAATATATAAAAAGTACCATTTTTATATATATATTTTTGTTAAAGGTTCCATTTATCACTAAATGGATTTACTTGGTTTCAAAATGATTGGCAACGGATACAAACTCGGGAATTATTCTAAGCATGCAATGATATATATATGTACCTATATATATATAATAAGATAAACACATAATTAGCACATAATGACAATTAAATACGGATTAATTACTGCTAATCAAAGTAACAAGGGTTGACCTGGTTTTGTGCGAGGTGTTACATTCTCCCCCCGTTAGAAGAATTTCGTCCCGAAATTCAGTCTTGCCATCGGCGGGTGCAACGTTCTCAAACAGTTGAGGATACTTTAGACGCATCTGGTCCTCGCGTTCCCAAGTGAATTCCGGTCCTCGTCTTGAGTTCCAACGCACTTTGACGATGGGAATGCGGCTTCGTTTAAGTCGTCTGACTTCTCGATCAAGTATCTCCGCGGGTTCCTCTACGAAATGAAGTGTTTCATCGACTTGTATTTCGTCGAGAGGAACGACAAGTGTCTCGTCAGATAAACACTTCTTCAGGTTACAAATATGGAAGACATCATGTACACCGTTTAGTTCGGGTGGTAGGAGTAATCTGTAAGCGACCGGTCCTATCCGTTCGAGGATCTCAAAGGGACCAATGTATCGAGGGTTTAACTTTCCTCGCTTACCGAAACGAATGACACCTTTCCAAGGTGCTACCTTCAACATCACACGATCACCGACTTGGAATTCTAATGGTTTACGTCGATTGTCTGCATAACTCTTCTGACGGTCTCGGGCGGCTCTGAGACGTTCCTTGATTTGATGAATCTTCTCGGTAGTCTCGAAAAGGATTTCGGGACCAGTGAGTTGACTATCTCCGACATCTGTCCAACAAAGAGGGGATCTACACTTACGTCCATAAAGTGCTTCAAATGGGGCGGCTTGAATGCTAGTGTGATAACTGTTGTTGTAAGAGAATTCTGCAAGGGGCAGATGTTCATCCCAGTTACGTCCGAAATCGATCACACAGGCTCGTAGCATGTCTTCAAGCGTTTGAATCGTCCTTTCGCTTTGGCCATCCGTCTGAGGGTGGTAAGCGGTACTCATGTCAAGACGTGTCCCCAAAGATTTCTGAAGTGATTGCCAAAATTTGGCGGTAAATCGACTATCGCGATCAGAAATGATAGAAGTGGGCACTCCGTGTCGTGAGACGACTTCCTTCAGATAAAGCTTAGTCCTTCTCTCCATACTATCAGTTTCCTTAATCGGCAGGAAATGAGCAGATTTAGTCAGTCGATCAACAATTACCCATATGGCATCGCAGCCAGATCGGGCTTTTGGCAACTTCGTGATGAAGTCCATAGATATTCCTTCCCATTTCCATTGTGGGATTTCTGGTTGAATCAGCAAACCGGAGGGTTTCTGATGTTCCGCTTTGACCTTTGAGCAAGTTAGGCACTTGCTAACATAAGTAGCTATCTCAGCCTTCATGTTGGGCCACCAGAAATGTTCCTTCAAGTCATGATACATCTTGTCGGCTCCTGGGTGGATAGAATATCTAGTCTTGTGGGCTTCGTCGAGTACTAGCTTCCTCAAATCTCCATAGCTAGGTACCCATAACCTGTTCGTGAAGTTTAGGGTTCCATCAGGTTTCTCCAACATATGCTTCTCCATACCACGCAAGCATTCATTCTTAAGATTCTCTTCCTTGAGGGCTTCAATTTGTGCAACACGAATTTGCGAGTTGAGGTTCGAGCGTATTGTCATACTTAATGCTCTTACTCGGAGAGGTTTCACGCGTTCCTTCCTGCTTAAGGCATCGGCTACTACATTAGCCTTACCAGGATGATATCGAATCTCACATTCGTAATCATTAAGCAACTCAACCCAACGACGTTGCCTCATATTCAATTCCTTCTGATCGAAGATGTGCTGGAGGCTCTTATGATCGGTGAATATGGTGCACTTCGTTCCATAAAACGATTACTTGGAAAGTTCCATAAATATTTTAAGACAAAATATTTATTTATAATTTTTAGAGATCGTAGTCACCGGTTTAAGTTTGTAAAATAGTTTTTAACGCATTTGGACTTTATACAAGTTAAAGATTATGTTAAAAACATTCCCTAAAGTCGTTTATAAGTTTAGAAATATTTTCTTGGTCGGTTCTTAAATAACGTTACCAAAACTACGTTTTCTTGTCGCGTAGTTAACCGTTTTGATCCCGGTTTTCTCCCTAAGCGACATTTCAACGTTTAGATCACTTTGGTTTGTTTAGAAACTTTAAAATGTCGACGGGATCAGATCTGATCCGTGAACGTATTTCCATGATTTTTACGTCTTAAAACATGTTATAACTTATAAAAATTACATAGTTTGTAACTAGTCTTTTTAGGGAAAGTTGGAACATTTATGATAAGTCTTTTTAAGTATAAAAATCTAAGCATTTAAGTTCAAATGATTGTTATTAATGAGAAGGTTATTAAATGTATTTTTACTAGATTTAGTAAAAATAAACAAACTATTTTTGTGTTTTGGTGAATTAAATTCACCAACACATCAAGTATTGGTCTTTGGTGACTTTCTTTTTATAAAATGTGACATATTTTATAAATGATAAGTTTAAGAAATAAACTTTTGGTTAAGACTTTCCAAGAATCTTTGAGTTACAAAATGACTTTTATTTATAAAAGTTTCTTGTATTTTTACTAAGTTATTAACTTAGTTAAGTTTTATAAGTCCATGTTTTATAAAACTTAAGTCCATGATCATCCATTTTTGTCCAATGTAAGCCTTGTGATTTATAAGATTTAAAGATTATAACATTATGTTTTAACTAGTTACATAAGTCTTTTGTCTAGATGTTACTAGTTAGTTTGTTAACATAAGTTAAACAAAATAAACATAAGTAAATACAATCATCCACTAGCAAAGCTAGGACCTTTATGTTCAAAAACTTGAACAAATCCACTAACACAAAGTGTTAGGACTAAGATAATGTAAATACTTGAAATGTAGATGCAAGTAAAGTAAATGACATGAAATGTAAAGATTGTTGGTTAAAATGATCTAGATCCTTGCATGATACTTTCATAAGATTTCTCAAATGCAAAGTCCCAAGTAATGGCTACTTTAAGTTCCTAAGAACACCAAGACTTGTTAGATCAAGTCACTTGTATTGTTCCACCCAAGTGTTGGTGATTAGAGGGTTAGAAGAAGAATGGTTAGGTCTAGACTCTTGAAGGACCAAGTGTCTTGCATAAAATAGAAAAAGAAAAGATAGGTTTTTGATCTCAAGACTTGTAGGTGATGTTGGGTGAAAAACATAAGTAAAAAGGAGGTTTAAATGACTCACAAGGGGTGTAGGATTGAAACCGTGGAAAGAGGAGGAGGAGGGGGTTTTCCGGCGGCTTCGGCTTCTCCGGCGGCGGCGGGTGGTGGTCCGGCGGTGGCCGGCCGGCGGCTCCAAGGAGGGGCGGTGGTGGCCGGTTTATGGAGAGGGAGGAGAGAGGGTTTTTCTCTTGAGATTAAGAGTGGTGCAAGAACAAATGCAACCCCAAGCCTCTCTTTTATACTAAAAAGGTGTTTTATTAACCTTTGGTTAATAACTCTTAAGACAACTAGCATTTCTATTTAATTTTGATTTAAGTATAATCAAAGAAATTAAGTTGTAGGTGACTTGATATAAAAGATGGAGACTTTTATAAAAATTGGAAGGGTTTTAAAGATTTATAAATCTATAAAAGTCCATGGGTTGACTTAAATATAAAGGATTAGTGTTTATAAAAAGTTTGGAGATTAAACACTAATTTTAGTTTTTATAAAAACTACAAAGGTGATGGGTTAATTTTTATAAAGTTTAGTGGGCTAATACTTATAAAAATTTGGGCTAAAACTAGAGAGAAGTGGGCTATGGAGCATGGGCCGAAAACCCAAGGGAATGGGGTTGGGCCGGGTTCGGTTTCTGGGCCGAGAAGGGGACCGGGTCGGGTCAGGCGGGCTGGGCTGGGCCGGGCGGGTCGGGTCGGGTGGCTCAGCGGGTCGGGCGGGTTAACGGGCTGGGCTTGCGGGTTGGGCTAACGGGTTGGGTTAACGGGCCGCAAAGGGGGAAAGGTTTTGGTTAGTGGGCCGGTTAATGGGCCGGTAAACGGGGCGGGTTACGGGAAAACGAAAAGTGTCGGAACGTTCGAAATGTTATTACGAGTGTTCGGGTAAAGTTTGGTGACGAACGGAGTTCGTTTGTGACTGTTGGGCTTACGAGGCCCAATACGACACTTTCGGTCTGTTTACGGGTACAATTTGGTTGTTGGTTTGGAGAAAGTATCCTGACAAAGTGTTTTGGGATTACAAGTCTTGATTAAACTTTAAGGAGAAAGTTTAAATTTTCAAAAGGTTTTGTCGTGCAACGAAAACGTCGTGACCAGTGATAATTAAAACTATATAAAAAGTTCTATTTTTATATAAATATTTTCGTCGTTAAAGATTCCATTTAATCACTAAACGGATTTACTTAGTTTCAAAATGATTTGGGCAACGGGACACAAACTCGGGAATTATTCTATGCATGCAATGATTTATATATATGTACCTATATGTATATAAACTAAGATAAACACATAATTAGCACATAATGACAATTAAATACTGGATTAATTAACTGCTAATCAAAGTCAAAGTGACAAGGGTTGACCTGGTTTTGTGCGAGGTGTTACATTCTCCCCCCGTTAGAAGAATTTCGTCCCGAAATTCAGTCTTGGCCATCGGCGGGTGCAACGTTCTCAAACAGTTGAGGATACTTTAGACGCATCTGGTCCTCGCGTTCCCAAGTGAATTCCGGTCCTCGTCTTGAGTTCCAACGCACTTTGACGATGGGAATGCGGCTTCGTTTAAGTCGTCTGACTTCTCGATCAAGTATCTCCGCGGGTTCCTCTACGAAATGAAGTGTTTCATCGACTTGTATTTCGTCGAGAGGAACGACAAGTGTCTCGTCAGATAAACACTTCTTCAGGTTACAAATATGGAAGACATCATGTACACCGTTCAGTTCGGGTGGTAGGAGTAATCTGTAAGCGACCGGTCCTATCCGTTCGAGGATCTCAAAGGGACCAATGTATCGAGGGTTTAACTTTCCTCGCTTACCGAAACGAATGACACCTTTCCAAGGCGCTACCTTCAACATCACACGATCACCGACTTGGAATTCTAAGGGTTTACGTCGATTGTCTGCATAACTCTTCTGACGGTCTCGGGCGGCTCTGAGACGTTCCTTGATTTGATGAATCTTCTCGGTAGTCTCGAAAAGGATTTCGGGACCTGTGAGTTGACTATCTCCGACATCTGTCCAACAAAGAGGGGATCTACACTTACGTCCATAAAGTGCTTCAAATGGGGCGGCTTGAATGCTAGTGTGATAACTGTTGTTGTAAGAGAATTCTGCAAGGGGCAGATGCTCATCCCAGTTACGTCCGAAATCGATCACACAGGCTCGTAGCATGTCTTCAAGCGTTTGAATCGTCCTTTCGCTTTGGCCATCCGTCTGAGGGTGGTAAGCGGTACTCATGTCAAGACGTGTCCCCAAAGATTTCTGAAGTGATTGCCAAAATTTGGCGGTAAATCGACTATCGCGATCAGAAATGATAGAAGTGGGCACTCCGTGTCGTGAGACGACTTCCTTCAGATAAAGCTTAGTCCTTCTCTCCATACTATCAGTTTCCTTAATCGGCAGGAAATGAGCAGATTTAGTCAGTCGATCAACAATTACCCATATGGCATCGCAGCCAGATCGGGCTTTTGGCAACTTCGTGATGAAGTCCATAGATATTCCTTCCCATTTCCATTGTGGGATTTCTGGTTGAATCAGCAAACCGGAGGGTTTCTGATGTTCCGCTTTGACCTTTGAGCAAGTTAGGCACTTGCTAACATAAGTAGCTATCTCAGCCTTCATGTTGGGCCACCAGAAATGTTCCTTCAAGTCATGATACATCTTGTCGGCTCCTGGGTGGATAGAATATCTAGTCTTGTGGGCTTCGTCGAGTACTAGCTTCCTCAAATCTCCATAGCTAGGTACCCATAACCTGTTCGTGAAGTTTAGGGTTCCATCAGGTTTCTCCAACATATGCTTCTCCATACCACGCAAGCATTCATTCTTAAGATTCTCTTCCTTGAGGGCTTCAATTTGTGCAACACGAATTTGCGAGTTGAGGTTCGAGCGTATTGTCATACTTAATGCTCTTACTCGGAGAGGTTTCACGCGTTCCTTCCTGCTTAAGGCATCGGCTACTACATTAGCCTTACCAGGATGATATCGAATCTCGCATTCGTAATCATTAAGCAATTCAACCCAACGACGTTGCCTCATATTCAATTCCTTCTGATCAAAGATGTGCTGGAGACTCTTATGATCGGTGAATATGGTGCACTTCGTTCCATAAAGATAGTGTCTCCAAATCTTGAGGGCGAAGACGACGGCTCCAAGCTCCAGGTCGTGGGTTGTGTAGTTCTTCTCATGAATCTTCAATTGCCGGGAAGCATAGGCGATGACTTTCTCTCGTTGCATTAAGACGCAACCTAATCCTTGATGCGAAGCATCACAATAAACTACAAAATCTTCGATTCCCTCTGGTAGAGATAAGATCGGTGCATCGCAAAGCTTCTGTTTCAACTTCCGAAATGCTTCGTCTGCTTTGGCATCCCAAATGTACTTCTTGTCCTTCTGAGTTAGTGCGGTAAGGGGTTGGGCTATCTTTGAAAAGTTCTCAATAAATCGACGATAATAACCTGCGAGACCCAAGAATTGGCGTATCTCGGTTGGAGTAGTAGGAGTACTCCAGTCTCTGATAGCTTCCACTTTGGCTGGATCGACGTGGATTCCCTTATCGTTGATCACATGACCCAAAAAGTGTACCTCTCGAATCCAAAAATCGCATTTAGAAAACTTGGCGTATAGCTTCTCTTTCTTTAGCAGTTCCAAGATAAGTCTCAAATGTTGCTCGTGTTCTTCTTTGCTTCGAGAGTATATGAGAATATCATCGATGAACACGATAACAAATTTATCCAAGTACGGTTTGCATACACGGTTCATCAGATCCATGAATACGGCGGGGGCGTTAGTCAAACCAAATGGCATAACGAGAAACTCGTAGTGACCATAGCGTGTTCTAAACGCTGTTTTTGACACATCTTCATCTCGAACTCGTAGCTGATGGTATCCGGATCTCAAGTCAATCTTGGAGTAGTAACTTGATCCTTGAAGCTGATCGAACAAATCATCGATCCTCGGTAGTGGGTACCGGTTCTTCACTGTGAGTTTGTTCAATTCTCTGAAATCGATACACATCCGGAAGGTTCCATCCTTCTTCTTTACAAACAAAACAGGAGCTCCCCATGGCGAGTGGCTTGGTCGAATAAAGCCTTTATCTAACAACTCTTGTAGTTGGCTAGATAACTCTTGCATCTCTGAAGGTGCTAGTCGGTAGGGTGCTCTAGCAACAGGTGCGGCTCCAGGCGTCAAGTCGATGCGAAATTCCACTTGTCGAGTTGGTGGGAGACCAGGCAAGTCTTCGGGAAAGACTTCCGGAAATTCGCGGACAGTAGGAACATCTTCGATTCGCTTCTCCTTAGGCTTCCTTTCCGTAACATGGGCTAAGAGGGCATAACATCCTTTTCGAATAAATTTGTGTGCCTTCATACATGTTATGATGTTTAGCGGTGTTCCACTCTTTTCGCCTTGTACGATAAGAGTGTTGCCGTTTGCAAGTGGTACTCGTACCAATTTCTCGTGGCAAACAATTTCTGCGAGATTCTTTGACAACCAATCCATACCAATAACGACATCAAAACTTCCTAAGTCGACAGGTAAAAGGTCAATGTGGAAAACGTGATCTGAGAGTTCAAGCGAGCAACCTCGGTATACTTCTTCTGTTTCTATTAAGTCTCCATTTGCTAATTCTACGGTGAACTTAGTGTCTAAGGCAACAGGAGTGATTCCTAGTGTTTTGCTAAAATCAGTAGACACAAAGCTCCTATCGGCACCGGTATCGAATAATACAGAAGCAAACTGGTTATTAAGTAGAAACGTACCCGTCACGGTATTTGGGTCGCGGCGAGCGTCTCCAGCATTGAGCACGAAAGCTCTACCCTTAGCCTGGCCGGGATTCTGATCCTTCGTCTTCGGGCAATCCTTCTTCAAATGACCGGTAGCACCACAACCAAAACAAGCACGACTTGGGCAGTCGCGAGTGATGTGGCCCTTGGCCTTGCAATGTCCACAATAAACGTTTCCACAATCCAGAGTGTGGTGGAGATTGCACTTGGAGCATAAGGGTGCATTGCCAGTATATCCCGTCTTCTTGGGTGCTTGACCCGGAGCGGTGGCAGCATAAACCTTGGCTGGTTCGGGTGCTTTCTCCGGTGCTTTCTCAGGGTTTCGGTCAGGCTTGTTCTTCCAGAAACTACGCTTCCTCTTGTTATCCGGCTTCTTTCCAGACGAGGTGGCAGCACCAACCTCGGGAGTCTTAACTTCAGCATTCTTCTTTCCAAAGGTCACACCTTGACGTGTGGCCTGATAAACCAAACTGTGAGCTAAACGAACAGCATCTTGAAATGTGGCCGGGTTTGATGAAAGAACGTTCCCTTGAATGTGAGGTGCGAGGCCCCAAATATAACGTTCAATCTTCTTGTACGGTGGAGTGACCATCGTTGAACAAAGGTGAGCAAGTTCGCGAAAACGCTTCGTGTAGCCAGCGATATCAGTCCCATTCATTGCTAAACTCCAAAACTCAGCTTCCAGTCTCTGCAATTCTTCTCTCGGGCAATACTCGTCACGCAGGAGTTGCTTGAGAGCATCCCAAGTCATTGCATACGCCAATTCGGTTCCCATGGCATCGGCGTGGGAATTCCACCAAGTTAAAGCTCCATCGGTGAAAGTGCAAGTAGAGTACTTGACCATGTAGCCTTCGGGACAATTGCTTATACGGAAAACTGATTCCGTCTTTTCAAACCAACGGATTAAACCCACGGCACCTTCCGTGCCTCTGAAGTTGGTGGGTTTACAGCTCATAAAGTCCTTGTATGAACAGTCGCGTGGTCCTGCAATGTTAAAACGTTGAGTACAAATCACGGTTGATTGTAGTCACGATGTTCTCTAACATTGGAATTGTCAAAATCTTACCACGTTGTGTATTTTCAGGTTGTTGACCAGTGTTTCGTTCGACTTCGCTTGCGGCTATGATCTCAGCCACGCGGTCATTGATCATTGCCTCAATGTCAGCAGCAGTCAATGGTGGTGGAGGTGATGAGGTCCGGGCACTACGTCTAGGCGGCATGTTTCTGCTTTAAGTTACAATGTCAACATAAAGAAACAGTCGTTTTAGACAATATGAAAATGGGGTTATTGCAAGCTCGAGAATAACAACCACGACACATCATAGATACCAATATATGCAAGTAAAATCACAACACAACATGATCATAAGAATAAACACAACCACATAACATGATAAGATAAACCAAAGATACATACCATATCGCCATATTAGTTATAAATCATACAAAAGATGAAGTTAAAGTAGCTAGTGGGAGTGCAATCCCAACAAATACATACATGATTTACTAATAAAATGGCGGCCAAAAGGGGTTAGGGTAGGTCCATCTAACTATCTAGGAGTGAGGTCCGGGAGGTGGGGCAAATGCGCCAGCAACCAAAGCCAAGAAGGCTAGGAAGGAAAGGAGATGTCCTGCCTGAGCCTCGAGAGTAGCAACTCTCATCTGTAGCAACTCGACGTCGAGTGAGTTGTTGGCGGTAGCGATGCTGGTGCCGGTCAAGTTAGCATGAAGGGAGTCCATGGCGCCCTGGGTGCCAGTCCTGGAATCCTCCAAGCTGCGAACTCTGGCCTCGAGGAGGTCAAAGCTCGTCACGGTCGCGCGTTGGTCGACGCGCTCCTCGACAGTCTCTAGTCCTCGCTCGTAGTTGATCAAACGAGTGACCAGGAGGGGGACAGTGTCCTCTAGAGGCTCTCCCGTGAATGGGCAGAACCGGACGGTGGCGGCCTGTCGAGTGGCTCCCATGGATGATGACTCTCCAAGCTCATGGGTGCTCGGGAGTCCCTCGCGCGCCCTCCAGAGGCGAACGGAGTCGCGCATCCTGACGAAGCGAGGAAGCATGGAGAGGCGCTGCCTTTTGAGGGCAGGCCCCTCAGGGGAGGGAGAACGGCGGGGAAGACCAGTCCTCTTACGGGCAGTGAAGGCCCGTCGTCCACCGCGAAAGCCGCGGCGATACGATCGGATGGACCTCGCACGTCCCGGGGTGAGGTCGGGATCCTGTGCAGCAGCAGGTGGCATCACTCCAGCGGGATCGGCAGCAGTCGCGTCAGCAGCTACTTCCTCGGTCGGCTCCTCCGAATCGTCAGACACACGTGGCAAATGATGAGGGAAAAGGGCAGCAGCTGTCCCTGGCTCGGGACTCTCAGGTGGGGTGTCGGGTGGAACATAGTCCATCGGTGATGGTGTGTACTCCGGTGATGATGGCGGGGTCTTCTCCCCAGAGCTCGTGATGCAAATGACTTCGCGGCCGGAAGTCATTACTGCGAATACAAGTTCCAAGGAAAAGTAGTGTTAGCACAATGTAACCATAAGATGTATAAAATTAAGCAAAGAAATTAAATTTGACACGTATGGTAATGATTAAGTAAACTAAAGTAACTTGTTACCAATAGAGGCGATCTTGCGTGCAAACGGTATTCTCAGAGCGGGTCATAGTCCAGGTTTTGTTTTTGTTTTGTTTTTGAAAACCTAGTTCGCTATAACCACGGCTCTGATACCAATCTGTCACACCCTGAACTTTCGAGAACGGAGGCGTGTGACGTCATGAAATCATAGTCGTGGATACTTAGAACAATTTGCAAATATAATAAAGATAACAATACGTCATTTAGATTGCAGCGGAAAATGTGGTGATAATGACATTGTCTTACAAACCGCACTAATAGTAAAAGATGTCTTTGAAACGATAATACTTAAAACACTTAAAATAGTTGATAAATGATAAAGGGGCTATGATTCCATCGTGAGCAAGAGGTCCGATAGAGTTCAGAATACCCGTTTGCACCGCGTTCGTCATCTAGTTACCTGAGAAAATCATGAGCTTAAAAGGGTCAACATAAAGTTGGTGAGTTCACAGGTTTAAGACTCTACAAACAGTTTTGTAAAAGGTTTAAGGCATACAAGATAAACAATGGTCACCGTGATGTAATGATTAACAATGAACTTTGAATTTGAAACTAACAGATTTACCCACTCATAGCATCTTCCCTAAAGATACTGAAATGGAACAATAATAACTGGCGTGTACTACTCGACAAATGCACACGTCGGGATTGGAGCTACCAATCAAGTAGGGTTGTTAACCCAAATAGATCTATTCACTAGTTACCGTTTCGAACAAAACTAATCAAATTCAATTAATAGTGGGATTTGTGACAATTCGTTATGTAACGAAATGTACTCATTTGTAGGGTAAGTAAAGAACATTTAATCATACGGCAAGTTACAGTCCGACCGATATATCAAGTATAAAACAGTTTTGATTCATGATTTCTCCCCCAAAGTATTAAAACAATTTAAAGGAAAAGGGGCCGTGAGACTCACCTCAAGCAAGGTGAAATGATAATGCACGTGAAATGGAAAGTCCGGACGAAAGCACGTAACGTCCTAATAAGTATAAATAAACAAGTTGCATGTATAAGGTCTTTGATCATTGAGTAACGTTTCCGTCACCCAACGACACCGGTCAAGTCTTGATAATAATGTCCCGTTTGTATATTTAGGAAAAGTCCATCCGGTTAATATTTATTGTTCAAATAAATATATAAGTATTTGGGCAAAAATACTAGATAAAGATTTATTATTTAGAAAAATAATAAATTAAATAGATCATAAGTTAATACAAGTCTTTGTATTAAGCCAAATAATTTATAAAAGAATTTTATAAATACACAAGTCATTGGATGGTTAAATTGGTCAACTTTTAATAAATTAAAAGTGTATGGATGTTTTTGGGAGAATAATTATATGTGCAAATATAATTATTAGTTTGTCGAAAACGTTTAACGTCGTGGTTTAAATTAATAAAAATTTGATGACGTTTAATAATTGTAAACAATAACTTCTCAAGTTAAAACGATTTACTTGGAAAGTTCCATAAATATTTTAAGACAAAATATTTATTTATAATCTTTAGAGATCGTAGTCACCGGTTTAAGTTTGTAAAATAGTTTTTAACGCATTTGGACTTTATACAAGTTAAAGATTATGTTAAAAATATTCCCTAAAGTCGTTTATAAGTTTAGAAATATTTTCTTGGTCGGTTCTTAAATAACGTTACCAAAACTACGTTTTCTTGTCGCGTAGTTAACCGTTTTGATCCCGGTTTTCTCCCTAAGCGACATTTCAACGTTTAGATCACTTTGGTTCGTTTAGAAACTTTAAAATGTCGACGGGATCAGATCTGATCCGTGAACGTATTTCCATGATTTTTATGTCTTAAAACATGTTATAACTTATAAAAATCACATAGTTTGTAACTAGTCTTTTTAGGGAAAGTTGGAACATTTATGATAAGTCTTTTTAAGTATAAAAATCTAAGCATTTAAGTCCAAATGATTGTTATTAATGAGAAGGTTATTAAATGTATTTTTACTAGATTTAGTAAAAATAAACAAACTATTTTTGTGTTTTGGTGAATTAAATTCACCAACACATCAAGTCTTGGTCTTTGGTGACTTTCTTTTTATAAAATGTGACATATTTTATAAATGATAAGTTTAAGAAATAAACTTTTGGTTAAGACTTTCCAAGAATCTTTGAGTTACAAAATGACTTTTATTTATAAAAGTTTCTTGTATTTTTACTAAGTTATTAACTTAGTTAAGTTTTATAAGTCCATGTTTTATAAAACTTAAGTCCATGATCATCCATTTTTGTCCAATGTAAGCCTTGTGATTTATAAGATTTAAAGATTATAACATTATGTTTTAACTAGTTACATAAGTCTTTTGTCTAGATGTTACTAGTTAGTTTGTTAACATAAGTTAAACAAAATAAACATAAGTAAATACAATCATCCACTAGCAAAGCTAGGACCTTTATGTTCAAAAACTTGAACAAATCCACTAACACAAAGTGTTAGGACTAAGATAATGTAAATACTTGAAATGTAGATGCAAGTAAAGTAAATGACATGAAATGTAAAGATTGTTGGTTAAAATGATCTAGATCCTTGCATGATACTTTCATAAGATTTCTCAAATGCAAAGTCCCAAGTAATGGCTACTTTAAGTTCCTAAGAACACCAAGACTTGTTAGATCAAGTCACTTGTATTGTTCCACCCAAGTGTTGGTGATTAGAGGGTTAGAAGAAGAATGGTTAGGTCTAGACTCTTGAAGGACCAAGTGTCTTGCATAAAATAGAAAAAGAAAAGATAGGTTTTTGATCTCAAGACTTGTAGGTGATGTTGGGTGAAAAACATAAGTAAAAAGGAGGTTTAAATGACTCACAAGGGGTGTAGGATTGAAACCGTGGAAAGAGGAGGAGGAGGGGGTTTTCCGGCGGCTTCGGCTTCTCCGGCGGCGGCGGGTGGTGGTCCGGCGGTGGCCGGCCGGCGGCTCCAAGGAGGGGCGGTGGTGGCCGGTTATGGAGAGGGAGGAGGAAGGGTTTTTCTCTTGAGATTAAGAGTGGTGCAAGAACAAATGCAACCCCAAGCCTCTCTTTTATACTAAAAAGGTGTTTTATTAACCTTTGGTTAATAACTCTTAAGACAACTAGCATTTCTATTTAATTTTGATTTAAGATAATCAAAGAAATTAAGTTGTAGGTGACTTGAATAAAAGATGGAGACTTTTATAAAAATTGGAAGGGTTTTAAAGATTTATAAATCTATAAAAGTCCATGGGTTGATTTAAATATAAAGGATTAGTGTTTATAAAAAGTTTGGAGATTAAACACTAATTTTAGTTTTTATAAAAACTACAAAGGTGATGGGTTAATTTTTATAAAGTTTAGTGGGCTAATACTTATAAAAATTTGGGCTAAAACTAGAGAGAAGTGGGCTATGGAGCATGGGCCGAAAACCCAAGGGAATGGGGTTGGGCCGGGTTCGGTTTCTGGGCCGAGAAGGGGACCGGGTCGGGTCAGGCGGGCTGGGCTGGGCCGGGCGGGTCGGGTCGGGTGGCTCAGCGGGTCGGGCGGGTTAACGGGCTGGGCTTGCGGGTTGGGCTAACGGGTTGGGTTAACGGGCCGCAAAGGGGGAAAGGTTTTGGTTAGTGGGCCGGTTAATGGGCCGGTAAACGGGGCGGGTTACGGGAAAACGAAAAGTGTCGGAACGTTCGAAATGTTATTACGAGTGTTCGGGTAAAGTTTGGTGACGAACGGAGTTCGTTTGTGACTGTTGGGCTTACGAGGCCCAATAAGGCATTTTCGGTTTGTTAACGGGATAAATTTGGTTGATGGTTTGGGGAAAGTATCCTGACAAAGTGTTTTGGGAATACAAGTCTTGAATAAACTTTAAGGAGAAAGTTAAAATTTTCAAAAGGTTTTGTCGTGACGAAAACGTCGTGACCAAGTGATAATTAAAACTATATAAAAAGTTACTATTTTTATATAAATATTTTCGTCGTTAAAGATTCCATTTATCACTAAACGGATTTACTTGATTTCAAAATGATTTGGGCAACGGGACACAAACTCGGGAATTATTCTAAGCATGCAATGATATATATATATGTACCTAATATGTATATAACTAAGATAAACACATAATTAGCACATAATGACAATTAAATACGGATTAATTAACTGCTAATCAAAGTCAAAGTGACAAGGGTTGACCTGGTTTTGTGCGAGGTGTTACAATTAGGGTTTCTGATGTAAGAGACGACCTTGGGGGACCTGCGTCGACGTAGCAAGTGATCACTGGTCACAGGAGAATGAATTCTCTCTCCTTGGTCGGTTCCCAAAGTCAAGCCCTAATGGTTGTTGGCTTCTGATTGGTGGATGGAAAGTAGGCGGGTCCCACCTGGGTGAAGGAGCCGTTGAAGGCATTCGGCTGTTACAACCCTAGTGGCCGAGAAAAAAAGTCGCGTGGGTCCCTTGCTGCCAAAAGAGCCGTTTAAGGCTACCTTGCTACTGCTTTCTGATTGGCTCTAAGCCTTTCACGTGGATTGCATGTCTACAGCCCTTGGATATATCCTTTAATCCTGAGCCGTAGATCATTTTGGTGTGCTTTCTTAGTTGATTTCTGATTGGCCAGCCACTATCTCCTTGGATCACCATCTGGACCATCGATTTTTCTATTTCTACACCGTTGGATGAGATTTAATGCTCAAATCTCATTGGTGGATTTTAAATGACGCGGATTGTGCTTTCTCAAGGCTATTTTCTGATTGGTGGAGGGCTTAATTCAAGCATTATGGATTTTTTTTGAGATATTTAATTGACAAATTAATTTTTGAGCATTTTCGTTAAATACGGGGGTTTTTCTAATCAGTCATTTACAAGATTAACGGAAATAACGCCTCAACAAAATTGTAGAAATTTTTTTATTGGTCAAGGAATTATTCTTATTATTTATTGGGGTTCTCGTTTATTGACGTCACGCGTACTTTAGCTACTGACCATTGACGGGTTAGCTTCTATAGCCGGTTAATTATGCAGCTTTCTCGTTATGTCTCACGGTTTTAGTTTTGGCTAATGCAGCGCTGATGTCAGCTAACCAGATCAACTGGAATCTTAGTTAAATTATGGAATATTCCAATTAAATTTCTCGAGAAGCCGTTACTTGACGAAAATTGACGGAATTTTTTCAGATCGCGCCGTTTTCACCGTTTAACTCAGAATTCTTCACGGAAATTTTTTCCGAGCTCATTTTTCTTTGCCCAAAATTACGAAGACTCCGGTTATGATCATTTTACGCTCGGGATCTCAGTTTTTCTCAGATTTGACACTTATCTTTATTTTCGCATCCAACCTCAGTCAGCGATTATTCACAACTACCAGCATCCGACTTTCGGTTTTTCGCGAGATTGTCCAATTTCAAGATTGTTTATCCGGTTTTTTCTAGGCAACCGATCGCAACGGTTCAACTCTTCGCATTAGTTTTTACGCTTCCGACTTGATGTTTTTGGAGAGATTTCGAGAAATAGTGGAAATTATTATGGATTTGGATATCAGGTCGATTATCCGGAGTTGGAGCATTTTTAGTGTTTGATTAGTATATCGGATTCGGTTTGTTGCGGTTTGGACTTCGAGATGTAGCATTTTCTTAATATTGTACCCGACCGTGTGAACCGAGTGAGCGGAACACTTGGCTCTCGACTGGAGCAACAAGAACAAAAGAAGCTTATTCAGAGGGGGAATCTCTACGACAGATTGTCTCGGGTTTATCAATTTCTCATTAAAGATGTACGACAGAGCGATTCTTTAGCAGTTGAACAGATTTGAAAGCATCAGTCAAGGGGGAATATGTTGGAACTAAAAATCTATGTGACTGACGCCATCAAATCTGTTTACCGAAGCATTCGACTGAAGAATCCATGTGAATTGATTCAGAGACGTGGGTTGTGATGCTCGAGGCTTGCAGTTTGGACCGAAGACCGTTTTCCGGAAAAGTCAACCGTTCGGGTCAACGGTCAACGTAAAAGTCAACGGAATATCGGTTCGAGCGAGTCAAGCTTCGGATTAATTAAATCAATTTTGATTTAATTAATATTTCATGTTATTTGCTTTTCTTGTAATTTTTGTTCATTTATGTTTCTGTTGTTAGTCACCCTCATTATATATATAGTGAGGGTGCCCATTACAAGAAAAAATAGTCTCCAAATGTGGAGATGATGATTTTCCTGTATAGAGTGTGAGATTTCCATTCTATATAGAGAGAGTGAGTCATGGATTATAGAGAGAGATTAAGTGTTCTCGTGATTTTGTTGTTGTAATCATTTGACTAATGAAATCATTCGACTTTGATCATCATCTTTCTTGTTATGATTTCCTAGATTCTTCTCCATCATCATCGTCTCTCGGGTTTTCTCATCCGACTCCCGTTCGAGCTCACGATCAGGATTCTTGAAGTGAAAATCGGTCCTGACATGTGAGGGTTGGAGTGCTTAACTGTGTGTTTTCAACAGTGTATTACTTTCTGTATTCTCTATCTCTGTAATCGAGCTTGTGATCAATCATAGAATCATTATTTACCTCGTGTGTTCCGAATCCGATTACGATCATGCATTAGTAAGGTCCGTGTATGTGATTTACAAAAACGGAGTAGCTGAATGGAAGAATAGAACTCTCATCGAGTCTGCCAGGACTGTGCTTGCTGACTCCAATTTAAAATTGTCTTTTTGGGCAGAAGCTGTGAATACAGCCTGCTACATTCTAAACAGAACATTTCTTGGTTAAACATGCGAACAAGACGCCATTCGAACTATTTTCTAAAGGAAAACCGCACTTAAATCGCTTAAAACCTTTCGAATGCGCTTGTACTGTCTTAATTCAGTCGGAACAGTTAGCTAAGTTCGCCCCTCGGGCGGATGATGGCTATTTTGTTGGATATTCGATGACCTCAGCGGCCTATCGAGTGTTCAATAGAAGAACTCAAGTCATTATTGAGTCGTGCAATGTTACGTTTAATGAACACACTCAGAACACTAGAGATCCTGCTCCTGATAACATGTATGACCTTGAGTCTTTTTCTTCTACTTTTAATGTGTTTGAATCTGATGTTGTAGGTACTTCATCTGGTCGATCCTCCAGAGTTATTATGGGGAAATCAGTGAACACCGTCATCTGATGTCACTGGAGCTTCAACGTCATCTTCTTTACCTGATCAGCCATCCATTCAGATTCCTGACCCAGTAATGGCAGAAGCAGAACCCGTTCAGACTGCAACTGAAGCTGACAACACTGTTGAAATTGACGCTGTAACACATGAATCAAATTTAGATAATGTTACAGAAATTGATACCGGAGAGACCCCTGGCGATGATCTTCAAATCGAAAATCTGGACTCGTCTATTCCAGCACCGGTTGTTGAAGAGACTCGAATAAAAAGATTCACCCTACGAGTAAGATTATCGGTCCAGTTGATAAACCTCTCACCCGGAGTCAATCAAAGGATTTGCATACGTTCTTGTTCTCATGCTTCATTTCACAAGAGGAGCCTCCTACAGTTGCTACTACCCTATTGGATGAAAACTAGATTGAGGCTATGCAAACAGAGTTACTCCAGTTTAAATTGCTTGATGTCTGGCACTTAGTCAATCCTCCAGAAGGTGTAGAGCCCATACCTGTCAAATGGATATTCAAAAACAAGAGAGACGACAGAGGCATTATCATTAGAAATAAAGCTCGTTTGGTAGTGAAGGGGTACATGCAAATTGATGGCATATATTATGAAGATGTCTACACGCCTATCGCTCGTTTGGAGGTAATACAGATCTTTTTGGCTTATGCCCACTACGTCAAAAATGACTTTGGCCACAGTTTTTCTGAAAACGCGTAGCCACTGTTTTTAAAAAAACGTGGCTAAAGGTAAGAAACACTAGTTTTAGCCACATATATTTTGTACTTGTGGCCAAATATATAGCTCTTGGACCCTTTTAGCCACGTATTTTTGTGTTTATGTGACAACAACCATAAGGTGCAGACTCTTTAGTCACCGTTTTACCAAAAAATGTGACATTTATTTGTCACACTTAAAAAAAAGTGGCGAAATGCACCAAACGGCCACATAATTTTTATTCATGTGACAAAAAACGAATATATATGATACTTTTGGCCACACTTATATAATGTTATGTGACGAAAGAGTAATTTTAGTACTTAGTAATTAAAAAAAACAAAACTTTAAGAGAATAATGAGACAATTACTAGCCACATTTAAAAAGTGTGACCAATAAAACAAATGATCACACTTATTTTTTAATGGCGTGACTAAAAAATTTAGTTCCCGCTTATTCTATTTTCATTGTCCCGCTTATCTAATATTCATTCTCCCGCTTACTCACCTCAATCATCAGTTCTAACCCTTTCACTCTGTCGTATCTCTCCCTCTCATCTCTCTCCCAAACTTGAACCCTAATCGCTCCCCCATGTTTCCCTCTCATCTCTCCACAACAGCTTTCTTCTTTATCTACAACAAAGCATGAGCTCGTCTCACGAAACCCTAATATATAGGCCCCCCTTTGTGCTTATCCCGTTGATCATCCAACTTCAACCCATATCGATTCTGAATCGTTGATTGATGCTCATTTCATCGAGTTACGTTCTTGCCCTAATGTTCGAACGATTGATGCCCATATTTAACAAGGTAACGATTCGATTCTTGATATCCTTCTGTTAATTTAGGGATCTTTTTTTACTGTTGTGATTCTTAGCTTTAGTTACGTAAATCGCACTTTTGAATTCGTTTACCTGTTTTGATTGTATGTATGCTATTCTACAAAGGGGGTGATCGTGAAAGTAGGTTAGATGAAAAGAGATTTTTGATTTTCTAGGCTTCATCTATTCGTGAAAGTAGGTCAGATGACAAGAGATTTTCGATTTTGAAGTCAGAGACAAGGGACGATCGAATTGCGTGGATGGAAGCTTTGCAGGTTGAGAAGGGTATGTTTCCTAGAATTTCTAACAGTGAATTAATGGCTCCGATTGGTGGCATTACATTATCATCACTCTTGTCCACTCATTTCTCTCAACAGCAGCAACAGCAAACATCACCGTTTCAGCAACAAATCTCGAGTTGTTTTGGATTCTTGACTCCGTTTGGGGTAGACGACTCCTCCTGCTATTGCAATGTCGTTTAATGCCCAATTAACCACTCAGATGGCTCCCGTTGTCCCACTTACTTTCTTGCTCGCCGGTCGAGGCATTCAGGTATATACATACATATTTGTTTCACACTTGCAGCAATCCAAACCCTAAGCCTAACCCTTATGCTTTTTTGTTTGATTATCTTCACATAAAACTGCATACATTATTGCTTTGTGTTATACTGTTGTTTAGTTTATGGCAATGCTAGCGCCTGGTACAAAAAGTCCCACCAGGTCAGTCAACACTTGATCAATAATATCCAAACAAAACAGAACATAAATGCGTTTCCATTATTATGTGCAGCTAGCTAGTGTTAGCTAGAGATGGATATGGGTCGAATCATTTCGTCTCCCGATGTACTCCTCATCAACGGTGAGGCTGGAATGGTTACACCTTTGAAGTCCAACAAGGTGGGTGGGTGGGTGGGTGGCGGGGGAGGGGGTTGGGGGTACTCTGATCAGCATACTGCGTCTATATGTATGTATAAATATGTAGTGTTTAATCACCTTGAGATAAGTTGCACCCTTTAAGGGTAGGTAAAGCACTTATCTTTATAATTTAAAAAGGCTTTTGATTTTTGTATGTCGGATGGAGGTAATAGTAAAGTTGTCATGCCTAGATTATTATGGACTTGCAGGAGGAATATGTTTTTTTTTTTTTTTTTTTTTTTTTTCGAACAGCTATTTCATTATAAACAAGCCCAAAAAGGCGGAGAAGATTACAAATCGAAATTAGACCATTCGGTCCAATCTAATCTGCGAACCTTGTTTCTACAATTAAACCAAAAGAAACTATTAGCCTTAATCTCGTTCACCACATACAAGCTAGACGGTCTCTTGTGCTTGAACACAACCTCGTTTCTTTCTCTCCAAATACACCAAGCCGCGACAAAAATGATCGCATGAAAAGTCTTCTTTTTAAGCCCTTGCAATCTAACATTCTTATGAAGCTTGAATATGTCCGAAGCTTGAAATGCGAAAATCGGATCCACTTTACACCAATCCGAGATCGAGTTCCAAACATCCATAGCAAACTCACAAGCCGTGAACAAGTGGTCAACAGTCTCGGTGTTATTGGAGCATAAAGGGCAGATTGGGTTAGTTATAGGAACCTTCATTCTAACAAGTTCACCACGCGTCGCTATACGGCCCCGGTTAGTCTTCCAAGCATGGACATTTATGCGTTTAGGAACCAACTTAGACCACTCCACAGCCCCAGCCACATCGCCGCTGCAGTCAGGTTGGATCAGCCTCCTCATGGATTTAGTAGAGAATCGCCCAGAAGAGTCACCCCCCCAGCCCAAACCCCCAGCGTCGGCAACCATCAGTGTACTCATATCAATACCTTTGTTCCTCAATAAACCTTCATTGTGCACAATGTTAGCCCAGCAGCCATTAAAGGACTTTTTGAATGGCATAAATGTGGTAGTTCTTTTATATCCATGAATAGATTGAATCACTCGTCTCCATAGCCGTTGCTTTTCGTTGTGGAAACGCCATACCCATTTAGAAAGGAGGCTTTGGTTAACGATCTCAAGGGACGTAAGGCCGAGCCCCCCGTTTTTAACCGAACACGTCACCTCATCCTTGTTAACCCAATGAGTTTTACCCTTGTTGTGTCTTCCACTCCATAAAAAATTCATTCTAATGCTTTCGAGTTTTTTCGTGACGCCTTTAGGAGCTTTGTAAAGAGAGAAATAGTACACCGGGAGACTATCCAACACCGCCTTAATAAGAACAAGGCGGCCTCCAACCGAGAAATAGTACACCGGGAGACTATCCAACACCGCCTTAATATGTTAATATGGAAGAATGACAAATAACTTGGAGTTAAAAGTTCCACCAAGGTAGAGGTAATATCAAATATGCATGTCTTCTACTTGTTATTAAGAGAATATTGACTAGGATATGTGTTTCAGGACAAAGTTCATCTCTATTTGATGTTTTTTTATCGAAGGTAAACCAATTCAATGGTATAGGCTTGTATTATTTCTTTTAGTACTCGTTTTCATTTTGATCATATAAAACCAAAAGTCATTTCAATGAAACAAATCAGCATGGGATTGTAAACATTTCTGACTTTCCACCTTTGACTTTTTAGGGACAACTGAATTTTCTTTGTATGATGATATAGGTGGCTTTGTTCTATGAAGATGGGAAACATGTTGAGGCAAAAGGTGTAGGCAGAAGAGTACGTGCCATGGTAGACAATGTTTTATGCTTTATGATGGTGAGAAGCTGTAAGAGTGTTGGATGTTTTTTTGAGGCAACATGCTGCAAAACAGTAAGCATATTTAAAATTGACTGACTTTCAGTTTACAATTCGTATATTCATTAATCTGAATCAGTATAGAATAAGAAAATGGCAACTCCATCAATCCTTTAATGTTTAATTTTCTTTTGATGATTGAAGGATTTCTGATGTTTGTCTGCAACTTTCTAGTTTAACATCCTATAAATGGTGTGAATCGAACTGTCGTGCTAGTCAATCTTTAGCACATGCAATTCTGAAGATTGTAGTGCTTCATTTTGCTCTATTCATGCCATGTAAGGAACGGTTTCTATACATGTCATAGTTATCATGTTCTGAGGTACTTGATGCTTATATGATCAAAGAATTGGACTTGGTAAAATTTGATTTTGGTGTTTAATATCATTTTATGAAGTTTGGCCTCTAAAATACGGATCAGGTGATTCATTACGGATCAGGTGATTCATGATCTTGATTTTTTCCCTTAATCATTCATGATTCAGCATTCTAGTGGGAACTCATAAGATGATTCATGCCAAATAGAGAATTGTTATATGTTTTATACTTATGTTTGTAAGTATTGGTTGTTTTTTTTTTGTTATTACTTCATGTTCATGAAGTTTGATAATATATCAGTCACTGAGGTCACTTCTCATGCAGTTTATCATTGATTCAATAAGTTCATGTGAAAATGAATTAGGAGTGCCTGATCTTGTGAAGAACATGTGACATTTTGAACTTTTTCGAAGGTTTTTAATTGGGTTTTGGTGTAAAACGAATTTAGATGATGATTATTATGTTGTAATTTTGGGTCAAATTAATGTTAATTTATGATGAGCTTTCAGATTGGTTAGAAAATTTTCTTAAAATGTTGTTTTCTGTAGCAGTCAAAACCAAGGTTATATGTGGTTCTGAATGATTGGGAATATGATCTTTTTTAATGACTAGTGCTATTAATTCGCTGATGTTGAATTATGTGTTTTGGCTTTTGTCATCCTCATCTTGTTTCTAATATTGTTCTTCATGAACTGATTTTTCATGATGTTTGTGTTTCAGTTTAGAATAAGAGAATGGCAACACCAGATTTGAACTCTGAGTTACTATTGTTCTGCAAACGTTAGACATAATGGAAGCCAACTTTAAAGGTTAGTATACTACAAAAGATTTTGATAAGGTTATGCTGCATAAAGATTAAATCCATTTATAAACCTATTGACAATAAAAGATAAAATTTAGCACTGCAAAATTGTTCAACAAACCTTTCTTATACTTGCTGTTTATCATGAATATGAGACAATTTACTAAATACAAAATAGCACATGCTAACATCTTTTTTTTTTAACTTCCTTTTATATTATTAGAGCATGTGGTATACCCATTTGGTGTGGTGTTGGTGTGATGGACACGTCAGCAATGACTAGACCACATTCACTCACTACACACATGGTATACCCATGATATTACAAACACCATAAACCCAAGATCCTTTGAATTACTTGGTAAAATAAATTGGTATTAACCCTGTTCAGCGTTTAAGCATGTATATATCTTATATTTATACTTTCCCCTTTCGTTTAAAGCACACTCTCAAACCTATATACAACATTTTTTTTATTAAATCATTGGATTTATTACTTTACTTTATAATTGATCAATAAATTAAAAAAGCTCATTATTAGACACCAATTAATGAACTGTACTTAAAGGAGCTTTAAGTTTTATATAGAGAGTACCTGTTTACATGTTTATGACCTTATACATGCTGCTTAAGGGTTTTATATCTTTGTATCGTCATTAGACGAGATTGAAGGTGTTCTTTTGGTTACAGTTGACGAAGATTAGATCAGGTGTTCTCATATACAAGGGTTTTTGCTCATATATTTAGTTAAAATAAAACAGCCGAAGTGAAATTCTTATCTGCCATTGTTACAAAAACCTGTGGTTAACTTTTTATCTTTTTTTGTTGACATATGATTTTGTGATAATGATATCATTAGGTGAAAATGGAACAATGTTTGGCTCCTTTAGAGCAATTGCGGATGAGGCCAACAAAGAATTCAATGGGAACAAACTTCTTGACTTCCAAAAGAATTCAGTGAATGAAAATGTTCTATCTATTCAGGTAGGATTAAAGAAGTATGTTAAAAAAAAATCTTTATTATAATCAAGCATCCATTCAAAGGCCTATAATAAACAAAAAATTCTTTTAAATCATACCCTTAATCAGATAGCAAGTTTGTTTGTTATAATAAAATTCAAATTCTTTAAAATTTTTTAAACAAAATTAAACAAAACCTCATAAACAGTTAAGATGCACAACACAACAAGTAGGATCAAAGAACAAGTTCTGATCATAGGAGATTAGGTTTTATGCTTTATATCTTCATGTATTGTGTGGTTATATCTAATTGTTTGCTGCTACACAGGTAGAGATCTAAATGATGTCCATATCCATCAATGTTAGAGACTACACAGGTACGAAAAAACATAATCCACCAAACAACAAAAAAACACAGCAGGTAAGTGTTCTTGTTGATGTTTTTCTTGTTAATTTTCAAGACCAGCCTGTAACTCCAGCAGGTAAGTGTTCTTGTTAATAGTCAAGAAGTTGAGTACCATCACATCATATATATTTAATTTTCATTTTTCATGTGCAGGTGCGTGCAAGTATAGACTTGTGTATAGATCTTGAATTTGAATTTTTATTATTCGTAACGTGGGGTGATGTAGGTCTTGTTGTAGGTTTTGTATCATTTGTATATAACTTTTGATTAGAAAGCTAGGTCTTTATTATTTAAACTGAACACTTATGTATGGACCTTGAATTGTTATTGTTAATATCATTTGTTTTTTATATTTTGTTATGTTTATTGTCGTTTTTATTTTACAAAATAATGAAAATAAAATCTCTAATTACATGAAATGGTCACGCTTACAGTTATTAATGCGTGACTATATGATAGAAATGGTCACGCATATGATAAATGAATGTGACTATATGATAGAAACGGACACGTTTTTTTGTTATAAATATGTGGCTATTGTTTACCTTTAGCCACGCTTTTCAGATGGAATGCTTGATTCCAACAACCTTTTAGCCACGTTTAAAGAAAATTCATGTGGCCGTTGCTACCCTTTAGCCACGCTTATAAAAAACTCATATGGCCATTGCTACCATTTAGCCACACATTTCAGATGAAATGCCTGATTCCAACAACTTTTTGCCACGTTTTTTTAAATATGTGGTCGTTGCCTCCTTTAAGCCACGCTTTTCAGATGGAATGCTTAATTCTAGTAACCTTTTACCACGTTTTTAAAAAATAAGCGTGGAAAAAACAAACTTTTTAGCAAATTCATGTGGCCGTTGCTACCCTTTAGCCACGCATAAAAAATTCATGTGACCGTTGCTACCTTTTAGCCACACATTTCTGATGGAATGTCTGATTTCAACAAAAATGTTGATACCTTTAGCCACGTTTTTTAGTTGATACAACCACTAATCTTCAAGTGTGACCGTATGGTACCTATGGTCACGGGACCTTTGGTGTCAATTGAATTAAAAAAGAAAGCGTGACCAAAGGGTTTTAGCCACGTTTTTTTTCAGTGGCTAAAACCCATTTTTGACGTAGTGGCCGCGTCAATGAATATCACAAACTTGACGTAAAGACCGCATTCTTATACAGTGAGCTGGACGAAGACGTGTATGTGCAACAACCTCCGGGGTTTGTCAACAAGTCTTTTCCGAAGAAGTGTTACAAGCTGAACAAGGCCCTTTATGGTCTACACCAAGCTACGAGGAAGTGGTACGAGACGTTATCTACTTATCTGCTGTCAAATGGTTACAAAAGGGGTGTGATTGACCAGACTCTCTTCATTCGTCATATTGGTGAAGATATATTGTTAGTGCAAGTATATGTCTGTAAAACCACTAATGGATCTTACTACTGCATGATTCGGTAATTGGAGAAACACAAACGAGTAAATAAAGCTTTGCTTTATTGATTCACAAAGAGTTACCATGTAGAGAGAGAATACACCTTGAACACACACAGTTAAGAGTGATAGAAATGACACTAGTTACTAGCTCTCTCTCTAACGAACTATTTATAGTCACTTAGCTCTAGCCGGTGTACCACCCACGGACCACTTGGTACGTCCGTACCATCTGGTACGGCGGTCCATATGGTACGACCAGTGACTACCTTGAATCACACAGACGCTCTAGATCAGATATAATACACGAGACACTTGATAACATAGGAATATGCTCTAACAAACTCCCCTTAACGTGTATTATAGCTAGCTATCTATCTATCTAACTAAACTTCAGTCTTCAACCTTCAGCATCACTGTGTTCCATGCAAAAAGAAATAATAATGTTAAAATAGTCTACCTTAAGGTCGATCTTTCGATACACAGATAAGGCCTCGGATTTAACAAAATAAGAATATAAAACAAGTTCAAATTGTATAACTCAACAACAATCAGGTCGGTACTCCCGTACACGCAGAGAAAGTCTGATGAGTTATACGAAACACCAAAGAAAATATAGCAGAACGTCAAACGAACAACAATCAGGTCGGTCTTCTGGACACACAGAGTAAGTCCGATCGTTTGACAAAATAAAGAAAATCAAACAAGTTTAAATCTTTGCAAAATTAACACATGTTTACATAGTGACTTCTTATTTTTCTTTTTCACACATTTTTTCTTGATATATCATGAGATATGCATCAACATGTTGTCCACTTGGTCAAGCATTAGAATTTTAATGTGTTTATCACATCTGAATACTTTCTGATTTAATGCCGAGCCTACCAAACACATCAAACAATGATCTTATGACTTTTTCATCTAATTTATCAACGACTCAAACACATAAGCCAATGTACCATCATTTCCCAACCATGTCGGATATAATTTCTCATTTTTTAATGTCTTTGTATTTTCTGTTTTTCAATATTTTTGTACTTTTCTATTTTCTCCCCCTTAAAATGAAAACTCTATTTTTGAATTTTCGTTTTAACAAAAACACAAAAACACAAAAACACTATTTTTGGTTTTTCAAAATTCTCCCCCTAAACTACATACTGAATGTAAAAGAAAGAAAATTGACCAATCGATACTGATACCTTTTCTGTTTATCTTTTAAAAAAAAACTTCAATTTTGAAATATGAAGCATTCAATTTAAGTTAAGCAGGAAACTCCAGTATGAGCAACTGCTTGAAGCTTGAACTCCACAATCACCGACATGTCTTCTTGAAGTACCCTGCACACTGGTTTTAAATGATTAGTATTCAAATGACCCGAAGCACACAGCTTCTGGTCGACCAGTGTCTTCCTCAAAATCATATGCAGTTTTACTGACAAATCTTAGGTCGCCACTACATTTTTACCTTTTTAGTTTATACTGAATCATCATCATGTGATGACCCACCAACACTAGAATCAAATTTGAAAAATTGTTTCGTTTTAGATTTTTATTTGAATGGTGTCGACTCGGTAAAAATTCTACCTAATTCATCGATAAATGTGGCAAATTTGTTTGAAAATGATCGTTTTGTAATTTCAGGTAAACCCTGTGCCATGTGTCCCTTTTGGCGACATTGATAACACAAATGATATGATCAGTTAGATTGTGGTTTGCTCTGAAATTGATGACATCTTTCATCAGATTCATAACTATCAAGACAATCATCAAAAACTTGAAACCTGTTTGCATGTACCCATTTGGAAGTAGGACTTCGAGGAGTGAAATTTGATCAAAATGAAGAAGATTCTTTCGGAGAACTTTCAGAGGAATCTTTCTTCTTTTGTTTTCCTCTGAATCCTTTCTCGATGGTAGAAATGAATACGTGCGCCAAATGATAGATTCGTTTAAGACTTGTATCTTTCTTCGCCTTTGGAGTCTTCTTTGGCATGTTCTTCTTGTCTTTCTGCTCAAATCTCTGATTGTTATTACCCAAACCGGATCGTTTATAATCGGGTAACTTTGACAATTCCACTTGAAACTTAGAAGAACCAGCTTGAGCAATCTCGGTAAATTTAGCTTTAATACCCTTCAAATTGTTAGCTTTAACAAGCTCAGCAGCCAACTTTTCTTCAGACTCTATCTTCTCATTTGTCTCCACCATCTTATCATCAAAAATATCTTTATCAGTAACACCCGTTGCACCAGAAACTGAAAAACCAAATACGGCATTGTTTCCAGATCAAAGAATGATAGAGACGGAAGTTTGTCATTCAATTATAATCAAATGATTACAATACCGAGAGAGTATACATCAATTAAGCTCTGGAAGAGGTTTGTACAGAACCTCCTCTCTCTCTAACACTCACAAAGAGTAATGACCAAACTTAAAGATGTTCAAGACACCGAACCTATTTATAGGTTAACCAGTTTGCGTACCACTTTGGTCCGCCGTACCAGTTGGTACGTGCGTACCAACTGGTACGCTGGTTGGTATGTTGACATCATTACATACATTTAATCCTAATGCATTCGCACAGTAACGACCACACACAGAAACTTGTCCTAACAAATTCCCCCTTGGACGTTACTATCGAATGTAGATCTTTAGCTTCCGCTGTTAGTATTGAAAAATCTGAAAAAGTTTCTGAGCCAAAACAGATAGATGAAAAGGTGGTCACAAAACAATTTTTCAAAAGAGAAAAAAATTTCAAAAATCGACAATCATTTGGATGTTCATCTTCAAGTGATGTTACCACGGATTCATCTACTTCTGGGTTAAGGCAAAAGTGGCTGCCTAAATTGACTTCAAAAGCCACTAAGGACTTTTCTGAAGACACCGGTCGACCCAAAGCTGAAAGCTTGGGTCCAGATGCTCACTAATTATTTTCTGAAATGTGTAGGGTGCTCGAAAGCCAGCTGTCAACAACTTCTGGGTCGTTGATAGTGGAGCATCCAGGCACATGACGGGTAATATTTCCTTGCTTTCCGATGTCAAACCAATTCAAGGAGGAAATGTTACTTTCGCTGGCAATAAAGGTGGTAGAATTACTGGTGAAGGAAAGATGGGTAGCGAGAAGATTTCATTTGAGAAAGTCCAATTTGTACAAGAGTTGCAACACAACTTGCTGAGTGTATCTCAAATTTGTGATAAGCAGTACACGGTTGCTTTCATAAGTTCCGAGTGCTTGATTCTGAAACCTAGTATTCAAATACCTGACGATTGGATCGTTTTGCGAGCTCCTAGATTTCATGATTTGTATGTGTTGAATATGAATCAGACTTCATCTGCGGTATCTGCTACGTGTTTTATTTCAAGGGCTACAGAAAAAGAATCCATTTTGTGGCATCGTTGCATGGGGCACATCAATTACCGGAAAATAGACTACTTGGTCAATCATAATCTGGTTGAAGGAGTTTTAAAGAATAGATTTTCTATTAATGATGTGTGCGTCTCTTGCAAGAAAGGTAAACAGAGGAAGAAGTCTCATCCGTCCAAGCGTTTGAATTCAATTGTAACTCCTTTGGAACTGCTTCATATGGATCTGTTTGGTCCTGTGAATATTCGTAGTATTGAGGGAAGTTATTATTGTTTGGTTATTACGGATTATTTTTCTCGGTTTTCATGGGTGGTGTCTCTAGCTTCAAAGGATGAAACTCCAGAGTCAATTCAGAAGCTATTATCCAAGTTTGAATCAATATATAAATTCAAAGTCTGTCGTATTCGTACTGATAATGGTACTGAATTCAGGAATGCTAAGATGACAGCTTTTTGTGATTCACTTGGGATCAAATAAGAATTCAGAGCGCCATATACTCCACAACAAAATGGAGTAGCAGAACGAATGAATCGCACATTGATTGAAACGGCCCGAACTTTGCTGGCCGATGCATATTTACCGATAAATTTTTGGTCTGAAGCAGTGCATACTGCATGCTATGTCCTCAACCGTGTGCTAATTGTTAAGCGATTTAACAAAACAAGTTATGAGTTACTTAAAGGTCGAAAGCCAAATTTAAACTTTTTGGAACCATTTGGGTGCTTATACACGGTTCTCAAGGAAGGTGGGAAGCTTGCAGCTAAAGCTGTTGAAGGCGTTTTTGTTGGGTATCATCATCCAATGAAACGTGTTTATTTTCCTTCTTCTAAGACCATTGAGAATCATGTGAATGTGGATTGTCAAAAACATACTTTTATACAAACCAAATCGGTTGATGGTCGGGCTTTTGATTACAAGTCTTTACTTGATTCTTTCACGGCTGCAAAATCTGATTCTGTTGAAGAGGATCCTGATGTGTTAGCTGCTTTGCTACACTCAATGAAGAGTTCATGACTAGGATCATGGATTCCTAAGCTTCCAAGTTCTTCAACGGTTGCTGCTTCATCTAGTCAGACAGTGTCTAGTTTAGAAACAATGAGTTCTTCTTCTGATGATGAAAGTACTTTTCATGAAGCTGAATCGACACCTGTTAATGATCAAAATCATTTGCCTAGTACAAGTTCTTTTGTGCCAAATTCGTTACCAATTGGTGATTTATCAAGTTCAGAAGTAGCAGAGGCAAATTTAAATAATCTGGCAGATAATTTGGCAGTTTCTGATTCAACAACTCTTAGGATTCACAATATTCATTCTCAAGAAAATGTTGATGCTTTGATTGCCGAAATCAGAGATTTTGGGGTTCAGAACGATGTCCTTCACTTGTGTTTTCTATCTCAAGTGGAACCTACCAATGTTGATAAAGCATTGGAGGATGCTTCTTGGGTAGAAGCAATGCAAGAAGAGTTGCAGCAATTTAAAAAATTGGACGTTTGGCATCTCATGGATTTACCCAAGAATTCTAAAGAACCGTGTGGAACGAAGTGGGTATTCAAATATAAGAAAGATGATCGCGGTGTCATTGTCAAAAACAAGGCGCGATTAGTGGTTCAAGGTTTTTCCCAAATCGAAGGCATTTATTTCAACGAAGTGTATGCTCCTGTAGCACGCATTGAAGCTATCAGGATATTTTTAGCTTTCGCGGCACATCACGAATTTAAGGTGTATCAGATGGATGTCAAGAGTGCTTTTCTGAATGGAAAGATTCATGAAGAAGTTTATATGAAGCAACCACCTGGTTTTTATGATCCGGAGTTTCCTGACAAAGTGTACAAATTAGACAAGGCTTTATATGGTCTTCACCAGGCACCAAGGGCTTGGTATGAGACACTTTCTACACACTTGCTCGACAATGGGTTTCAACATGGCAAGGTGGATTGTACACTATTTTCAAAGAAGTTCGGGAAGGATCTGCTACTTGTTCAAGTTTATGTTGATGATATTATCTTTGGTAGCACAAAAGACAGCTTATGCAAAGAATTTGAGCGGGTAATGCAAACAAAGTTTGAGATGAGCTCGATGGGGGAGATGGGTTTCTCTTTGGGTCTTCAAGTCCATCAATCTGCCAAAGGCATATTTTTGCATCAAACAAAATATCTGTCTGATGTTTTGGCTCGGTTCAAGATTGGCGATGTTCGGCTCCCAAGTACTCCAATTCAGGTTTCACATGGTATCGAACCAGATGACTCCGGTGCAAGTGTATCCAACATTGTCTAGGGCTATGATTAGTTCCCTTATGTATTTGACCGCATCTTGTCCTGATATTATGTTTGCTGTTTGTTTATGTGCTAGGTACCAGGCAGCTCCGAAGGCTTCACATATGCTAGCAATAAACAGGATTTTTGCTTATTTGAAAGGTAATCCGGATCTTGGCATCTGGTATCCTAATGATAATAAGTTTGAGTTATCAGCGTATTCTGACTCGGATTATGGTGGTTGCAAAATCAACTTTAAATCGACTACCGCCGGCTGTTAGTTTTTGGGGGAGAGATTAGTCTATTGGCAATGCAAGAAGCAAACCTCGGTTGCAACATCTACTGCTGAGGAAGAATATGTGGCTGCTTCAAGTTGTTGTTCACAAGTATTGTGGATCCAACAGCAGTTACGCGACTACGGTTTAAATTTTCTAACTACTCCAATTTACATTGATAACTCAGCTGCTATTTCTATCACGAAAAACCCTGTTCAGCATTCCAAAACAAAGCATATTGACATACGGTATCATTTTATCCGGATTTTCTATGAAAAGAAGTTAATTGATTTGCAGAAAATTCATACAGATTTTCAGCGAGCTGATTTGTTAACCAAGGCTTTTGACAAAACTCGTTTTAAATTTTTGTTGCAAATCAATGGGATTACTAAATTGACTGCCACCTAATTTGGTTCAGTTGATCATTTTTTTTGTTAATGTTTTCCTTTGTTTTCTGGTTTTTAGGGGGAGATTTATCTAAAAAAATACAAAAATATGTGTTTTTCTGTATTGGAAAAATGAAAAAGCATAAAAAAAATTGGAAAATCCAAAAACTTAAAAAAAAATGGAAAAATTAAAAATTGAGAAATGTGATCCAACCTTGTGAGAAATGATGGTACATCAGTGAATGTTACTGACCATGGATAAAATAGATTGAAAGGCTGTAGGTGCTTGTATGTTTCATTGAATGTGTCAATCAATATATGATATTTGCCAGTATGATATAAATATAATGCATGCTTGAATTCTATGGTGTAACATAATTCTTGTGATTGAGTGATCTTGATAAAAGATGAAAAAAATGCAAAAACAGATTAAATAAGTGTTCTAGTGTATGCATGCGTTCTTTTGAAAGATTTAAACTTGTTTGATTTTCTTTATTTTGTCATACGATCGGATGTCCTCTACGTATCGAAAGATCGACCTGATCGTTGTTCGTTTGACGTTCTGCTTTATTTTTCTTGGTGTTTCGTATAACTCATCGGACTTTCTCTGCGTGTACGGGAGTGCCGACCTGATTGTTGTTGAGTTATACAATTTCAACTTGTTTTTACTTTCTTACTTTCCTAAACAATCGGACTTTCTCTGTGTATCAAAAGATCGACTTGATTGTTGTTTCTTTAGGGTTTTGCTTTCTTTTTGCATGACACACTATGAATGACTTATATCTGTAAATATTCATGAGTGAATTAAGGAAAAAGAAAAATAAAAAAATATAATAAAATCAGATTCTCAAATTACTTGGATTTGTGGGTACCACGAATTCTATACTTGATAAATATACCTAAATCGTATCAGAAAGCAGTAAACATTGATTTGATTTGACTGAAATAAACATGAAAGTGTTGTATTCGTGAACTGCTTGGCTTGCATGCTGAATAGATTGAAATTGAAATGTGTTAAGTGCATATCACTACTATGATCTCACGTTGCGATCTTTCTCACAAAAACATAATTTATTGCATTTAAATTTCTAGTTTCAGATGTTCTGTTATTTCTGAAAAATTTCAAAAAGATTTTTGGTGTGTTTTAGCTTAAGTTCGAAAATCAAAAAGATTTTGGTGTGTTTTGATATAAAATTTGATAAAAATCAAAAAGAATTTGATTCTGCGTTATTTTGGATCAACTGAATTTAGATATGGAAACTTGTTGTTGAAAGAACCACAATCGTTGCTAAAATCAGCTCATCAAATTTGAATTTAACAAAGTGTGATTTTTGGATAAAAATTGCAAAATTAAAAGAACAGGGGCAATATGGTAAATTTTGGTTCGGCGTACCATATGGTACGCGAGACGTACCAGTTTTCATATAAATAGGAATTTCTGGTTCGTGATACGCACAACCTGTGTACCGTACCATCCACGAACCTTCATCAAAAACCCTAAATTGCTCTCTGTGACTTTTCTTCGATTTCTCAAGATTTAACAAACCTCTGCTCGAGATTTTTATGCCAACAGGTAGGTATGAGGATTTCGCATCTACTGGTGGTCTTGGATTATGTTTTGATGATCGATTTCATGAGATTTATGAGATTAAAGTCTCGGTTTTTTCCTTAAACCGAATGGGGGTTGGTTTAATGGGTTAAAGCAGCTCTCAATCCTTTTTAAATGCATGATTAGGGTCGGTTTTTGGCCTAGAACAAAACCTTGTCAAGTGATTTGAATTCAAAAAACGACGTAGAGTGTCAAAATCCAAATTGTCTCTTCAGTTAACTGTTCTGCCGACGTACCATCTGGTACGCGGCGTACCATTTGGTACGTGACCTAAAAGTGGTCCGTATCTGGTTTGTTAGAGCTTATGGTACGTGGTCAACATTTTTGGTTCGTCGTACCAGATTTGGTTCGTATGACCAAATTTGATTCGTGGATGGTTCGTTGGAGAATTTTTCAAAAAGTTAATCGTTTGAGCGTTTTAAATTGAATTAGCATCAGTTGTAATCGGTTTTGGCTCTATCTCATGATTTTAATGATTGTTCGTAGTTATATTGTTCAGAATTGTTAGCGTTAAAATCAAACGATGAACACAATATCTGTGCATATCTGAACGCATCTGCTCGATGGAAGCCACATTTTCTTGGAATTTTTGATTTCTTGGAAAGATCAAGAATTCACTATGCTGCTACTCACGAGTGTACTCCATACAAGGATTTATTGTTAATGTTCTGGAATACGGCTCAAGTGGATTGTTCGATGGAACCCTCGGTTATTCGTGGAAAAGTTCATCAAACTGATGTGGTTATTTCTGAAGAAGATGTTCATAGGGTTTTGAGACTAAATGATCAATCTGCTTTTCCAATGGTATTTGATGAGATTGCTTTGGTGGCATTGCTTCAGAGAATAAAATACGATGGATACTTATATGATTCGTGGCTGCTTAAGTCGAATCTAAGTCCTCCGTACAAATATTTGATGCACGTGGTCATCAAATGTTTTGGAAATCGGTTAAGGGGGCATGATGTGTTTGACATAAAGATTCTATCCTTTTTCTATGCTTTGGTCATGAACCGCGACTTCAATTTTTCTGGATGGATCTTTAGTTACATGAAGGAGAATATATTGTCAAAGCAGAACAAAAGTGTTATGTATCCAAGATTTATTCAAATGATCTTAAATGATTTACATCCGAACCTTCCAAAGAATCCAGCAAATGTCTTGGTTTTAAAGCATATGAATGAAGTTGCAGTGGGTAAGCTTCCATTGTATCAAAAGATGAAAGGTCCAGAGAATATACCTCCTCCTACTAAACATTTGATTGGTCACTTGGCCAAACCTGATTATATAGCTCCTGGAAATAATGCTCACAGTCATGAGGATAGTTCAGATGATGAGTTAGAATATGATCATAAAGGTTATCCTGTTGAAGAGGATGAAAATGAGGAAGAAGACCAAGAGCAACTAGTAAATCAAGATGCAAATGTTCAAGACCCTGTGCAACAAGAAACTCAAGAGCATGTTGTTCAAGAGGCTCTAACTGAACCTGAAGCTGTGAATGTTCAGGATGATGAAATGAATGATGATGCTGATGTTTCTGGAGATGATGCTAGTGAAAGTTCGTCTGATACTGATTTAGATTCTGGTGATTATGTGACAATCTTGCATAATACCAGAGTAATTCAAGTGAAGAAAGGCTCTAAGCAACACATCGAATACTTGAAGTCCAAGAATCTGGATACTTCTAAGTATGAGAATAGAACCAAACAGGACGAGGATAAAGATGATGATCCGACTTACACTCCTGCTTTGGAGGAACTCGTTAAGAAGACCAAGACTGCTGATAAAGGAAAAGCTCCTATGGTTTCTAAGAGCAAGCATATTAAACATATGGCTCAGAGGAATTTGACAGTGAAAAAGGGCTCGTTCCTTGCTGATGCTCGGAAAGCATGTCTTAGTCCACCGAGTAAGAAGCAAAAAGTGTCTAATCAGTCTTCACTTCCAGTACAACCAACCACAAAATCTACTAATGTTCAAAGCTCAAGTAATCCACCAGTTAGAAAGCTTGTTATTCGAAAGCCTTCTTCAAATTCTGCTTCTGCATCCACTACTACTGCTTCTACAACTTCTACCATTTCTGCTGCTGATTTGAAGCTGGCATTACATCAAACAAGACTCGATGAGTTGTAATCAACGAATCGTCAGCAAGCTGATGAAATCAGAGGTTTAAAGAATATGGTAAAGGAGTTGATCTCTAGAGATCAGACAAAAGATCGGGAGATTGCTAAATTGCAACAACTTTCTCTCTCTCTCTGGGTGAGCAGTTAAATCTTTTACTCAAATCCTTACCTGCTCAGGGGGAGAGAAGACCAAATCCTGAGGAAAGTTGTAGAGAAGATGATAATGTGATAAAATATTTGAATGAGGATCCAGACCCTGAAGGAGGAGCTGGTGGTGATGGTTCTGGTGCTGGTGCAGCTGGAACATCTTCTACTGCTGCCGGACCATCTACTACAGCTCAGGGGGAGTCGTCAGAGAAAGAAATTTATGATGTAACTCCGATTTCTAGAGTTGAGTTAGGAGAAGGAGAATTTATCAATCCGTATTCAAAAGAGCAACTAGCTGCTATTTTTGCATTGAATGTGGATGATGTTGATAACGTTCCATTTGCTGATCCCTACAGAGAAGAAAATTCTGATGTTGATATGGATTTTGAAGAGGAACATGTAGAAGTGGAAGATATGACTGCTGAAGAATATCCAGATGATCCCAAGGTTTATGGAAATTTTTCTGATAATGATCAGTCTGGAGGCTTTAATTTCTTTGGCAATGAAGATGAAGAAAAAGTGGATGAAGAGTTAAAGAAGAAAGAGTCTGAAACACAATCTGAGCAACCAGAATCAAATGAATCGGAGAAGTTATCAGAAGAAGAAGAAAAGAAAATACTATTTGATGCCTGGTCGAAAGAACAGAGAGCCAAGAAACTGCCGGTAGTGAAACCAACAAAGGTTGTTGATCAGAAAAAATATTTTGACAGAAAAGGTGGAGAAGCTACTGGTGGTATAATCAGTTGGATGTATGACTCGGAACTCAAGTGCTATGCAATTAAAAAAGAGTTTGGGGTTATGTATTTGAAGCATCCTACAAAGTTTAATACTTTACCGGTTTGTGATGTTAGAGATTTGTCATGAAAGCCATTCTTGAATTATGAAAGTAATGTATTGGCTGAGGTCTTCAAAAACAAATTGAAAGAAGAATGTCAAGGCAAGTTTAGATTCTTAACTCCACAAAGACCGAAGTATGCTGAACATCCTACTGATATTCATTCAATCACTGGAAAACCGGTTGTGGTTTTAAAGTACAAGAAGCCAGTTCAGCTGAAGAAAATTCCATTGAAGAAGCTCGAACAAGATTTTATCAAAACTTTAAGATGGTGGTATTATGATGAAAATACTGGAGAAGCGGTGGTGGTGGTTAAAGAGCAGAACAAGATGGTCAGGCTGTATGATCCAATGTGGTTGATTAATTTGTCAAAATATGACATAAACAAGCTTTATCACAACAATATTTTGTATAAGGCTGAACATGCTAAGCAAGCCTTGCAATTTCAACGTGTGATTAGAGTGTGTTTTGCATTTGGAATTCATGCTGGAAACAACCGAACACAGCATTGGAAGAAAAATTAGACAAAAGCTTCTAAAGACTAGCACAAGACAAGGGGGAGTTTGTTAGAGCATGTTTTTATGTATAGTGCTAGGTCTAGGTGTTTTGTCTTTGTAATTAATAGTTTTGTATAAACTGGTCTCAGCGTACCAGTGGCAGACCAGATGGTACGCACGAACCATCTGGTACGTTGGTTAGTTGGTACGCTGGACAGTTTGGTATAAATAGTTTAGTTCGTTGAGAGAGAGTGTAGTTGTGAGAGTTATTGCTTAACTGTGTGTTTTTCATAGTGTGTTCTCTCTGTAATCTCTCTCTTGTAAACGAGCTAGTGAATCAATCGAAGAATCATTTATTTACTCGTTGTGTACCGAATCCGATAGCAATCATGTCTTAGCAACATCATATACGTGTTTGCAGAAACAAACTTAACAGATTGTTCAATCAAACTTTCATCCTTCTCCACTTTCTTGGTTGAAAACTTTGGTTCCTTCTTCTGAGATTTCTCAAACACAAATTCAGAATAATCTCCAGTTATATCAGAAGAATGAATATCAGCTAGAGCATCAGATTAAATAACTGGATGTGGAATTTGATTATACTCTTCGTTTCCAAAAACTTTCTTGAAATTTTCATCATTGCACAAGTAACTTGTAAAAGAATGTGAATTCTTCAAATTGTTCAATTGTCGCTTTAGATCCAAAACCTCAATATTTAAATCACATATTTTCTTTTGAGCTTCACCCAATTTTTTTACGATTCAATCAATTGCTCCGAAGCCCTATTCGACAAAAACTTCTCTTGTCGCATCTAATCATAGGCATCATACACTTCTTGGGTAATTTTCTTCACCCGACCCTCATGAATCTCAATATTTCTTTTCAACAAGTTGTTGTCATGTGTTAAAATCGTGACTTTATCAAGTAATATTAAATGTTCCATTTGATGATCTTTTTCCTTAGCAGTAACTTCATCAAACTCTTTCTTGAGATCATCATAAGATTGCTTCAGCGATTCCACTCTTGTAGTTGATTTCTGGAACAAATTATCAAAATCACCAATGGCACCTTTTGCTTCACTTTCCCATTTCTCAACACTTTTGACCAACTCTTCATTCCCAGTTCGCAACTTCAAAATTTGTTGTTTATCTGAATTAACCATTTCATCCAATTTTGTTTGAAGCTCAACAAACTCTTCCATCAAAGCATTCTTCTCTCGGACTAATATCGCATTGATCTTGAGAATCTCATCAGAATCTTCAAATTTCTTCTTGAGACTTTTTAATTCTTCTTCCGTCTTCTCATTTTCAACAATCAATCTTTCTTTTTCAGAACTCAATTCTCGAATCTTTCTTTCTTTTTGAGCACAAAATTCTGATGTTGACTCATACCCACTAACTTCAGAATCACTCGTTTCAGATTTACTGATCTCAGATGCATCCCCACTTGATTCAACCTCAATATTTTCCATCAATGCATAATTGTCTGAAGGGTGGACTACAAATGTAGATTCATCTGGAAACTCTGCAGCCCAATCAAAACCTTCCTCAGCTACTAGAGCCTTTGCATCTTTAGTTTGACCATGTGTATCCGAATTACACTTATCAGATGATGATTGATTGCATTCTCGAGCAAAATGTCCAAATTTAGAACATTTGAAACATTTAAGCTTCGACTTATCTAAACCAAACTTTCCTTCTTGAAAAAGAGATTGCTTTCCATGTTTCTTCATAAATCTTTTTCCTCTTTGAACAAGCATAGCAAATTGCCATTCCAAATCTAACTTATGCAGCTGATCATCGTCCACCTGACTTAAATCCTCTGGAAACATACCAGAAATACCAATTTTACTAAAGATGGATCGAGATGAAGATGATATGAAAGCAGATAACAAAGCAGCTAGATCTTTGGTTACTTGATTAGAAATAGACTTGCTTGATGATCTATCAGAAATAGTAAAACTGCAACCCGAAGAATAACTAGTGTTTTCAGACTTTCCAGCAAGAAAAGCTGTTACCGATGGATTACTGCCTGAAATAGAATGTGATTTTGTTTTAGCATGCATAGTAGCAGAATTTTCTCCAAAGTATACTTCAGGATTTTGAACGAACGGAGTTGCTGACTTTTTCACAAGCAGTTCCATTTCACGCGCTTGTAATTTGCTTATCAACTGATTGAATGTCCAACTAGAATAGTTTGGATCATTAGTCAACATCATCAGAAAATTCTCCCACTTTTTGGGTAGAGCTTCTAGAAACTTCTCCTTCAACTCATCACTTCTTTCTCTGACACCTACAACTTCAAGTTCATTGATCAAATGTGAAAACCTTGCAATCAAATATTTGATTTGCTCATTAGTACAATTTCCAAAATTATCAAGTTCTTTCTTTAAAATTTCTCCCGAGTCTTCTTGTATTGCTCATTACCCTCACATCTTTCAGCAATAGCATCCCATGATTCTTTACAAGTTGTGTAATTCTTAAAATGATGCATCAAGTCTTTAGGTAAAGCCATGGTAAGAAAGCTATACGTTTTCTTCTCTCGGGCAAAAAGTTTCTTTTCATCAGCATCAAAATCACTTATCATCTTTGGCTTTCTCGGGCTTATCATCGGATACTCATATTCTTTTTCAATCGGGATCCAAAAATCAACATCTTGAGAAAATATGTATGACTCAAAACGTTTCTTCCAATTGTGATAATCTTCTAATTGTAACAACTTAGGAATCTTCTGAGTTGTTCCTATCTCGTTATCATAATTCATCATTGCTTGCAACGATGTTTGAGCAGCTGAAAATACGTGAAAATCACCCATTTTGAGGTTAAAAATTGACCGTTAAAACTTCGAACTAAAAAACGAAGATGTTACAATTTGATTTTGAAAATCAACTTTGAACGAACAATGTAAAGCTCGTCGAGACAATCGATTTGAGTACTTATGGCTCTCGTAGCGATTTCCGATGCAAAAGTTATGAAACTTTTAAGAAACTGCCAGCGGACCAAATGAACCTGCGGACCAGATTTAGCGGACCAGAATTGGTACGGCGGACCAAAAAATAACTGCCACGGACTAGACTTGAAGATTGCCTAGCGGACCAGATTCAGCGGACCAGAATCTCGATGAAGATTGCCTTGCGGACCACCAGCGGACCAACGACGTACCAAATTTTCTTGAAGCGGACCAGATGTTCTTGAAGCGGACCAGAAGCGTACCACGCTGAATTTGACGAATTTTCATGAATTTTGACAATTTGGACTGGAATTTGCTTCAGAAAGGTGCGAAAATTCACTAGGAACACTCAGAAATCATTTTTTACCTCGGAAACACTCGGAATTGGAAAAATTTGATTAAAAACGAAGAAAACCCACACTTTCTCACTCTAGAAGTCCGAAATTTGATGACAAACACAGCAGTAGAGCAACCAAATGATCTGATACCACTTGTAAAACCACTGATGGATCTTACTACTGCATGATTCGGTAATCGGAGAAACACAAACGAGTAAATAAAGCTTTGCTTTATTGATTCACAAAGAGTTAAAATGTAGAGAGAGAATACACCTTGAACACACAGTTAAGAGTAATAGAAATGACAGAACTAGTTACTAGCTCTCTCTCTCTCTAACTAACTATTTATTGTCACTTAGCTCTAGCCAGCGTACTACCCATGGACCACTTGGTACATCCGTACCATCTGGTACGGCGGTCCATATGGTACGGCCAGTGACTACCTTGACTCACACAAACACTCTAGGTTAGATACAATACACGAGACACTTGATAGCATAGGAATATGCTCTAACAATGTCGACGACATCATTTTTTGGTTCAATCAATGTCGGACTATGTCATGCCTTTGAGGAATTGATGAAGAAGAAGTTTGAAATGAGTGCAATGGGTGAACTCACATTATTTCTTGGAATTCAAGTGAAACAGACGCCGGAAGGTATATTAATCAGCCAAGGTAAGTATGTGAAAGAGATCTTGAATAAATTTGGTTTCCATGATTCTAAAGGTTTTTCTACACTCGTGGTCACTCGTCACAAGCTTAACCAGGACCCAGAAGGTGTTTGTGTATATGAGCATCTCTACAGGTCCATGATCGGTTCTTTCATGTATCTAACAGCAGGTGTCCCGATATCATGTTTGGAGTTTGTCTATGTTCAAGATTCCAGAGCAAGCCGAAAGAATCACACTTGATGGCCGTGAAGAGGATTTTCTGATACTTGAAGTCAAATCCGAATACAGGACTTTGGTATCCTAAAGACCGAATCTTTGATCTTTGAGCCTTATCTGACAGTGACTATGCCGGTTGTGAGCTCAATTGTAAGTCTACGACGGGAGGTGCTTAGTTCTTTGGTAACCGTTTAGTTTCATGGCAATGCAACAAGCAGACCACAATGTCACTCTCAACGGCTGAAGCGGAGTACATTGCTGCTGCATCCTGCTACTCTCAAGTGCTTTGTATTTAGAATCAGCTACTAGATTACGGTTTGAACTTCATGGGTACCCCTATTCATATAGATAATACTACTGCTGTTTCAATTGTTAAAAATCCTATTCAGCATTCTAAGACTAAGCATATTGAGATTAGATACCATTTTATTAGAGATTGTGCCGAGAAGAAGCTAGTCACCATAGTCCATGTTGGTTCAGATGATCAGTTAGTAGACCTATTCACTAAACCATTTGATATGTCTAAGTTTAACTTTCTAGTTAGTGCTGTAGGCATGATTAACTATGACTAAGCTTTCTCCTTTCCCTAGTATGTTAGTTACTTAATTTCATAGGTTTATTTGATTAGAAGTGTTATCTGTGCCCTGCATGAAAATTCACAAATAGATTTTATCTTTACTCTTTGTATATAGTTTTTCTTGCAAAATTCAAAAATATTTGTTATTTTGACTCCTTGAGTCACTTTCTTGTTTTGTTTGACCCTGATTTGACTTAAACACCTTTGTTTGTGGTTGTCTTGTGTCAAAATATCTTGAAAAGACCAAAATTATTTTTTTCTTGTTTATTTTCTCTTTTTGTGTTTGTCTGTCGTGCCTGCAATGTGGAAGATAAACCAAAAACATTGAAAAATTGACAAAAACACAAAAATAGTGTTTATTTTGTAATTCAATAAGTGTTTTTAAACACATGTACAGAATATCCTTGAAAAGTAAAAAAACAATGAAAAATAAAAAATCTTTGATCTGTGGTCGGACAAATTTTGAGGAACATGATATGATTTCGGTCTTATAGATCTAACCATAGGATATGATCCAATCATCCGGTAACTCTATCATTTGTTGTGTCGGTAGGCTCATCATACTTAGAAGTAGACTATTTCTGTGATTCCATATTAACTTTCATGAATATGTGAACCTTTAAGTCAACCAGTTCAAAATTCTTTAAATTTGCCTAAGTCTGAGCTAAGTACGATATGCCAACACAAACGAATATTTCTCTAGTATTAAGTCCCTGATTTCAATCATCGGCACACCATCTGCTTTGCTTACGCAAAGACCTTGGTGTCACTTCATCCATAAATAAATCCGTGGCGCATCTCTTTGCGAAAGCACCTTGTGTCCACGCGACTCCATCATTCCATTCATCATTATTCGTGACACATCTGCTTTGCGAAAGCAATGACCTTGTGTTCACGCGATCCATCATAACATCCATTGATGAAATCAGCTACTTAACACTAAAGAAATAGGAGGAAATAATAAAAATTATCATATGTTGAAGAAATTCCATATGTGCCATTTTAAAATTCTTATGTGTTTAGGCTGTATCCGAAGTGCAAAATTAGCCCATGGTAGAATACTGGTGACTTAAGTTGAATATAAGGTTAATCACATCTTTCACTAATCGGACAAAACATGATAAATACGTCATAGAAATTTGTTGAAAATTACCATGTATGAGCTTAAGTGGATAAATAATACAAACAATCTGACTTAGGTTACTGGATCTGAGAGGTGATTTGAATTATAAGTGTTATTGATCACGTAAATGACCGGTATGATTCTAAACATGTCTGACCACAACCTAGCAAAAATAGGTAAATTTAAAGTCAAAGTGCTCAAATTTCCAAGTTTGGTGTAAAATTGACCAACTTGTTCAAAAATCAAACTTTCTATTGGAAAGAATTAACCAACTTAAAAGGAATATGAGATTTTTGAGTCGGGTGGAAAATTGACCCGACTCGAATGAAAATGAAATTTTTGAGTTCAGGTGGAACTTTGACCAATTAAAAGCCCAATTTTAGTGATAGATGTGTTTTTGTCAAATTTGTTGAAATTAACAAGTACATGGCTTATTTATATAAAATTTATCTTCCTGGTAGGTTACTGGTGGTAGACATGCTCTCTTGGTTTTAGACTTGTAGTTAAATTGCAAATTTTTTAATTTATGGTAAAATTTAAGACTTAGAATTTTTTACTTATGTCTTTCAAAATTCTGGTCTTAGCGAACTTAGATTGCCTTAGAGTACTACATTCTGTGGGCAAGTCCGCTAAGAACCATTCAAGGGTTTGAGAACATATTTGCTTTTAGCGAACTGTGTTTAAACTTGTGAATTTTTCAGGTTGTTCTTCTCTGATGTCTGCTAAAAACAAATTTGTTCTTAGCTGTAGGATCGAAAATTAGTTAGACTTTAACTAAACAAGAACCCTCTACTTGTAAATATAACCCTGCGGATTTAAAGTTATATTTCACTTTACTTGAGCTAATTTTAGTTCTCTTGTATTATGTAGTGTTTGATTTTCATAAGTATAGTAACAACGAAGTAAGAAATACTCGGAACTATTTGCATTAACTCAAAGTTACACTATTACAAGGTGATCAAGAATCGTGTGTAAACTAGAGCTAACTAATGCTATATATAGTGCAGATGAGATCAATGACAGCCATTGATCTCGAACGATTTAAACTAAACCATTAACTACAAAGTCAAATACCAACTACCAAAAGAATAAACTTTGACAATCGGAATATCTTGAGTGTTAACAGCAACAACCTATTTTAGGAGAGCGGATTTGATAGAATTGGAAGCAACTGAGAAGCTTTTGCAGGATTGGACTACTGAAAAGACATCTTAGGAAAAGTCTGGTTGAACTCATTATCTGGTGGATAATCGAGTTCACCCGGAATATTCGCTATCAGACAAAAATGCTTCTTTCACTTGAACTGCCGGTTCTGCTTGAAGTTGAGAATTCCGCTTGAACTTCAACTTCCGCCGGAAAACATCAAAACTGGCTTTCAGCCGGAAATCTCCAAAGCGATATTCCATACAATCTCCCCCTAAGCTGATACTAACTTTGAAGTCTATCTTCAAAAACTGACTTGTACCTAAAAAAATTCTTCTCCTTGACTTACTTGTCAAAGGACTTGATACATGTATTCCCATCATTCGAAAGAACATTCATGTTAGTCATGGTGACTTTCACATGTTTAAGATCATCCCAATCTTGTTCAATCCACTGTTCTTGAACATTTATTGCTTTATGAGTGGTTAATGAGCTATCTGCCCTGTGCACATAGAATAGCTTTTCTTCTTTTTCCTAGATAACAAATTTTATTGGAGTGGTAGACACTTCTTTAATATCATTATCGCCCTGAGCTTCAGAAGGCATTCCATGCTCGAGCACTTTGGTTTCTATGCTCATTCTCAGTAGGAGCTCTGCCCTGGTAGGACTCATGATGTCTCTCAATTTGGCATAAATGTCTGTTAGTTGGAAGATGTCAAGCATTCTAGTGGCAAGATGTGCATTAACCACTCTAGAAGTGTCGTTCAAGAGTTGAAATTTGAAGTCAAAGTTGTCTTCATTTAATGTCCACCCAACAATTTTGTTTTTCCTTGGAGGACCTTTCTTCCTGGGCCTTTGTCCTTTCTTTTTTTTGTGATGCACCCGTCTCCTCTTTCTCATTTTACTTTCCTCATTGGACTCATCTGCTGATTCCTTTTCAATTGGGGCTTTACCCTTTGATGAGGGAGAAGAGGGACCAGGTTGAACTTCTGTTGGTTTGGCATGTGGTGTAGGAGTGTTGGTGATTGTGGGTTCTCTGATGGTCAGTGGAGGCAAGGATGTTTGAGTTGGTGATCTACTAGCTTCGGGTGTAGGGCTGGAAGGAGGAGTAGGTGGGAAAATATCTAAAAAGTCAATGGTAGGAGCAGGCTTCTTTTTTAAAGGAATATTTGGAGTGAAGTTGTCTGTTCTGTATTTTGGGTTTGAAAGTTTGGTGGCTACCTTCTTGGATAGTGAGGGAGGTTTGTAGGGTATGATGGCAAGTGACTCTAAGATTGATGGAACTGTTGTAGGTGTAGGGCTTGGGTTATAGATGAAGGAAGGTGGAGGTAGGATATCAGCATCATCAGTGAGTTCGGGTTTAACATTTAAGTTAGTTGCCATACCTGTTGTGAATTCTGAAGGTGAAGGCAGCACCAGCTTTGGGTTCACAACATCTATATCTCCTTTGAGTTCATGAAATATTGAGTCAATTAATTGGCATAACTCCCTAACTTTCATCTGATCAACCTCTTCCTCTGATTTCAAGTTTCTAACAACTAGGACCCTTTTTACATTCTTCAACAGTAGGTAGTTCTCATCATTCTTTATAACTTGGTAGGCATATGAGAGGCAATTGAAATTAGCCTTTGCCTTTCAGCATCAGTCATTGCATCCAGGTTGTATTCCCTCAGTCTCCAGTTGAAGGACCTCTTCTTAGCTTCTTCCAATAAACTTTCAACAACTCCATCTTGTGAGAACATATCCAATTCCTCTTGAAGCTCTTTTGCTAGCCTCTCATCTTCAGCAATTAATCTGGCATCTTCCACCATTTTGTTTATAGCCTCTAGTTTAGGAGTTTGAACAACCTGCTGAATGGTTTTGATAGTTGCAGGTTGAACTTGCTCTTCAGCTTGAACTGGCTCTGTACTCCTCATAGCTATTAAAGTTTTAGCTATGTGTTCAGCCTCTTCACTCAACTGTTCTTCTGATTGAAACACAGGTGGTTGATCAGACCCAAAAATTGATTGACCAGGGCCATATGTTGGATCAGGAGTGTTTTCAGTAATTTGAATAACTTCAACCTGGGTTTCAGCTTCCGGTTGAACTATTTGTAGACCTTCAGTCACCACCTGAGGTTTGGTGACTTCAGGTTCTTTATCTGTCAGCTCTAACACCTCGGTTCCTTCTTCTTCACCAATCAATTTCTCATCTTCTCCATCATTCATAGTTGCCACTGCAACAGTGTCGGTGCTGTCTTCAAGTTCAACTGTTGCCTTGCTGGTAGAAGCAATATTCTGTTCAGTCTGATCACTAGCTTTTTTGGCCGGAAAAATAACAACTTTTAGTAGCCTAGTGGTCATGTTGATGTGCTCCGGGAGAGGACCAGCAATCAACATTGAAGACTGAACTAATTCAATGAGGTTGGGGTCTTCAAATGGAGAAAGAGCAATCAGTTGACTGCTCTTCATGTTTACCCAACTTTCTTCAACTATGAAGGGGGCTTGACACCAATTTTCTTGTAGGCTGTAGCTCTAACTTCAGCTGGAATTCTATCAGTTTCTTCAATTTCAAGAATAGCAGGTGTTGAAGTCAACTTCTCCCCCATTTTGACAGTCTCAGTTTCATCAGCTTCTCTGTTAGGGTTTGAAGGGCCTGCCTCAGCTTCAGTATGAGTACCCTTCACTTAAGTTGCATCAGTTGTGTTCAAGTGATCAACCTGTGTTTGGAGATTAAGGTACAGTGTCGTCAATTCAGGTAGTGTATAGTTGTCCTCAACTGGTATTTTACGAGTATCCGTGGACATAACCAAGTTATAATCCGAGATTGATCAACTGTGGTACCCATGGCTTCTTGGCACCTGGGATTCTCTTCAACTGTTCCAGCAGCCCTTGGTTCCAATGAAGGACCCATGGGTGCTGATTCGGAGAAGATTGCCGCATTTTGGGTCTTATTTATGTTACTGCTGATATCAAGGCCCAGTGGGGACACATGAGCAGCAACAACCCTCTCTGCATGAATCTCTTCTGAACTCCTGAGATTCACCTCCGATGAGGAGTGGGGGTTCAATGTAGCAGGGTCCAGGTCCATCAGAATGTTCTCATGTAATGAGGTTGGTGAGTTAATAACACCCTCATTTGGACTAAGAGTGGGTGCACTGTCAATCCTAGGTGATAGGGGTTGCGGGGGGTGAAAACCTTGAGGATGGGGATAGTACATCCGTTTCTAATGACTCCCCCTCAGAAGAAGGTTCATCCCTAAGAGAATATCCCACGTTTACCAGTTTCCGCTTGGGCATTTTGCCTTTTGTGGGGTTTGAAGCTTCAGGTTGGTTAGTGGTAGTAGGTGGAGGAGACATAATAACCACATTTCGCTGTCTTTTGAAAACGACAGGAGGGGATTTGGATAAAGAGCTGGTAGGGACAGATGTGGGATCAGGAGCTATTGGGTTAGTAGTCCTATCAGCTTGAGCAGAATGCTCAGTTGCTGCCACAGTTTCCGTCTGAACCTAAACTTGAGCAGGTTCATTAGGAAACTGCCTTGGAATTGGCAGGGGATGGTCAGTATCCCTTCCAAGAAAAATAGACTTGTTTGAAGCTAAATTTGAGAATGTTTTGTCATTGAGAAGTTTTGGTTGCAAAATTGTACCATCCAAAACAATTTGGGGGTATACTTCTCTGAGAATACAATTTAAAAACCTAGGGTATAAATAGACATAGTCTGGTGAAATGTTTTTTTTAGACCCTTAAAAATCAATTTAAAGAAATTAAAGTTTTGACCTTTGACCACAACAAAGAATGTTGAGGCTTGTTCAGCAGCAAGCTCATCAAAGCCGCCTTTCTTGGGAGTTAGGCAAACTAGAAGGGTATGGGCCAAGAATCTCCACTTGTAAGGAAGTTGCCCCTTCTTTATGGTTTTGCTTCCCATTGAACCACCGTAGCCGATGTCTCTATAGAGAGGAAGATAAAGAGACGATTTAACAAACACATATCCTTCTTCATCCCTTAGTTTTAACACCTTTATGATTGTGGCTTCATCGATTTCCACAATTATGCCCTGAACAGCCGACACAATCTTTTCACCACCATCATCGCTTTCAGCAACCCTAGCATGCGACCAGAATTCCTCCATGATTCCTTCAAATATCACCGCTTCAACAGTCAGTGCGTGATGAAGATGACTATTTTTAAGGAAGTCGAGCATACCGTTGTAGATGTTGGTCTTACTGGGTGCTTCAAGGTAAGGCACCAGATTGTGTTCCACATGGAACCTTGAGTCACTGGCAGGCTTCTTGCCACTCGTACTCGCCTTAGGAGCCATTGTTGATGCAGGGTTTTAAGAGAGATTGACGGTTTTTGGGAAGTTATTGGGAGAGTTTGGGAGTAAATTCGGAGTGGGGTTTGAGAGAAATGGGGAAATGACAGTAATTTAGGGCTTTTTACCTTTTCCGTCGGTGACGTGGAGGAGAGAGGTTTTGAACCAACCGTTCAGTAACTGATGTGACTGGTGCTTTATGGGTTATACGATACAACACGTTAAAGCATGTCATTATCCAAAAGGATATTTACTGAAACCTTGGATATTTATTGGTTAAAAATTTAATGGGTAATTAAATGTGTATCCGTTTAAAAAGCTGTGCCTTCCAGGTAATTTAATGAAAAGTAATTTTGACTTGTTGACCCGGAAGTTCAAGCAGAACCCATTATCTCCTTTATTTTAAAAACCAAATTTCTTCCGTTTGAACTTCAAGCAGATAATTTTTCCGCTTAGAAGAATTTTTTTCAAAAACTTTTTCCACACCATTTACAAAGTATTTTTCCAGTTGAAGTTCACCCGGAGATTTTCAAAAGTTTTGTTCTCACAGGTTGAACCTGACCTTGGACCGGAAATCCAAAACACATGATTTTTGAAAATGTGTGTTAATTTTTCATAGTTTAACAACAGTTACTGACTATGAACTGAAATGTTTTCTAATTGACACAAGATATTTTCATTTTTCTTTTCTTTTTGTATCAAAAGACGGGCTCTTGAGCACACGCCTCTCTTTTATTAAAATTGTGAAAAGCTTTGTGTTAATCAAAGTTCATCATCCCAATGGTTGTGATGAGGTAGAAGAATCTTGCCTCATCAAAAGCTTTGGTAAACATATCAGCCAATTGATGATCAGTATGAACTTTGAACAACTTAATCAGATTCTTTTCTGCACAATCTCTAATAAAGTGATACCTGATATCAATGTGCTTTGTTTTGGACTCCTTGACTGGATCGTTGACGATGGATATGGCACTGTTGTTGTCTGTAAAGATTGGAGTTTCCATGAAAGTGATTCCTTAATCTAGCATCTGATTTTGGATCCAAAGAACTTGACTGCAGCAGCTTGAAGCAGCAATATACTCAGCTTCAGCAGTTGATGTAGAAACACAAGTTTGCTTCTTACACTACCAGGAAACAAGTCTTTCACCCAAAAATTGACATCCGCCAGATGTTGATTTCTTGTCTATGTCACACCCTCCATAGTCACTATCGGTGAATGCCGAAAGAGAAGTCTGAATTTTTGGGATACCAAAGACCTAGTTTTGGTTGACCCTTCAAGTACTTGAAAATTCTCTTAACAGCTATCATGTGTGACTCCTTTGGTGATGACTAATATCTTGCACATAAGCAAACACTAAACATGATGTCAGGTCTACTTACAGTTAGATACATCAGTGATCCTATCATTGCTCTATACATGTGTACATCCACTGGCTTGCCATTTAAGTCATTCGTTAACTCGTGGGAAGTGGAGATGGGAGTTTTGGCACTTGAACATAACAGAATGTCAAATCTCTTTAGCATGTCTTGAATGTACTTTGACTGGTTTAGAAAGATCCCAGTTGCAGTTTGCTTCACTTGAAGTCTTAAGAAGAAAGTTAATTCTCCAATGGAGCTCATTTCAAATTTAGACTACATCAAAGTTTCAAATTCCTTGCACCAACAAAGTATTAGATGAACCAAAAAGAATATCTTTACCAGCAGTTTTGGTAAACAGTGTTTTATCAATACCTCCTCTCCTGTAGCCATTCTCTAGAAGATAGTTTGAAAGAGTTTCGTACCAGGTTCTAGGTGCTTGTTTGAGACCATACAGGGCTTTGATTAGCTTGCATACCCTGTTTGGGTGATGAGGGTCCTCAAAACCAGGAGGTTGCTTGACATACACTTCTTGTTCCAGTAGGCCATATAGGAAGGCACTTTTGACATCCATTTGGAAGACTTGGAAGTCTTTGAAGGCAGCATAGGCTAGAAAAATTCTGATTGCCTCCAATCTAGCCACTGGTGCAAACACTTCATCATAATCAATGCCTTCTTCTTGTACATAGCCTTGAACCACCACCCTTGCTTTATTCTTGATGACAATGCCCATGTCATCCTTTTTGTTTCTGAATACCCACTTGGTGCCAATTGGTTCTGCATCAACAGGCAAATCAACCAATTCTCAAACTTTCTGCTTGTTAATTTGAAATAATTCTTCTTGTATTGCCTCTACCCAGCTGTTATCTTCTAAGGCTTCAGCCACCTTCTTGGGTACTTCTTGAGACAGAAATGCAGCATGCAAACAGATGTTTGCATCAGCAGATTTACTTCTTGTTAACACAGGTGTAGATATATCTCCAATAACATTCTCCCGAGGATGATTCTTTTTGATTCTTCTATCTACTTGCATGGGGAACTCATGGATTCTTCCATTTGATGGTATGTTGAGCCTAGGAAGTATGTGTTCAAGCTCAACATTACCAAATTGTGATACAGGATCAGAAACTTCAACTGTTTCATGAGAATGTGTGTCCGAATTGTAGGTCAGATTCTCTAAATTAAGCTCATTTGATGTGGCATTTTCTGAATTTTCAGCTTCATTTGACCCTGACACAGTATTATCCTCAGTTTCTGAAATGGAGTTTTCCGGTTGAACTTGAACCGGAGAAACTGGTTCCGTCTGAACTTCAACCGGAACTATTTCATCCTCGAATTGAACTATTTCAGTTGGTTTCTTTCCATTGTTTTGCAAGATAGGCTTGACACTTATTGAAGAGAAGAAGATTGGCTTCTTGATTCTAGCTTGGTTGCTCTTCCAATGATCATCAACTGACCTATAAGAATTCTGTCCCTGCACAGATGTACTCATAGGCTTATCAACATTTAAGTTGAAAGCAGTAGTTAGTGCGTCAATATCAAATAACCAGGTGGGCTGAGACTCAAAATTGTTGGGAGATTTTTCATTAAAAGACACATTTATGGTTTCTTCAACAATTTTGGTTCTCTTGTTGTATACTCTGTATGCCTTGGACACACCAGAATATCCAACAAAATATCCTTCATCTGCCTTTTCTGCCAATTTAGGTAATAGCTCATTGGTTTTTAATATTGTGACAAGACAACCAAATGGCTTAAAGAAGTAAATGTTTGGCTTTCTTTTTCTCCAAAACTCATATGGTGTCCTGTTCTTGCCTTTAACAATTGAAATCCTCTTTTGGATATAACAAGCAGTGTTCACTGCTTCTGCCCAAAATATCACAGGGAGCTTGGAGTCTGCTTACATTGATCTAACAGCTTCAATCAATGTCCTATTTCTCCTTTCAGCAACACCATTTTGTTGTGGAGTTCTAGGAGCACTGAATTGTCTCACAATTCCCTTTTCCTCACAAAAAGAATTTAACACATGATTTTAAAATTTTATGCCATTGTCACATCTGATTGTTTTCACTTTGAAATTAGATTGATTTTCTAAATTTATCACAAGAGTTTTTAACATTTCAGCAGTTTCATCTTTTTATTTTAAGAAAAAAAACCCATGTGTATCTAGAAAAATCATCAATAATGACAAAACAGTATGACCTTTTTCCCAAACTCATCACTCTAGTTGGACCAAAGAGATCCATGTGCAACAGCTCTAGAGGATGTGAAATAGAAGATTCAACTTTGGGCTTGAAGGAGGTTTTGTGTTGCTTGCCCTTGAGACATGGCACACAATGTTCAGAACATGTAAATTGCTTGTTAGGAAGACCCTTAACCAAGCCAAGATTGACGATTCTGTTCATGTTCTTGTAGTTTACATGTCTTAGCCTCCTATGCCACAAATTAGATTCATTCAAAGAGGCTTTAGATATGAAGCAAGCAGTGCCACAAGAGGGTGCAGCAACTGACATATCCAATATATATAGCCCATCTCTCCTGGGTGCTTTAAGTATGATTAGCTTATTAGGAATTTTCACATCAGGTTTGAGAACTATAGCCTCCCTCTCATTAAACATCAAATTCAAGTTTTTATCACACATTTGTGAGTCACTGAGAAGATTGAAATTCAATTTTTCGATAAAATTGACTCTATAAAAACTTACCAGTCCATTGCCACATCTCCTTGTGCTGAGATGTGGCCTTTAATGCTACCAAAGGCAACTGGTCCTCCATTGATTCTTTTTGTGTTTTCTAGTATATGCTTATTCCCTGTCATGTTGCAAGTGCATCCACTATCAACTACCCATAGGCTATGTTCGCCTTTATTTTGCACCTACACATATCAGATTTGATCAGTTTCTATAGGGGACCCAAGCCTGAGTAGTTATGGGTCTGCCAAAGTATTCACCACTGGAGCGTCATTAAGAAAATCATCATTATCAAAGTTCAAGCTCTCATAGGGAGTGCTTGTTTGACTTGATCTCACGTTCTTGTTATTTTTCCTCTCAGAAATTTTTCTTTCACGATATTCACGGAATTTTTTCGGTTTATTGGTCATTTTCTTTGGTATTTCATTTGATGAAAAGTGAGCTTGATTGACCAATTTAATTCTTTCAGGTGATTGAGGAAACCTTTGAGAAAAGTTTTTAACCTGATGTGGAACACTGTAACTTCCACTTGAACTACCAGAAAATTCCGGTTGGTTAGTTTTCTTACTTTTTGAAAACTTTTCCCTTGTGGTGATCTTTCCTCTTGAGGGATTTCTCCTACCTTGACTTTCAAAAGGTTCAAACCCTTCAGCAAAGTGTACTTTCGGTCTCTGCTTGGGAGCAGTAGCTGATCTGGGTTGCTTTTTATTTTCCAGTTGAACTGAAGTTCGAGCGGAAGGTTGTTCCGGTTGAACTTCGTCCGGAAAACGATTTTGCCTTAAAATAGAAAAACTTGCATTTCTTTCATTTCCTACCAAAATTCTATTAGACTCAGGTCCAAAATACTTCATTGTTTGGCTTTTCACAGGTGAGATTCTTCCTGTGAGCTTTCTTTGAAAATCAGTTTTTGGGTTTTGAGAAAATTTTGGTTTTGGAAGATGTTGAACTTTACTTAGTGGGTTGAATAAACACATGGCAGCAAGGTGCCCTTTTTTCACAACAGAAAACACATTCAAGACTTTTTGCTTCATAAAAATCATTTTTCCTGGGAGACTCAATGTTGGTAACTTGTTTGTAATTTAATTGCCCAAGTCTTTGAGTTTGACTTCCCTTTTGTTGTTCAGGTTGTTTTCCTCCAACTTTTGACTCCTTAGATTCATAAATAGTTGGAGGTGGGACAACAATTGAAGGTTTCAAAATTTTTGATTGGTCAACAGATGCAGATGTGCTAGCATTGTTGACTTCAAGCTTCTTAGTTTCAGCAGATTTCTCAGTACTTGACTGTGATGAGGTATCATCAACAGTGAGACTAATTTTACATTCTGTTGACAGGGCTTTGATTGATTCAATTGTGGGTGAATATTCAATTGGTGGCTCAACATTGTTGTAGCCAACACCAGTTTTCCCATACATCCCTCCCATCCACAGTTTCTCAGTTTCTTGTTAGCACTTTGAAATTTATCACAAGTGAACAAAGCATCTTTAGCTTTATTTCAAGAAAATCAACCTCAGCCTTAGCTTCTTTGGTTTCTTTTCTTGATTTTTCAAGTTTTAACAACAAATCGTCCAATTGTGTTTCAAGATTCGAGTTGGTTTGCTTCAATTGTTCAAATTCTTTGTTCAAGTTGTCAATCTTAGTGATGTAAGATGACTCAGTTTTCTTGATGCATTCCTTTAACTCATTTAAATATGAAATTTCATTAATCAAATCTGAATTGTGATTTCTGTAATGCAGGCAGGCCTGCATAAACTTTCAAGAACTTTTTTCAGGAATTGAATTTACCTGATCAGAAGGAGAATCTTGCTTGGCCATCAAAGCATGGTTGATAGGCTCGAACTCTGCTAGGAAGTCTCCCCATTGAACACATTCAGTTTGGTTAGCTACAGCAGCAACCACATTCTGATGGTTTTGACTTCCGGCTGGTTTTGGTTGGATGGGTTGTTGTCCTAAACTATGAGTAGCATTGTTACTTGAGTTGTTATGATTGTTTCCACCATGAATCTTCATCTGAGTTTGACCCTGATTCTGTCATTCCCTTCCTGGCTGGGAGCATTCTCTTGCAAAGTGACCCAGTTGGTGACAGTTATAACATTTGACCTTGCTTTTATCTAGGCCAATGTGAGCACCTTTTGCTCCTTTGTAAGATCTACCTGTTCTTTTGTAAAATCTTTAGGCTCTTACATACACCATAGCAAGTTGGGTCAAAATATCCATTTCTTCTAAATCACCAGCACCTATACAATTTAAGTCTTCAGGAATGAAGCCTTGGTATGAGTTAGTTGCTACATAAGCATTGTGAGAGTTTTCAAAGGAACTTGAAAAACTCTCTTGACACCTTGGTGTCTCAGGGAAACTACCTATAGGTGACTGATATGAAGAAGAGTTTGAAGATCTCTGGTTTTGAAAATCAGTAGTTACTAGAGCAGTTGAAAACAGCTGAGTTGACTCTATAGATGAGTTTTGCTTAAGATCTAGTTCCATTTCATAAGCACTGAGTATCCCATGAAGTTCACTAAGCCTCATCTTTTTCAAAATTTTACATTCTCTGACGCTTTCAATATAAACTGTCCACACAGAAGGCAAAGAGCGTAAAAACTTTCTGATTACATCGACCTGATCTGGTTTTACATCTACCTTTTGCAGTTCATCAAGTAAGGAAACAAATCTCAAATACTGGTTGGACAAAGATTCACCAGATTTGTAGGTAAAGTTCTCATATTTTTGTTTTAAAACATCTTTCTTGTTTTCTTTAACTTCACTAGTTCCTTCATACATTTCACTTACGGCATTCCACATTCTATGTGCAGTTTTGTAACCCTTAAACCGACTTATAATGGAGTTGCGAAGTGCATCTTGTGGAGTCGAATATGCCATATAGTCAAATTCGAGAGCAGCGTAGTAAGAGTCAACATATCTATCTAAAGGTTTTGGTATTCTGACTTCAGCGTCATCAACAAATTGAACTGTGGGTGAATAAGGACCTTCAGTTAAAGAATTCCATAAACAGCGATCTAAGATCCTAACAAAACCTTCCATCCTGAGTTTCCAGGTACCAAAGTCATCAGGAGTGAACATTGGCGGTTTGTTAGCACTACCTTTTGAACATCCCAAACCGAGTTTATTCATTTTGAAAAGCTTTTGAAAGACAAAAACAACAAAGCTTGTAAAGTAGACAAGTAAAGTATCAACTTTGAAGCACTAGAAGTCTTCAAAGTGAGAGCCAAAGCTCTGATACCACTTGTAGGATAGAAAATTAGTTAGTCTTTAACTAAACAAGAACCCTTTACTTGTAAATATAACCATGCGGAATTAAAGTTATACTTCACTTTACTTGAACTGATTTTAGTTCTCTTGTATTAGGTAGTGTTTCATTTTCATAAGTATAGTAACAATGAAGTAAGAAATACTCGGCACTATTTGCATTAACTCAAAGTTACACTATTACAAGGTGATCAAGAACCGTGCATAAACTAGAGCTAACTAATGCTATATATAGTGCAGATGAGATCAATGATAGCCATCGATCTCGAACGATTTAATCTAAACCGTTAACTACAAAGTCAAATACAAACTACCAAAAGAATAAACTTCGACAATCGGAATATCTTGAGTGTTAACAAGCAACAACCTATTTTAGGAGAGTGGCTTTGATAGATTTGGAAGCAACTGAGAAGCTTTTGCAGGATTGGACTTCTGAAAAGACATTTCAGGAAAAGTCCGGTTGAACTCTTTATCTGGTGGATAATCGAGTTCACCCGGAATATTCGCTATCAGACAAAAATGCTTCTTCCGCTTGAATTGCCGGTTCCGCTTGAAGTTGAGACTTCCACTTGATCTTCAACTTCAGCTGGAAAACATCAAAACTGGCTTTCGGCCGGAAATCTCCAAAGCGATATTCCTTACAGATCTTATGGCTTTTTCATCTAATTTATCCACGAGTCAGACACGTAAGCCAATGTACCATCATTTCCCAATCATGTCAGATCAATTTCTCATTTTTCAATGTTTCTGTATTTTTCTGTTTTTCAATGTTTTTGTATTTTTCCGTTTTTCTCCCCCTTAAAATTAAAACTCTATTTGTGGATTTTCATTATAACAAAAACATAAAGACACTATTTTTGGTTTTTCAGTTTTCTCCTACTAAACTACATACAAAATGTAAAAGAAACAAAATTAACCAATCGATACTGATACCTTTCAGTTTAAGCTTTCAGAAAAACTTTCAACTTTGAAATATGAAGCATTCAATTTAAGTTAAGCAGAAAACTCCACTATCAGCAACTCCTTGAAGCTTGAACTTCACAATCACCGGCAGGTATTCTTGAAGTACCCAGCACACTGGTGTAAATGATTAGTATTCAAATGATCCGAGACACACAGCTTCTGGTCGACCAGTGTCTTCCACAAAATCAGTTGCAGCTTTCCTGACCACCTTAGGTCGTCACTGCATTTTTTCCTTTGCATTTTTTACTGAATCATCATCCGGTGATGACTCGCCAACACTAGAATCAAATTTGAAAAATTGTTTCGTTTTAGACTTTGTTTTGGATGATGGTGACTCAATTAAAAATATGCCCGATTCATCAATTATCGTGGCAGTTTTTCCAGAAAAAGATTTTTGTGCGATTTCAGGACAATCGTGTGTTATGTGGCCACGTTGGCGACAATGATAGCACAAGCGATATGATCACTTAGGTTTTCGGTTGTCCTGAAATACACAATCAGAATCAAAGTCATCACTAAAATCATCAAAGCATTGAAATCGGTTATAATGCACCCATTTGGTAGTAGGACTTTGTGGAGTAGCATTTGAACCAGAAGAAGAATACTTGTTCATCCTTTGACCATCTCTTGAAGAACTTGTAGATGAATTCTTCTTCTACTGCTTTTCCCCCAAACCTTTTTCCATTGTTGAGATGAACAACTGGGCGAGGTGATAATTTTGTTCTAAACTGGTATCCTTCTTTTCCTTCTTAATCTTCTTTGAAACATTTTTCTGATTCTGCTTCTCAAATTTCTGGTTCTTGTTTCCCAACCCGGAACGTTTGGAATCAGATTTTGACGATTCAGCTTGAGAAATAGAAACACCATCATTAGCCATTTGAGAAAATACAGCTTTGATATCCATCAACTTATTGGCTTCAACCATCTTAGCAGCAGCTTTTTCTTCAATCACTTTCTTCTCATCTTTTTCACTGTGTTTTTCTGTAGAAAGAACACTCATATCTGCTATAAACCCACAAGAAACAAACTTTGATGTGGACATTTCAACCACATTTTTCTCTTTCTCCTCTTTCTTCTTTGACTTTTTCTTTTCAGATTTCTCAGAAACAAATTCAGAATAATCTCCAATTACATCAGAAGAATGAACATCAGCTAAAGTATCGGATTGAATCACATGATGTGGAGCTTGATTGAATTCTTTTCCTCCAAACACCCTTCGGAAGTTGTCATCCTGACACAAATAACTTGCAAATGAATGTGAATTTGTCAAATTGTTTACCTTTCGATTAAGATCCAAAACTTCAACATTCAAATCTGATATCTTCTTTTGAGCTTCTCCCAATGCCTTTTCCGAGTCATTTAACTGTTCCGAAGCTTGGTTAGACAGAAACTTTGCTTTTCTCATCTGATCATGTGCATCATACACTTCTTGTGTAACTTTCTTCACCCGCTCTTCATGAATTTCAATATTTCTTGTCAACAATTTGTTGTCATGCGTCAAGCTTGCGACTCTATCTAATAATTTTGAATGTTCCTCCTGACGATTACTTTCCAAAGTAGTAACTTCATCAAGAGCTTTTTTAAGTTCATCATTTGTCTTTGTAAGAGATTCCACCCTAGCTGTTGACTTCTTAAACAGATTATCGAAATCTTCAATGACATCCTTTGCTTCAGTTTCCCATTTTTGAGCATTTTGAACCAACTCTGCATTTTCATTTTGCAACTTCAGAATTACTCCTTGATCTTCACGAACAATTCCATCCAACTTTTTCTTAAGTTCTACAAGCTCTTCCAGTAATACACTTTTTTCTTTTACCAACTTTTCATATTCCTTAACAATCTCATCAGAAACGTCACACTTTCTTTTGTAATTATCTAAAAATTTCTTCCTTCTTCTTCTTTTCCGTAATCAACTCTTCTTTTTCTTGAAACAACTCCCGAATATTTCTATCCTTTTAGGCACAAAATTCACAAGTTGACTCATAACCATTATCTTCAGAATCACTTGTTTCAGATTTACTGATCTCATATGCATACCCACTTGATGCAACCTCAATATTTGCGATCAATCCATAATTTTCTGGAGAGTGAACTAAAATAGCAGATTCATCCGGAAAATCTGCATCCTAATCATAAGCTTCCTCAGCCACTAGAGCCTTTACATCTTTATTGTGACCATGATTATCTGAAGTACTTGGTTTAGAAGAAGATTGCTTGCATTCTCGAGCAAAATGTCCTAATTTAGAACATTTGTAACATTTCAATTTAGACTTATCTAAACCCAGTTTGACTCCTTGAAGAATAGAATTCTTACCATGTTTGTCAATAAACCGTCTTCCTTTTTCAACATTCATAGCAAACTGCCAATCCAAACCTAATTTGTTTCGCTGATCATCATCCATATGTTTTAGATCCTCCGAAACCAAACCAGAATCACCAATTTCACTAAATATGTGTTGATACATACTTTGTGCGTCGTGTGAAGTATCCAACCAGATAATGTCGTGTGAAGATCCAAGAGTTCAAGTCCAAGGTTCAGGGTAAGGATTACTGCCTGCCGAACCTGGTCCGAACCTGGAGTTCAGACCTGCCGAACCTGGAGTTCAGACGAGGTTCAGCCAGTCGCTATAAATAGGTACTTGAGCTTTGTTCTAGATACTGTTGGGTTATATAACAATTATCAAAATCACGAGTACGCAGCGGAAAGATAACCTATGAATTAATCTAACTAACCGGTTTTAGAACATGTACCTTTTTAGCTCGGCAAGACTTGATCACTTGGAGGATTTGAAGTAAATCCCTCTACGATCGCACACACGACACACCAATGCTATGTGCTAGCAATGATCACGAACACCTCTTGATGTAGGCTTGGTCGAACCACACAAGAACCGAAACCTCCCTTGGGTTTTTCTTGTTGCCGAATTCAAGAGGAAGGAGAGAGAGATTTAGGGTTTTTCTTTTATCAGATAAAGCAGCAGCTAAAACCATAAACCCAGAGGGTCTATATATAGGTTTAGAATACTTGATAAACAAGCAAAAGGATAGGCATAGGAGCCCTAGTCGAAATCCACTAGAGGCCCTATCCAAAGCCTTCTCTCAATTGTAATCCAATTACAACTCTCTCTAATTACAACTAACACCCCTGTTAACAATTAACTGTTAGTTTTTAACGAAACCTCGTTAAATGTTCGTGACAAACATTAATTAACCATTAATTAATATCAATACATTTGGTGTCGAGACGTGTGACCCCGTAGGCTTAAATAATTTCCAGACATACGCTTACTATTACATGATCATATCCCTACAGCTCCCACTTGAGCTTGCAATAGTAAAGGTAATAACATTGGTTAGCGTCTAGCAACACGCCAATGCTCCCAGAAATATTTAAGTACAGTTTCTCAAAGTGTATTTAAATGGTACAGTCATTTACTATCCCTTTGTTACCGATACCGTGTTAAATATGAATATGGATCAAGTCATTTCATACTTTAACGATTCTGTTTCTCATTCTCACAACTAACTTAAGATTACCAAATTGCAAATCGAGACATCTCTAGATTTCATTTGGGCACGGCCATGCAAACATCTTAATTAGTCCAATGAGGGGCCCAGTGGTATCTGCTTCAGCACAAAGCTGAAGGAACAAATCCTCTTGACTACACGTGTCAAGTCACATACTTCACTACACTTACTGAAAATAGCCCTTTTGTACTACCTTATTCAGGATAGTTAGACCTATATCAAGTAGGTGCAATCCATACATGCATGACCTGCTTGTATCTCAAGTCTAAGGATAAGTAAAGCAACCATTTACGAATTTCACTTAATGACGCCGATCCATAAAGTGATAATTCGTTAGTGGGTCAGTCCAGTATGCATCCAATGAATACCATGTGAGTTTGGTGGGACCATCCAAACCAATCACTCAGATTTTGTCTTAGTTTAACTATACTCCCATATAGTTAATCGACAATGGACAATTTAGAATACTTGACAAGTACTCAAGGATTAAACATGCAAATATAGGACACAACTTAACCATTAAATGAAATCAAACATATCAAATACTTTATTTCATTATATAAACAGAAATTGTTTAACATCCTTTATCCAAATACCGAACATCAGACATACATGATTTAACCAGCCAATTTAAGTCCCATGCCCTCGGCATGCCTTTCAAGCTTCGGCCTCGACAAAGCTTTCGTGAAAGGATCAGCTAAGTTAATATCTGTGTGAACTTTGAGTAATTTGATTTCACCTAGTTCGATCTGCTCACGAACATAGTGATATCTCCTGGCATAGTGTCTGGCGCCCTTCTGAACTCCAGGTTCTTTGGCGATGACTAATGCACCCGAGTTATCGCAGTACATGTCAATAGGCAAGTTACTTGTGGGGACAATGTCTAGCCCACTAATAAACTTCCTTATCCAGACAGCCTCCATTGCAGCTTCCGAAGCAGCAATGTACTCAGACTCTGTTGCAGACATAGCAACTGTGGTTTGTTTCTTGCTTTTCCAATCCACAGCGCCTCCATTCATAACGAAGACGTACCCAGACTGAGACTTCGTGTCATCTCTATCAGTCTGAAATCCAGCATCACAGTATCCGGTCACTTTGAGCTCTTGATCTGGATTTCCCCCATATACCAAAAACAAATCTCTAGTAGCCCGTAGGTACTTGAGAATGGTCTTAACAGCAGTCCAGTGACTTTCACCTGGATTCTGTTGATAACGGCTAACGATATTCTGCGCGAACGCTATATCAGGTCTAGTGCACCTCACCGCATACATTATAGATCCTACAGCCGAAGCATAAGGAACTCTTTGCATACGCTTCACCTCATCAGGTGTAGAAGCACCTTGTTTGACCGACAGACCAAGTCCTTCCTGCATTGGTACTATACCACGCTTGGAATTCTCCATCTTGAATCGCTTCAAGATCTTATCAATATAAGCACTTTGACTTAGTCCAATCAACCGCTTAGTTCTATCTCTATAGATCTTGATTCCAAGAATGAATGCTGCTTCTCCCAAGTCTTTCATAGCAAAACACTTTCCAAGATGGGATTTTACATCTTGCAACATTGGAATGTGTTTTCCTATTATCAATATGTCATCTACATATAAGACAAGGAAAGTAACATTACTCCCACTAGCTTTGCGATATACACATGGCTCATCGGGATTCTGAACGAAACCAAACTTTTTGATTTCTTCATCAAACCGTTTATTCCAACTCCTCGATGCTTGCTTTAGTCCATAAATAGACCTTTGAAGCTTGCATACTTGGTTGGGATGTTTTGGATCAATGAACCCTTCAGGTTGATCCATATAGACTTCTTCATCCAAGTAACCATTTAAGAAGGCAGTCTTAACATCCATTTGCCATATCTCAAAGTCATAGTACGCTGCTATGGCTAAGAGAATCCTAATAGCTCTAACGTCTGCTACTGGTGAAAAGGTCTCATCATAGTCAACGCCAAAACGTTGAGTATAACCTTTCGCCACGAGACGAGCTTTATAGGTGTGTACATTTCCATCCATGTCGGTCTTCTTCTTGAAGAGCCATTTGCTCCCAACGGTTCTAGCGTTAGGAGGAAGATCAACCAGGGTCCAAACGTGGTTATCTTGCATGGATTTCATTTCCACATTCGCAGCTTCAAGCCATTTGTCAGATTCCGGATCTGATAATGCAGCTTTGAAGTTCGGAGGCTCATTGAGATCTCCTGATACGTTATCCTCGGATTCGACTAGACCAATCCATCTATCCGGTTCACGTACGACCCTTTCGGATCTACGAAGTGGAATCGCAACATCATCGACTTGAGGTTCATCTCTTTGAACATTTTCCCCCCCAAGTTGATGATTGCTAGTTGTTTCAGAAGGTGACACATATTCTAGTAGTTCTACAATTCTCCCACTGTTCTCTTGAGCTATAAAATTCTTTTCAAAGAATTCAGCATATCGAGCAACACGAACAGTGTTTTCGGAGGGATTATAGAAGTAGTAACCCATTGTTTCCTTTGGGTATCCCACGAAGATGCACTTAGTAGTCCTGGGTTGTAATTTGTCAGGCGTATCACGCTTCACAAGTGCCTCACATCCCCAGACTCTTAAGTAAGACAACACAGGGACTTCTCCATGCCATAATTGATATGGTGTCTTTTCAACCTTCTTGGTTGGAACCATATTTAGAACGCGTACAGCGGTTTCTAGAGCAAAATCCCAAAATGATAATGGGAGAGTTGTAAGGTTCATCATCGACCTCACCATCTCTAGTAAGGTTCGATTCCTCCTCTCAGACACTCCATTATGCTGAGGAGTATAAGGAGGAGTAAGCTGTTGGACAATTCCACACGCTTTAAGATAATCCTTAAACTCTTGGCTTAGGTATTCTCCACCACGATCCGATCTAAGGATCTTGATGGTCTTACCGAGTTGATTTTCAACTTCGTTCTTAAACTCTTTGAATGTTTCAAATACCTCATGTTTATGTTTAAGCAAGTAAACATAACCATAACGGCTGAAATCATCCGTGAAAGTCACGAAGTAGCTAGCACCTTTTCTTGACACATGTCTAAATGGGCCACATACATCGGTATGGATGAGTCCAAGTAGCTCTTTTGCCCTTTGCGGCTTGTTCGGAAAGGGTTTTCTTGTCATCTTTCCTGAGATACAGGAAACGCATTGGTCAAATGATTCATCATTTGATTGTAAGATCCCTTCACGTTGAAGTCTTTCAATGCGATTTTTGCCAACATGGGCAAGACGACAGTGCCAAAGATAGGTAGAGTCCAAAACAGTTTTGGCTCGTTTGCTAACTGTGAACATTGAATTATTTGAAACACAACCACGCATATCAATTTCATAAATGCCATCACAAGGAATAGCATCAAAATAATGAACATTATTTTTAGAAACTGAAATACTGATATCATTAAAAACATTAATGTATCCTTGGTTTTTCAACAAAGAAACTGAAATAACACCTCTAGTGATAGAAGGTGCATAATGACAATTGTCTAATACAATACATAACCCAGAAGGCAGAATTAAATGAAATTCTCCTATAGCTTCCACAGCTGCTGGCAAACCATTTCCAACGAACAGCTGCAAAGCTCCAGGCTTCAGTTTCCTCCTCTTTCTAAGACCCTGTAACGAATTACAGATGTGAGTTCCACAGCCGGTGTCATACACCCATGAATCACTCTTAGAAAAGGAAAATAATTCAATTGTGAAGATACCTGAAGTACTAGTCCCACTAGTATTCTTTCTCTTCTTCATCAACTCAGCTAGGTAGGTAGGACAGTTCCTCTTCCAGTGTCCGACTTCACCACAATGGTGACAGATCTGGTCCTTAGCCTGATGCTCTTTAGGGGCCGGAGGGGTTTGCTTGGCTTTAGGGATATGGGCAACAGCCTTGCCTTTACCCTTGCCATCAATCTTGCCCTTCCCCTTTTGCGGTCGTTTAGCCTTTTGGATCTTACCCCCCTTGATCATAAGAACTTGGGGTGTTTCAGTGGCCTTTTTAGGAATCGTTTTTTCATACTCGACAAGCATAGCATGAAGCTCAGGTATAGTCTTAGTCATACTATGCATGTTGTAGTTGCGCACAAAACCCTCAAAATCCTTCGTAAGCGATTTGAGGATCATGCCAACTGCAACAGCACGATTATACCCATAATTGAGCGATTCCAATTTGTCAAAGTAGCTCTTCATCTTGAGCACATGACTACTGACCGATTTACCAGTTTCAAGCTTCAAGTCGTGGAGTTCCACAACTAGGTCGAACAATTCGACACCAGCTTGTTTTTCATACATCTTTTTCAGCTCTTTGATCATATCACAAGGTGTATGAAATTCGTATTGCTTCTGAAGATCAGGAGTCATACTCGAGATCATCATACAAGCAACCTCATCGTATCTGCTGTACTCTGCGTTGTAGAACGCTTTCTCTTGCTCAGAAGCATCAGCAGCTGGCTCGGTCGGCCAATGATGTTCAAGGACATCGGTCCTCCGTTCAACTCTAAGGACAATCCTCAGTTGACGGTACCAGTCATTGAAGTTAGATCCATTCAGCTTTTCTCTTTCAAACATTTGACGAAAAGCATGACCAACATTGTTTTGAGGTGGGTTTGTTGCCATCTACAAAACAGATTAAGTTCAAAAATCAGTATTTTCGATAATCTTTTCCTTAATAAATTTAATTACCCAATGTTTAAACATTTTAAACAATTAAGCTTTATTAAGGCTAGGATCCAATTGACATGCCATCATTTCATCAGTTGATCTGCTAGAAATGATGCATTCAAATGGTAAGTGACGATCACTAATTGTATTCCAAATACAATTCCTAGGTTTTATGGGACCTACAACTTGCACCAAGTGATTTGTAGTCATGTTTCATCCCATCTTTTGCCACGGGCTAAGGGTCTCACCGCCTAGCTCGTTTTAAGTCGTCCAGCCAAGAACGCACAAATTGTCCACCATTGTGTACCAATGAGTGGGAATTTGCCATGCAAATGCCATTTTACCATTGTGTACCAATGAGTAAGATGACACTCACAAGTGTCCTTTACAAGGTGGATGGCAAAGACTTAAGTTTAAATGGGTCAAAGCAATTTTGATGTGTTATCAAAAAAGTTATGTGTGAAGGCTCATGCACACCTTTACCACATAATGTGTTTATAAAATTCTTAGTTTGTCTTCCAAATCAAAAGAGCTCGGTAGCTCCATTTGCAACACACAAAGAAGCGTAGGGGTGAGGTTTGCAACTTTTGCAATTAAAAACCTACCACTTTAGGGAAGCAGAGCGACCCGACTTATACCTCTCTTAGAGTGTGTTCAAATGGGTGAGCCGGTGTTTCTTTTGACTTTTAGGACACAAATTTTATTTTATAAACAAAATCATATTTCAATAGTTCTTTTAGCAAATTTCGATTTTCATAAAACAAATTTGCAATAAACCTTTTATTATGTCACAATTATCAGATAATCACATAATCTTAGGGTTTCTAATTATCACATATAATTTTAATTAAATCCTCTTTGATTTAAGTAATAACCATGAACGATTTGCATGAAACATCATGGTTTTTACTTCTTTTTAACACTTTAAAGTTTAAAGGTACAACATGTTGTTCATAACAATTATCTAATAATGATAAAAACTTGGATTTATAATTTTAGATCACAAAAATCAAATTTTTTAGAGCTAAAAATTAGGGTTTCCGATTCGTCAAGAGGTTTTCGATCCATAATTAGAGTTTACGATCGGAAAGCAGGGGTTTCCGATCGAAACAGGGTTTTCGAGTGGGTCGGAAAAGCCTTTTCGATCGGAACCTTTCCGATCGGACACTTTTCGATCGGGTCGAAAAGCCTTTCCGATCGGAACCTTTCCGATCGGGCACTTTTCGAATGGGTACTTTTCGATCAGTTCGTAAACCCTTTACGATTTGGATCGAGAAGTAGGGTTTCCGGTCGGAAAACAAGGGTCTCCGCACCGGAATAGGTTTTCCGATCGGAAATCAAGGGTTTCCGATCCGGAATAAGGCTTTCCGATCGGAAAACAAGGGTTTCCGATCGGGTCGAGAAGTGGTTTTTCGACCAGGGACTTTTCGATCGGGTCGAAAAGTCCTATTCCATCGAATTTTTTCCGTTTTTACCAATTGCGAAACCTTTTCCAATTGTAAAACACGATTTTTAAATGAATCGAAAAGCTAGAATCTTGTTTTGGTTACCCCCCTTCCAAGTTTTATTCCCGGTAATTAATTAAAATCATAGGTGGCTCGTGATACCACTGTTGGGTTATATAACAATTATCAAAATCACGAGTACGCAGCGGAAAGATAACCTATGAATTAATCTAACTAACCGGTTTTAGAACATGTACCTTTTTAGCTCGGCAAGACTTGATCACTTGGAGGATTTGAAGTAAATCCCTCTACGATCGCACACACGACACACCAATGCTATAGGTGCTAGCAATGATCACGAACACCTCTTGATGTAGGCTTGGTCGAACCACACAAGAACCGAAACCTCCCTTGGGTTTTTCTTGTTGCCGAATTCAAGAGGAAGGAGAGAGAGATTTAGGGTTTTTCTTTTATCAGATAAAGAAGTGGTTTTTCGATCAGGGACTTTTCGATCGGGTCGAAAAGTCCTATTCCATCGAATTTTTTCCGTTTTTACCAATTGCGAAACCTTTTCCAATTGTAAAACACGATTTTTAAATGAATCGAAAAGCTAGAATCTTGTTTTGGTTACCCCCCTTCCAAGTTTTATTCCCGGTAATTAATTAAAATCATAGGTGGCTCGTGATACCACTGTTGGGTTATATAACAATTATCAAAATCACGAGTACGCAGCGGAAAGATAACCTATGAATTAATCTAACTAACCGGTTTTAGAACATGTACCTTTTTAGCTCGGCAAGACTTGATCACTTGGAGGATTTGAAGTAAATCCCTCTACGATCGCACACACGACACACCAATGCTATGTGCTAGCAATGATCACGAACACCTCTTGATGTAGGCTTGGTCGAACCACACAAGAACCGAAACCTCCCTTGGGTTTTTCTTGTTGCCGAATTCAAGAGGAAGGAGAGAGAGATTTAGGGTTTTTCTTTTATCAGATAAAGCAGCAGCTAAAACCATAAACCCAGAGGGTCTATATATAGGTTTAGAATACTTGATAAACAAGCAAAAGGATAGGCATAGGAGCCCTAGTCGAAATCCACTAGAGGCCCTATCCAAAGCCTTCTCTCAATTGTAATCCAATTACAACTCTCTCTAATTACAACTAACACCCCTGTTAACAATTAACTGTTAGTTTTTAACGAAACCTCGTTAAATGTTCGTGACAAACATTAATTAACCATTAATTAATATCAATACATTTGGTGTCGAGACGTGTGACCCCGTAGGCTTAAATAATTTCCAGACATACGCTTACTATTACATGATCATATCCCTACAGATACGAGTGATAGTCTGAGCTGATCTTAAGTGTGTGTTTTGTACTGGTTGTAATTGTTCATCTTAGATCAATAAAACAATCGGTTAATTACGTTTTGATCTCCAAATAGCTAGATTCAGTAGACGATCCAATGCTCTCGCATTTTCAAGTGGTATCAGAGCTTTCTGGTTCACTCTACTGATCTGTGGTTGCTATTTTCAGAGTTTTTGAAACGTTTTGGTGTTTCTCAAGTTTGTTAACGTGTTTTCAATCAAATCTATCGGGTATTCTGTTTCACATATGCTCCTAAATCGTTTCTTATCATTTTTTCAGTCCTACTGCTGCAAATTTCATCATATCAGTCAAAATTTGAGCGTTTTGAGAAAATCATGTCGTGGTTCAGAGTTTACTCGTCAGGTTCAGAGTAACCGCTCTGAAGTCCAAGTTCGGACGGAGTTCGGTTGTGTTTCAGAGTGTGTTCGGTCCAAGTTCGGTCGAAGTTTGGATACATATCTGTTTTGGACGAAGTTCATTTCGAGTCGGTCAGAGTTCAGAACCTAATCTTGTTCGGTGTAAGTTCGGTCTAGGTTCGAAGAGATTTGTGTTTCGGAAAGAGTTCGGAGCTAGTTCGGAGGAGGTTCGGAAGGCTTTTGGCTATAGTTCGGGACATTTTAGGTTTGTTTGAGGTTCGGATTATCGATTGAGGTTCGGAAGGAGTTTAGAACAAGTTTGGAACACAGAGTTAGGTTCAGAATAGGTTCGGACAATCAGAATTCAACTTTTTCAATGATGTCGTAATTTCAAGCTTTTGTTGCTATGCAAAACGCAATGCAAACCATGCTGAACTTTGATAATGAAATCGGAATAAGTCAGAAAGTTCCAAAATTATTAAAGTTGGAAGATTATCAAAAATTGGAAGCAACGATATTCAGCTTACATAAGCACAAATGATATTGATTTATGGATTCCACTTAAGAAGCTTTATCAACATCCAACTGATGCAGGAGATTTCAAAGAAGTTCTTACCTTTAATCTTGCTGAAAGAAAACTATATGAGCTTGAGCAAAAAGCTTTAGGTTATCTTACAATGGCATTACCTACTGAGTTGCTACATCAATTTAGTACGTGCAAGAAGTCTAAGCAATTGTGGGATGCTCTATCAGCAAGATGTGAGGGTAATGTTGATTACAAGAAGAGTCGTAAGAAAGTGTTGAATAAAGAATTTGATAACTTTCAACATTATGAAAATGAGAACATTACTGCTCTTGTTTCACGGTTTTCACATCTGATTAGTGAGTTAAAGGTAGTTGGAATTGAGAAAACTGATGCTGATTTGAAGGAGAAGATTATGGAAGCGTTGCCTGAAAAGTGGGAGAATTATGTTTCACGAGCTTTCTGGAAAACTTCATGCTCGGGAAATGGAAATGTTAGACTCTAAGAAGTCAACTACTACTTTACAAAATCCTGAGTTATATCATGGTGAGAATACTACAAGCAGGAATGCTAAAGCTAAGCCAAATATGAGTTTAGCATCGAGTGTTGCTTTCATGGCTGGAGTTTCTAGAAATTCTGATAACAATTCATCACGGGGTTGTAGCTTTACAATTTCAAATTCATCAAGTCAGAATGCTTTTTCTGCTGAAACCACAGATGACTTCAATTTGGTTAAAGAAAATGCTTCGTTGTTGAATAAAATTCAAAAGCTTTCCGATGAATTCAATTTGGTTTATTCAGACTTGAAGATTTCTAAGGAACATGAGAAGGAATTCCTTTTGAAGAATGAATGTTTGATTACCGAGATCAAATTGTTGAATGTAGTTTTAGAGATTTCTAAACAAGATATTAAAGATGTTGAAGCTGCAAAAGCAAAGATTTGTGAAGAGAGGGATGAGTTGGTGAATGACGTTAAGAAATGGAAGGATGAAGCGGAGGATACGGCTAATGATTTTCAAAATTTGTTTGAAAAGTCCAAAATCAAACTTGATCTGCTTACAAAGGATGCTGAAGAATCTGCTGCCAAAATTGCAAATTATCAAGCGGTTATGGAAAAATATTTGGATGAGAAGCACGAATTGGTTAGTATTAATAAGGTTCAAAAACCAATTTGGAGATCCAGAAGCGGAATGAAGATAAATTGAAGAAAGAATTGTTTGAAGGCATGGAAAATCTTCGCATGCACAAATTTGAAACAGACAAAGTTGCAAAGCGGTTGATAGCAACTGAGAAGGAGTTAGCTGAAGCACAACAACAAATTTCTAATCTCAAGATTCAAGTCATCGATGCTAATCGCTTGTTAAACAGTGTCTGTAATTCTCAATTGTTCACAAGCTTTCTGGCTAAGGACGAAAATTTTGAAAAGGTGTTTGACAAAACAGCTTCACCTCCTGCTCAAATCAAAGAAGCGTTCAAAGAAGTGAAGGAACAGGTTGAAGAGTTTGATTATTCAAAGGTTTCATCATCTAATTCTGAGGAAGAGAAGGTTGTGCAGAAAAAGAAAAACTAGAAGAATAAGAAGAAGAAGGGAAAGAAATCTGAGATTCCTCCGGCTCCAAAATTTATTTCTGGTTCGTCGTTTGTTGACAATGAGAAATCTGCTACTTCAAGTGACAAGATTCATTCTCAACCTGAATTTAATGAGATGATCTTCTTTGAAAAGACAAATCTTAAAGATATCAAAGATGAATTTTCTAAGTTGGCAAAAGATAGACACCTGAATTTACATTCTGAGGAGAAGATTTCTGGAAAGAATGTTGGTCTAGGTTTTAAGGCAAAAAATGTGAAAGCTGAGGAGGTTCCAGCATCATCCTCCCAAGATTTGAAGAAATTGAAGATGAAACAAGTGAAGAAGAAAGTCTTTAAAGCTGAGAAGGTTCAACCGGAGCGTTTCTACAAGCTCAAAGGTTCCGACCAGATTTTCTCCGACAAAGAGTTTCCTCTTCATTGTGTCGATGCTCGGAAAATCTCCAAAGTTTTTGAGAAGAAGGTTGATTCAAGAACCTTGAAGAATCAAATTGCTAAATGTTCTTCTGATGGTTCTTATTCTCGAAGCCCAACTTCAAAATGGGTTCATGATCACAGGCATCAGGTATATAATTCTACTTTTGATCATATTCGAGATATACATGTTTGTGATTCTGTGTAGGCACCTAAACGGTGGGACAAATCTGAACGTATTTGTTATGTTTGCCGCCAAAAAGGGCATATGGAAAAAGATTGTCCACTTTCTGCTGAATCGACACAAAGGCTTCAAAAGAAACCAGTTTTTGGTAAACCTGCCAAACCAAAGTTCATTGATGAACACGGCAGAGTTTTTGATGAATGTGAACCTACATTCTTTCTAAAACAAAAATGTTTTGTTCCTATGTTTCAAAAGGTTCAAAGTGTAGGTTCTTCATCACAGTCACCTGTGATTGATTCATCAAAAACTGTTTTACCAAAACAATCACAATTTTGGAAAGCAAAGGTGGTTTCTAAGCAAAATTAGGACACTGGTCGACCGGAAGCTGTCGCTTCGGGTCAAGTTAAAAACCGATGAGTTTGCCCAGTGTGCAGGTACTTCTAGATGATCTATCGACGATTGAAAAATTATTGATGGAGGAGTATTATGCTTAACTTAAATTTCCCGATATACCTCTTAACCATGGAATTTTCTTGACAATTCTAAAACACTGCAAAGATATCCATGTTGATTGATCAATTTTACTTTCGTTATGCATTTTCCTTTGGTAAAAACCAAAAATAACGCTGTGTTTTTGTAAAATAAAAATCCAAAAATAGAGCTTTCGTTTTAAGGGGGAGAAATGCATGTATGGGGGAATTTGTGAAAAATGCATGTTATGGGAAGAAGGTAATTACATGCTGTCACACCCCCAAATAACCACTAACGGAGTTTATACCGTTAAGGGGTGCGAGCAAACCAGGACCACAACCATTAGTTACAAATACTAAACGAATCAGAGTTAGTCCAAATATATGTCATAAATAAAGTCTCAAAATACGCAGCGGAAAATATTGTCTTAGCACTAACCACGTGCTTTACAAATCATTGTTTTAAATTCTCAATTTAGTTTAAACAAAAGTAAAATGCCTTCAATGCGCCATGCCAACCCGCTCCGGATACTCCTCAGCGATCTGCAAAAGTTTAAACCACGCAAGTGTCAACCTAACGGTTGGTGAGTTCACAGTGGGCTTGTCACGCAGTGGCCCGGTCTCATAATCATAATTGTGTCAACATATACTTATGTAATATTTATTTGTGAAAAGCAATGCTCAGTGATAATACACCAGTCCATAATCATAGTAGCGTGATTTAGTAAAAGTAATGTCCGTAACATGCGTTATCGGGTATGTACTAGTTTTGTAAAATTAAAGTGCTCAACCGATATCGCGGGTAGCTAATCCGTTGTTCCATGCACTAAGGAAGTTTGTACCAAAGCTGACTAATTTTGTAGTGGCATCGCCATCATCTATTTTGTTTTGCGGACATACGTCATCGCGGCTTTGCCTCCCCCGTATCCTCTCGGGATCACGGTCAGATAGGCTGATATTGTACCTCCGTGCACCTCCAGTGTCACGAGGCGGAGTTTGTCAAACTCCAGTAGATCTACCCAACATCCCCTCGCTTTACAATTAATGGTACAATTAAGTTGAGGACTTTTTCAGTTATAAGGCAATCCTTAGAAATCATGTGATATCATGTGGTTTAGACTTTAACATACACTAGCCATATTAAAACGTTTTACCGGATTCTCATGAATCTCAAAATGTTTTCAGTTTCGTTTCGGAAAATAGTTTGTTAAAGTTCCACAAGTGTTCCCATAAAACACTTCGAGTTTATCAAAGAGGTGCATGGCACTCATAAGGTTTTCGAGTTCATAAAAGAGGTGCATAGCACTCGTAAGGTTGTCAGCATTGTTTTTCATTGAGGTTATTCGGTGTGTCCCAAACGGGCTCACAGTAAACGGGTTAGTGACACTCACCTTGGGTTGCACTGCTACACTTGCTAAATAATCCAAGTATTGTTTGCTTATCGAAGACCTAAGAACACGTTTAGGTCTTAAGTATTAGTTTTGTGTCTAATCTTTAACTTACGTCACTATGGCCCATAACATAGCACGTTGGAACTATGACACGACATACCGACACACGACACCGATGGTTGATCATAAAACGAGGGTTCACATAACTCAGAAATCAAAGCATGTTTCATTATTGCATAATCATGTAAGTCATGGCATAACATTCAAATAAGTTGCACAAGTTTGGGTTTTGGTCTGGTACAGTTTCGCTACACAGTTTCGCTACAGTTTCGCTACGCAGTTTCGCTATGTGCACGGGCAGCACTTTCGCTTAGGGAATACCCGATAGACACAGTTTCGCTAGCTAGTTTCGCTCGAAACTGATGACACAGTTTCGCTAGCATAGCTTCGCCCGAAACTGGTTTGAACTTTCGTTCAGGGACAAGGTCTATGGTTGTTTCGCTCGGTAGTTTCGTTCAAGTAATACACAGGCGACACTATAGTTTCGCTACATAGTGTCGCTGGATGAATATTCAAAGGGTCTGCGAAACTACAGTTTCGCCTAAAGAATGCCCAGTTTCGCTAGTCGTGAAAAACTCGTTTTTAAGACCAAAAATCAATCTAACAGTTTCCATACTTCATGTAATTCATTATCTAGCATGCATAAACATTTACCAACATTAAACAGTAAGTTTTAACATCTTAAACATGGATTTTCATCATCAAATCACCAAGAACACATTTTAAGCATAAAATGACCTAACTAGCATAAATCTTCATTATGGCATGATTTCACACGTAAAGTAGCAGACTTTATGATAGATCTAACATTCCTAAGCATCATACTAGAAGATCAGACCATTCTATGAAGGTTTAAGCATGCTTTTTGAGAAAACACATAGAATATGCATGAAAAATAGTTTTGGAGACTCACGGTTTGATCTAGGATCCGAATGGGTGATGTCTCGGGGCTGAGATCACGACGGCTCGCGGTGTTTCTCGGCTGACCAGAATCCAGGAGAGTGTGTGTGTGTGTTTTTGAGAAAATGGTGCAAGTAATGAGGGTTCTAGGGTTTTATAAAATATATATATCAGGGGCTAGTTTCGCTGGCAGTTTCGCTGGCCAAGCGAAACTGATTGAAAGTTTGGCTACCGATACCGAGCGAACCTACAGTTTCGCTCGGTAGTTTCGCTGGCAACCAAAAGTGCCAATTTACAAAATTAATTAATTAAACACGTTGCACACAGTAACAATAAATAAATAAACACATAACACAAATAAACACATAACACATATGGACGGGTTCGATGATCAACCAAAGGTCGTGGACGTATTCGGCCTAGTTAAGCATTAGTTACTAAGTTAACACTTATAACGTAACTAACGGAGATTGTCTAACGGAAGTTAACCTTGGAATTCTCGGATGTCACATCATCCCCTTGTAATTGGAATTTTCGTCCCGAAAATTATTCTCGCGTTGTAGCGTTCGCAGCCTCGGCTGTCGTCGTTGCTGGGGAAAGAAAGCAAAAGTTTTAGGGTCGTCACATCCTCCTCCTGTTAAAGGGATTTTGGTCCCCAAAATTAAATCATACCTTGAGTTTCCGTGGACGTTTGCTCGAACAAGTGAGGATACTTTTTCTTCATTTGATCCTCTCGTTCCCAAGTATATTCAGGTCCACGCCTTGAGTTCCATCGAACCTTGACGATCGGAATCTTGCTACGTTTGAGGGCTTTTTCCTCGCGTCCCATGATTTCTACTGGTTGCTCAATGAATCTCAGATGTTCATCAATTTCCAATTCCTCCAAAGGAATTATTTCGGTGTCTTCAGCCAAACATTTCTTCAGATTAGAAACGTGAAACACGTTGTGAACTCCATCGAGTTCAGCAGGGAGTTGTAATCGGTAGGCCACCGGGCCTACTTCCCCAATGATTTCAAATGGACCGATATAGCGAGGATTCAACTTTCCACGCTTTCCGAAGCGTATCACTCCTTTCCAGGGAGATACCTTCAATAGTACCTTGTCGCCTACCTCGAACTTCAAAGGTTTACGGCGTTTGTCGGCGTAGCTCTTTTGCCTATCACGTGCTGCGGCTATCCGCTTTCTGATTTGAATAATTCGTTCCGTTGTATCATGAATGATTTCCGGTCCTGTAAGTCCCTTCTCACCCGTTTCGGCCCAACACACGGGCGATCTACATTTTCTGCCATACAGAGCTTCAAAAGGTGCTGCACCGATGCTCGTATGATAACTGTTGTTGTAGGAGAACTCCACCAACGGAAGGTGAGCCTCCCAATCTTTACCGAAGTCGAGAACGCAAGCTCGGAGCATGTCTTCCAAAGTCTGAATAGTTCGTTCCGTCTGACCATCGGTCTGCGGGTGATAAGCTGTACTCATATCCAGTCTGGTTCCCAGTGCTTCTTGCATAGATTGCCACAGTCGGGAAGTAAATCGAGGATCTCGATCGGAGATAATGGTCTTAGGCACTCCATGACGTGCCACAATTCGGTCAATGTACAGCTTTGTTAACTTATCCATATTGTCATTTTCCCTCATTGGAATAAAGTGTGCAGATTTGGTTAGTCGATCAATGATAACCCAAATCGCATCCGGTCGATTTGATCGATGAGGTAGTCCCGTTACGAAATCCATGGAGATATCCTCCCACTTCCACTCCGGGATCTTGGGTTGTTGCAATAATCCAGAAGGCTTTTGGTATTCGATCTTAACTCTTGAGCATGTTAAACACTTAGCCACATATCGCGCAATGTCGGCTTTCATATTCGGCCACCAATACAAGTTCTTCAAATCCTGGTACATTTTGTCCGATCCAGGGTGCACCGAATACCTTGATTTATGAGCCTCGTCCATCACGAGCTCACGGAGATTCCCAAGTAAAGGAACCCAAATTCTGTCATTGTAGTATCTGAGTCCGTCGGACTTAATTTCGGAGTTTCCATCCACCCCTCGCAGTGCTTCAGCTGCGAAGTTTTCTTCTTTTAAAGCTTCTCGTTGGGCATCGCGGATTCGATCCGGCAGTCCCGTGTGAATGGTAAGTTGCAGCGCTCGTACTCGTCGAGGCTTTTCGTACTCTTTTCGACTTAAGGCGTCAGCCACAACATTGGCTTTTCCCGGGTGATACTTAATCGCTAAGTCATAATCGTTTAGTAGTTCGACCCACCGTCGTTGTCGCATGTTGAGGTCCTTCTGTTCAAAGATGTGTTGTAAGCTTTTGTGGTCGGTAAATATCGTGCACTTTGTTCCGTAGAGGTAATGTCTCCAAATCTTGAGTGCAAATACAACGGCTCCTAATTCCAAATCATGTGTTGTATAATTCTTCTCAGTATCCTTCAGTTGCCTGGACCCGTAGGCAATCACTTTGTCTCGTTGCATCAACACGCAACCGAGTCCTTGAATGGATGCATCGCAGTAAACCACGAAGTCGTCAACCCCTTCGGGTAACGAGAGAATCGGAGCTGAACATAACATGTCCTTAAGAGTTTGAAACGCGTGTTCTTCTTTTTCACCCCATCTATATTGCACTCCTTTGTGCGTTAAGGCTGTTAAGGGTTGAGCCAATTGCGAGAAACCCTTGATGAATCTTCGGTAGTATCCGGCAAGTCCCAAAAACTGTCGGATTTCGGTCGGCGCTCTCGGAGTAGACCAATTCTTGATAGCTTCCACTTTAGCTGGGTCAACATGAATTCCATCCTGATTAACAATGTGTCCAAGGAATTGGACTTCGCGAATCCAGAAGTCGCACTTTGAAAACTTGGCGTAAAGCTGTTCCTTGCGGAGTAATTCCAAGATTAGTCGTAGGTGATTCTCGTGTTCTTCCTTTGTCTTGGAGTAGATCAAAATATCATCAATGAAAACTATCACAAACTGATCGAGGTACGGCTTGCACACTCGATTCATCAGATCCATAAATACAGCAGGTGCATTGGTTAGCCCAAACGGCATAACTAAAAACTCGTAATGACCATACCGAGTCCTGAAAGCAGTCTTGGGGATATCCTCATCACGAACACGAAGTTGGTGATATCCAGACCGTAGATCAATCTTTGAAAAGTAGCTCGAACCTTGCAGTTGGTCGAAAAGATCGTCGATTCGAGGAAGTGGATATCGATTCTTGATCGTAACCTTGTTAAGCTCTCGGTAGTCGATACACATTCGGAACGTTCCATCTTTCTTCTTAACAAACAATACCGGCGCTCCCCATGGAGACGAACTTGGACGAATAAATCCTTTGTCGAGTAATTCTTGGAGTTGTGCGGAGAGTTCGTTGAGTTCGCTTACCGCCAAACGGTAAGGTGCGCGTGCAATCGGAGCCGCTCCGGGAGTTAAGTCGATTCCAAACTCGACTTGTCGAAAAGGAGGCAAACCAGGCAGATCATCAGGAAATACATCTTGGAAGTCGCGGACTATCGGGTAGTCGTCGATTCTACGCTCAGGAAGTGTCGTGTCGGTGACGTTTGCAAGGATCGCGAAGTGACCTTTACGGAGGCACTTTTGAGCCTTAAGAAACGAGATAATACCGGTGACTGTTCCACCTTTTTCACCTTGAACTGTTAACACTTCACCTTCTTCGAGTGGAATACGAACCACTTTTTCTTGACATAAAATTTCAGCTCGGTTTTCAGATAACCAATCCATTCCTACTATGACATCAAAACTACCAATCGGGAAAGGCATAAGATCGATTCCTAACGTATGGCCAGTTAGCTCTAACTTACAGTCCTTAACTATCTGAGTCGTATCATGAAGTTTACCATTTGCTAATTCTACCACATATGTAGCATCTAAGTTAATCGGTTTTGCATTAATTAGCTTAGCAAACTTAGTGGAAATAAAACTTCTTTCAGCACCAGAATCAAACAATACAGTAGCAAAGAAACCATTTAGCATAAATTTACCGTTAATCACGTTGGCGTCGTTGCGAGCTTCTCCTTGCCCCATAACAAAAGCTCTTCCCCTGCCGTTACCATTCCCGTTGCCATTTCCTCCGCCATTACCATTCCCACCATTGTTTCCTTGATTACCATTTCCCTGTCTTCTCAACTGTGGGCAGTCCCTTTTTATGTGGCCTTGAGCACCACATTCATAGCAGTTCCCATTACCATTTCCTCTGGGAGCTTCATTGTTGTTGTTTCGGTTCTGACCATTGTTGTTTCCATTGCCCCGATTGTTCCCATAGTTGTTGTTGTGGCCAGAGTTGTTGTTGTTGTTTTGCCTTGGGCGGTTTTGTTGCTCAGGTAAAATTGCCCAGCAGTCTTTTGCTTCGTGGCTTTTCTTGCCACATCTTTCACAGTTCAAACTCCTTCTACAAATACCAGCGTGATGCTTCCCACACTTGTTACACATGGGCAGGTTACCCTTGTAGTTACTTTGACCGCTACCGCCCTGGCGGTAGTTTCCACTGTTGTTCCCAGACCTTTTGCTTTGGCCTTGGGAGTTATAAGACCTCCCAGTGCTGTTTCCAACACTCTGATTGTTCATTGAGTTTTCAGGAGCTTCATCATCAGCTTTTCTTTTGCCACTTAAGGCAGTCTTCTCTGAGGCTTTTGCAGGAAGTGTACCTTTCTCGATTTCCTGATCAGTAAGCTTGTGAGCCAAACGGATGGCTTGCTGCACGGTTGCGGGGTTGCTGGCCGTCACTAGTCCTTTGATTTGAGGCGCGAGGCCTTCCAAATAACGCTCGATGCGTTTGAACTCAGCATCCACCATTGTGGGGCACAAGACCGCGTACTCATGGTAACGCGCAGTGTACTGTTCGACTTCAGACCCCAGCCATTTTCAGATTCAAGAATTCACCCTCTAGCTTCTTCACTTGGTCACGGGGACAGTACTCCTCCATAATCAGTTCCTTAAACGCTTCCCATTCCATGTTATTAGCCGCATCTAACCCAATCATCTGGATTTCGGCATTCCACCAGGTGAGAGCAGCTCCCTCGAAGGTACCAGTCGCATATTTCACTTTGCTCTCAGCAGGACAGTTGCACATAGAGAAGACCTTCTCAGACTTCTCGATCCACCTGAGGAGTCCTACCGCTCCTTCCTCGCCGGAAAACGTTATCGGCTTACAATCCATGAAGGACTTAAACGTGCAGTGATGGAGGTTTCCTGATGCATAAATAGTTCGGGTTTTAAGTTTAAACAGGTCAAAATATAATCGCTTTGTGCCTTAACCGGCATAATAATTACCCTGCGCGGCGAATGTAGCTTGGACGGCTGCCACTGCGGCTTGCACATGTTCGTTTATCATAGCTTGCAGTTGTGCAGGTGTCAGGTTAATGTTGTTCCTTCCGTGTCCTCTTCCAGGCATTTTCTGGACAGTTAAAGTAGCCAGTGTTCAGTCGCAGTTATACTCTTATACATATCCCATAATATGTATATTAACAATTTCCCGTTATCCCACTATTAGTCCAGAAAAATTTTCGTGCAAAATTGAGGCGTCGTCGGAGAACGTCGTAAGTCGTAAGTACTATCGTCGAAAGTCGGCTTTCCCATAAAAGTCACCGTCGGCGTAGTCATCGTAGTAGAAATCAGGACGTAGCGTGTAGCATCGTTTCGTTGTCGCTTTCCCCGGAATAGTGTGCGTATTTAGCGTTCGCATTTCGTATTCGTGTGTGAAAATTTTCCCTAAGGTTTTCCGTTAGACTACTTAGACACGGTCTATATATATATTATATATATATATATATATATATATATATACACATACGTACGAAGCATTTACTTACACAGCAGAGCGAGTATCCCAGGTTGGCACGTGAAAATTTTTGTTTTGGGAATTTGTTTGTTCGTTTGTAACTAAGGTTTCAAGTTGCAGTTTCCAAATCGTTTTTCAAAAATGATTCCAGTTCTCTGCAACTTATGGCTCTGATACCAATCTGTCACACCCCCAAATAACCACTAACGGAGTTTATACCGTTAAGGGGTGCGAGCAAACCAGGACCACAACCATTAGTTACAAATACTAAACGAATCAGAGTTAGTCCAAATATATGTCATAAATAAAGTCTCATAATACGCAGCGGAAAATATTGTCTTAGCACTAACCACGTGCTTTACAAATCATTGTTTTAAATTCTCAATTTAGTTTAAACAAAAGTAAAATGCCTTCAATGCGCCATGCCAACCCGCTCCGGATACTCCTCAGCGATCTGCAAAAGTTTAAACCACGCAAGTGTCAACCTAACGGTTGGTGAGTTCACAGTGGGCTTGTCACGCAGTGGCCCGGTCTCATAATCATAATTGTGTCAACATATACTTATGTAATATTTATTTGTGAAAAGCAATGCTCAGTGATAATACACCAGTCCATAATCATAGTAGCGTGATTTAGTAAAAGTAATGTCCGTAACATGCGTTATCGGGTATGTACTAGTTTTGTAAAATTAAAGTGCTCAACCGATATCGCGGGTAGCTAATCCGTTGTTCCATGCACTAAGGAAGTTTGTACCAAAGCTGACTAATTTTGTAGTGGCATCGCCATCATCTATTTTGTTTTGCGGACATACGTCATCGCGGCTTTGCCTCCCCCGTATCCTCTCGGGATCACGGTCAGATAGGCTGATATTGTACCTCCGTGCACCTCCAGTGTCACGAGGCGGAGTTTGTCAAACTCCAGTAGATCTACCCAACATCCCCTCGCTTTACAATTAATGGTACAATTAAGTTGAGGACTTTTTCAGTTATAAGGCAATCCTTAGAAATCATGTGATATCATGTGGTTTAGACTTTAACATACACTAGCCATATTAAAACGTTTTACCGGATTCTCATGAATCTCAAAATGTTTTCAGTTTCGTTTCGGAAAATAGTTTGTTAAAGTTCCACAAGTGTTCCCATAAAACACTTCGAGTTTATCAAAGAGGTGCATGGCACTCATAAGGTTTTCGAGTTCATAAAAGAGGTGCATAGCACTCGTAAGGTTGTCAGCATTGTTTTTCATTGAGTTATTCGGTGTGTCCCAAACGGGCTCACAGTAAACGGGTTAGTGACACTCACCTTGGGTTGCACTGCTACACTTGCTAAATAATCCAAGTATTGTTTGCTTATCGAAGACCTAAGAACACGTTTAGGTCTTAAGTATTAGTTTTGTGTCTAATCTTTAACTTACGTCACTATGGCCCATAACATAGCACGCTCGGAACTATGACACGACATACCGACACACGACACCGATGGTTGATCATAAAACGAGGGTTCACATAACTCAGAAATCAAAGCATCTTTCATTATTGCATAATCATGTAAGTCATGGCATAACATTCAAATAAGTTGCACAAGTTTGGGTTTTGGTCTGGTACAGTTTCGCTACACAGTTTCGCTACAGTTCGCTACGCAGTTTCGCTATGTGCACGGGCAGCACTTTCGCTTAGGGAATACCCGATGACATAGTTTCGCTAGCTAGTTTCGCTCGAAACTGATGACACAGTTTCGCTAGCATAGCTTCGCTCGAAACTGGTTTGAACTTTCGTTCAGGGACAGGGTCTATGGTTGTTTCGCTCGGTAGTTTCATTACTTAGTATTACACCGGCGACACTATAGTTTTGCTACATAGTATCGCTGTATGAATATTCAAACAGTTTCGCTGTATAGTTTTGCCCAGAGAACACACAGTTTCGCTAGTCGCAAAAAACTCGTTTTTAAGACCAAAAATCAATCTAACAGTTTCCATACTTCATGTAATTCATTATCTAGCATGCATAAACATTTACCAACATTAAACAGTAAGTTTTAACATCTTAAACATGGATTTTCATCATCAAATCACCAAGAACACATTTTAAGCATAAAATGACCTAACTAGCATAAATCTTCATTATGGCATGATTTCACACGTAAAGTAGCAGACTTTATGATAGATCTAACATTCCTAAGCATCATACTAGAAGATCAGACCATTCTATGAAGGTTTAAGCATGCTTTTTGAGAAAACACATAGAATATGCATGAAAAATAGTTTTGGAGACTCACGGTTTGATCTAGGATCCGAATGGGTGATGTCTCGGGGCTGAGATCACGACGGCTCGCGGTGTTTCTCGGCTGACCAGAATCCAGGAGAGTGTGTGTGTGTGTTTTTGAGAAAATGGTGCAAGTAATGAGGGTTCTAGGGTTTTATAAAATATATATATCAGGGGCTAGTTTCGCTGGCAGTTTCGCTGGCCAAGCGAAACTGATTGAAAGTTTGGCTACCATACCGAGCGAACCTACAGTTTCGCTCGGTAGTTTCGCTGGCAACCAAAAGTGCCAATTTACAAAATTAATTAATTAAACACGTTGCACACAGTAACAATAAATAAATAAACACATAACACATATGGACGGGCTCGATGATCAACCAAAGGTCGTGGACGTATTCGGCCTAGTTAAGCATTAGTTACTAAGTTAACACTTATAACGTAACTAACGGAGATTGTCTAACTGAAGTTAACCTTGGAATTCTCGGATGTCACACATGCCAAATATATAAAGAAGGTGAATACATGCCAAATATATAAAGAAGGTGAATACATGCACAATATAAATTGTGAGAAATTGATCATTGGAAAATGATGGTACATTGGCTTACGTATCTGACTCATGGATAGAGTAGATGAAAGGGCCATAAGATCATTGCTTGATATGTTTAGTAGGCTCGGTAAATCAGAAAGTATTCAGATGTGATATACACTAAATACTATTGCTTGACCATGTGGATAACATCTTGTTGCGTATTTCATGACAAAAAGAAAAATAAGAGTAAAAATAAATGAGAAGTCACTGTGTATACATGTGTTCATTTTGCAAAGATTTAAACTTGTTTGATTTTTTTATTTTGTCAAACGATCGGACTTTCTTTGCGTGTCCACAAGACCGACATGATCGTTCGTTTGACGTTCTGCTTTATTTTCTTTGGTGTTTCGTATAACTCATCGGAATTTCTCTGCGTGTACGGGAGTACCAACCTGATTGTTGTTGGTTTATATAATTTCAACTTGTCTTATGTCCTTTATTTTGTTAAATCCGAGGCCTTATCTGCGTATCGAAAGATCGACCTTAAGGTAGACGATTTAACATTCTTGTTTCTTTTTGCATGGAACACAGTTGACGATATCATGAAAATATTATACTTTGTGACAATTAACAAGTGTAATCACACAAAAAGAAAAAGTAAAAGAAAAGGAAAAAGAAAATGTCTGAATATGTCTAATAGTGTGGGATACACTGGTTAAAGCAAATTTAATCAATATATTAACATATCCAGATGTTATGAGTATGATTATGCCTGAGTTTAAGATGGATAAATTATACCGGCAATCAGCATGACTTATGTGCTTCAATTAGTTGAAATTGAAGTGTAGTTCAGTGCGTTATGTCCAATATGATCCCATATAGTGATCTTTCTCATATCAAAAATAGAGTTTGATTTTGTATTGCATTTCATTTCATTTCAAGAAAAGCACAAAAATATATTTGGTGTGTTTTAGTATAAGTTTGAAAAATCAAAAAGATTTTAGGTTTGTTTTGATGTAAACTTTCTAAAAGCCAAAAATATTTTATTTCTGCTTTATTTTCGATCTGATCAACACGTGATACAAAATCAAATTTTCAAAATCATATCTTCGAGTCTCGAAGAGACGTTTTGCGCCAAGATTATTTAAATGATTATGCAAGTTGCTAAAGTGCAAGATATCACAACTTCAAGTCTTCTGAAGCTGTTGATAAAGACCACATATACACTAAAAATCGTCAAGTATTCAAGATCAAGTTACGATCACGTTGAGGGAGAGTTTGTTCGAAGTTTCATTTCATTGGACAAACGAATTCTATACTTGAGGGGGAGCTTGATTAAAGATACAGATTTGAAGATGTTAAAGTGATACTGCACACGACGAGGGGGAGTTTGTTGATACATATTTTATGCGGCGTGTGAAGTATCCAACCAGATAATGTCGTGTGAATATCCAAGAGTTCAAGTCCAAGGTTCAAGGCAAGGATTACTGCTTGCCGAACCTGGTCCGAACCTGGAGTTCGGACCTGCCGAACTTGGAGTTCGGACGAGGTTTGGCCAGTCGCTATAAATAGGTTGCTTGAGCTTTGTTCTAGATACGGGTTATAGTCTGAGCTGATCTTAAGTGTGTATTTTGTACGGTGTTTCTCTGTGTTAGTTTCTGAGTGTTTACTGGTTGTAATTGTTCATCTTAGATCAACAAAACAATCGGTTAATTACGTTTTGATCTCCAAATAGCTAGATTGAGTAGACGATCCAATGCTCTTGCATTTTCAATATGGATCCAGACGAAGATGATATGAAAGCAAATAACAAAGCAACTAAATCTTCGGTTGCTTGAGTAGGAGCAGACCTGTTGGATGATCTATTAGGAATAGTAAAACTGCAACCTGAAGAATAACCAGAGTTTTCAGACTTTCCAGCAAGAAAGGCTGTTGTTGGTGGATTATTGCTTGAAATAGAATGTGATTTTGCTTTAGCATGCACTGTAGCAGTATTTTCTCCAAAATACAATTCAGGATTTTGAATCGAAGGAGATGCTGACTTTTTCACAATTATTTCCATTTCTCGAGCTTGTAACTTGCTTGTTAACTGATTGAATGTCCAGCTCGAATAACTTGGATCATTAGTCAAAATCATCACAAAATTCTCCCACTTTTCGGGTAAAGCTTCCAGAAACTTTTCTTTCAATTCATCATTCTCTTTCTTGACACCTACAACATCAAGTTCATTTATCACGTGTGAAAACCTTACAATCAAGTCTGGAATTTTCTTAATCTCGTAGTGCCTGAAATTATCAAACTCCTTCTTTAAAACTTTCTTTCGAGTGTTTTTATGATGATCATTACCCTCACACCTTTCTGCAATCGCATCCCATAATTCCTTAGCAGTTGTATATTGCTTAAATTGATGCATTAGATCTTTTGGTAAGGCCATTGTAAGATAACTATATGTTTTCTTCTCTCTGGAAAAAAATTTTCGTTCGTCCGCATCAAAACTACTAATCATCTTCGGCTTGTTGGGAGCTATCATTTGATACTCATATTCTTTCTCAATCGGAATCCAACTATCAATATCTTGCGAATACATGTAGGATTCAAACCGACTTCTCCAATTGTGATACTCTTCCAACCGAAGCAATGTAGGAAGCTTCTGAGCTGTTCCGATCTTTGAGCAGCTGAAAATGCTTGAAAATTGCTCATTACGTAACTACTATACTGAACGTAAAAACTTCAAGCTGAAAAATGGAGGTCTTCTAAGAGGATTTGGGGGTCAAACCGGAGGGTACTAGCCGCTATGCGAGTAAAAGTATAGATCTCGTCGAGACAAACGTTTTGACTGGTATTAGCTCACGTAACTCTTAACGGTTCTCAAGTTACGTCAGTTTTAGTGAAGACTACTTTTCTACCGACGTACCAAAAAATCGATCTCCGTACCAGACTAAATTCAGCATACCACTTTCTACACTCGTACCACACACGGACCAGAATTCTCAGGCGTACCACCTATGGACCAGATCAACTCAGCGTATCACAATTTGTAGCATACCAGACTGGTACAACGTAACTGCCAACAAACCAGAAAATAACCGTCGTGGACCACTGATGAAAATTGCCTTGTGTACCAAAGTTCAGCGTACCAGAAGGTTATGAAGATTGCCTTGCGTACCAGAACCTTCAACCAGCGTACCAAGGTGTTCTTCAGGCGTACCAGTGACGTACCAACCTGAGATCGATTAAATTTTCGAATTCCGAACTACTTGAGCTGGAAATTGGACCAGTTAGGTGCACAAACACACTAGGAAAGCTCAGAAATCATTTTTAACCTTAGAAACACTCGGAATTGAGAAAATTTGATGAAAAACGACTCAAACCCAAGTGGTCTCTCTCTAAAAACTCGAAAATGGACCAAATCATAGTAGTAGCGCAACATGGATTTCTCTGATACCACTTGTAAAACCACGGAGGGATCTTACTACTGTTAGATTCGGTCAATCGAATAACACAGAACTAAGCTTTGCTTTATTGATTCACTAAGATAATACAATGTAGAGAGAGAAACACGCTCAAAACACACAGTTTAAGAAGATGAGAATGACAGACCTAATGAACACTCTATAATACGACCTATTTATAGTTAGCAACTTATCAGCGTACCAACTGGTATACCATTTGGTACGGACATAGCAATTGGTACGGCGTACCATTTGGTACGGCACCTTGGTATGTTGCAGCTATGACTCATTCAAACTCTCTAAACTAGATACAATACATGAGACACAATGTAGCATAGAAATATGCTCTAACAAGCGTTAATTTATTTCAACATTAAGCAACCCACCCTAAGGAGTGTTGAAATTAAAGTAGTAATAACGCCTGTTGAAAAGAAAGTGCGTTCACTCACTGTTGAAGATGAATGGGAGCTGATTTATGCTATTCATACAGAAGATCCCAAGAAATCTATCCCGTCTATGAAAATTACTCTAATGAATCAAGGAGTCATTCCTAAGCAAGTTACTCTTACATCTAGCTCAGCTAATCCTGAAATGTTAAATTCCTACCTTGATGTTAGGAATTCTAAAATTGAACCTACCGATGAAGAGAAAAACACCAACCTCTGCCGTGCAAAAATTAAGGTGGAGATAGGTCTGGCTGAAGACCCCTAGAAAAACTTAACGCTTCTTGGGAGACAACCCAAATTATATTTTATTTACCTTCATTTTCGTTCCCTTTCATTTTTGTGTGTTTAACCATGTTTTTGTTTGAACCCATCGTTTCGATTGATTCTTGATCAGTTTAGATTGCCTTTTCTCATCATTTCCTAGTTCAAATAACTGGAATTGCTTAAAATTGCATGAAATTAGCTTATGTTAAGAATCCTGATTCGGGCATCGTAACGGACCGTTATCCCTGTAGTGGCTCGTTAGGTTAAGTTTTGTAACGCCTTGTTATCCTGTAATGAATCGTTACCAATTTATTTAATCTTATAAAATAGAAGGCCCTTTAGACGGCTACCCATGAACCCTAAGTCAAGTTTTCGATTCCCAGGGGCTATTTTAGTAATTTTGAAGCAAAGAACTCATCTTTATTCGTGTTCCATCACAATTCTTGAGTTAAGGTTAGCTTCGATCGATTTCATGATTCATTTTTCTTTTATTCTGGAAGCACGGGTGTTTCATTACCGCATCCGCCTTCTCTAGTCCATTAGTGGCTAATGATCATCATGTTTCATCTTATTATTTTCTCAATGATCACCCGCTGTTAAGGATTAAGTATGGGGATGGACAACAAGTTCCCATCCCCAATCCAATTCACTTTGCTAATCGAAAATCTTGTCATTCTTCATACTTATTAGTAATCAGAAAATTTTCCAAGTTTTTCAGAAAATAAGCCCTAATGGCTCGTTAGGAGTCCTTTACCATATATGGCATAACGCATCGTTACCCTATGGGAGTCATTATGACTATAACTTTCAGTATTCAGTTTTTTATATTTTTATGTTCTTGATCATTTTAGATGTCTGGAAAAAGACCAATGTACGAAGAAAACCCTGTGAAGAGAAACAATGATGAAGTTGGCCCCTCCAGAAGACATATGGGAAGGCCAATGAAGCTTGATAAGATTGAAAAAAGAATGAAAGGAGAATAGAGGCTACCCTACCTTTAATCTCTTATGTGGTTGCCTTATGCTTATGGAGGCCGAGATTCTAAAGCAACTCATGGTTCTCACCTAAATTACGTGGAAGCTTCACAAAAACTTGGAAAAGATTGGTCCAGCTGTGATGATAGAGCAACTATGAACTTGACACTCTTGTAGCTGCTTTTGGTGAAATATCCTCGACAGAAGAGTCCGATAATGAATATTTTCAATGATTTTGTTACCGACTATCTATCTACTATTTGTTTGCTTAGACATTAAGTTTGTTTTGTCTATTTCTTTTTAAGATGTCTAATATTCTATAATAAGATAAGTCTGAATCTAAATGTGGACCAGTATTTCTATTTGATTATTAATAATATATTTTGTTTTGCTAAATATTTTTAGTTTCACTTTTGCATGTGATTATTTTTTGTTTTTTTAAGTGTGTTTTATAATAGCAAGTTGAATAAGTCTCAAAGAGTGGTACTAGTTGATATTTGAAAGAAGCAGCACATAGGGTTAAAAAAGGAAGTCAGACTTCCAGCCCGCCAGCAGTCAAGCTCGTTTTCTTTTTCCTTTTATCTTATGTTTTTCAATGTTCTCAAGTATATTGAGGACAATGTATGGTTTTAAGAGGGGGGGGGGGGGGGTGGGGTAGGAGACTCGCCTGAATTTTGAATGTTTCATTGTTAAAAGTTTAATTTTTTTCAACATTTTGCATGCTAAAACTTGAGCAATCATGTGACTTAGTTAGTTTACTGGTTCATAATTCTTGATTTCTAACTAAAGAAAAGTTGTTTCACCACCCATATCATACTAATACAACTCTAGGCATGTCTTTTAGACCCGTATGAATGGCCGTGTCCCCTAGTTTGTTTATTAGAGTAGACTAGAATCCATAAAACTTAGATAACAATTCCAGTATGTGTGTGTACGAGAAAGGAAACCTAGATAATCAATCATATTTATACCTTTTTTTCATTCTGTTTCTATGGTAAGATTTTTTTGAGCCACAAGCTTTCCACTTGCTGGAAACTTGGATTTTTTTTCTGTATAATAATTAAAAGAGTGCTATATGAGACCGACTTTCAAAACTTGACACTTGTATGCATTACGAGACCACCTCTAACGAAGCAAGAAAAAGTGATAGAGGCAAATTTAGGATAAACGTTTTTAATTTTAGTCTTTTCTTTTCCTATCGCATTTCTTTACCTTTACCGAAAATATACCCTTAGTTACCCGTTTGAGCCGTTTACCCATTATGTTTGTTTACACAAATTACCCTTATCCCTTAGCCTTTTTAATTTCATACCCCTTGTTTTTTGGGAGGAAATCGGGTTAGTATATGTTGGTGAATAATCCCGGCAAGATACAAGATATCTAAAAGAAAAACTATGTCGATATAAGAAGAAAAGAAAAAAAGAAAAAAGAAAGAAAAAATATGAAAATATGTATGTGTTTGAAGAAAAAGAAGATCTATGTGTTTAAAGATCTTTCTTAAGTTTGTTAGTTTAGTAAGTTACTGTATTTATTATAGTTTCATATTATTTTGTCCCATTTCACCTTTTTAACCCTTCCATTTTCATACCCTTTAAACCTTAGCCAAATTACAACCCTTTGAATTCCTCTTGATTTGTAAGTTAGTGAAGTATGTTAGGTCAGTTTTGATCGTTTTTCAAGCCTATGGTAAGAAAGTTCATGGCGTGCAGATTAAGAGGACTTATATAGCACTAGTACATTATTTACTAGTTATCCAGATATAAAGCCTGAGATGAGTGTTCATTGTGAAGAATATGGTTAAATATCCCAGAATAGTCCTAAAGAAAGAAGCCCAGTGTTTGTTGTTTATGATTTTTCAATGTTTCAAACCTTTTTTTGTATGGTCAATACTCAGAGAATGCAAGCAAGTGGGACTAGTTATGCCTTTGTGTCTTTAGTTGTTTAGAGTTGTAACCATTATCCATTAAACTCTCTCAGCTTTGTTAGGAAGGGTGTTATTGTTGTTAGAGCTTTGCTCAAGGACAAGGAAAGTCTAAGTGGGGGGATATTTGATGTATTCGGTATACATCTATTTTATGGTCAAACTCCCTTACTTATTGATAGTTTATGTGTTATTTTGGTCTATGTTACCTCTGTTTGGTTTAGAATATCATAAACAGGTTCTCAAATGTGATGAATATGATAAATGCGAAAATTAGGAGGTTTTGAGGTGAATTTGATAAAGATTCGGATTGCAAGATAGAATTATGTTATCTCTTAAATGTTTGATTTGATTCCTAGTAGTCATGGTTTGGTTTATAGTATATATGTATTCTATGCATCTAATCATTGATATTTCTTCATTGTTATCTAGCGATATCAATATAAATTTAGGCATCAATCTTGTCTTCCTTGTCTAAGGTTATGAGATTAGATAGTTGTCTAAGTGCATTGCCTTTTTTATGTCATGGGTTATGATTATAATAGTTGTCTAAGTGCATTGCCTCTTTGATGTCATGTGAATAGGGATTTCAAAACTAGCCTCATTTACCTCTCCAAAACATTATGTATTCTCTGACCGTGTACGGTTCGTTAGCCACATATGGTCGAATCGTCCTCTTCCTTCCGGTGCCTAAAAACCCTTGGCCACTTACTTTTACTCCAACTTGGTCACCCATAGTCATAGTGACCACACAGACTATTCACCAACCGATTCAATTCTTCGTTGGTCTATTTTGGTCCCACAAACCACTCTATCTATCTTTCCCTAAGTTCACTTGGCCTGAGGACCTTATGGATCATTATCCAATGTCATATCTACCCTTTGTTAGAGCATATTCCTATGCTACAATGTGTCTCGTATAATGTATCTAAGTGAGCATGTATATGAGTCCAAGGAGCAGCGTACCAGTTGGTACGCCGTATCAAATGGTACGCACGTACCAATGGTACGGAGGTGGTACGCAGCTCAGTTAGTGTCACCTATAAATAGGTTGACTAGCTTAGCATGTTAGAACCTCTGATCATATCATCTCCACTAAGTGTGTGTTTCTAAGGGTGTTCTAGAGAGAGAAACCAAAGCTTTGTAATTGTTCTCTTTGTGAAATCAATAAAACAAAGCTTATTTACATTCTTGTGCACTAGATCGATCGGTTCATCCAGTAGTAAGATAGATCGTTACTGTGTTTTACAAGTGGTATCAGAGCAAATCCACGTTGCTCTGCTGGTTTGAATTGATCGAAACTTGATTTTTCTAGTGAGAGAAAGTGGGTTTCTATGGTTTTTCATCAAATTTCTCTAATTCCGAGTGTTTCCGAGGTAAAAAATGATTTCTGAGTGTTCTTAGTGAGTTTTCGCACCTTACTGATCCATATTCTAGCTCAAAACATCAAAAAACTCGAAAAATTCGTCGATTTCAGTCTGGTCCGCCACTGGAAATTCTGGTCCGCCTGAAGAACAAATCTGGTCCGGAAGACAATCTTCAAATTTGGTCCGCGGCAGTTTCAGCGGACCATTTGGTCCGCCCCGTACCATTTGGTCCGCTGGGTACATTTGGTCCGCTGGCAGTTTCTTAAAAGTGTCATAACTTTTGCATCGTAAATCGCTACGAGAGCCATAAGTACTCAAATCGATCGTCTCGACGAGCTCTACATTGTTCGTTCAAAGTTGATTTTCAAAATCAAATTCTAACATCTCCGTTTTCGAGTTTGAAGTTTTGTTATCCAATTTCACAATTTTCAAAATGTATGCAATTGATGCATTTATTGAGAGAAATAGTCAGAATGTGCCGAAGTTGATAAATCTTGAAGATTATCATGGTTGGGCAACAAATTTTAGAGCATATATTGTTGACTTGGATAAACGGTTATGGTTACCGATTTCAAATGAATATCGGTATCCAACAACTTTTGGTGGTCAGTGTAAGATGAGATGGAATTTTTCAATTGAAGAAAAGGAATCATACGATCAAAATGAAAAGGCCAAAGCACTTGTTCGGTTAGCTTTGCCTATAACTCTTAGAAACCAAGTCAGAGATTATGGAAACGCAAAGCTGATATGGGATTTTGTAAAGAAACAGTGTGAAGAACATATGTCTACAATTACTCAGAAAACGGTTGATCAAGAGTTGAAGTTTAAAGGTAAAATTGAAGAATTAGAGAAAAAGAAGCGAAGTTATCTAAAGAGAATGGTGCTCTGAGAAAGGAATTGGAGGAATGGAAAAATAAAATTCATGATGGTTACGAAGCAAAAATTCAAAAGAGTGCATCTTCCTCGTGTACAACGTGTACTGATTTTGTTAAAATTAAGGAAGATTGGTTGAAAGAAAAAGAAGTGTTAATTGAAGAATGCAATAAAGCTAAAGCTAATGAAAAGGAAGTTGTTGAAGATTTTGATGCTTTATTTGCAAAATGTTATCCTCTTCAACAGAAATATGAAAATGTTAATAAAATTGCTGTCGAAACTGCTGACAGAGTAATTCAACTTCAGGAGGAACTCACAAAGTTACGTGATGAAAAATGTGAGGTTCAAAGCCAAAAAGACATTTTGAAACAAGATGTTGCGTATTATAAGAAACAGGTAGAGAAGGTTACTGCAGAAGTTCTTGCTGGATGTGATAGAATGTATAGTCAAAAGCTTAAGTATAACGAGTTGTCTGAGCAATTTATTGCTTCTCAAAAGGAGTTACTTGAAGCTAATACAAAGGTTTCTGAGATAAATATTAAAATGCTTGATCTTCAAAGAAAACTTGAGAATTGCAATACATCAAGTGTGTTTCAGAATTATCTGTATCATATGGAACGAGATGGCAAACCAAGTAAAGATGTTGATATCATGCAGTTCATGATCAAGTGATTGATCTGAAAAATCCATCTAATGATGATTTAAGTCAATAGTTGCAAGATTTTCCTGAAGGCGATGGTGTTAAGTCTGGAAAAGCACAAAAGTCAAAGACTAAGAAGAATAAAAAGGGGGTTGATTATTGCAAAGGATTGAAGTTTGATTCCAAGTCTACATTTCTTGATAAAGAAAAGATTTTTGAAGGGAATCCAGGTCATGTGAAGATTCCTGATTTTTCTGATATTGTGATTGATGAATCTTTACTAAATAAGGAAGTTGGTGTTAAAGCTATCAAAGATGAATTTTCTCGTCTAGCTTCACAAGGGCATTCTTTGAAAGAACATCCTAAGCAGAAGAATAGTGGTTTGGGATATGAAGAAAAAGAAGTTCCGATTAATGATTCCAACAAGAAGAAGTTGAAAGATGAGCAGAAACAGAAACAGAAGGTGTCTACAGAGAAGAAGACTCAGTTTTGGAAGAAGAAAGTATCTTCACCATCTGCAGATGAAAAGATTTCTTCTGAAGAGTCTTCTTGCATATTTGATGCTACACCACAAGGCGGTAAAAATTCAGATTCATTTTATTCTGCTAATTCTAACAGGTTTTATCATCAAGATAAATTCTTTGGTTATGGAGATGATTCTGGTTTTTATGATTCTCCAAAATGTTTTCCAAAATTTCAGAAACCAAAGCAAATTAAACCTGTGATTTCAAAGTTTATGATGGATGGTCGACTGATCAGTTTGGAAAACCGATTTCAAACACTAAAACTAATCATCGACTGTGTTATGTTTGTCGTGAGAAGTGTCATTATGCAAATAATTGTCCTACGACAACTAACAATTCATCATCAAATGCCAAACATACAAAGTATGTAGATCCTGATGGCATTATTTTTAGTGAACCAATGCCCAACACTACATTTTTCTGGAAAAATAAGCTTAACACAGACACGTTGGGTAGTAGTTCTGATTGTCACTCATCAGTTGACAAAGGTTCACTAGAAATGTTAAAACCAAAACAGGAATGGAGACCAAAGGTTGTCTTAACAGCCAACACTGATTTTGTTGAAGACACTGGACGACCTATCTCCAATGTGGATGAGGGTCGGGGTTTTACAAACTTGTTATTTTCCAGTGTGTGCAGGTATTTCAAGAAGACCTGTTAGTGATTGAAAGATTACTGACAGTGGAATACTTGTGGTTGATTTAAGTTAAAATGCATCGTTCCTATCTTTGAAATACAAATTTTTACAAAAATCATTTTAAAAAATGTGTCAAGTGCTGATTGATCATTTTCATGTTTGTTTTTCATTTTCTTTCGTTCATATTTTTAGGGGGAGAAAATTTGAAAATTAAAAAAAATCGTGTTTGTTTTAAATTTTAGGGGGAGAAATTGGAAAATATAAAAAATGAAATGAAAAGTTGAGAAATTGATCCGACAAAAGAGAGAAATGATGGTAAATCAGCATATACGTTATCTGCCATGGATAGATTAAGTCTAAAGGCTATAGGTACTTGCGTAATCTGTGAATATGCATGACTAATCTGATATCTGCAAGTAAGATATAAACATAAAGCTTGCATGATGATCTTTGGTTATTTGCTACTTGATGAATGTTGTCTGATGATTCAAAAAATAGAATAAAGAGATATCCTGATGAATGCATGTTTTCATTTTGAAAGATTTAAACTTGTTTGATTTTCTTTATTTTGTCAAACGATCGGACTTTCTCTGCGTATCGAAAGATCGACCTGATCGTTGTTCGTTTGACATTCTGCTTTATTTTTCTTGGTGTTTCGTATAATTCATCGGGCTTTCTCTGCGTATACGGGAGTATCGACTTGATTGCTGTTGAATTATACAACTTCAACTTGTTTTGCTTTCTTATTTTCTCAAATACTTGGGCTTTCTCTACGTGTCCACAAGACCGACCTGATTGCTAGGTATTTGAGGTTCTGCTCTATTTTTGCATGACTCATCAAGGATGATTAAATCTCAAAGAAAGTTGTTTCTATAATAAATATGATGATTTGCTAGTATTTCTGATAGAGTGGAGGCCGAGTTATCAGTGCATGATAAAAATTACCTTAAGCATATCTGAAAACGATAGAAAATGATTCGTGCATGATGAAATAAACATAATGGTTGTATTTGCGATTATCTTGGCTTGCATGCTGACTAAGACCGAAATTGAAATGTGCTAGATGCGTTATGTCTGATATGATCTCGTTTCGTGATCTTTCTCGCAAAATACCCAAAATAGAGTCTAAATTTCGTATTGCACTTTATTTTTTCATTTCAGAAAAATCAAAAAAGATTTTTTGTGTGTTTTAGTATAAACTTTATAAAAGCCAAAAAGATTTTCTTTCTTGTTTGCTTTCGACCGATCAAAACAAGATACGAAAAAACATTTTCAAATCATATATCTTGGATTCTCCAAGAGAAGTTTTGCGCCAAGATTAACTTATGTTGGCTATAAAAATGGAAAACCGCGTTTCTGTCTTCTGAAATTGCAGGTTGTGTGCTGTCAAGACTCAAGCATGGTAAAAGGGGGAGTATGAAGTATTTTTCACAAGGGGATCTTGAAGTTCAAAAATTGATTGAAGAATGATCCAGCCATGCAAGCTCTATAGCTGACAAGAAATTTCAAGTTAAAGATCAGATGCAGCGATGCTGAAGATTGAAGACTGAAGTTTAGTTAGCATAGCTACATTACACGTTAAGGGGCAGTTTGTTAGAGCATATTCCTGTGCTACAATGTGTCTCGTGTAATGTGTCTAAGTGAGCATGTATATGAGTCCAAGGAGCAGCGTACCAGTTGGTACGCCGTATCAAATGGTACGCACGTACCAATGGTACGGAGGTGGTACGCAGCTCAGTTAGTGTCACCTATAAATAGGTTGACTAGCTTAGCATGTTAGAACCTCTGATCATATCATCTCCACTAAGTGTGTGTTTCTAAGGGTGTTCTAGAGAGAGAAACCAAAGCTTTGTAATTGTTCTCTTTGTGAAATCAATAAAACAAAGCTTATTTACATTCTCGTGCACTAGATCGATCGGTTCATCCAGTAGTAAGATCGTTACTGTGTTTTACACCCTTTATCTTTATGACTCATCGACCATTCTTACACAGGTTTCTACTACCCGCAGGCCTAGTTACATTGCCCATAAGACTTATCATTACTTAATAATGGTAGCTTAACAAGTCATCATTGTTATAACACCTCTTGACATTAACTACCAAATAGGTTCTTTCTTTCCTCCACTTAATATCAAACATATCAAATTGACATGTTTTGTGTGAGGACCAGATTTGAGCACAAGTATATCATATGATTCATCACACAAGTGCGGAAATCATGTCTGATGGTCGATTTCGGCTGAATCTTCATCAATGCTTTCCCATTGATGATTTCTAAAGCTCAAGAACACATACTACACCAAGAACACACACACACAAAATGCTCTCATTAGAATTAATCTCGGAGTGGCATACCCAATAGGGTTTTCTCATTTAGATTTATACTACTAGAGAGCATAGGACAAAAAGAAATGTTTGACACAACAATCATTACATATAATTCAGCAATAAATATTCCATCAGACTGACAAGTTCGCTAAGCATATGTTCAAGTTCGCTAGGAATTAACAAGCCTGTTAACCAAGTTCACTAAGCATTAACAAGTTCGCTAAGCACAAAAAACTCCTCTAATAAGTTTGCTAAGCACAAACAAGCCCGCTAACAAGTTCGCTAAGCACAAACAAGTCCGCCAACAAGTTCGCTAACAACAAGAACAAATCTGCTAAGTATATAAAGAAGTCCACTAGGAACAAGTCAAGCTCGCTAAGACATATATAGATAAATCAAACAAGTTCGCTAAATAGAAAACAAGTCTGCTAAGAAGAATTACAAGTTCGCTAAAGTAAACATAGAATTTCACTAAGTACAAACTTGAATTCTAATACAAAACTAAGTCTCTATTCTAGTAAGTTCATTGAGAGGTCTTCACCAGCAATACTCAACGGTGAATGGTTTGTGTTGCCAACAACCAATACAGGTTCCAACAATTTCCACCCTTGTTGGCAATGCAAACACTTTGAGCTTTAAGCCACCTGACCGAGCAACTTGAGCAGAATTCTCCAGTTTTCTCTTGTAGTTTCTTTGTCCTTATCGGAGAGTACAGTAAGTCCAAGATCGTACAACCTCCAAAGATCTTGCCATACAAGCTTCTTCAGGTCATTGTAGTTATTCAGCTCGACCAATCTCTTTGAACCTTCCAGAATGGCACTTGATCCATTGTCTTCTACCAACCAGCAAGTTGCAGTCCTTAACACTTCCTTATCAAGAGTAAACTTACCTATATTTGAAAGTTTAGTACACCACCAATTCAAAAACATTGAGTAGTAATTGGCGTCGTAGCATTCATATGGTCTAAAATGGTCCGCATCTTCTGATAATAGATCTGCTTCAGATAGGATCTTGAGAGAAGTCGGAGTTCAATTGCTACAAAAAGTCTGATAGTTTCAGCTCCAACTCTCTTAATCACCAATTCATTTGTCCTTCCACTATAATACCTGCTGATCATAGGAAAATTCTTCTAATTTCCTAAAATTGTCTTCACTTTTAGCTTCGTTCCAATTTCTTTAAACATACCTCGATGAGGGGCATTGAGACGTCTTTTCTCTGCACGTATCTGAGCTTTCTTCTCTTCTTCAGGAGCTTTTAGGTTCTTCTTGAATTCGTAAGCAGCACCGATTAGTGAAGCGGCATTCAAACCCTTTTCATGGTTGGTGTGGTTCACTAGATCAAGGTATTACTGATTGTGTGGGCTATCATATTATCAATGCATGCTAAATCATACCTTAACATATCAGAAAGCTGGAAAAATTGATCTGCCCAAACTGAAATAATCTGAAAAGTTGTATTTGCTGCCAACTTGACTTGTATGTTGATTAAAATTGAAATTGAAGTGTGTCTGATGCACATTAGATGATATGATCTCGTGTCTGGATCTTTCTCGCAAAAACATTTAAGTTATATTAGTCCTTAATTCGGTTATTTCATTTCTGTTTGGTTTATTACTTGAATATATGAAAATCACAAAAAGATTTTAGGCATGTTTTAGTATAATTTTGTAAAAATTCAAAAAGATTTTTGATGTGTTTGAAGAATTTTACAAAAATAAAAAAGATTTTGATTCTGTTTTATTTTCGATCAACCGTTACTGAAAAATTCAAAATTATGCCGGGAACAACCAAACGGATTTGTTTTCAGAAAACTCATCATTGAATTGAACGAAGTTTGAAGCAAATTGACAATTTTTAAACTTTCGGAGTTCAATTTGAAGATTCATCAAAATCAAGGGTTTAATTTGAAATTTTTTGAAAAAGTCCAAACCTGAAGTTCGGACGTCCGAACCTTGAGTTCGGAGGGTCCGAAGTCCAAATTCGGACAAGGCTTGGAGGCGCCAAAGGTGGAGTTCGGAGAACATTCGATGGGACTGTTGGTCCGAAAGAGACGTTCGGAGGGAGTTCGGAGGTCCGAACCTCACAACTTATAAATAGTCCGAATTTGAGGTTCGGAGTTCATAATCTCCTGTTTACTCCGAACTGGCACCGAACTGCTGCCCAATTTTCGAATTTTCAATTTACGTCTTGTTTGGACTTTTTAGAGACTTGTTCTAGGTAGGTTTAATGATTCCAAGTGCGATGGTGTTATTAGATTTAGTTTTCATTCCTGTTTGTGGGTTTTTTGTTCGAAAAACCGTTCAGACTGTTTCAGGTTCCTAGATCTGAAAATAAACTACTTAAAACTTTTTTTTAGAAGATAAAAATGGTTCCTATGTGTTTGTCATCAAAAACCGACCAAGGGTGTCAATTTTTGTGGTTTGATTTGCTTTAGATCACTGATTTTGAAATTCAAACTCTTCGGAGTTCGTCAGGCTCCGAACTTGGAGTTCGGACGAGGCTCGGACGGAGTTCGGCGGGTTAACATTTTTTGATTAAAAAGTTGTTTATTTACGCAAATGACAACGAACTGACGAAATTGGTGATTATATCTGTTAATAACATGGAATTTAATGAATGTTTTATCTTATGTGTTTTCAGGTATGGCAAACGAACTGAAGATCGGTGATAAAGACAACATTTGTGCGCATATTGGTGTTGCACGAGGCAAGCTTGATAAATTTGGAGGATCCGGGATATTTGAGTTTCTGAGACGATCAAGGATTTACTATGCAATCACTCAACCTTATGATGTATATCGTGATATCATTATGGAGTTCTGGAGTACTGCGCGGACGATTACTGATGCTCCAATCAGAATTGTTGCAACTGTTCAGGGTCGATCAGTTGAAGTCACTGAAGCGGATATTCGCAGGGTTCTGAAGTTGGAAACTGATACAACAACTACACCTTTGGAATTTTCACCTGAATATAACGTGGCGTTTCTGAAGCGAATTTGGTACACCGATGATCCAAGTAAAGAATGGGTCTACAAATCTTCGCTGAGCGTTCCATACAAATACTTGGCGCATGTCTTGTTGGTATGTCTGGGGCACAAAATATCCGGGCACGATGAAGTTCAACAAACAATGTTGTCTTTAATAAATGCTTTGGTGATGAACCGACCATATAATGTTGCTGAGTTGATCTTTTATTACATGAGAGATAACCTAACTCAAAGGCAAAAGAAAGCAGCTATCTATCCAAGATTTCTTCAGATGATCATTAATGACCGGTATCCTGATTTGGTGAATCTTGAAACACAAAAGATGGAACTGAAACACATGACAGAAGCAAGTGTGGGTGCTCTGGCGTCTTATCAAAAGAAGGCACCAGAATTTCAGCCGAAATTGAAGCGCCTAATTGGTTATTTAATGAATGTTGATTACGTGGCACCAGCACATGGTGCACCTCGTCATGTAGAAGGTAGTGATTCAGAGGAACTTGATTACAGTTGGATCGTGGAACAAAATCAAAATCCACAACAAGGAATGGTGAAAAGACCTAAACGACAAATTCCAGTAGTACAGGAACCAGTAAATCTAGTGCCTGAACCTGTTGTCTCTCAACCACCAGTTTCGGAACCGGTGGTCTCAGCACACGAAGTTCCTGTATCTGTCAATGTGACTGAGACACCTGCGGTGAATACCCTGGAAGATGAATCTGATGATGATGAGGAGATTATGAATGTTGGGGCTGACTCCGAAGACTTGTCTGACACAAACAATACGTATGTGCGTGTCTTGATCAACTCTAAATATGTGAAGCTCAGAAAAGGTAGCGATGAACATTTCGCGTACCGAATCAGCCAAGACAAGAGCAACGATCGCTATAAGGATCGTGTGTACGACAATGTAGCATCATCTGAGTCCGCTGAAGATTATATCCCTGACACCGATGTAGTTCATGGAAAAGGAAAGCAGAAAGCTTATGTTTCTTCATAATAGAGGAAGAAGTCGATTGCTGGTGGAAGAGGTAAAAGGCAGAAAGATCTACAGTATATTCTAAAGACTTGTTCTGGTGTATCTTCATCAACTAGTCTAGCCAAGTCTCTGCCAGAAGTGTCTATAACTGTTTAGACTTCGGCGTCTGATGTTCAGTTTGACTTAGATCTCAAGAATGCCAACAGATCAACAACTGTTAGCACAGCACCTTCAGCAAGTGCTGGTGCCCAGTTTGTGAATCAGCCGATGGGTTTAACTCCCACAACTCCGGTGTTTTCTACAGCAACAGTCGCTGCAGCCTCTTCACATTCTACACCAGAGGTTAATTTCAGCTTTGAACAAGGCTCTGTGTCATTCTCCCAAGCCAGTATTCTTCAAAGTGCGTTAAATGATCAACAGTCTCAAATTGATGTGTTGAAGATTAAGACTGAGGAGCAAGAGAAGATGATTACTGAGATCCGTACAAGTAATGATGAATTAAGAGATCAAAATCAATCTCAAAATCAATAGATCACTGTCTTGCAGAGTCGGGACTTAGCCAAAGATCAAGAGATTATGCGGTTGAGCAGATCTAGTCAGACTCGAATCAAATTGCTTCTCGAAATGGATGAGCAAATAAAGTTCTTGATGAAGAAATTTAAAGCTCAGGGGGAGATTGGAGATAGTTTGAGTTGTAATGAAGATCCGATGAGATATCTGAATGATGATCCCGATCAAGATGATCCTGAAGGGAATGTTGGTGGAGGATCAGGCCCGACCGGAACCACTGGTTTGGGTGCTAGGAAATCTACTTCACAGGGGGAGAAAGATTCTTGAGAAGCAGTGCCGATTACGTCAATTCCATCTACTCAAGCGGCAACGAGTCTGGGTGAATTCGAACAGATGTTGTAGACGCTCGAAGAGGGTGAATTTGTTGGTGATCTGACGGTGGAACAGTTGCAAGTTGTGTTTGATCTGAATGATAAAGAAATGAGAAAAGCTTCTGAATCAACACCAAGGAAATATGAATCATCTGAATCGAATCGAATGAAGATGTTGAAAATATATTTTAGGAGGAAGTTCAGGTATAAGAAATTACTGAAGAAGAATATCCAGACTTATACTCAAATTTCAATAACAATCAGTCTGGTGATGAGTTTGAAGTGTTTCCTAAGGAAAAAGGTGCTGAAGCTCAAGAAATATTAAAGAAGAAAGAAGCAGAGAAGCCTGAAGATCTGGTTGCTAAAGATGTTAAGGAACAAGAACAACGTTGGGCATTTGATGAATTTATGAAGACGTTTCATGCCAACTATGTTCCTCCTGTGAAGCCAATTAAGCAAAGATCGTTTGTTAAGTTCAAGGGTCAAGCTTCAGGTGATATAATCAGCTGGATGTATTCTGACAGTTTGAAGTGCTACGGGATTAAACGTCAATAAGCAATCCAGTACTTCAAATGTGCCAGAGATTTTAGTAGTATGCCAGTTTGGGATATTCGTGATCTGACCCGGAATCCTTTGTGCAATTATGGCACTGATTGGAAGGGTTTACATTTCAAGAGTATTATTGAGAGGGAATACCGAGATGAGTTTCAATTCTTGGATCCTTAGAAACCCAAAAGGCGTCGATCCCGAACAAGAATTGATGAAAGAACTGGTAAGAAGCTGATAATCCTGGTCTTCAAGAAGAAACCTGATGTGATGAAGAAGATACCACTGATGAAAATAGAGCTTGATTTCATCAAGGATTTGAGGTGGTGGTACTATAACGAGAAGACTGGTGAGGATGTGATTGTGCTGAAAGAACAGAACCGAGTGGTGAAGATTTATGACCCGATGTGGATGATCAATCTGTCCAAAGCTGATATAGGTGAGCTTTATTACAATCCAATCCTGTATCATCCTGATTATATGGATCAGGCATTGCAGTTCCAGAGGGTGATAAGTATTTGTTTTTCGTTTAACATCTATGCCGGACATAATCATGAGATGGTCTGGAAGGGAGATGAGGCTACTGAAGTACAAGGTTGATAAAGAACGTTCTAATTGTTGCCAATAGGGAGTTTGTTGATACATTATTGGCAACGAGCTGGATCAGACAAAGCGTTGAAGACTTGAAGATTACAACCTAGTTTGTTGTCTATATATAGGTTATAGCTTTGTCTTTGTAACTAGTTTTTCACTAGAATTTTGAGCGAGTGTTAAGCAATTGTGTGTTTTGTGTTCTGATTCTATCTGTAATCTGTTATGATATTAATGAGAGATTGAGCATGGTTATTTACACTGTTTGTTCTCGTTTCTATTACACAATTGATGTCGAACTAAGCCGATCCAGACGCTCCAACATTTTCACTCCGGCATTGATCACAAAGGCTCTTCCTCTAGCCTGGTTAGCATCTTTGTTCTTCGCCTTTGGGTAGTCTTTCTTGTAGTGTCCGACGGCTCCGCAGCCGTAGCAGGTGCGCTTTGGACAATCGCGTGCTACATGTCCTTTGACCTTGCAGATATTGTAGTAAACATTTCCACAATCGAGGGTGTGGTGAAGGTTACACTTGTTGCACAGGGGTGCACCACTGGTATAACTAGTTTTTCGGACAGCGTGAGTAGTGTTTGTAGTAGCATAGACCTTCACCGGTCCGGCTTCCTTAGCAGGGGTCTTCTCATCACGATTCTTCCAGAATCCTCGCTTCCGCTTGTTGTCAGGTTTTGTAGAAGCATATCCCCATGCTATGAGTGTCTCGTGTATTGTATCTATGTGAGCATGTCTGAGTATGAGTTGTGGTAGAAATGTCTTCAGTGGCATACCACATGGTCCGGCGGACCATGTGGTCCGGCGTACCAGTTTGGTACGCTGGGTGGTTAGTCACTTAGTATAAATAGGTAGTGTTAGAATGAGAGCTTAACAACTTCTGAATACTTCTGTCGTTTCTACACTTTCTGTGTGTGTTTCTAGAGAGAGAAACTAGAGAGAATTCTTTGTAATCTTCAAGTGATTCAATAAGAAATCTCTTATTTACATCTCGTGTTCATTACATTGATCAAAGCATGCAGTAGTAAGATCGTTTCTCGTTTCTACAAGTGGTATCAGAGCTACTGGTTGCTCTATTGCTGTGTTTTTGATCAATTTTCGGATTTTTAGAGAGAGAAAGTTTGGGTTTCTTCACGTTTTCATCAAATTCTTCCAATTCCGAGTGTTTCTGAGATGAAAAATGATTTCTAAGTGTTTCTGGAGTGATTTCGCACCTCACTGAATCAAATTCAAGCTTCAAAAGTCGCAAAATAAAAAAATCATTCGATTACAGCTTGGTCCGCAGGTCGAAATTCTGGTCCGCCGGATGAATTTTCTGGTCCGCTAGTTGGTCCGCCTGTGTATCTTCATCGAAGATCTGATCCTCTGCTCTGGTCCGCGAAGGCAATCTTCATAATTATGATCCGTGGCAGTTTCAGCGTACCATCTGATCCGCGGCAGTTATTTCAGCGTACCATATGGTCCGCTGGTTGTAATCTGATCCGCTGGTTAATCTGATCCGGAAGTGGTCCGCAAGTACAAATCTGGTCCGCCTGTTTGATTTGGTCCGGAATTGGTTCTTTGATTTTGATTTGGTCCGCTGGCAGAAAAGTGACCTTCACTAAAACTGACGTAACTTGCAAACCGTTAAGAGTTACGGAACCTAATACCAGTCAAAATGTTCGTCTCGACGAGATCTAGGACATGTACCTGCCTATGGCCAGTACCGTCCAGTTTTGATCCCCAAAATCCGCTTGGAAGACCTTCGTTTTTGAGTTCGAAGTTTTTGAAGTATTATTTTCGGTGAAAAATGTCTGATTTTCAAGCATTTGCGGCTATGCAAAGCACGGTACAAGCTATGCTCAATTTTGATAATGAAATAGGAACAAGTCAGAAAGTTCCTAAGCTGTTAAAATTGGAAGATTATCAAAATTGGAAACAACGTTTTTCTGCATACATCAGCACAAAGATATTGATTTATGGATTCCAATTCAAAAGTTGTATGTACGTCCAACTGCAGATGGAGAGTATAAAGAAATTCAAGATTTTGATAAGGATGAAAGAAAAAGTTATGAGTTGAACAAAAAGTTTATGGTTATCTTACCATTGCTTTACCTACCGAGTTGTTGCATCAATTCAGCACTTGCAAGAAAGCTAAACAGTTGTGGGATGTTTTATCTACTCGATGTGAAGGTAATGATCAATATAAGAAGAGTAGACGAAAAGTGTTGAACAAGGAATTTGAAAATTTTGAACATTATGAAAAAGAAAATATTTCTGCTCTTGTTTCAAGGTTTTCACATCTGATTAGTGAGCTGAAAGTGGTTAAAATTGAAAAGACTGAGGAGGAATTGAAAGAGAAATTGATGGAAGCATTACCGGAAAAGTGGGAAAACTATGTATTATTGTTTACTCATGATAAAGAATATTTTGCATTATCATTTCATGATTTGACCGGAAAGCTTCATGCTAGAGAGATGGAAATGATGACATCAAATAAGTCAACTGCTCAATTCCAAAATCCTGAAGTGTATCATGGTCAAAATTCTGCAAGTATCAATGCAAAGTCTAAATCTTTTGGTGTTAATTCATCAAATCCACCTCAAACAGCTTTTGTTGCTGGTCATGATTCAGGAAACGCTGCAAATTCATCAAGAGGGTGTAACTTCACTATTTCTAATAATTCGAGTCAGACTTCATTTTCTGCAAAAACACCAGATGAGCATGTAGCATTAATTTCAGCTTTGTTATCTTCATATTATGGATTGCTGAATGGTGGTTTGACAACATCTAATTTGATTGGAGAAGATTTTGATCAGATTGATCCAGATAACCTTGAACAAATGGACATTAATTGGCAACTTGCAATGTTAGCCCAAAGACTTAAAAGATTCAAGAAAAAAACTGGATTTCAAAGTTTTAATCCAAATGGCAAGGTTGGCATAGACAAATCAAAGGTAAAATGTTTCAAATGTTCTAATTTTGGTCATTTTGCTCGTGAGTGTTCAAAATCAAATACTTCTTCATCAAAGTCTCCAACAGCTTTGGTGTCTCAAGTAGATAAACAATATGATTGGGGACACACTTCTGATCCAATTGCTTTAACTGCTGTTGTTTCTGAGTCCAATGAAGGTTATGATTGGGATGCTGATGTACTTGAAGCATTTGAAAAAGCACGAACATCAAATAAAGGCTATGATTGGGCTACTGATGAAATTAATGATGAGTCTGCATGGACTGGTTCATCTGCGATGATTGCTCAAATTGTTCATAGTGATAATGAAGAAGAAGTAATTGATTCTGAATCTGAAATAAGTGGTTCTGGAAATAGTGTTTCTTCAAGTGGAAATAGTGGCTATGAATTGGTTTGTGAGTTCTGTTCTCAAAAAGACAAGAAGATTTCAGAATTAATAAAGGAAAATGAATTGTTGATTGAGGAGAATAAAAGAAGGTTTGAAGTTGTAACAACTGAAAAGCAAAATTTAGAAGCTCTAATTCAAGAATTTTCTTCTCAGAAAGAAAAGTTTTCAGATTCACAAGCAGAGATTCTTGAGAAAGAATCAAAATTTCAAAGTGTTAAACAAGAGTTTGAACAGAAAGTTACAAAATTATCTGAAGAAAAGGATGAATTAGTCCAAGAAGTGAAAAAATGGAAAGATGAAGCTGAGAATACTGCAAAAGATTTTCAAAATCTTTTTGATAAATCAAAGTCCAGACTTGATACTCTTACTAAACTTTCTGCTGATCAAGCTACTAAGATTCAATCTTATCAGACTGATATGGAAAAGTTACTTGATGAGAAGAGGGAGTTGGTTAGAGTGAACAAGTTGCAAAATGCAAATTTGGATATTCAGAAAAGAAATGAAGATAAACTCGAGAAGGAATTGTTGGCTGGACTAGATGAGTTAAGATTGCAAAAGTATGAAGCTAATAAAGTGGCAAAGAAGCTCATTGCAACAGAAAAAGAGTTGGGTGAAGCTCATCAAAGAATTTCTGAATTAAAGATTGAAGTCATTGATTCAAAACGTCTTTTGAACAATGTTACTAATTCACAATCTTTTACAAGTTTCTTGGCAAAGGATGAGAATTTTGAAAGGATGTTCAACAAAACTGTGTCACCACCAGGAAGTCTCAAAGAAGGCATTCATGATTTGAAAGACAAGGTTGAGACTGGTGATTATTCTGAATTTGTTAGTTCTAAATTGGTTGAAGGAAAGAAAGTGGAAAAAGGTAAGAGTACTGAAAATTCTGAAGCTCAAAAGAGTGTGTCTGGTTCTTCGTCTACAGACAAAGAGAAATCAGCAAGTTCAAACACTGACATTGATGAAACAATTGTTGATGCTCCAAAAGATCTCAAAAAAGTTAAAGCTGAATTTTCTAGGTTGGCAAAGAATGGGCATAAATCTACTGGAATGGGAGAGAAAGGTTCAGGAAAGAGTGTTGGTTTGGGATTTGAAGGAAAAGCTGCTCACGGTGGTAGTTCAAAAGTTTCAAAACAACAACAACTGAAAAGAGTCAATGTGAAGCAAGTAAAGAAAGATGTCTTCAAAGCTGAGAAGGTTCGACCCGAGAGGTTCTACAAACTCAAGGGTCGGAACAAATATTTTCTGATAAAGAATTCCCGCTGCACTACGTGGATGTTCAGAAAGTTGCTGAAGTATTTGTGAAGACTACTGATCCGAGGAACAAGAAGAATCAATTTGCAAAATTTTCTTCTGGAGGATCAAATTCTACTCCAAATAGCCCGACTTCTAAATGGGTTCATGATCATCGATTTCAGGTATTTGATAATTTTTATGATTATTTTGGAGATGAATATGTTTGTGAAGCTTTGCAGATTCCCAAAAGGCGAAATGTAAACAATCGCTTGTGTTATAATTGTCGACAAAAAGGGCATATGGCACAAGAATTTCCAGTTTCTGCTGATTCTAGTTCAAAAAGAGGACAGGTTCCATTTGTTGGTAAAGCTGCCAAACAACGATTTATTGATGAATATGGCAGAGTATTTGATGAATACCCACAACCTACATTTTTCAAAACCCAAGGAAGATTTATTCCTCGTTTTCAAACTGTTCCAATTGTAGGTTGTTCGTCACAATCGAATGTGACAGGTTCATCAGATACTGATTTACCAAAACTACAATCCTGGAAACCTAAAGTGGTTTCAAAACAAAATCAAGATACTGGTCGACCAGAAGTGATCCGCTTCGGGTCATTTATAAACTGATATGTTTGACCAGTGTGTAGGTACTTTTAGAAGACCTATCGGTGATTAAAAAGTTGCTGATGGAGGAGTATTCTGCTGATTTAAGTTAAATTTCATGTGATAACAATTTCAAAACTGAATTTTTTTCTGAAAGCTAAACCTGACAGGTATCCATGTCGAAAGGTCAATTTTCTTTCTTTTTACATTCCGTATGTAGTTTAGGGGGAGAAAATTGAAAAACCAAAAATAGCGTCTTTGTGTTTTTGTTTGTGTTAAAATGAAAATCCAAAAATAGAGTTTTCATTTTAAGGGGGAGAAAAATGGAGAAATACAAAAACATTGAAAAACAGAAAATACAAAAACATTAAAAAATGAGAAATTGTATCCGACATAATTGGGAAATGATGGTACATTGGCTTACGTGTCTGGCTCATGGATAAACTAGATGAAAAAGCCATAAGATCATTGCTCGATGTGCTTGGTAGGCTCGGCATTAAATCAGAAAGTATTCAGATGTGATAAACACGTTAAATAATAATGCTTGACCATGTGGACAACATCTTGATGCATGTCTCGTGATATCAAGGAAAAGATATGTGAAAAAGAAAATGAGAAGTCACTGTGTATACATGTGTTCATTTTGCAAAGATTTAAACTTGTTTGATTTTCTTTATTTTGTCAAACGATCGGACTTTCTCTGCGTATTGAAATATCGACCTGATTGTCGTTCGTTTGACGTTCTGCTTTATTATCTTTGGTGTTTCGTATAACTCATCGGACTTTCTCTGCGTGTACGGAAGTACCGACCTGATTATTGTTGGGTTATACAATTTCAACTTGTTTTATTTTCTTATTTTGTTAAATCCGAGGCCTTATCTGCGTATCGAAAGATCGACCTTAAGGTAGACGATTTAACGTTCTTATTTCTTTTTGCATGGAACACAGTTGACTAAATCATGAATACAATCATTATGTGATTAAATCACAGATGAAATCACAAAGTGTGATATAAAAGCAAAAACATATCTGAGTATGTCTGATAGCGTGGGGTACACTGGTCAAAGCAAATCAAATCAATACAATAACATATCCAGATGTTATGAGTATGATTTTGCCTGAGTTTAAGATGGACAAATTATACCAGTAATCGACATGACTTATGTGCTGAAATAATTGAAATTGAAGTGTTGTTCAGCATGTTATGTTCAATATGATCCCAAGTTGTGATCTTTCTCGCAAAAGACAAAAAAAAAATAGTGTTTGGTTCTGTATTGCATTTATGTTTCATATCTGAAAAGTTCAAAAAGATTTTAGGTGTGTTTTGGCATAAACTTAGAAAAATCAAAAAGATTTTCAGAGTGTTTTGATTTAAAGTTTCAAAAAGCCAAAAAGATTTTGCTTCTTATTTGTTTTCGACTGATTGACATGTGATACGAAATCAAATCTCAACACTATATCTTGGATTCTCAAAGAGAAGTTTTGCACCAAGATTAAATTAATTTTCAAAAGAAAAAGGAAACCGCGTTTCTATCTTCTGAAATTGCAGGTTATATGTGTCAAGACTCAAGCATGGTGAAAGGGGGAGTATGTTTTAACTTTCACAAGTGGATCTTGAAGTTTCAAGATGATTCAAGAGTGATTCAGCCATGCAAGCTCTATTTCTGACAAGATTTCAAGTCAAAGATCGGATGTAGCAATGTTGAAGACTGAAGACTGAAGTTTAGTTAGAAAATAGATACACTACACGTTAAGGGGGAGTTTGTAGAAGCATATCCCTATGCTATGAGTGTCTCGTGTATTGTATCTATGTGAGCATGTCTGAGTATGAGTTGTGGTAGAAATGTCTTCAGTGGCATACCACATGGTCCGGCGGACCATGTGGTCCGACGTACCAGTTTGGTACGCTGGGTGGTTAGTCACTTAGTATAAAAAGTGTGACATCCGAGAATTCCAAGGTTAACTTCCGTTAGACAATCTCCGTTAGTTACGTTATAAGAATTAACTTAGTAACCAATGCTTAACTAGGCCGAATACGTCCACGACCTTTGGTTGATCACCAAACCCGTCCACATGTGTTTATTTATTTATTTATTTATTTATTACCGCTATGTGGAATTATGGCAACGTGATTTAAATGCATGATTGTTATCAAAAGCATGACTATTTGTTTACTTGTTGAATTATGTGACAAATTGCTTAATTGTGTATTTACGTATTTATTATTATTAGCATGACAAATTGCTTAAATGTGTATTTATGTGATTAACCAAGTAATTAGGGTGTATGCATACATGTTAATCATGGGCTAATGATGGACTAATCATTGGGGCCCAAATCCCAATGAAAGCCCACCTAAGCCTTAATATATAAACCAAAAATAAACCCTAAACCCTCCCATTTGCATGCTCCACCACAAAACACACACACACACTCTCCATCCTCTCTCTCTCGTGAAACCAGCCACTTCTGGTCAGCCTTGAACCACCAAGGATCACCGTGATCTCAGCCTTGAAGATCATCCATCGAGCTTGGAAACCCAACCGTGAGTCCCATGAACTTTTATGCCTTTTCTTTGTGTTTTCTTAAAAAAGAATGTGTAAACCTTCATGGAATCGTTTGATCTTCTGATATGATGCTTAGGAATGTTAGATCTAGTATAAAGACTGAAACTTTACGTGTAAAATCATGCCATAATGAAGATTCATGCTAGTTAGGTCATTTTATGCTTAAAAGTGTTATTGGAGATTTGATGGTAAAATTCCATGTTTAAGGTGTTAAATTTGCTTGTTTAATGTTGGTAAATGTTTATGCATGCTAGATACTGAATTATATGAAGTATGGAAGCTGTTATACTGATTTTTGGTCAAATTTACGAGTTTTCTGCGACTAGCGAAACTGATAGATTCGTTGGGCGAAACTGTAGTTTCGCAAACTGTTTGAATATTCATCCAGCGACACTATACAGCGAAACTATAGTGTCGCCTGTGAAACTAAGTGTATTGCTCGAACGAAACTACCGAGCGAAACAACCATAGACTCCTGAACGAAAGTTCAAACCAGTTTCGATGCGAAACTAGATAGCGAAACTGTGTCATCAGTTTCGAGCGAAACTATCTAGCGAAACTGTGCCTTTTATGAACGAAAGTTCAAACCAGTTTCGAGCGAATCTATGCTAGCGAAACTGTGTCATCAGTTTCGAGCGAAACTAGCTAGCGAAACTGTGTCATCGGGTATTCCCTAGCGAAAGTGCTGCCCATGCATATAGCGAAACTGTGTAGCGAAACTGTGTAGCGAAACTGTGCCAGACCCAAAACCCAAACTTGTGCAACTTATTTGAATGTTATGCCATGACTTACATGATTATGCAATAATGAAACATGCTTTGATTTCTGGGTAATGTGAACCCTCGTTTATGATCAACCATCGGTGTCGTGTGTCGGTATGTCGAGTCGTAGTTTCAACGTGCTATGTTATGGGCCATAGTGACGTAGTTAAAGTTTAGACACAACCTAACACCTAAGACCTTAATGTGATTATTAGGTCTTCGTTAGCAATCATAATTGGATTATTTGAAGTGTAAGCTGAGCAACCTAAGGTGAGTTTCACTAACCCTTTAATTGTGAGCCCGTTTGGGTCACAACGAATTTACTTAATGGAAAACAACGCTGACACTTTGAGGTATTGCCAAATGGGATATCTGTTATGGAAGTTGGAGTGTTTTATGGGAAACACTTGCAACTGTCCATCCTTGGGGTTTCAAATGAAATCCGCAACCAACCACTTAATACTTAAACTCAATTGGGATTTCAAATGAAATCCGGAACAACCATTTTGACACTTAAACTCTTTTTAGGATTTCAAATGAAATCCAGAATAAACGGTTTTAATATGACTAGTGTAGGTTAAAGTCTAAACCAAATGATATCACATGATTTCTAAGGATGCCATATAACCTAAAAGTCCTCAACAATTTTAGTACCATTAATTTGCGAAGCGAGGGGATGTTGGGTAGGTCTACTGAGGGTTTGACAAACCCTGCCCCGCAGTACACAAATGTGTAGCCAACCGGTTGGAGGCCGAACGGAGTTCAATATCAGCCTATTTTAGTTGTGGGTCCCATGAGGAACACAACTGGAGGCACAAACCATCGGCAAATGCCGAACTCTGTTACGTCAGCTTTGGTACGAACTTCCTTAGTGCATGGAAACCGGATTAGCTACCCGCGATATCGGTTGACCGCTTTAATCTTTACTTAACTAGTGCATATTCGATAATTCAACACTTGGCATTGTTTTGCAAAACTATTACTTACTTATATGTTGATAAATACGCTTAAGAGACTGGGCCGCTGCATGACATGCCCACTGTGAACTCACCAACCGTTAGGTTGACACTTGTGTGGTTTTCACTTTTGCAAATCGCTGAGGAGTATCCACCGGAGGTTGGCATGGCACCCGAAGTTACTTATTTCTTTTGAACTTAAATTTGGGAGTTGAACAACAAGTTATGTTTTGTAATTTAAGCACGTGATTAGTGCTAAGATTCTCATGTTTCTTTTCCGCTGCAAATTTTTAAACTGTTTTATGATGAATGTTTGGACTTTACTCTAATTCGTTTAGTATTTGTAACTAATGGTTGTGGTCCTGGTTTGCTCGCACCCCTTAACGGTATAAACTCCGTTAGTGGTAAATTTGGGGGTGTGACAAATAGGTAGTGTTAGAATGAGAGCTTAACAACTTCTGAATACTTCTGTCATTTCTACACTTTCTGTGTGTGTTTCTAGAGAGAGAAACTAGAGAGAATTCTTTGTAATCTTCAAGTGATTCAGTAAGAAATCTCTTATTCACATCTCGTGTTCATTACATTGATCAAAGCATGCAGTAGTAAGATCGTTTCTTGTTTCTACAGGTTTCTTGCTCAAAGAGGGAGTGGTACCAGCATCAGGGGATTTATTCTCAGACTGTTTCTTGGCAAGGTTCACACCTTAACGATTAGTTTGATTAACAAGGTTTTGTGCTAGGCGCACACCATCTTGAATAGTCTGAGGGTTCGAGGAAAGGACATTCCCCTGGATGTGTGATGCAAGTCCCCAGATATACCGTTCAATTTTCTTTTACGGTGGAGTGACCATAGTCGGACAAAGATGAGCAAGCTCACGAAACCTCTTAGTATAGCCAACAACATCGGCTCCATTCATGGATAGGTTCCAGAACTTAGCTTCAAGTTTTTGGAGTTCTTCTCTAGGACAATACTCATCACGCAACAGTTGTTTCAGTTCATCCCATGTCATGGCATAGGCCAAGTCAGTTCCCATAGCATCAGAATGGGAGTTCCACCAGGTTAGTGCGCTGTCAGTAAGCGCGCACGTGGAGTATTTGACCCTGTACTGCTCAGGGCAGTTGCTTATGCGAAAGACGAACTCTTTTTTCTCAAACTAGTGAATTAAACCAACAGTGCCTTCAGAACCCTTGAAATTCGAGGGTTTGCAATTCATAAAGTCTTTATATGGACATTCACAGGGGCCTGCATTTGTTAGGTTGAAACGTTGAATACAATTTGTTAGAACAAGTTTTGTTGTCTAGTGCTAGGTCTTGTTATGTAATAGAGAGTTTAGTATATTCTGGTCTCAGCGGACCAGAGGCGGACCAGATGGTACGCCGGACCATCTGGTATGCTGGTTAGTTGTTCCGCTGGACATAGTTTATATAAATAGTTTTAGCTCAGTTAGAGAGAGTCAGTTGTTGAGAGTTGTGAGTTTAACTGTGTGTTTACTTGTGTGTTTACTCTCTCTGATCTCTCTCTGTATAACCGAGCCTGGAATCAATCAGAGATCTATTATTTACCTCGTGTCTTACAATTCCGATGTTAATCATGCACTAGCAAAGATCCGATTCGTGTTTTACAAGTGGTATCAGAGCAGGATTGCTCGATTGTTGTGATTTACAGATCGGTTTTTGTGGTTTTAGAGAGAGAAACAACGTTTGTGGTAAGAATTTCATCAATTCGACTTATTTTCTCGTCGATTGAGTATGATTTTTACGTTCAAGATGCTTCTGGATCGATTTGGTTGAGTTCTGCGTTGATTACAAGCGAAAACAACTGAAAATCATAAATTTTGTTCGAAACTACATTGGTCCGCTGGTGGTCCGGTGTTGGTACGGCTAAAGAACTTTTGGTCCGCACGTTAATCTTCATCGAGAGTGTGGTCCGCTGAGTGTGGCCCGGTAGGCAATCTTCTTCGGTTGGTCCGTGGCAGTTTTATTCTGGTCTGTGGCGGTTTCAGCGTACCAGATTGGTCCATCAACTGTAACTCCAGCGTACCAGTTGGTCCGTTAGTAATCTGATCCGGCGGTTCAATTTTGGCCCGTAACAGTACTTTGGTCCGGTGATTTGAATTTGGTCCGGAGATCGAAATTTTGGTCCGGAGGTTGATATTTTGGTCCGCCAGAACAGTTTTTGAGTAAACGATCATGGATCCGTTCCAGGCTTTTGCAGCGATGTCTTCAACTATTCAAGCAATACTGAATTATGATAACGAGATAGGAACTACAAACAAAGTTCCAAAATTGATGAGATTTGAAGATTTTCATAATTGGAAAACTCGTTACGAATCATACATTGGTGTAACGGATGTTACGGTATGGACACCAATGTTGGATGGTTATGAAGTTCCAAAGTTTCAAACTGGTGAATTGGCTGGTCAAGTAAATCCTTACAACAAGATGAATGATGCTGAAAAAGAATCTTTTAAATTGGAAAAGAATGCTTATTCGAATTTATCAATGGCTTTACCTAAAGATATTTTGCATCAATTCAAAATGCATTCAACTTCAAAGGCTTTATGGGATGCGTTATGTCACAGATGTTAAGGAAATGCACAATATAAGAAAAGCAAGAAAAAAGTGTTGTTGAAGGAATTTGACAATTTTTGTCATGTTCCAAATGAAACTATTAATGATTTGGTTTCACGATTATCACATTTGGTAAGTGAACTAGACATAGTCGGAGTGAGTAAAGAAGCAGGTGAACTGAAGGAAAAGTTATTAGATGCTTTACCTGCATCATGGGAAGGTTATATCTTGCTTATGACACATGACAAGGGTTTTGATGAAATTACATATGATGATCTTACAAGAAACTTGCTGGCTCGGGAATTAGACATGAAACGAGTTAAAACTCAACCAGCTCAAGTTCAAAATCCGGGTGTATATTTTGGTGAGAATGCATCTACTATGCACGCAAAAGCGAAAGCTAATTCAAATCCACCAACAACTGCATTTTATGTTGAAAATACTTCAAGTGGCCAAGCAAATATGTCTCGGGGTTCTACAAGTGACACTTTTACTCAAAAAGTTGCAGTGACATACCCGGTTTATTCAAGTCATTCATCTTCTATTCCAACATCAAATCAAAGTGCTTTTTCAGCTAAAACAACAAATGATTTTATGGCACTTTTTTCAGCGATGATTTCGTCATCTGATGGAGTAATAGCAGGAAAATTGACTAGTGCTGAATTGACCGATGAAGATTATGAACAAATAGACCCGGATGATTTAGAATTGATGGATATCAATTGGTCTATGGCTATGATTGTCAGAAGAGGTAAGAAGTTTATGAAGAGAACAGGCAGAAAAGATCTCAATCCCGAAGGTAAACTTGGATTTGATAAATCCAAAGTTAGATGTTACAATTGCCAAAATTATGGTCACTTCGCAAAAGAGTGTAGCTCGGCAAAGAAACAGGAGACTTCGAAGTTATATCAGAAATATGCTGCTCAGAGTAACAAAGCATCAGGAAGCAATGGTAATCCATCAAGTTCAAATACAAATGCTGGTGGATTAAACTCAGATTCTAAAGCTTTGGTATCTCAAACCGGGGAAAGGTATGACTGGGCTGCAGATTGTCCCGATGAGTCTGCCTTTCTATGCACTGAAGAGAGAAATGTAGCAGCTGAAGATGATCCGGATCTTCCGGGAGAAGATTTCTTTGCTGATGGTCATCAAGCCTTTATGGCTGATATTCAGGTTAACTCTAATATCTGTGAATTTTGCATGACAACTGCTAATCAAATGAAAGAACTTTCTGCTGAGAAAGTTATGTATTATGATAAATACATGTTAGCAGAAGAAAATGTCACCATTTACAAACAAAGGTGGGAGGCTGTTAAAGCTGAACTAAAAAGTGAGCATGCCGTGATTCTGAGCACAAAAATTGAGTTAAATAACAAAACTGAAGATTATATTTTCTGTGAGAAAAAGCTTGCAGAAGCTAATGCTAAAATTTCTGAATTAAACATTGAAATATTGGATCTTCAAAGACAATTAGAAAATTTCAAGAATTCATCTTCCTTTGCAAGTTTCCTTAGCAAAGATGAAAATTTAAAAGAAGTGCTCAAAGAATCAGGGTGTACTTCAGTTCCTCCACCGATTGTTCATGGTAAAGGATCAACTGAACCTGAGATCAAACCAGCTGTTGTGTTTGATTACTCTATGTTTGCTGAGGGTTCATCTGATAAATCTAAGGGCACTCATAAGAGAAAGCCTGTCAAACTTATGTCCAAAACTGACAAAGAAGTTCTCAAACAATCTGAATCTGATGTTTCGGTGAACGTAAAACTTACACCTTTAGAGGCTGCACAGAAAATCATTGAAACTGAAAAAACAATGAAAGAATTTGAAATGACAAAGTTTACAAAAGGTCGTGATTTGTTTTTTGAACGTGAGTCTGTAACTGTAAGTAACACAACCACACCGGATGTGAACTCAATTCCAGTACCTCCTCCGAAATCAGCTAAGTTTACTGGCATCGGGTTTGGACATCCTGATGAAGTTTCTAAGGTCAATCAAAAGAAACCTCAGAAAGTTCAACAGAAAGACAAGAAAAATGTCAAGTTTGGGAATTCTGATGACAAACAAAAAGGTAAAACTGAAGTTGGTGAATCGTCTAAGAAAGTGAAAATGTATTGTCTGAAAGGTAGTGATACCATATTTTTGGATGAAGCATTTCCATTATGTTGTGTTGATCCAACAAAAGTTTCCAAAGTATTTTATGCTGATTCAGAAGAAAAATGTGTGTCTGATCATACACATGTGCAAAATGGTTCTTTGTTGAAACTTAGAACTAGTTCAGATGATCAGAATTCTGTCAAGGCTCATACTCCAAAAGATCAGAAATTTTCATCAAAGTCAAAGACTTCAAAATATTCACCTAAGAATTTTTATAATTCTGATGGTCAATTTTCTGCTAACACAAACAGTTTTGACTATGAATCTACGATTTTTGTGAGGATTATGATTTTTAAGATGACTTTGCTCATTATGAACAAAATTTTGGATTGTTTGGAAAAAACAAAAGCAACTGTGTCGAATCCAAAAAATATTCTGAAAACTGTGGAGTTGATGAGTATGGATTTTATAATCAATTTGGTTATATTGGTCCGTTGTTTAAACCACTTCCAAAGCATAAATCTCGGAGATTTAGGACTAAGAAACCAAGTCAAGTGGTTAAACATATGACTAATGGTAACACCTCAACTGAATCAGGAGGTAACTTTCCAGCAGTTTTTATTGATCGTAGGAGGTGTTATCATTGTCATCAAAAGGGTCATCTACGAAAAAGATGTCCGGTTTTGGCTGAGAAAAGAGCTTCCGCTGTTACTTTTGAAAACTCTGAAAATGTTTCTGAGCCAAAACAGGTAGATGGAAAAGTGGTCACAAAACAATTCTTCAAAAGAGAAATTTTTTTAAAAACTCAACAATCATTTGGTTGTTCTTCTTCAAGTGATGTTATCACAGATTCATCTACTTCTGGGTTAAGGCAAAAGTGGCTGCCTAAATTGACCTCAAAAGCCACTAAGGACTTTTCTGAAGACACAGGTCGACCCAAAGCTGAAAGCTTGGGTCCAGATACTCACTAATTAATTGCTTAAATGTGCAGGGTGCTCGCAAGCGAGCTGTCAACAACTTTTGGGTAGTTGATAGTGGAGTATCCAGACACATGACGGGTAATATTTCCTTGTTATCAGATGTTAAACCTATTCAAGGAGGAAATGTTACTTTCGCTGGCGATAAAGGTGGTAAGATTACCGGTGAGGGCCAACTGGGTAACAAGAAGATTACATTTGACAAAGTCCAATTTGTACAAGAGTTGCATCACAATTTGCTGAGTGTTTCTCAAATTTGTGATAAGCAGTACACTACTGCTTTCACAAGTTCAGAGTGCTTAATTCTGAAACCTGGAATCCAAATTCCTGATGATTGGATTGTTGTACGAGCTCCTCGATTTCGTGACTTATATGTGTTGAACATGAATCAGACTTCTTCTGCTGTTTCTGCTACATGCTTTATTTCTAAGGCTACAGAAAAGGATTCCATCATGTGGCATCGCTGTATGGGACACATCAATTACCGGAAAATGAATTATTTGGTAAATCATAATCTGGTTGAAGGCGTTTCAAAGAATAAATTTTCTATCAATGATGTTTGTGTGTCTTGTAAGAGAGGAAAGCAAAGGAAAAAGTCTCATCCGTCTAAACGTTTAAATTCGAGTGTGACTCCTTTAGAGCTACTTCATATGGATCTTTTTGGTCCTGTGAATGTTCGCAGCATTGAGGGTAGTTATTATTGTTTGGTTATTACGGATGACTTTTCTCGATTTTAATGGGTGGTGTCTCTAGCGTCAAAAGATGAAACTCCTGATTAAATTCAGAAGCTGTTATCCAAATTTCCATCAATGTACAAGCATAAAGTCTGTCGCATTCGTACTGATAATGGAACTGAGTTTAAGAATGCTAAGATGGCAGCATTTTGTGATTCACTTGGGATTGTTCATGAATTAAGTGCGCCGTATACTCCGCAACAAAATGGAGTCGCTGAACAAAAGAATAGAACTTTGATTGAGACGGCTCGAACCTTGTTGGCTGATGCAAATCTACTAATAAAATTTTGGTCCGAAGCTGTTCACACTGCATGTTATGTGCTCAATCACGTTCTGATTGTAAAGAGATTCAATAAAACAAGTTATGAATTACTTAAAGGTCGAAAGCCTAATTTGAATTTATTTGTACCGTTTGGGTGTCTTTGCACGGTTCTCAAAGAAAGTGGGAAGTTTGCTTCAAAATCTGTTCAGGGTGTTTTTGTTGGATATCATCATCCGATGAAGCGTGTTTACCTTCCGTCTTCCAAGACTATTGAGAATCATGTGAATGTGGACTGTCAGAAGCATACTTTTCTACATCCCAAATCGGCTGATGCTCAGTATTATGATTATAAGTCTCTAATTGATTCGTTCACGGTTGCACCATCTCGATCTGAGGAAGAGGAGGATCCTGATATTTTAGCTGCTATGCTACACTCATTGATAACTCCTGGTCCAGGTTCATGGATTCCAAAGCTTTCAAGCACTACAACTGCTTTTGCTTCGTCTAGTCAGAGTGTTTCTAGTTTGGAAACCATGAGTTCTTCTGATGATGATGAAAGTACATTTCATGAAGTTGAATCCACACCTGTAGATGATCAAATTCATCTGCCAAGTACAAGTTCTTCTGTACCAAATTCGTTACCGATTGGTGATTTACCAAGTTCAGAAGTGGCAGAGGCAACTTTAAACAATTTGGCAGATAATCAGGCAGTTTCTGATTCAACAATTCTTAGGATTAACAATATTCATCCTCAAGAAAACATTATTAGAGATCCGTCTTCGGGAGTTCGTACACGACCTCAATTGGCAGAAAATGTGGATGCTTTGATTGCCGAAATCAGAGAATCTGGGGTTCAGAATGAAGTTTTTCACTCCTATTTTCTATCTCAGGTGGAACCTTCTAATGTTGATAAAGCATTGGAGGATGCTTCTTGGGTAGAAGCAATGCAAGAAGAGTTGCAGCAATTTACAAAATTAGGCGTTTGGCATCTCGTTGATTTACCCAAGAACTCTAAGGAACCGTGTGGCACAAAGTGGGTCTTTAAATGTAAGAAAGACGATCGTGGTGTCATTGTCAGAAACAAGGCATAATTGGTGGTTCAGGGTTTTTCCCAAATAGAAGGCGTTGACTTCAATGAAGTTTATGCTCCTGTCGCACGAATTGAAGCTATCAGAATATTTCTTGCTTTCGCGACACATCACGGATTCAAAGTGTAACAGATGGATGTCAAGAGTGTGTTTCTGAATGGAAGATTCGTGAAGAGGTTTATGTGAAGCAGCCACCTGGTTTTTATGATCCAGAATTTCCTGACAAAGTGTACAAGCTCGACAAGGCTTTATATGGTCTTCATCAGGCTCCTAGGGCTTGGTATGAGACTCTGTTAACTCACTTGCTTGAAAATGGTTTTCAACGTGGCACGGTGGATTGTATGCTATTTTCAAAGAAGTTCAGGAAAGATTTGTTGCTGGTTCAGGTTTATGTTGATGATATTATTTTCGGTAGCACAAAAGACAGCTTACGCAAACAGTTTGAGCGGGTTATGCAAACTAAGTTTGAAATGAGCTCAATGGGAGAGATGGGTTTCTTTTTGGGTCTGCAAGTTAAACAGTCTTCTAAAGGCATATTTTTGCATCAATCAAAATATGTGTCTGACGTGTTGACTCGATTCAAAATTGGCGATGTTCGGATTCCTAGTACTCCAATTCAGGTTTCACATGGTATCGCACCAGATGAATCCGGTGCATCTGTTGATCCGACATTGTTTAGGGCTATGATTGGTTCTCTTATGTATTTAACCGTATCTCGTCCTGATATAATGTTTGCTGTCTATTTGTGTGCTAGGTATCAGGCCGCTCCGAAAGCTTCACATATGCTAGCAGTAAAACAGATTTTTGCTTATTTGAAGGGTAACCCGGATCTTGGAATCTGGTATCCTAATGATAATAAGTTTGAGTTATCAGCTTATTCCGACTCGGATTATGGTGGGTGCAAGATCAATTTTAAATCTACTACCGCCGGATGTCAGTTTTTGGGGGAGAGATTAGTCTCTTGGCAATGCAAGAAGCAAACCTCGGTTGCAACATCTACTGCAGAAGCAGAATATGCGGCTGCTTCTAGTTGTTGTTCTCAAGTTTTGTGGATACAACAGCAGCTACACGACTACGGTTTGAATTTTCTAACTACCCCAATTTTCATTGATAACTCAGCTGCTATTTCTATCACGAAAAATCCTGTTCAGCATTCCAAAACAAAACATATTGATATCAGATATCATTTTATCCGGGATTGCTATGAAAAGAAATTGATTGATTTGCAGAAAATTCATACAAATTTTCAACGAGCTGATTTGTTTACCAAAGCTTTTGACAAAACTCGTTTTAAATTTTTGTTACAAATTAATGGGATTACAAAGTTGGATGCTGTCTAATTCAGTTGATCATTTTTTTTAGTTTTAATGTTTTGCTTTATTTTTCTGCTTTTTAGGGAGAGATTTATATGAAAAATACAAAAATAGTGTGTTTTTCTGTATTGGAACATGAAAAAGCATAAAAAAAATTGAAAAATACAAAATTGAGAAATGTGATCCAACCTTGTGAGAAATGATGGTACATCAGTGAATGTTACTGACCATGGATAAACTAGATTGAAAGGCTGTAGGTTCTTGTATGCTTCATTGAATGTGTTGATCAATATCTGATACTTGCTAGTATGATATAAAGATAATGCTTGCTTGAAATCAGTGGTGTAACATAGTTCTTGTGTTGATCAATATCTGATACTTTCTAGTGTATGCATGCGTTCTTTTGAAAAATTTAAACTTGTTTGATTTTCTTTATTTTGTCAAACGATCGGACTTTCTCTGCGTATCGAAATATCGACCTGATCGTTGTTCGTTTGACGTTCTGCTTTATTTTTCTTGGTGTTTCGTATAACTCATCAGACTTTCTCTACGTGTACGGAAGTACCGACCTGATTGTTGTTGAGTTATACAATTTCAACTTGTTTTACTTTCTTATTTTCCTAAATAATCGGACTTTCTCTGCGTATTGAAAGATCGACCTGATTGTTGTTTATTTAGGGTTCTGCTTTCTTTTTGCATGAAACACTACGAACGACTTAAATCTGTTCATGAATGAATATAAGAAAAAGAAAAAAAAAATATAAAAATAGAATAAATCAGATTCTCAAATTGCTTGAATTGGTGGGTACCATGATTTCTATGCATGATAAATATACCTAATTCATATCAGAAAGCAGTAAACATTGATTTGATTTAACTGAAATAAACATGAAAATGTTGTATTCGTGAACTGCTTGACTTGCATGCTGAATAGATTGAAATTGAAATGTGTTAAGTGCATCTCACTGATATGATCTCACGTTGTAATCTTTCTCACAAAAACATAAATTATCGCAGTTAAATTTCTTGTTTTCATTTTGTTGTTATTTCAGAAAATCTCAAAAAAAAATTTGGTGACTTTTAGCATAAGTTCGAAAAATCAAAAAGATTTTGAGTGTGTTTTGATATAAATTTGATAAAAATCAAAAAGATTTTTTTTCTGCTTTATTTTCGATCGACAGAATTCAGATATGGCAATTTATTGATGAAAGAACCACAATCGATGCTAAAAACAGCTCATCATGTTTTAAAATTTGAAAATTGTGAAGTTTCGGGTGCAAAATGTGAAAATTGAAAGTTAAAGGGTAAAATGGCCTTTAATGTGGTCCGGCGGACCATATGGTACGCTCGGCGGACCACATTGGGTATAAATAGACGAATTTGATCCGGGGTTTCTCATAACTCGCGGACCATCAGTTTTTCTTCTAAAAAACCTAAAACACGCACAAATTGGTTTTTCTTCGATTTCTCTGAGTATAACGAACTGCTGCTCGTGATTTTTGTTGTTACAGGTAGGTTGCTCGATTACGCTTCAAATGACGGTCTTGGTTTGGATTTTGGTTGCATAATTTGTTCAATTTTTGAGTTCTTAGTCTCGGTTTTTCACGAAAACCCTCTTGAAGGAGGCTTAATGAGTTTTAGTTGGTGTTAATCTGTTTTAAACACATGTACATGGTCGCAATCAACTCGAGAATCAATCCCTGGTGTTCGATTTCACAACACAAATCATTTGGTCTATCAAATTTGCAAATGACTCTTCGGTTAACTGTTCGTTCGCTGGACCATATGGCCGCGGCGGACCACTTTTAAACCAAATTTGAATTGGTCTGCATCTGGTCCGTTTGACTAAATCGATACGCGGTCAACATTCTGGTCCGCCGGACCAGATGGTCCGCGTGACTAATTTGATCCCCAACTGATCCGCCGGACCAGATGGTTTAATCTGATACACGGTCAATGTATCTGGTCCGCTGGACCACATGGTCTGCATGACCAATTTTGGTCCGCAAATGGTCCGCAGATCAAATGGTTCAATTAAAGTTGATCGTTTGACTATTTCAAGTGGATTAGGGTTGTTTATTAGTACTGTTGATTATATCTGTTGATTTTAATGATAGTTTATGTTGGTGATTGTTTCTGATATGGCCGATTTCAAATCAAAAGGAGAGCATAATGTGTGTGCGTTTTTAGATGCTTCAGCACGTTGGAAACCTCACTTTCTGGGTATCTTTGATTTCATAAGACGATCGAGGATTTGTTATGCTGCTACACATATGTGTACACCTTACAAGGATTTACTCATGATGTTTTGGAACACGGCTCAAGTAGACTGTTCAGTAGTTCATTCGGTTATCCGTGCAAGAATTCTTTAAACAGATGTCACTATTTCTGAAGCTGATGTTCGGAGGGTTTTGAGATTGAATGATCAAGCCGATTTTCCAACAGAATTCGATGAAGTAGACTTAATAGTTTTGTTGAGGTGGATAAAGTACGATGGCCAGTTATATGTTCCATGGTATCTTAAAGCTAATTTGAGTCCTCCGTACAAGTACTTGATGCATGTAATTATCAAGTGTTTTGGGAATCGGACAAGAGGCCAAGAGGAGTTTGATTTGAAAGTTTTATCATTCTTTACTGCGTTGGTAATGAATCGGCCGTTCAACTTTTCTGGATGGATTTTCAGTTACATGAAGGAGAATATATTGACAAAACAAGTTAAAAGTCTGATGTATCCGCGGTTTCTACAGATGATCTTAGATGACCTTCATCCAAATCTTCCAAAGAATCAGGCTACAATTTTAGTGATGAAGCATATGAATCAAGTTGCAGTTGGAAAAATCCCGGTTTATCAAAAGCGAAAAGGAAACAATATTCCTCCACCGGTGAAAAAGCTAATTGGCCATCTTGCTAATCCAGATTATGTAGCTCCTGCTGATGGTGCTGCAAGACATCCTGAAAGTTCAGATGATGAATTAGAGTATGATGATAAAGGTTTTCCCATAGAGATTGCTGAGAATGAAGAAGAAGATCATGATGCTCAAGCAGATCAAGCACTAAATCAAGCACCAAATCAACAACAACCGATAGTACAAGACTAGGCACTTGTGCAACAACAACAACAACCAGAGCAAGTTATTCAAGAGATTGTCAATGAACCCGAAGCTGTAACTACTACGGATAAAGAAAGAAATAAATGATGCTGCTGTTGTTTCTGATAATGATGTTGATGAAAGTTCGTCTGCTACTGATTCAGACTCTGGTAGTTATGTTATCATCTTACATTATACTAGAGAAATTCCAGTAAAGAAAGGTTCCAAGGCACACATTGACTATTTGAAGTCTCAAAATCTGGATACCTCAATGTATGAGACTAGAACCAAACAGGTTAAGGATAAAGATAATGATCCTTCTTATTCTCCTGCTATGGAGGAGCCTGTTACAAAGACAAAGACAGTAGATAAAGGCAAAGCTCCTATGGTAGGAACTGGCAAGCGTGTTAAACATATGGCTCGGCCAAATGTTCCAGTGAAGCAAGGTTCATTTCTTGCTGATGCCAGGAAGTCAAGTCTTACTCCACCAAGTAAGAAGCAGAAAGTGTCTACTCCGTCTTCACTACCAGTTCAGCCAACCACAAAATCTGCTGCTGTTCAAAGTTCCAGTATTCCACCTGTACGAAAGCTGATTATTAGAAGACCTTCTGGTTCTGCATCTACTACTGCATTTGCATCTACAAAAGTTGCTTCTACAACATCTACCATCTCTTCTACTGATCTGAAACTGGCATTACATCAAACACGACTCGATGAGTTAGAATCTACTAATCGCCAGCAAAATGCTGAGATCAGGGGTCTGAAAAATTTGGTAAAAGGAATTGGTTTCCAGAGATCAGGCAAAGGATCGTGAAATTGCTGAATTACAATCTCGGGATAAAGAAAAGGATCGTGAGATTGCTAAACTGAAACAACTTTCTATTACTCTCGGTGATCAGTTAAATTTGATGCTCAAAGCTTTACCTGCTCAGGGGGAGAGACGACCAGATCCCGAGGAAAGTTGTAAAGATGATGATGATGATGTAATGAAATATTTGAATGAGGATCCAGATCCTGAAGGAGGAGTTGGTGGTAATGGTTCCAGTGTTGGTGCAGCGGGAACTTCGTCTGCTGCTGCTAAACCATCTTTTACTGCTCAGGGGGAGTCTTCAAAGAAAGAAGTATATGAGGTAACTCCAATTTCTAGAGTTGAGCTGAAAGAAGGAGAATTTATAAATCCATACTCAAAAGAGAAATTGGCGGCTATTTTTGCATTAAATATGGATGATGTAGATAAAGTTCCTTTTGCTGATTCCTATGAAGAAGAAAATTCTGATGAGAAGATGGATTTTGAAGAAGAGTATGTAGAAGTAGAAGATATGACAGCTGAATAATATCCAGATGATCCTAAAGTTTACGGAAATTTTTCTGCTGATGATCAGTCTGGAGGTTTCAATTTCTTTGGTAATGACGATGAAGGAAAAGTAGAGGAGGAGTTGAAGAAGAAAGAGTCTGAAACTAAAAAACCAGAATCAAATGAATCTGAAAAGTTATCAGAGGAAGAAGAGAAGAAGATGTTATTTGATGCTTGGTTGAAAGAACAAAGAGCCAAGAAGATGCCAGTAGTAAAACCAACCAAGGTTGTTGATCAAAAGAGATATTTTGATAGAAAAGGTGGTGAAGCTACTGGTAGAATAATCAGTTGGATGTATGACTCTGAATAAAGTGTTATGCAATTAAAAAGGAGTTTGGGGTGATGTATCTGAAGCATGCTACAAGATTCAATACGTTACCGGTTTGTGATGTAAAGATTTGTCAAGAAGACCTTTCTTGAATCATGAAAATAACTTGTTGGCTGAGATCTTCAAGGATAAGCTGATAGAAGAATGTCAAGGAAAGTTCAGGTTTTTAACTCCGCAAAGACCTAAGTATGTTAATCATCCGACAGATATTCATCCGATTACTGGAAAACCAGTTGTAGTCTTAAAGTATAAGAAGCCGATTCAAGTGAAGAAAATTCCTTTGAAAAAGCTCGAACAAGATTGTATCAAGACTTTGAGATGGTGGTATTATGATGAAGAAACTGGAGAAGCAGTGGTGGTGGTTAAAGAAGACAACAAGGTGATCAGATTGTATGATCCGATGTGGTTGATCAACTTGTCTGAAGCTGATATAGACAAACTCTATCACAGCAACATTTTATACAAGCTTGAGCATGCTGAACAAGCTTTGCAATTTCAAAGAGTGATCAGAGTTTGTTTTGCTTTTGGTATCCATGCTGGGAACAACCGGACTCAGCATTGGAAGAAGACGTAGACAGAAGTTTCTGAAGACTAGCACAAGACAAGGGGGAGTTTGTTAGAACAAGTTTTGTTGTCTAGTGCTAGGTCTTGTTATGTAATAGAGAGTTTTGTATATTCTGGTCTCAGCGGACCAGAGGCGGACCAGATGGTACACCGGACCATTTGGTACGCTGGTTAGTTGGTCTGCTGGACAGAGTTTATATAAATAGTTTTAGCTCAGTTAGAGAGAGTCAGTTGTTGAGAGTTGTGAGTTTAACTGTGTGTTTACTTGTGTGTTTACTCTCTATGATCTCTCTCTGTATAACCGAGCCTGAAATCAATCAAAGATCTATTTACCTTGTGTCTTACAATTCCGATGTTAATCATGCACTAGCAAAGATCCGATTCGTGTTTTACACAATTTGGTGAAATTGTAGTCTAATGTTTTCTAACATTGGTTAACTTGTCCTTACCGCATGCTCCATTGTCAGTCTGACATTGGGTTTCAGCAGCAGCAACGGTTTCTGCAACGCGGTGAGCAATCATCTCCTCGATTTCAGCAGTTGTTGAGAGTTGTGAGTTTAACTGTGTGTTTACTTGTGTGTTTACTCTCTATGATCTCTCTCTGTATAACCGAGCCTGAAATCAATCAAAGATCTATTATTTACCTTGTGTCTTACAATTCCGATGTTAATCATGCACTAGCAAAGATCCGATTCGTGTTTTACACAATTTGGTGAAATTGTAGTCTAATGTTTTCTAACATTGGTTAACTTGTCCTTACCGCATGCTCCATTTTCAGTCTGACATTGGGTTTCAGCAGCAGCAACGGTTTCTGCAACGCGGTGAGCAATCATCTCCTCGATTTCAGCAGTGGTCATAGGAGGAGGAGGTGAAGTGTTCGTGGGGGTTCGGCGTCTTGGTGGCATGATTTCGCTTTAATTTACTGATGTCAACATAAAGGAAAATTTAGATAATATGTAAATGGGATTATTACATGCTCGAGAATAACTGCCACGACATACATCAATGATGCCATAACATGATACGCGCGAACACAACCAAGAAACATAAGATAAAAAAGAGAAGATTGGGTACGTGTATACACAACATGCCATAGTGATAACAATGATAGAAACAACACAACCATAACATGATAATAACAAGATCATAACATAGCAATAATAGAGATAACAATAATCATATCATACTTACATCCATTCCCCCCATATTAATTGATAAAACATACAAAAGTCATAACAGTTAAGTTTTGTCTTGGGCTCGCAGTCCCATTAATACATCATAACAAAATACATAAACATGTTTCATCGCTAAAATGGTGGTCCAAAAGTCTAGGTCTAAGCTACCTAGAAGGGTGGAGGTTGTGGGGGTCCTGGGGGGCATGATCAGGGAGGTCGTGACCTGGGACATAGCGCATAGGAAAGTAAGGACACGTCCTGCTATGAACTCAAGGGTGGCGACTTTCCTCTGCAGGTCCTCGTGAGAGAGGAGAAAATCAGTGGTGGCCATGCTCTCGCCAGTCATGTGAGCATGAAGCGCATCCATGGTGCCATGAGTGGCACCCATGTGTCCCGCCACTCCAGCTATCTGGTCCCTAAGGGCCTTAAGGTCATCTGCAGTAGGAAGTCAGGAAAAATTTTACCATCAAGCTCACCGAGCTCCTCCTCGTAACACCTCATGCGAGCCACGAGGAGTGGGACAGTGTCAGATATAGGCTCTCTAGTAAATGGTGAGATGGGTAACGGAGCTCGGCGGGAGGGGTCAGGAAGAGATGACTCACCGCGCTCATAACAGTTGGGAAAACCCTCTAGTGTCTGCTAGGTCTACACCTGACCAGATATCCAAGCCAGATGGGGTAGCTCGAATACGTGGCGCCGCTTGGACGCAGGCTCGTCCAAGGGGTCCTCGGTTTCACGACTCCGAGAGGGGCCAGACGTCCTCCCAGGAGTGAACCCCCGCCTACCGCCACCTGGACTGGTGATGTATGTGTGAACAGATCGCTCTCTGTGAGCGAAGGGGTCCACGATGCTGGATGCACCGGCCGCAGTGCCCGCACCGTGGTCTAAGGGCTCTCAGAAAACTCTATGGTATCTCTAGTCTCCTAACTGTCCCTACCGTCGGGATCTCAGGCTCTGGGCTGGGTGGTATGTAGTCTTCGGGTGACGGTGTGTAGTCAGCTACATCCCTTTCTTCGTCTTCTTCGGAATCAGAAACGCATACGACCTCTTTGGAAGTCATCTCTACGATAATATTCCAAGAGAAAAAGATAGAGTTAGTAACAACATAATAGCTCAAAAACAAGGTGAAAAAGTAACGCATGTGTAAAGCATAAGTTAGCATAAACCATCATGTTGGAGAAGTGGTCTTACATGCAATCATAGCTTCGGAGCGGGTTATGGTTCATATTCAGTTTTTGTTTGATTGTTTAACCTAGTTCGCTATAACCACGGCTCTGATACCAATCTGTCACACCCCGGTCAACGGATTCGGGTGTGAGCGAGATGGTTGTTGTGGTGAGGGTTCTCTCTAATAAGTTCAAAATGGGTTATTAACCCAAGGTTAACTCTTTCATCCACCATGTACTAGTACATGACAACTGAGAGGAGGTGATGTGTGTAAGGTTAGGGTGTAGGGGTGATGTGGCCTCACTAATAACCACCTAAAGTCTCCTAATTAGTTGTAGGTGATTTTTAATGAATGCTTCATGGTTTTATAAAAAAATGCAAGACTTGTATAAAAAATGAGAAGGTTAGAGGTGTTTAAAAATCATATTTTTTATTAATATACCCCATGTATATTAAAACTACAAAAGTGGTGAATTTTTATAAAAGTTGATGGGCTAGACTTTTTATAAAAATGTAGTGGGATTAGGATATAAAAGTCATGGGCTAAAACATTTAAATAATTTAATTGTGGGTTGGGCCGAAGCCCAAAGGAAATAAGGAGGGGAACCGGGCTCGACTTGTGGCGCTTGGGTCGGCTTCCGGTTGGGCCGAAGGGGAGAAAGGGGGCGCTAGTTCGGCTCGGACCAGTTGGGCCATGGGTCGGGTCCTCCAGTTCAGGCCGGATGCTCGGTTAGTCGGGTTTGGTTATCGGATAGAGTTTCAGGCTCGTTCAGGTCATTTTAGGCCTGTTGGGCCTAACTAGGCCCGAACGGGTCGTTCGTTTTCAGTTTTGGCTAAGTCTTGACAGCGAAAAGGTTTTTATCACATTTCTAGTACATAAAAATGTTTAAGGTGAATCGATTATCTCAGTTTTTCAAAAAGTAGATTTATTATACAGTTTTTCATACGCGGGGTGTGTTAACGAATTTTATTTCATTGTTTCGCGTCAGTATTAAGCTTGATCATCATAATTATTTAAAACCAAGTTGTTTTAAATACTTTTAATCGCTTAACATTTCGCGACCAGCTTTTGATAAAATATAAAAAGTCTAATTTTTATATTTAAATTTTTATTATTGAAGTTCCATATTCATCATATGAGAACTCTCATATTTTATGGGTATATGTTTCAAGTATAGATGCAGGACTTATTTATGTCGTCGGTTATCAGTTACCGGTTGTCAGTAATCAGTTTAACTCAGTAATTTCACAGTTTAATCACAAAAATAAGGCACATAAATTCTAAATTAAAAGTCAGAGTAAGGAGGTTTGACCTGGTTTTAGACGAGGTGTCACATTTCTGTTCCTAGCCTCTTTTGCAACAGGATCATTTGGCATCTCAGCTTCATTCCTTTTCAACTTAACTTTAGCTTCATCGCCCTTTTCTTCAGGAAACACTAAAATTCATCATCATCTTGGTTGTTGTTGAAATTAGAGTATAAATCAGGATACTCCTCTTCGGTAATGTCTTCAACCTGAACTTCATCATACAAATTATCATCATCTGAAGTCTCTGATGATTCATAAGTTTCAGGCTTAGCCTCAGTTGCGTTCTTCATCTGTAAAACACATATATGATCTTGCTAATGCATGATTGTAATCGGATTCGGTACACAACGAGTAAATAAACGATTGTTCGATTAGATCACAAGCTCGTTTATAAGATAGAGATTACAGAGAGACCACATTTGGAAAAACACACGGTTAAGCAATAACTCTCACAACTTCTTATCTCTCTAAACGAACTAAACTATTTATACCAAACTGTCCAGCGTACCAACTAACCAACGTACCAGATGGTTCGTGCGTACCATCTGGTCCGCCACTGGTACGCTGAGACCAGCTATACAAAACTATTAATTACATAGACAAAACACCTAAACCTAGCACTAGACATCAAAACATGCTCTAACAAACTCCCCCTTGTCTTGTGCTTGTCTTCAGAAGCTTTTGTCTCAGTCTTCTTCCAATGCTCTGTTCGATTGTTTCCAGCATGAATTCCAAAAGCAAAACACACTTTAATCACACGTTGAAACTGTAAGGCTTGCTCAGCATGCTAAGCCTTATACAAAATTTATTTTTCAGACGACTCCCCCTAAGATGTAGTAGATGTTCCGGCAGCAGCAGATGTTCCAGCTGCACCAGCACAAGAACCATCACCACCAACTCCTCCTTCAGGGACAGGATCCTCATTCAAGTATTTCAACACATCATCATCTTCTCGACAACTTTCCTCAGGATTTGGTCTTCTCTCCCCCTGAGCAGGTAAGGCTTTGAGCAAAAGATTTAACTGCTCACCCAGAGAAAGAGAAAGTTGTTGCAATTTAGCAATCTCCCGATCTTTTGTCTGATCTCTAGACACCAATTCCTTAACCAGATTATTTAATCCTCTGATTTCATCAGCTTGCTGATGATTCGTTGATTCCAACTCATCAAGTCTGGTTTGATGTAATGCCAGCTTCAAATCAGTAGTAGAAATGGTAGATGTTATAGAAGGAACAGTGGTTGAGGCAGAATCAGAAGTAGTTGTAGAAGGCTTTCGAATAACAAGCTTTCTAACAAGTGGATCACTGGAGCTTTGAACATTAGCAAGTTTTGTGGTTGGTTGATCTGGAATTAAAGACTGATTTGTCACCTTTTGCTTCTTATTAGGTGGACTGCTACTGACTTTCCGAGCATCGGCAAGGAAGGAGCCCTTTTTCACTGTCATATTTCTCTGAGCCATGTGTTTAACATGCTTGCCCTTGAATACCATAGGAGCTTTCCCTTTATCAGCAGTCTTTGTCTTCCTAACAGACTCCTCCAAAGCAGGAGTGTAAGACGGATCATCACAACATCTTTATCTTCAGCCTGTTTGGTTCTTTGTTCATATTTTGAAGTATCCAGATTCTTTGACTTCAAGTATTCAATATGTTTTTTAGAACCTTTCTTTACTTGAATTCCCCTGTTATTATGCAAGATTGTCACATAATCACCAGAATCTGAATCAGTACCAGACGAACTCTCACTAGCATCATCTCCAGAAACATCAGCATCATCAATCATTTCATCATCCTGAACATTCACAGCTTCAGGTTCATTTACATTCTCTTGATTAACTTGCTCTTGATGTTGGTGAGGCACAGTGTCTTGATTTACAGGTTGTTGCACATCAGGTTCTTGGTTCGCTTGTTCATCTTGATCTTCTTCCTCATTATCATCTTCCTCAACAGGATAACCTCTATCATCATACTCTAACTCATCATCTGAACTGTCATCATGTCTGGCAGCACCATTTGCAGGAGCTATATAATCAGGTTTGGCCAAATGACCAATCAAATGTTTAGTAGGAGGAGGTATATTCTCCGGTCCTTTCCTCTTTTGATAAACTGGAAGCTTACCCACCGCAACTTCATTCATGTGCTTTAAAACCAAGACATTTGTTGGATTTTTTGGAAGAGTCGGATGTAGATCATTTAAGATCATCTAAAGAAACCTTGGATATAACGCATAGAAAAATCATAGAAAAAATTAAAGATCCATCCAGAAAAATTGAACTCGCGGTTCATTACCAAAGCATAGAAAAAGGATAGAATCTTCATGTCAAACACATCATGCCCTCTTAAACGATTTCCAAAACATTTGATAACCACGTGCATCAAATATTTGTACGGAGGATTTAGATTCGACTTAAGAAGCCAAGAATCATATAAGTATCCATCATACTTTATTCTTCGAAGCAACGCCACCAAATCAATCTCATCAAATAACGTCGGAAAATCTGGTTGATCGTTTAATCTCAAAACTCTACGTACATCTTCTTCAGACACAATCATGTCAGTTTGATGAATTTTTGCACGAATCACAGAAGGTTCCACAGAACAATCCACTTGTGCAGTATTCCAAAACATTAAGAGTAAATCCTTGTATGGAGTACACTCGTGAGTGGTAGCATAGTAAATTCTCGATCTTTCCAAGAAAACAAAAATTCCAAGAAAATGTGGCTTCCATCGAGCAGATGCATTCAGATAAGCACAAATATTGTGTTCATCATTTGATTTTAACGCCACCAATTCTGAAAAACATAAACACAAACCATCATTAAAATCATGAGACAGAATCAAAACCGTTTACAATTGAGTCTAATTGAATTTGAAACGCTCACACGATTAACTTTTTGAAAAATTTCCAACGAACCATTCACGAACCAAATCTGGTACGGCGAACCAGAAAAGTTGACCACGTACCATAAAGTCAAACGAACCATATACGTGCCACTTTTAGGTCACGTACCAAATGGTACGCCGCGTACCATGTGGTACGTCAGAAGAACAGTTAACCGAAGAGACACTTTTGATTTTGACACGCCAAATCGTTTTTGAATTCAAATCAATGGACGAGGTTTTGTTCTAGACCAAAAAGCGACCCTATACATGTGTTTAAAATGGATTGAGAACAGTGATAACCCATTAAACCAACCCTCCATTTGGTTTAACGTAAAACCGAGACTTTAATCTCAAAAATCACACGAATTAGAACATCATAACGCAATCCAAGACCACTAGCTGATGCGTAATGACCAAACCTACCTGTAGCAACAAAAATCTCGAGCAGAGGTTTGTTATAACTTGAGAAATTGAAGAAAAACTTCAGAGAAGAATTTAGGGTTTTTGACCGAAGGTTCGTGGCTGGTACGCAGGTTGTGCGTATCACGAACCAAAAAATCCCTATTTATATGAAAAATGGTTCGTCCCACGTACCATTTGGTACGCCGAACCAAATTTTACCATTTTGCCCCTGTTCATTTAACTTTGAAATTTTTCTCCAAAAATCACACTTTGTCAATTAAAATTTGATGAGCTGATTTAAGCAACGATTGTGGTTCTCTTAATAAAAAATTTGCCATATCTGAATTCAGTTGATCCAAAATAACACAAAATGAAAATCTTTTTGACTTTTATCAAGTTTTATATCAAAACACACCAAAATCTTTTTGATTTTTCGAACTTAAGCTAAAACACACCAAAAATCTTTTTGATTTTTCGAACTTAAGCTAAAACACACCAAAAATCTTTTTGAAATTTTCAGAAATAACAAAAACAACTAAAACTAGTAATGTAAATGCAATCTAGAAATGTCTCGATTTGCAATTTGGTAATCTTAAGTTAGTTGAGAGAATGAGAAACAGAATCGTTAAAATATGAAATGACTTGATCCATATTCATATTTAACACGGTATCGGTAACAAAGGGATAGTAAATGACTGTACCATTTAAATACACTTTGAGAAACTGTACTTAAATATTTCTGGGAGCATTGGCGTGTTGCTAGACGCTAACCAATGTTATTACCTTTACTATTGCAAGCTCAAGTGGGAGCTGTAGGGTATGTCCGGAAATTATTTAAGCCTACGGGGTCACACGTCTCGACACCAAATGTATTAATATTAATTAATAGTTAATTAATATTTATCACGAATTATTTAACGAGGTTTCGTTTAAAACTGACAGTTAATTGTTAACAAAGGGTGTTAGTTGTAATTAGAGAGAGTTGTAATTGGATTACAATTGAGAAAAGGCTTTGGATAGGGCCTCTAGTCGATTTCGATCTAGGGCTCCTATGCCAATCCTTAACTTGTTTATCAAGTCTTTTAAACCTATAAATAGACCCTCTGGGTTTAAGGTTTAGCTGCTGCTTTTATCTGATAAAAGGCAAACCCTAATTCTCTCTCTCTTCTCTCTCGAATTCGGCAACAAGAAAACCCAAGGGGGTTTCGGTTCTTGTGTGGTTCGACCAAGGCCAACTTGAGTGGAGGTGTTCGTGATCAAAGTGCTTTAAATCCTCCAAGAGATCAAGTCAATCCGAGCTCATAAGGTAAACATGTTCTATCCGGTTAGTTAGATTAATACATAGGTTTCTTTCCGCTGCGTACTCGTGAGATAATTTGTTATATAACCCAACACAGTCTACCAACCCACGCTTGAATCCATTCTAAAGTAGATAAGTCGACAAGGTTTTGTACCAAGCTCGAGGAGCTTGATGTAAACCGTATAACGCTTTGTCAAGCTTATAAACTTTGTCCGGATAATCAGGATCGTAAAATCCTGGAGCTTGTTTCACGTATACCTCTTCCTTCACTTTCCCGTATAGGAATGAACTCTTTACATCCATTTGGTATACTGTAAATCCTCGGTATGTAGCGAATGCTAAGAAAATCCAATCTGCTTCGATTCTTGCAACCGGCGCGTACACCTCATTTAAGTCAATACCTTCTTCTTGAGAAAACCTCTAGACAACCAAACGAGCCTTGTTACGGACGATAACTCCTCGGTCGTCTCTTTTTCATTTATAAACCCAACGGGTACCACCCAACTCTTTACTTCCTTAAAGTAAATCAACTAAGTGTCAAACGCAGAGTTTCTGAAATTGCTAGAGTTCTTCCTGTATTGCTTCTACCCATGAACAATTTTTAAGTGCTTGATCAACATTTGTAGGTTCTAACTGAGATAGGAAGCACGGGTGAAATACTTCATCTTGAACCCCAGATTCCCTAATGGCAAGCAATGCACCATTTTCTACTTGACGTCTTATACGTACTCCTACTTCCAGATCACCTATGATATTTTCTTATGGATGGTAGGTGTTAATTCAGAGCATCGGATGAATTGGAACTACAATATTATCATTCAAATTGTTGATATGATCATCCTCAACCACAACATTTTCATTTAAACTTGAAGCAGGTTGCGGGACAGGAACATCAATAGATTCCGATTGAGCTTCATGGAAATCATTCTCTTCATCCGAAGACGTATCATACACAGCTTCATTTGTGGACTCAGTCAATTCATCTTCCGTTGGCACATTTGGAGTTGTCGGAGACGGAGTATGCATAACCGGTGCTTCATTTTGTAAATTAATGTAAATTGATGCTAGTTGCTCATCGGTTAACCCCTTGTCAGAATCAAAAGAATCAAATAAAGCTTTGTAATCAAACATCCAATCTTGTCCAACTCCTTTCGGCTGTAAAGTATGTGGTTGATAGTCAATGTGTAACCATTCCTCCACTTCACTAGCTAGTCGTTGTATTAAAGACTCGCTTTTTCTTATTGGAATATCCGATGAAGAATCCTTCGACTAGCTTCTTGTCGAATTTCCCGGCAGACTGCAAGATCATGCAGGGAGACCCAAACGGTTCCAGATACTTGAGATTCTGTTTTTGCTTCTTCAACAGCTCATAACATGTTTTACCAAGTCGTTTAACCGTCAAAACCCGTTTTAATACATAACATGCTGTGCTAACTGCTTCAGTCAAGAAAATCACCGAAAGCTTCATATCAGCTAGCATGGTTCTCGCCATCTCAATAATTGTACGATTCTTTCTCTCCGCGGCACCATTATGCTGAGGAGTGTAAGGTGCACTAAACTCATGTACAATGTGTTTTTCATAACAGAACGTCCCAACTTTGGTGTTCTTAAACTTTGTGCCATTATCACTGCGGATTCTACGAACCTTCAACTTGTAGTATGATTCTAGTGTATTGATCAAGTTGATAAGCACATCAGCGGTTTCGTCTTTCGTCACCAGAAAGTTTACCCGTGAAAATCTAGAATATTCGTCTATTACTACCAAACAATACCAATGTTTCGAATGGTACTTCTTCAAGGGATGTGACATTCTCTTTTGCTTCCCTTTCTTACAGCTCACACAGACGTCATTAAAAATAAACTGATTATCTGGGACTCCTTTAACCAGACCCTTTCTAACCAATTCATTCATCTTTCTGTAATTGATATAACCCATGCGGCGATGCCAGAGAACTGAATCTCATTCGAAAGCTTTTGAAACGAAACATTGACCGACCACATTAGGTTTAGCAGAATTCATATCCAAAACATACAAGTTGGACAATCTCGGTGCTCGCATCATTATCCATTCATCAGGAATCTTAAATCCGGGTTTCAAGATTATATACTTGTTCCCTGTGAAAGCCGTTGTAAACTGCTTGTCACAAATCTGGGAAACACTCAGTAAGTTGTACTCCAATTCTTTAACACACTCAACCGGCCAAATGTTATCGCACCTTTGGTAAGTTTGTCGATACTCGTCATTTCACCACCTCTATTTCCAGCAAAAGTAACATTTCCTCCATTATAAGGTTTGACTTCATCGAGTAAGGAAATGTCACCCGTCATGTGCTGGATGCTCCATTGTCGACTACCCATAGATTATTCACGGACCGTCTCGGAGTTCCTTGCAACGTCAAGGAAATTAATTAGCTCAGGAGGGACCCAAGCTTGAAGCTTTGGTTCATCCGGTATCTACCTCAAAATCATTACCTGCAGTAGCAAAACCTTTTGGTTTCTAATGCTCACTCTGCTGACTTGATGACACCTCAGAATTTTTTAGAATAGATTTAATCTTTTCAAGTTCACCATCAAAATTCTTATCATGTTTTGCAGATTTGAATTTTGAAACTGGCGGCTTAAAGTCATCATGAATTAAACCTTTGTTATCAACAAATTTTACTCTCTTTTTTAGTGTTAGCAGAGGCAGGTATTTCTGTCTGATATCCATCAGATGCTGAACCAGACTTTTGAAATATTTTTTTCAACAATGGACATTGTTTGTACATATGTCCTCGCTTCTTGCATTTGTAACAACGATGACTGTCGGTAATCATGATTGACACTGGTCTACTAAACTCATCGACCGCACCGTCATTGTATATGGTCTCGATAATAGGCTTCGGTTTCTTTGGTTTAAAAAATTTATTTTGAGGATAAGAAACTTGATGACCAGAAAAGTCATCATAAAAGCCTAAATCGTATCCATTTTCAGTCTCAGTGTAAAAATCATCATGAAAATATTCATTCCACTACTACAAAAAAGCCCATTAAAGACGCGCAATGCGCGTCATAAAGGGGTATAGATGACGCGCATTTGCGCGTTAAGGAAGCCCCCGTCATAAAAGATGACGACGCGCAAAAACATGTCATCATCTTATGACGCGCAATGTGCATCATAAGTGTGTGTCATAAATGCACGTCAAGGAAGCCCCCGTCATATAGGGAGATGACACGCAAAAATCCGTGTCATGGTTTTAAATAAAAAAAACAATTATAGAATCACATTTCCACATTAAATAACAATTAACTTCCTAATATAAAATAAAATACACTTATAGCAAAATAATGCATTTCATATATACAACAAAGCAGTTCATTATATACAACTATTCAAGTTTTTAACAAATTATATTCAAAATAACTAGGAAGTTTTAAGAGTTCCTTAACTAGGTAATCATACATCTGCTAGTTCTTGATCCTCTTGCATCAATTTGCATTGCTCATGCTCCTCCTGTTGTTAGAACTAACTCCACATGCTCCCCTAATAGAAGGTTAACGGATCATGAGTCAAATCAAGAAGATGCCAAATAAATAAACTAAGAGTGCCTGCAAAAACAAAAAAAATAAATAAACACTTTAAATGACAATTCGAAATGCCATATCAGTAACTCCACATGTTAGTGTACACAGATATACCTGAACACATGGCCATTTATGAATATATAAACGATTATCTATACAAAACTACTATATATATTATGTACTCTGACCCCAATAAATCTAGCATAACAATTTACCCATCTTTTAAGAACAAAACAAAACCGCGGCGATGAATTAGATACAACCCACACAAAAAGCAATCTCCATATCCCTGTATTCAACCAAAAAATCAAGTACGTGAACCAAATTTAAGACAATATAACATATTAGATTCATACCACAGAAATACCAATTTGAGAATCCTTGTTGTGAACCAAAAATGAAGTATAGTCATAAAAAGCATAACATAAAGTAAAGCAAGTAAAACCTAAAATTGAAACTTTGGTGACCCACTAATTAAAATAAGGATCTAATTGGCCTATAACACTTCCGTACCTAATAAACTGTAGCAAACATATGAAAACCATCTACATAACTGCTATAAATGACCCGTGTGCGGTTTTGTGAAAATTAGAGGCTTGGATTTCTGTAGCGAAATTCGTTAGGGTTCCAGTGTACCAAACCATAAAAAACAATTAGTACCAAACCATAAAAAATAATTAATACCAATAATGAACTATCCAAAGACGAGAATATGACGAAAGTGAAACTCAAATGTTGACCTTTAAATGCATTTGGTATTCGAAATGGGTCATAGTTTTAGGCTATCCGCTAGTCTGTGAATAAAGGTGCCCTCATACCAACCAATATTGTATGTTTTTCCCATGAGAATTCAAAGCTTCATATGACCCAAAAAAAAAATATTTTTACATACAAAAATCCATATTTTTTTTCAAGTGCCAACACATGACGGGCAAAAAATGCTTACCAACAGAGGGATTCGCTCAGAAAAACGATCAATATTTGAACGCAAGTCCTCATAAGTAGTTGACTAGCTGCAATATAAAATTTCAAAATCTGAGATCAGACAAACTAGCATTTTGACTTTTTGAGGTCAAGTGAATAAGTATCCATCCACCTACAGAAAACTATTAGTTTGACGGTTTCTTAAACCAGTAAGAAAAACAGCATATGGATTCCATATTCTACCTCAATATGTTAATATAAACATAATCATGACAACTTCAAAGTTGAAAGTTTTGACCTCAAAAGTAAACCACACCTTATGACTGGATCATCTGGCACGCTTCCTCTTTGTGACCTTTAAGATTGATCTCCAACCCATTTTCTTCGGCTCTCATTCCAAGCAATCATGCCTAAAAAAAATCATACACATACAAGAATATAGTAGATACATGTTATTTAAATTCCTCATATATGTGCACTCATCTTATCAGATTTAAGGTAAAACTCACCATGGTTAATAAACTCATGGGTGTTACTTACATTGAATCTGAGATCCATAAATTCAACATCATAATCATCAGTTCTTGAATCCTTCCCATCATGAATACTCATAATCATAAATCCCCAAATCAACCAAGATCCAACTAGCAATCATAACTCAAAAACCCTAAAGATCTCCCATATTCAACAATACACCATGTTTATCACCATGAAAACCGTCTTAAATCTCATATTTTATGATTGATTACTGTTTAAAAAAGTTACTCTTTTTCTAGAATACAAATCCACCCAATAGATCGGAAAGAATACAAGAATAACATTTACATTCTGAACGGAAAGAGCTTTGCAAACTGTTATGGTTGTCCACTTTGAAAGCGAGACGGCTTCCTCAATTGAAACAAGCTTCCTGTTACCAAACCCACCCTGAACCGACCTGCCCATTTTGACATATCTGATGAATCCTAATAGTTCACTGGCAAGCCAATTTACCAAACCCACCCTGAACCGACCTGCCCATATGATGGAATGAGCAAAGCATGACAACCCCAAACAATCTGTAGCAAATCATTTTTATTTTCCTGTCAAGACCAGACACTTAACAAAATTAGTTACCAATTATGAAAAAACTTAATAGCTTGTAAGTATGGACAATCAACATACCTTAGCCCATTCAATAATTATTTTATTAGTAACATATATATCACTACAAGAAAGTAACTTGTTTTCTATAACAGAATTGTACATACCTACACAGGCATTTCAATTTGGTGATGCACGACTTAAACTCACGTATATATTACTGAAGGGGTGTGAGACAATCATAAGTGAGTGAAAAGCTTATACGCAACTATATACCATGATGGGCGAGAAGAAGCAGACATCATGGCTAAAGGCCAGTTTTATTTTTTCTCTAACATAGAAGCCTCAAAGCCACTATAGAACTTGCCAACACCCAAGAGCTGAAAGTTAAAAGTTCTTCTTGCTGGTTTGTCGATAAGAGTGCACATTGAAACAGAAGTTTCCCCTCTAGCCTCCAGGTAAAAAAGAGATGGGAAACGGTGTTTCATGTATCTACAAGATCCTCAACCCGAGCCAAAGGAGATCAAAAAGCCATATTTGCTCATTAAGTACTGCTATAAACTCCCAACAATGGGTCTTTTCAACTGAAACAGAAAAAATGCTCCAGGTCAGCAATTCTCACTATGAACAAAAGCATCCATTGGGGAGCAAATATACACAGGTGAGAAAAGATGAACTTGACCTACTCCCTCTCTAGATAGCAAATTTTGCCCCAGATTAACCACAAAGTCAATACTAATATGAACATATCTATTTTATCACCTAGGTTACAATATTCATTGCATATTTTGTAAGAAATATTACGTTTCTTCTCAATTCACAAGGAATCAAAGAAAACTTCAGAGCATAAGATTCAGTAATTACAATAATATCAACTGAGAAATTAAAATCAAGGAGAAAAAAAAAGAGGAATGGTACCAAAATGACATGTTTTCCAGCAACATCCAGCTTCACATCACATGAAATCTTCGGAGCACCACTAGAAACGGTTCCAGAGCCATAAGATTCAGCTCAAACAAAATTGATGGTAACAGGCAATTTGACATTGCGTACGAGATCGGCCAGGATGAAAAAGGCGCTGGTGGCAACACTGATGACCACCAGAGAAGAAGAAGAAGAGTGATAGAAGAGAAATCATCTCCGGCGTCCGTAGGATGGTGAGTATGTCATGGTCGGCCAGAGCGAGATGGAGCATGATCTCGCCGTCAGTGATTAGGGCTATTGCCCGGCAGAGCGTCGCCGTTAGGGCTAATGTCAGTGAGATGAAGCGTGGGGAGCGTTAAAGCAGATATGGAGCGTTGGGAGATTAGGTTATCTACGTGTGAAGTGTGCTTGTGTGCGGAGATGGAGAATTTTGGACCGGGTAATAAAGAAGGAAGCAGGAATGGATTTTGTGGTGGGCGGGAAATGAAAATATAAAGCGACAGAGAGAATGACACTCAGTTTTAAGAAGTGTCATCCGTGTTTTTATTTCTTTTTTTTTTATGACAATTATCTTAGGACACGCAAAAATGTGCGTCATTTATTATTCATATTTTACAAATTATGACGGTTTTTCTATGACACCCACATTTACGCGTCATAGAATCACCATGTGTCATAATTCGCGCGTCATTAAAGGGCTTTTTTCTAGTAGTGTTCCATGAATAATACCCATCATCAAAATTCTGATAAAATCCCCTCATTTCACCATAACTAGATGGACCAGCATCATATCTGGATCCATGCCCAAACCAGGATGGCCCCCTACCATACATTGGTGGATTCGGCCCATATTTGGCTTTCTATTTGGCTTTCTAAAATTAGTTTTTGCATTATTAGAAAAAATTGGTTTGTCGGCCTTTGGTGGTTGGGAAACAATTGGTTTCTTGACAGATTTATACACATTTTTAACCAACCCATGATCAGAATGATGATCAGATTTATTTGAAACAGATTGATTCGAATCTAGTGTGTCATTTGGAATAATAATTTTCCCATTCCCCCTCCCCCCCCCCCCTAAATGGCGCACTAGGTGAATTTGGATCATACTTAGGACCATAACCTCCCTTAAAGAATTTATCAATCAAGTCCGGATTAACCATTTTCAAAGGGAATTCCTTATCACTATACATCTTGTCAGATCCTTTTAAACGATAAGTAATCCATTTCATTTTCTATCAAACACTTCAGAGTTTTCTTTAACACCAGATTTTCCAGCAAACCCAGTTTTTGTTTTGGAATAAGAGTCCTTTTCAAATACCTTAGCATTTTGAGTCACTGGTTTTGGCTCAAACCCAATCCCACCCTTCTTGGGTTTCTTACTAGCAACCGACTGAGAACGAGCAATTTGTTTTTGCTACAACTTACACTAATTTTTTAGCTCTGGTTTAATTTCATCAATTTTTTTTTGCAAAATCATTTCCTCTTGTTTCCGTTTTGAATTAACTTTTGAAACATTTGAAACTTCAATTTCATTATCAGAAACAAGGTCATCGATGTTTTCAAAATCCTTGAAATTGTAAAACAATTCATCGACTTCAGAATCAAGTTGGTCGTTTTGCTAGATGTCTTTCATTTGATTATTCAGACTTTTTCTCCTTAAAAGACGAATAATCAAACTTCTCTTCAGACATTGGTTGAAAAGATGGAGTATTGGTGATGATTGTGGGGGAAGGAACCTGGTTGAATTTCCAATCTTTTTCTGACATTTGACTTTGTTCATTTTTGTACATGATGCATACAAGTATATATAAATAATATATGCAAATATGACCTAAAAATTTATAAGACGTAAATCATCTTATAACTACGCATGCACATATAGGAAGGCGGACATATCGTATGGTAGCATTAAGAATAACACAGGGTCGACCTAAGGAAACAATAGTGTAATCAAACTAAACCTAACTATTATCATTAGGATTCTGTCACAATTCCTAATAACTATTAACTATCAAACAAGAAAGCAAATGGTAGCAATAATGAAATAGATATAAAATCATAATAAAGAAACGTGTATCATCTAAGACCGATCACTATTCATGCATTACCTAGACCTGACATTGACATTTGTATATTAACTGTCTAATGGATCTATAGTCGCTAAACTCATAAATCAGCAATTAAAACCATAGCCATAATGAAGTATCCACAAATTAATGACCTAGCTATAGGACACTAAACACATGATCTAGGACCTAGGATCATAGACCAATCCTACTCTGATTAACCATGATGGACTAATAAGTTATAACCCAATTACATACCATAACATACGCATTATATTTAGTCACTTCACTATTCCTTTTACCTAAGACATGGAAGCTAAGATTCATGACCAAATATAGATACATACTTTAATCAAGATAGATTATTAAACATACATAATCGCTATTTTCTATCTTGGCTCACTAGAGTTCCTAAACACATATTAAAATCGCTAGATAACAACTAAGAAATAGCATCAATTCAATAAGCAGAATACGTCTATCCTACCAACCAAATCAATAACTACTAGAAAAAGATCAAACACATCATTCAACAACACATCTTTAATATACTAGAGGAATCATAAATACTATACTCAAATCATTATGTAAAACCTTGTCAACGTCAAATCATAGGTAAAACATTAAATAGATCATAGTGTCTCAGATGACATCAAGAGAATTAGCCTCTCATAGCTAAAGTAATGAAAACGGCAAAAGTAAAGTAAATAAACATCATTGTAAACGCAAACCAAAGTCGATCGATGGCCAAATCTTCGGATGCTTCAATCTCTCGAACGATTGGACACATCCTGGATCTTCTAAGGGTTGGAACCTCGAGTTCTGTCTTCTGATCTCTTCTGGTACCGAACTCAACTGGTATCAATTGTGTAACCACTTGAAATCACAAAAGGATTGGGTATATATAGGTTTCATTTAAGGTTTCGGAAACAAGGCGTAACGGGTGGTGACACGGTCACGGGCCGTGAGTGTCGCCATAAATTAACGGATTAGGGTTTCTGGAAATGCTCCTGTAACGACCCGTGATGCTAGTAACGGCTCGTGACATGAAGAAAATGTAAATCCTCCAAATCTTGAGCAATTTCTCTTCAAATCCTTGTAAAATCTTCAATTATCACTTTGGCCCCGTCTATTTACCTGTTTATGACATTTCATACCAAACAAACGCTAAAATGGACCAAAATAATACATAAACTATCAACATTCATGGGTGTTTAACTACTAAAAAGATGTGTAATTTAAAGCACATCAAGCATCCGCCCACTTAGACTTTGCTTGTTCGTGAGCAAACCTCTAACTATAGCATTACCTTCCCTAACAAAGCTTTTAAAAATGAAGTGATGGATGGTGGTTACAACTCTAAACGATTAAAGGCACAAAGGCATAGTTAATCACATGGGTTAAAATACTCAGAATAGACCAAACAAAATAAGTTTTATCAATGAAAATCTGGGACAACAAACACTGGACTTCTTTCCTTTGGACTATTCCTTAACAACCAACCAGACTAACTCACAATTTACACTTCACTCAAGCTTTATACAAGGAAAACTAGTAAATAATGTACTAGACTTTATAGTGCTCTCAATTTGCAACACCGTGGACTTTCCTTACCATAGGCTTGATGTAGGTCCGAAATCTGATCACGAACACGATATCTAATCACAAACGAGTGCGGAATCCTCGTGTGTGATTGATTCAAGAAACAAGTAGAAGAAATAGACTAGATCTAAGGTAAAGATCTAATCTTGAATGAGAATCACTACTAGTTGAAGCTGATCGTAAACAACAAATGAGCACAAGAATCGTAAATTGTATTTGAAAAGCTTACTTGGATCATAAACATGAAAGGCTTATATAGTGCCTTCTTACAAACCCTAGTCCAATAGTAAACACAATAAGCCCAATCATAAACTAAAGAAAATTGGCCCACATGGCCCAAAACATTAACTAATTAAGCCCAAAACCAATAACAAGCTAGCCCAAAACTAATGTTCATGCCTCAAATAAATATAGCCCAACAATCTTCCCCTAGGCATGAATCAGTAGACCACTTACGGCAGCAGCAGATCGAATCTGATAGTATTCTGAACGTTGTTCGACCACCATCCATTCGCCACAATCCGGTTAGCTGAACCATGGAAGATCCCCACCCTTATAGCGTTTTCCATATCATTCTCATCTCCGAGAATAGGTTGTGAGGCGAGGAGCTTGATATCCTTTTCACCAAATCTTAGCAAATCGACCGGATCGTAGAAGCGGAATTGCCTCATCCTTTTGCAGAGCACCACCACCTCATGAGTTATTGGATCATAACACCAACAATCAAAGTTTTTGACCAGTGTACCGTCTTCAATCTCATCCAACATGTTGATTACTCTTGTGCGCTTGGTGGGTGGTCTCCTTGCTTCTCCTATGGGCTCTCCAGTTATTGGGTCAGTTCCAGTCTCGACCCACCTTACTTGCTTTAGCTCGAAGTTTGCAAAGTTATCATCTAGATGGCTCAGCAAATTGTTTCTAATAAGATCTCCTTCAGGGCTGTTCCATCTGTTGATGTAAGGAGCTCTCAGCAGGCTTCTAATCTCAGGCTCAGTCCAGGTATGAAATTGAGCACGTGTTCTGTAGTATTCCACTGGACTGTAGCCGTCACGGATTACGGCAAACAATTTCTTCTCTGAATCATAGTGCCAGCACATAATGGGTTCACGACTCCCTCTTTTGTCTATTGAGCTTTCACCCACATCAATGGTGTATTGAGTGGGGGCTGGTCCTTGAAAGAACTCCTTGAACCAGTTGTCATGACCTTCTGGTGCTTTGGAGATGACCCTTCCACTACGGGCATGGTCAGACATATCAATCGTGTCATCTCCATCATCTACATTCACAGTTTCTGAACTTTGCACTCCTTGAGATGAACTTTGACCTGCGGCACCTGAAGTGTTGGACTCAACAACACTCTTTAAACTAGTAAATTTCTTCTTCAAGTCCATCAGGGCCTCATAAAGATACTTCATTCTGTTCTTGTCTGCCACCTCCTTCTCTTGTAATCTTCTGTTTTCAGCCTGGAGAGCTTTTATCTCATTCTCTCTGATTCTGTTCTGAGACATCAGAAAGTTAATATGAGGATCAGCGCTTATCCTCATTTCGATTGGGAGCTTAGCAGCTTGGAATGGACGAAAGCTAGGCATGGTCGGTGGCAGACTTGTCACAGTTGAGACGCTCACTCTCACTGGACTGGGTACAACAAAAGTGTTGTCAACTTCCAGATATTGCCTTTCTTCCCGAACAGGGCTACGTTCGGTCAGAAGAGGACCTTCAGTCTGTACTTGGGCAGGTTGAACTTCAACACTTGGGATCGTTGAATCTTCTTGAAAAGGGCTTTCTTCTTGTATAGGTTGACTTTGAGAGCTAGACTCTGATGGATGGACCATTAACAGACTTGAGCTAGTCTTTGTGAATCTGAACCTTATGCTTCTTGGATCAGTCTTCTTCCTTGGTGATGGTTCACGAGCAGGGATGGGTTCTTCAAGAACATCCTCTATATTCAGACTTAGCTCGGGAGGGGTTGCATCGCTGCTCGAAGACATGAGCATGTCATCCATTGATCTCTTGAGACTGATGGGTCCCAAATTCCCATATATGTCATCATCATTTACATTTTCGTGAGCTGGAAAGATATCGTCCATAACGTTTTCTTCATCTGACGGGATCACCTCATCTTCATCTTGCACATTTACAGCTGGGTTTGCTGTTGTATCTTGATCTTCAGCAATTGATGCATTAATAGTTGGCACATCGGCTTCTGGTTCAGACTCTTCAACTTCTTGTTCCCTTACCACCTCGGGAAATGCACCCCTCTTGACCCATTCAAGTCTTCCTTGAAAACTGTTTTTACCCTTTCTATCTTGGGTTTGTAGACCAAATACCCCACAATCCATCACTTTTATATCCAACTTTTCTATTCTCTCTTCTATCATTGGGTACTTCTCCATGACCACCATTTGAACAAACCTAGGTGTCATCAGGAACTGTTCACGTGCGCTCAGGTCTGCATTGCCTATCCAGTCAAGTAACATCATCTTGGAGAAGTTAAAGTTCCAATCCAAGGCCAATGCGACGAATGCAGTTCCATGTAGCTTGTTGAGCTGATCGAAGCTTGTTCTTTTGCCCAGAAAAGATTTCTGCATGTAATGTGCCAGGCATCTCCAGTAATGCGGCAACAGCTTCTTAAAGATAGGCGGGAATTTTCCTTCATAACCCATGGATTGAGCACCCGCCAAAACAACTTCCTTTGAATATTCAATCGGATCGATAGCACGATCATTGATGTTCAGCCCTTTTCTGATGTCATCCTCCTTAATCACAATCTCCCTGTTCTGAATCCTTGCAGTAATTGTTGTTTTATCTGCATCAGCTCTAGCAGAACCCCAGAACTCCCTCACAAGCAGCTCATCAATAAGCACATTCGTCCTCAGGGCATGGTTTATCTTGCAAGTATTCATCCCGGCCACCAGAGAATAAAATAGTTCCATATGCTTCTCCGGAGGATCTTCAAGATATGCTGGAATGCAATGATCCGGTTCAAACTTAATCTCTTCGTCGAGCATCTCGTCTGCCATCTGA
>JBCNJP010000010.1:36406241-36516238 GCA_039602395.1 Deinandra increscens subsp. villosa
CATATATCAGATTTACCCTAACGCATTCAACTAACCAAACAAGCACCTACAGCCTTTAATTTCTACTTTATCCGTGGTTGATAACACATGCCGATGTATTATCATTTCTCGCTATGGTTGGATCAATTTCTCAATTTTCATTTTTCATTTTTTTTAATTTTTCATTTTTTTAGGAAACAAACATCACACTATTTTTGTGTTTTTCAAATATTCTCCCCCTAAAATTCAACAAACTCTATTTTTGAATTTTCCAAAATTTCTCCCCCTAAAGATACGAAAGAAAGTAAAAGGAAAGAAAATAAAATTGATCGACCAACACGGATACCACGCATTTTTAGATTTTGAAAAGAAAAAAAATCATTTTTCTCAAAAATGTTTGTGAAATATCAACTCTGTGAAGCGCTAACTTAAGCAAAATACTCCACTATCAGCAACTTTGCAATCACTAATAGGCCTTCTTGAAGCATCCTGCACACAACCTCAAACAACTTTTAGTTAACAGTTAAATACGGGAACCCAAACCGGCTTGGGTCGTCCCGTATCCTCAACAAAATCATTTCCCGCCGAGGTTGCCATTTTCTGTTTCCAAGAACGAAATGGTTTAGACGATTTCGCCCGATGCGAATCAGAACCATTGACATGCCGTGACAAGTTGGAAACAATATTTAACAACTCACCAACTAACATTTTCTCAGATTTTGGATGACGTTGGTGATGTTGTCTAGGCCCATAGTAAGAAAAATTATTTGAGTAAGGCAATTCAAACTCATTTTGGAAAAATTGTTTTGGTTTTGAAAATTGTGGTGACCAATCATCATAATTTGAGGTTTTACCAACAACCGGCTTCTTATAAGCTAGTTTTTCGTTGGTTTTGCTGAATGTGTCTAACAGGTACCTCATTGAAAATCATCGAATCGGATGATGGTGATCGATATGAACCACGTGAAAACCTTTTTCGAGTAGCACAATCACGAATCACATGTCCCGTCTTGTTGCAGTAAAAGCAAGCTCTTCTATCAACCGACCTAGGAGATGACATGAATTCTGTTGACATTGTAGAATGTTGAGAAGAATCACTCTCTAGACTCTCTAACTTAGAATTCGTTGACAGAAAATCAGCATCAGGTTCACACAAGATATGATTCTCAAGTGGAATGTCCTTTTCTTTGTGAACCTTGATATCCTCCACAATTTCTTCTATCTCAAGCACATCTTGGAGATCATTTCCAACATTCATATTCTCGTCTTTGCTTTCATATCCCAGACCACCATTCTTTTTAGATTTGTCTGGTACCGACTTAGGTTTCTCATGACCTTGTGAAGCAAGTCGAGAAAACTCATCCTTGATGGCATTTAAATCATTTTTATTGGAAAGCAAAGATTCATCAATCACAATCTCCGAAAATTTGTTGACTTTCACTTTTCCTGAATTGCCGTCAAAAACCTTTTCCTTATCAAGCAATATGGAACTTGAAACAAATTTAGTTCTCTTGTTAGCATCAAAATTCTCTTCATTTTTCTTCTGCGACTTTGACTTTTTCTTCTCCGAAGAATTATCAGCAAACTTTGAATAATCATGAACTTCTTCCGTTGCTTTCAAAGTATTGATAGAATTTTCAATAACCACAGGAGGTGGAACATTTTTCAGAATAACATCACCAAAAATCTGTTGAAAATTCTCCTTTTTGCACAAAAAATTTGTGAAAGACGATGAATTATTGAGATTATGCAACTGTCTTTTGAAATCACAAACCTCAATCTTCATGTCTGCAATTTTCTTTTGCGCTTCAGCCAATTCTTTTTGTGTTGCAATAAGTTCTTCTGTTGTTCTATTCAGAGTAAACTTTTCTCTCCTCAACTGATCATGAGCATCATATGTTTCTTGAACAACCTTTTCCCATTTCTGTTTATAAATCTCAACATTCTGCTTCAAAAGCTTGTTTTCACGGAGCAATTCAGCTTTAGCATCTAACAGCTTCGTATTATCCTCTTGATGACGTAATTCTTTAGCAGTAAGATCAACAACATCCTTTTCTAGACCTTCAAGTTTGATCTTTGATTTTGCAAATAAATTATCAAAAGCTACTGCCATATCACCTGCTTCTTTCTTCCATTTCTCAACTTCCTTCAGCAAATCATCATTTGTTTCAGTTTGCTTTGAAACTTTTGCAATCAACTCCACATTCTCGTGTTGAAGCTTCAATTCATTCTCAACAGCTTCACATTTTGAAGATTCATCTTTTTGAAATTTTTCCATAACTGATTCATTCAATTCGGCATATTTCTGAGCAAGAGAATCCCAAAACATTTTAGAATTCTTGCACGTTTTGAATTGAGACAGTAATTCTTTTGACAATGCCATTGTGAGAATATCATAAGCTTTTAATTCTCTTTCATAACATTCCCTTTCCTCAAATGAAAGATCTCTTTGAAATTTAGGAACACCATGCCAATTGAAAACACGATTCGTCCCGATCTAGTGAACTTGTACACCGAAATTAGACCGAAAAATGACCCGAACTCAAGAACAAGAAATCGTAAATTAAACTCAGTTTATAGCTTGAATCGGATCAACGATTACATGAATAGACTTGTTTACAGCAGCTAATCACGATCCTATACTTAATTCTCTATGAAAAACAAGATCGAAAACTCCTCCTCTTAGAAATCTAACTCTGTGAAAACGGTTATTCGAGAAGTCTCACCACCTCCGAACTCCAAACTTGATATATATATGGATTCCTGTTCGGCTGCCATTCGGATGAAGTTCGGCTGGATCCGAACCTCCACTTCGGATCCCTTCCGGTCATGATTTTTGTGCTTGTATCCAAGCTTTCTTATTTTTAAATGACAAATATTTATTTGTCATCCAAGTCCCTCAAATATGCTAACTTGACACTTTATACCCTATACAAAATTTAGCTATTCTAACTCAACATCACTAACAAAGCTAACATGACTAACGGATACACACACGACACACATATTTTGCACCAACAACTTGTTTTATTTTATTTATTTTACTTCTGCTTTATTTTTGTTCCATTCCACATTGAGGGCAATGTGTGATTCAAGTGTGGGGATGGGATACTTTCGTATTGAGTCTTGAGTCTTTTATTTTTGGTGTGTTTTTGAGTCATAAAATGAAGAAAATTTGAAAAAAAATTGAAAAATTGTTCAAAAATGTCCAAGATTCTGGCTGCAGTTAATGGAAAATGATAGTAAAACTGGGAATTGATTGTCTAATTTTGTGCTTAAATGATAAATTAATAATAATTTGGGAAAAGTGGATAAGTATGGTTGAATGGAAAACATTACTAAACTATGATGTGTCGGTAGGCCCAGCTGACCTAGGAGTAGCTTAAATAGCCTGTGTGTTTATTTGTTGTATAAATATGCTAATCAGTTGTTAGTGGGTTCCCATTTTAGGAGTGATAGGAATGCTGAATCTGATGATTAGGAAGAAAGAGACCCTTTTAGGCTAGATACTCCTATGTCCTTAGAATTTCAATGAGCATGTAGTTAATAATTTGGCTAATGAATTAGAGTGAAGGGGCAGAATACTCATGTACAAACTAAGGATAGTATCCCGTGGTAAGTACCTCTGATGATGTTTCGGATCTCGCGGGCAAAATACTCATGTATGATTTCGGGGGTAAGACCTTGTGAAAAAGTACCTCTGGTGATGTCCGTTGGTAAGATTAGGTAAAAGTAACCAATTATAAAAACAAAAAAAAAAAAAAACAAAAAAGAGAAAATTGAGAAAAGAAAAAAAGATGATAACTTAGAGAATAAATGCTCAATAAGTTGCATATAAATAAACAGTTATTCCTTGGACATCCTAGTATCTGGTTTAAGGGGGGTTGGAGAAAATATATAAATTTAAATCAATTATTACCCTTTGCTTTGACTGAATATGATTCGGTAATAGGTTGAACTAGACCTTTCTTTAGTGGGATCCATTGCGACTGAACTTATATCTGGTAATTTTATAAACACATGGGGGCGAAAGAAAAGGTTGGTGGTTGGGTTTAATCGGATAGAAATATCGACAATTGTAGTTAGGATGTGAATACGTTATGGAATGTGGAATTGTTTGGTGGCTGTTGAAGTCTTATTGTGAAATGTTTTAGAAGTCAATTTCCTGGTTGTGATTCCATTGCAGTATTTTTCGAGGACGAAAAAAGAGTCAGTGTGGGGATGTTTGATGTGTTGCAAACACATCTCATTTCCGTGGTCTTTTACGTGTCTATTTGAGTCTAATTGAGTTGGTTTGCGTTAGTTTTAGTTTGCTTTTAGTTGAGTTGCGTCTTTGAGTCGGTTATTTATGTTTTCTCAAGTTTTACAGGATTTTGATGAAGTCCCGAGGCCACGAGGTGAAAATGAGGAAAAGTGAAAAAGAAGTGCTGAACAAGCTGTCCCAGGCGTATCGCCTGGGACTTGAGGAGGCCTAAGCGATACGCGCGGAAAGTGGAGGTCAAAGAAAGTCAAAGTCGGTTAAACCCGACTGTTTTGTCGCGACACTAGCTGTAGGCGTATCGCCTACAGAAGACACACTTCCAAGCGATACGCTTGGAAGTCTAAAACCCGCAGAAATTGCTTAGTCGATATAAATTCGTCTTTTAGGGTTTCAATTCGCATTCTTCGACTTCCAGACGATTTCAGGAGCGACCAGAGGCGATTTTCAGAGCAGAAGAGAGCTGGGATCACGAGGGAACATTGAGAGATCAAGTTTACATTGGAATTCGCTATCGGGTTCTTCCGTTTACTTTGTTTTTCAATAATTGCTATCATGTTTTTGAATCAAGTTCCAGACTTTGTTATGTTTATCATTCAAACCATGATTGTAGGCTAAACTAATTATGCCACTTAGACCATTGTGATGAGTAGTTGAATATTTGATTTTATTCTCGGTTTTGACTTATTGATTGATGTTGCGATTCTATTAAATTCCATATATTGCCATGGCTGATGTATATGTGTGTTATGATCAGTTCATTAGTTGATTGTTAATGCTTGATTTACCCGCGAATGTCTTTCGGTTTAGGTAGATTAACTAAAGTAGTTGACTTTAAGGTTGATTGCTAAAGTGTAGTTAGGGTTTCCTTGACTATTGCATTAATATTTAATTGATAATTTGGTTATAATGTGCTGCTGAACTAAAGACTTAAAAGGTACAGGTTCAACGGGTAGTTGGGTTGGTTAAAGTTCTAGGGTTGCATTGTCTCAAAAGGAAGTGTCCTAGGGTTTTGTCTAGCTTGCTAGTTCGTGTCATTCATGGTAATCATTGGTAGCTCCGGTTAGTCTAGGTGTGCCTTAGGTATATCCGAGGGTGGCTAGGGTAATTGAAGTGGGAAGGACTTAAAAGGTGAACCCTTGTTCGAGCATTAGAATCGTTGTCTAGGAAGGACTTAAAAGGTGAACTAGCGACCATCAGATTAGTCAGAGCCGAGGTAAAGTTAAGTGTCAATTGCGAGTCTAGGTCTAGGTGGTATATCTCTTCCCCATTTGAATTTTCCCAAAGGTTTCTTGCGGTTGTCCGGTTGTTAGTTGAATTAGTTAACTTCAGTTAATTCCAAATCAAATCAAAAACCAAATTTCTCAGTATTTCCATTTTCATAGGTCTAGGTTAAGTCTTGTCTATAGAGTGTCCTAGGTTCGATATTCCGGTCTTACCTTAGCTTTACTCCAATCCGACAGGTTCACTGCCTTAGGGTTCGGTTCGGTTTAGGTTATTTCGGTAAAATTAGGTGTGTCTAGGTCTAGGTTTTTATTACATTTTTAGGTACGTTCCGAACACATCAAGTAGGAAGAGCGAGCTTGAAGAACAAAGCGACTGAACCCGTGGGTTCTCAGGTTGTAAGCGGCACAAACTTCAGGAATTCCCATCTCAAGCTTCCGGGAATTGTTCAGGTTGTTAAGCGAAAACAGAATCCTCCACACCATCGGCATTGTTTGGGAGTAACAGAGGCCGGTGATTTTGAAGAACTCGTTTACGATGGCCGGAAAGGGGTAGGACATCCCAAGCAAGAAAGGGTAATAGAGAAAACAGACCCAGGTGTTGGACATGCAATCGGCCTTCAATCGGGAGTCGAAACTCCGAATGATGGCCGACGACGGAAAAAGACCGGATTCCTTCAACTGACGGATGTCGTTGTCGGAAAAGTTGCAGGTTTCTTCTTCATTACTCTGATGAATCAAAGTAATTGAAACGAAAATACGTTGCGTAGTAATAAAACCGGGACACATACGACGACATACGCGAAAACGTAAATGCTTGGGATTGAAAATCAAATCACTTGTATCATTTTCGTAAAACAACCTAAAAGTTTATAATAAAATAAACTTTTATAGATCCAAGTATCATCATGTATTATTGTAAATAATGTCTTAAAACTTTTAAATAAAGATGAATATTTCATGAGTATGAAATATTAATTGATTTCAAAATTGATAGACGTTTTAACTTAAAACGTATATTTAAATGATCCATGTTTAAGACGAAATAAACTTCAAATAATTATTCCATGATTAATAATTATTTACAAAAGTTTTAAACTATGTTTTATTTACAACTCACCAAGAATTGTTAATCATAATTATTTAATTATAAATAATTATAACTTACATGGATAATCAATCTAGCTTATGAAAGATAATAATAAATATTATTACTTAACACAATATTCAAGACTTGATTGATTTATTAAATGATTACCTTGGCTATTTTATATTATTGGATATAGATATAAATCATCACGTACGTATTTATTGAAACTAATAAATACTAACTAACGGGTTTTCAAATGAATACAAACGGGATTAAACGTCAAGACTTGACCAATATCACTTGGGTGGAAAATGTTACCCAAATGATTAGACCCTTATGCAATTGTCTTATTATTTAGTTAGGACATTACTTGCTGGTACTGCTTTCCAATCTATTTCATTTACCTGCTGATCAAGTGAGTTTCACGGCCCCTTTTCTTTTAACTGTTTTTATACTCTTGGGGGAGAAATCATGAACTGACAAATGCTTTTTACTTAATATTATGGTTTATCTGTTAGCCGTATGACTGCTTGTTCTCTTACTGATTGCCAACTATGGTACATTATCGTTATAAACGTTTGTACAACTGCATCCCACCATTAATTGATTTCAATTAGTTCTGTATGAAACGATAGCTAGTGAATAGATCTATTTGGGTTGACAACCCTACCCTAATTGGTAGCTCCAATTCTGACTCCGGATTGTCTTGGGGTACACGTTAGTTATTCTGCTCTGTTCAGTATCTCTCGGGCGAGATACTATGGGTGGTTAAACCGTTAGTATTTGAAATCAAGGTTCAGGTGAGTTCATACAACCACAACGGTAAACCAATGTAATATTTAAGTATACTGAAACTGATTTACAAACTTTAAACGTAGGGTCATAAACTTGAGAACCTCACCAACTTTATGTTGACCTTTTAAACTCATGGTTTCTCAGGTAATTGAGCCATTATGGGAGACATGCAAATGGGGCTTCACCATACTATCGGACCTGCTTCTGGAGTCGTAGTCTTAAACTATCCTAAATAAACCGTATTATGTTTTTAATATTAAATTTAGACTTTATGCTTTTCAAATGTAACACATTGTCATTTTCACTACTCTTTCCGCTGCAAATGAAAATGATGTAATGTTTTCATAACGTTTGAAATTATTAGAAGTCGTTCTATGTATCCGTGACTATAATTCCATCTCGCTCACACCCGTTGACCGGGGTGTGACAATAGTAATGGAATATATAAAACTTTTTTTAAGTATTAGAGGGGTGAGTGAGGTGTGAATAATAATTGAGCCAATATGAGTTACTTGTAAACACGAACCGTCACCGATAACTAGTTCCTCAGTTCCATCATATGGTTCATGTAAAGAAAGATTATTTAGGTCGTTTATGTTGGGTTTCTGACAGTGGTATACGGGTGCCCGGTGACGTTAAAAAAAAAACTTGACCGTTTAATTAAAACATTACCGACCGGGTTTAGTAAATTAAGAGTTAAAACGGATTAAACCGGTAATCCGTTTACGCCGCGGAATAAAATAATTTTACAAATTAAGACGCGTAAACCGTAGGTGTCGAAAACGTGTCAACGGGATCACGATCACCAAAAATAATCAATCACGCAAACACCATTTCGCGGTAAACATTTTAGCGCGAAAATAATAACGATTACATTTAATCGAAATAAAACATCTAAACTAAAATGGAGTTTAGATATACCTTCGCGGTGATCTAACAAACGCTAGAGACACCGAGGAACAACGTGACGACGCTAGGTTTTCACGAAATAACCGATCCGACGTTCGGATCAAATCGTTTAGCAAATCGCCAAAACCGTCTTTAACCGATTCGTTGAAAACTACAACGATTCGGTTTATGGTGGCGACAATCGAGCACCAACGAATAAAGACTATGACGACGTCTAGGGTTTAGCCTAGACGGACGAACGATTATGGCGACAAAGCTCGCACTCGCGATGTCGTAACGACGACGACAAGGCGAGTGGTTATGGTGTCGCGCGAAAAGGAAATACGCTAGATCGCGACGGCGATCTAGGGTTTGATTCGCGACGGCCCTAGAAAGGAGGGGCGACGGCGACGGCGGCGACAAGGGCGGCGGCGGCGGAGGTTCACACAGCGGCGGCGGCGACGGCTCCCAAGGTGGAGACGGCGGCGGCGATCTTGAATGATGATGATCCGCCGATGATCGTTTGCAAGAAACGAGAAGCGATCACCAACCGAAAAGCTCCTACGATGAAGAGGTTGGTTGCGAGAAGGAGAAGGAGGGAGGCGGCACTAAAAGTGGCGCAGAGAGAGAGAGGGAGGGAATGAGCAAACAAAACCCTAATCCCTAGCTCTCCTTATATAGGCAACATAGTTGCATCTAGCCCCTTCCTTGTTTATCTTTTTGCAACCAACTATCTAAGTCTACGAAATAACTTTTATTAATAAACACACATGTCGTAAACTTCAAGACACACAAATAACTATTTATTTGTTTCACCGTAAAACCCTAATCGATAAATCGAAATGTATTTCTCCGTTTATTATCGCAAGGATAATTATTTGTAATTAAATAAATAATTACACAATTCCGTGAATTACCGGTTAAACAATTTAAGCGGATTTTTATCTCGTTGCCCTCAGTGTAACTCTTTACGGGTCAAACCGGGTCGGGTTCTTGTTGTTATTGGGTCTGGACAACCATTATCCAACAGTTTGTAACATGATGAGAGGCTCTATCATCGAAGAGCAAGTTTTATGAAGATTGTGGTGTGGTGTTCATCATATGGACATGTGCACCATTAAAGAAGGTTGGGTCATGATGTAAAAAGGGGAAGGTGATGTGGGGATTTCCTTTCTTGAAATTAAAGCAATTAGAAAGTGAATGTCCTACTTTCTACACCACTGACATTTTCCAATGTAGGGTTTAGGCTAGTTTGTGGGGTAAATGATTCGGCCGTGCGTGGGGTATTGTTTGGCCATTTGAATTAACTATGATATTGGTGGGGTGGGCAAAATGTCAACCGCATTGGATGAGCTAGTTCCACGATGTTACTAAGGGCGATTGTTGCTCCATGGTTTATTTGAATTTTTGTTTTGAGCATAGAACACGGAAGTGTGTTGATGAATTCCGCTACTAACAACATGTTAAGCCAAAGAAAGTGCATGATTACTTAGCTTTTCATGTAATTCATTAAAAGATAGTGTCGTTTCTCGAGCATGGATGGAATCAAGAATTGGTTTGTAAGAAACTTGATCTAATCCTGTCAAAACAATATCAATCACATCTTCTTTGTCCATTGTATTACCCAGAGAGCAAGTTCATCAACCACACATTATATGTTTTGCATATGGTCAATGATTGATTAGGTCGGTGTCTTTGAAATTTACTTCAACCGAAGTTGTAATTGTTTGATATGCCCACACAATGGTGAGGCATATGTGGTGGCGAGAATCTTACAAAGATTATGAGATTAAGATGTGTTAGTAATTAATGGGATGATTCGTGGAGAGAGGCTCTCCACCAATGCACCAAAGAGAAGTCGATCCTGTCGGAACCACTTATTGTAATCTTTGTATGGGGTGGGGGTGCCATCGGCTGCTACAGTGGGAGGAGGGTACGGTGATGATCCATCAATATACTTATGGAGATCGAGTCCATGAAGAAGTGGATCGATTCGGATTTTTCAACCGAGACAGTGCTGGATTTTGCCAGTGGTATTCGGGTCACGGGTAGCAATTTTATATTTTACTAAGACCCGTTTTACTAATTGTAATATTGATAGAATTATATTTATTTAATTACATTAATTGAATGAGAATGAGGAAGCGTATATCAAGTACATAATTAAAACAAACGCAAATTAACCAAGTGACAAAATTAACAGGATCTAATCGACCAACCACGCAAACGCTAATTATGTGTGTATATATATATATATACACATATTTAATCATATTAAATATCTAATCAAACAAATAGTGATAAATAAATATAACAATTTATCTGATTATCATAATCAGTATTACGATTTGATCTAAACCAAAAGTGTTTAAATCTCGAATGATCGGTTGTATCCAACAACTTTTCGAGACACCGAGGTTCAACGAGACTAGCGCTAGGGTTGCAAAAATCTTACGGGAGAAGCAAGCTCGGTAGAGGTTCAAAATCTAGCAGAAAATTACACACCAAAGCAGTCCCAAAAATCGGCACTAAACGACAGCGGCGCCACTGGGAGGCGGCGGCAGGAGGGTGGAGGTGTGGTGACGATCAGCCGGACTGGGCGGTGTAACTTCGGCGGCTTAGCAGCGATGGCACAACAACGATAGCTGGTCGGTGTAGGTTATTGGACGAAGGCGGCGGCGATAATAGCCACTGCGGCATGATTATCGTGAACGGCGGCAGACGGCGGTGGCAGTTGGGAGACCGGTGGCAGCGCAGAGAGAGAGAGAGAGGGGGCCGAAAATTTTAGGGTGCAGGGAGAATTTTTGATACAACCCAAAATCAGTATTCTGGCTCCATATTTATAACCCTAATAAACCCTATTATGGATAAACCACAATAGGTTTATTTAATTCTCTGGTTTATCCCTTAAGCAGTTGTAGATAATCTATAATTGGTATAAATCCCTTGTTTAAGCATCCATGTTTATTAGATAATTATCTATTAGATAACAGTTTACTTTAGCTATATTATCCAACCACATTTAAATAAAACTAATTAAATAAATAATTTATTTAATTAAATTTTATTTAACAGAAATACTAATAATAAGAATTATTATTTATATTCCATCGACTAATAATTATTAACAATAATTAATTATATTTTCCGCTATTTATCATTAACAAATTAATAATAATGTGAAATGATTAATTGTCATTTCCATCAATATATAAATAACAATATGAAATCATTTTTGTTTTCGCAGAACAACATTTACTAATTTAACATGTTTGGTTCTCGTTGCCCTTAGTGTAACTCTTACAGGCCACAACCAGGTGGGTTCTTAGAAATTATCGGGTCTGGACATACAATATCCAACAGATAGTTTGTCACAGTGAGCTTGAGAGTGGTCAGGAAAGTCACGATTGTGAGATCTTTCATAGCTTGGCTAATGGTAATTGGGAATTATTGTCATTGGCCATGGTGGTTAGAAATATAGAAGAGGATTTCTGGTGAAAAAAAGAAGGAAGAATGGTGGAAGGTGATTAGGATCGGTGGTGATCGGATACCATATTAGATAACCAAGAAATGTAGATAGAAGTTGAGTGAATGTTCACGTTTGATTTCATTCAAGAAATATATGTACATATATACAACATATGTGAGAGATCTAAGGAGCTGAATTTACTAAGCCAATAACAACAACTTTGACCATGTCCAAATTCCAAATTATAATTGAATACAAAATTTAATGCTCATGAATCAGGTGGAGGACTAGGGCTTAACACTTCATTAGGGCTAAGTATGATCTTTACATATCAGAAACACCAAAACATGTTAGTTTTTATGTTAACAATTTATTAGGATCCAAAAAACAAAGTCAAGATCATAACACATGAAAAAAGAAACTCTGTGACATTTGGCCCATCGGGTGGAACCCGAACCTTAAAAAGCAGATAAAACTGAGCAAACCAGTAAACTCGGAATCACGTGTATAGGCGTAGTATGTCAATTGAGGTATTAGAAGAGTCTAGTAGCCTTAAAACACTTCACAAACATCACACACAAGTTTGAGTCTAGAAACATTGGTGATTAACTGAAAACTCTTAAGTGTTGTGACTTACGTGCGAAGTTGTTATGTGAAATTGATTGTGTTAACATGTTATGACGTATGGTATGTTTATAGTCATTTTAGTTGTATCGAGTGTGACAATATGATAATATGTTAATAAACATAAGAAACTATACAAAACCGTAGCCGAAAAGTTGAAAAACGAACAAATGATCACGCAAAACGTGGAAAACCAAGCAAGAGGCCAGACAGGGAGCTGGGCCGACCCGCGAGGCCCCATGGCCTAACCCCTCGCAACACGATCTCAGCCCAGACGGGGAAAACTCCTAATTCCCCTCTATAAGTTCGTCATTAAGTCCAAATGCCTCATTTGTGCTCTCCCAAACGTCTTATCAGTCCCAGACCTCCATCCTTAATCATTTTGGATCCAAAACCTTGAAGTTTGGTGTTCTAAATCAAGATCCTAGCTTGTTTTTCATTCCCAAATGTTTCTTCATCACCAGTATGTGTTTTCTTGGATTTATCTTGTTAAAAAGTCATCAAGTTATGAATTTATGCTAGCTCTAAGGTTCTTTGATGTTAATATGCATGGATCTAGTGATTAGACATAAAAAGTTTGCATCTTGATGATAAAATATAACACCTCATTTTTCATAAGCAGAATAAGAATGATGTCTGGGATTGCTTTAGAATGGATAAAAAGGTAGGAGATTAAACGGGACATCGGAATGGATCCAGAATTTGAAAATGGGAGATTTTCTAAATTTATGAGGGAATACGGTCGTATCCAGTAAAGTGGATACGCCCGTATCAGGTGGAGCAGATCCGGACCGACAAACCTGGGAGCCGCGATATGACCGTATCATGTTAAGATGATACAACTGTATCGATCCAGAAGTATAAAATGTATAATTTTATAATTTTTGGTCATTTTGCATGAATTTTCTTGCGTCTTTAGCTGTGGGAGCCTGTTTTGAACCTCTGGAGAATTCTCAAGGCATTGGGAAGCAAGATTGTAACCAGAATCAAATGACTAAGTGATTTCATGCTTAATTTCATGATTTTAGTAGTTTGAGGATTGTGATGGATGATCAGAGGTTGCTAGAAGGGTTTTGGTTATCAAGGGAGAGTAGATTCATGGTTAGTTTGCACATGCATGCATAATTCATATAATTCGAAAGTTTAGCTTTTGCATTCAATGATCAAGGGTGAATTTGGGTGTTTCAAGTGGTTCGATTAAAGGGTTTTATGTTTACATGAGATGGGAATGACTCTGGTAGCAAGAAACGGGTAAACAACCACTGGAGATGCAGATTTTGGGTTATGTTGGGATGAATACATTCGTATTTAGTAAAAGGGTATACAACCGTATTCATGTTAAGGATAAATACGTCCGTATTTGGTTATTTTGATACGGCCGTACTCATGGGTTAGACGTATCAAAAAGCGTATTGGGGGCCATATTGCATGTAGAGAAAACATGTAAGTCAGATTAGTAATAGACCTGCGATACGGCTGTATTAGATTTATGTAATAGGATTGTATCCAAGGGGATCATAATGTGAAAAGTTATTTAAATTAGTGAATTAAGCCCGTAGGGTCGGGTTTTGAGTCAGGAGGTTAATCAGTTTTCATTTGGTACCTTCAGGGAGTCTTAGCAATGACATTGGGCATATCTGGGTGCACAATTGATTGACGAGGGATTCGGACATTTTGCAAAGCTAGCTAAGGTGAGTTCTAGGAGCCCACGTTTATATGTTTTAAATGTTTTGGGCTGATATGCATGTGTGATAGTTTACATACCTAAACTGTTTGTTGAATTGTGTATACATGTGTTGAAATTGTTTCCGGGAGGGTAATGGCAACGAGTATTGCAAGGGGGAAATTCTAAAATAACAGTTTGGGTTATAACATTGCGGTGGGGTCAGAGCAAGGAAGTCTAAGGTGGTTTATGTAATAGTTGTTGGCTGCATATAAATTATGTTGGTTCATGTCGGGGTTAAACAGTGAAGTCTTCCTGCACCGGACTGGGGACAGTCCATCTCTAGTTGTATAAAGGGGGTGGTGGATACACCACTAGTACATCCTATATATAAACTCCTGAGGTAAAATAGCACGGCACTAAAGTTAATTGCGTGCAGTAGAAGTCACGATCCACAATGGTACTGAACCAATTGTGTTTATATACAGGATCATCTATTGGGTAAAACCGTGAGGGACTTGGGGGATGATAAGAGTGTTGACTACAGTCTTAACTCATGGACATTGAACCAATGTGGGGAAGGGTCACTATGCCTAGGTAGGGTCAATAAAGGGATAATCTTGACTGGGAGCCCTCTAAACCTAGGGAGGCGTTGAGGAAAGAGCAAGGCTAAGCTAACCTACCACCTTGTTCTTGGAACAAGGCAGAAGACCTCACTAGGGGGTGGGCCTCTCTAGGGGAGCGGGGGGACACTTTACTAGGAGGTTAAGTGGAATGGTCAGACTGTAGAGTTAGGACTGGGTATCTTGTGAACACCAAGAGTTGGTGACGACTGACTCTGTTCAAAGGCGATGATGATTGCCTTAAGTGGTACGCAAACCAGAGTAGGATTATGCTTTAGCGGTAACTTATAGGGACTAAGAGGGTGAAATGGGGGATTGTGCCTGGGGTTAAGGTTTTAGGGTTAAGGGGTATAATGGGAGATTCTACCTGGGTAATCAACTTTTAGTTAAGACAAGGGGTGAAATGGGGGATTTCACCTGGGGTGATGTTTTCTATTTAAAAGTTGTAAGCATGTTTCTAAAATTGAATGTTTGTATGTTTTGTATGTATAAAACTGTCTGTTTTTTATATTAATTTTTTTGCTAAGGGGTCAGGGGACCCAAAGGTTTTAAATAGGGATTTAAAGGAAATGTAACGGTTTTAGAACTTAGAACTCACCAGCGTAAGCTGACTTTTCAAAGTATGCATATCAGGGGAAGCATGGGCTTCAAGTAGAAAGGGAAAGGCTCATGTATGAGCAGGACAGAAGGCACAAATGCAGGGATTGTCTATCAGCAAGTTGTCATATGTTTGTAATGTATTTTGGATGTTAGACTTGGCTTAATTAAGTATGGTTTTAGTTTTCGCTGCTTTGTTATCTCTGTTTATGCCATGTGTCCATGAGTAAATCCGATGAGTGAACACTCCTGGTACCAAGTCTGGGAGGTGGCATCACAAGTTGGTATTAGAGCCTTGGTTTAAGTGATTTAGATACAAGTGTGGTATCTAGACTTAAACTAGGACTCTAGGGAAGTTAGGAACTAGGAATAAGGGTGAAGAATGCAAGGAGGATAGCTTGTGCCTGTAAGGATAATAGGTTGCATTAGGCATGCATCAGGAAGGATCTAGGGTATGAATGTATGGAAGGTACTCGATGGCAATTAGCTACTGCCATCAGGTATCGACCATAGGAGCATATCACGGGTACTGCATGATGTGTGGTCTGAATGCGGGGTAGGTCACGTAACGATATGATACCTGGTCAGTGACAAAGGAAGGAAGGGACACCTAGGGAGGTGGTCAAGAGGTCGGTTTAGCCGTAGGGCTACCGGTGGGAGGTAGGCAAGAAGAGTGTTGGAACCCATTTTGGTTGTTGGCAACACAAACAGTTCACCGCTGAGCATTGCTGGTGAAGACCTCCTGATTACTTATCTAGAATAGATACTTTGATTTTGTAATAGATTTTGGGTTTATACTTTGTAAAACTCTATTTCTGATTTGGCAGACTTGTATTTCTTCTTAACAAACTTCTGATATTGAACTTAGCGGACTTGTTTTACACTTAGCATACTTGTTTATTTTTCAATACTCTTATCTTAGCAAACTTAACTTGTTCCTAGCGAACTTGTTAATGCTTAGCGAACTTGTTAGTGGACTAGTTTGCTCTTAGCGAACTTGTTAGCGGACTAGTTAATGCTTAGCGAACTTGTTAGCGGACTAGTTTGCTCTTAGCGAACTTGTTAGTGGACTTGTTTAAAGCTTAGCGAACTTGTTTGTCTGATGGAACATTCTCTGCTGAAATCAATGTAATGATTGTTGTGTCAAACATTCTTTTTGTCTCATGCTCTCTAGTAGTATAAATACCCATTGTAAAACCCTTTGGGGATACGGTGCTCAAGGGTTTTTCTACAGAGGGCAGTTTTGTGTGTGTGTTCTTGGTATAATGTGTGTTCTCGAGCTTTAGAAATCATCAATGGGTGAACATTGATGCAGATTCAACCGGAATTGACCATCACACATGATTTCCGCACTTGTGTGGTGAATCACATGAGAACATTGTGCTCAAATCTGGTCCTGACAATTGGTATCAGAGCCATTGTTCTTCATTTTTGAAGTTTTACTCAAAATGAAGAAAATCTCATATGAGTGGTCAATTTTGGCTGGATTTGCTAGTTGTTTGAGTTGATACTTGGTAGAAATCACTCAAGGAACACAATGCAATACTCAGATTTCTGCAAATCTCAGGCTAAATAGTCGATTTCTAGGGTTTTAGCCAAGAAGAATACCTTAAAGGTTCTGTACTTGATAATATTTTTCAAATTTTTTTATGATGATTCTTTGTTAAAATTGATGGTTTGTGAGCATTATACACCTAAAACCGAAATGATTAGCACTGATTTCACTCAATAACATCAAGTTTTGAAGATTTTAGAGGCCAAATATCATGATTTTTTGGTGTTCTTTAAATAATCTTACTATTCCATCAAAATAGGTCATTTAGAGTGTTTTTTGGAGTTTGTGCTAGTTGAATCAAATGTTCCTACATAAATTTCGAGACTATTGATGTCCTAAAACTCAGATTTTGTTAACTTTAATTTTTGAAGTTTGAATTTTCCTCAAGAACAAGCTGTTCAAATTTTGGCTAAGTCTGGAAATTTGACTTTTCATTTTTTTTGCTGAAATCTCACTTGCTAATGACTAATTATGTTTGTTATTGTTTGTGAATGTAGGATTTGTGATAATTCAAGCGTTCTACAAGCATTCGAGTAATTTGAACCAAGCGATTAATCTGTCCGAACCGTTCGTCATTTTAGCAAGTTTGTGCTAAGTTTTTGTGTTTCTGTCTTCCAATGACTGAAGGCAACCAGTTTGCTCCTATCATGCAAGGCCACAACCGTCCACCAAAACTAATGGGCGCAAGTGACTTCGATGATTGGAAAGGAAAATTTGTGTTATTTCTGGAGTATGTTGACTGTGATCTATTGACTTCAATCGTTGATGGTCTGGTTTTGTTTGAAGTTGAAGAAGCTACTACTGTCGGTGGTGCTGTCACTGTTGCTGTGTAAGATCTTCTTAGGGTTGGTGGCAACTCAAACATCGCATCCTTAGTATTTGTGCTCAAATTGTAAATCTTTCACTTTAACTTGTATTTTGTACTTGGACAATTCTCTTAATGCTTATGTTAATCACTCAAGTGTTTGATGTTTTGTGTTTCATATGTAATGTCTTAACTTATGTTGATTATTGATATTGAAGAAATTTCCCTTATCTCAATTGCATTGTGAAAGTCTGAATCCAAATTCAGGGTCATTTCATGATAATCTACTTGGCTAATGTTAATAATTGAATGTGTCTTCGTAATAACAACCCTTAATGATTCAATAATGATACTTGACATTTTCGGAGTGTACTTAGTGATTTAAGGACATTCTTGGCGACCCCACCAAGAGTCTTGGCGACCTCACCAAGATTCTTGGCGACCTCTCCAATATTCTTGGCGACCTCACCTTGATCTTGGCGATCTGGTGGATTGTTCTTGGCGAGCTCACCAAGTCTTGGCGACCTCACCAAGGCTTGGTGAGCTCACCAAGTGGTCTTGGCGAGCTCAGCTTGGCCTTGGCGATCTCACAGTTGTTCTTGGCGATCTCGTCAGTCTGATGACATAAAATTCACTAACTTAAATAACATTCTCTTGATATTAATGCAATCACGACCTGTGCTCTCTCCAGTATAAATAGCAACACTAGAATAACCTAAAATAAGCTTTTGGACGGCTGTTTGAAGAGAGAGAGAGCACCTATGTGTGAAAACCCACGTGTTCTTGAGTTTCAGACATGAAATCTAAGGATTTCAACAAGCAAACAACATGATTTGATCATGGATTCATGATTTCCACACTTTGATCTGTGTATTGGATGAGTAAAGGCTCCAAATTTGTCCTGACAAATGGTATTAGAGCCATTGTTCTTCATGTTCTTGAGGGTTTTCTCAAAAACTTGAAGAATCACTCATTCAAGTCATCAAATCTAGTTGTTTGTATGATTCCTTGAACCAATTTGAACGAAATTTCACAAGGAATCTGTTGGAATGCTTAGATTTCATCAATAATCACAACAAATGGGTCAATTTTTGACTTTTTTCAGATTTATGCGAACATAGAGCATACGTGTTGTGCGTTTCTTTTGAAAAATAAAGTCTATCTTTCACTGATTTTGAGTCAAAATTGAACCTGCATACATGTTAGACTCATGATTTAGGGATGATAGCAACTTGAATCCCTCAAAAACATCAAGTATTGAAGAGTTTAGAGCAAAAATTGTGTTCTTGGAAGTTTTTCATAAGAATCACTGTTTGATCCGATTTCACATAGATTAAGTGGTTTTTGGAGCTTGTTGTAGTTAACAAATCTGTTCCTAAGCAAATTCCTAAACTATTGGTGTAATAAAAACTTGATTTCGTGAAATTTGATTTTGACCTAGTGATTATGCTCAAGAACATAGCTAAAAATTTTCTAAGTCTTGAAATAATTGAAAATCTCAGTTTTCACATTGTTGCTTGACTGAGTTGGACTAAATAAGCTTCAAGATGTTTGTTTTGTAGGTTCTGAGCAATTAACCTCAATCTTAGCATCCGTTGAAGCAATTTCGGAGATCTCGACCCGTTTGACCCATTAAGCACTTTTGTGAAGAAACACAACTTGTTTCGCCATGTCTGACTTTAACTCTGGAAATCAAATGTTCCAAGCAAATAACAGGCCTCCAAAATAACTACGGGGGTTACAACATGGATGGGAAGTCAACCATCGTTCTTGGGAATCGATTATTTTCGTGGCAATGCAAGAAGCAGTCAACCGTGTCTACTTCACCTGCTGAAGCGGAATACATGGCAGCTGCCTCCTGCTGTTCTCAAGTCCTCTGGATCCAAAATCAGCTTCTGGACTACGGCTTGAATTATATGTCCACCCCTATTAACATTGATAATATTGCTGCCATGTTCATTGTTAAGAACCGTGTTCAGCACTCTAAGACCAAACACATAGAGATTAGGCATCACTTTATTATGGACTGTCATGAGAAAAAGCTGATTACCTTAGTTCATGTTTCCTCTGAAAATCAACTTGCAGATCTCTTCACCAAGGGATTTGATGTTTCTAGGTTTAATTTCCTAGTTCAATCAGTAGGAATGATTAACTTTGAGTAAGCTCACATTTAGGTTCCTTTTAAGTTATTGCCTTAGTCTTAGGTTGTGTAGTCTTAGAGGTATCGTCTTTGTTCGCTTCCTTACCGTGCAATAATCGCGTTATAGAAAACCCAAAAAGATTTTATTTTGTTTCAATCTTTCTGACACCAAATTGAAAAGCCAAAAAGATTTTGTCTTTAAATTTTTCTTGAAAACACAAAAAGATTTTACCTTTAGTTTCTTTGAGTCTTGTTAAGTTTTTGGTCATCTTTTCTTGACCATCAATAAGACATTTCATAAAGTGTTAATCAAATCTTCATAAAATACCAAAAATATATTATCTTATTTTATTTTATTTTAATTTTATGTCTTTGTGTCAGTCGGTCAAGCCTAAATCGACTCTCGGTTGAAAAATAAGAGAAAATCCCAAAAATTTGAAAAATTAATAAAATCACTAAAAATAGAATCGGGTCATTTTAAACAACTTTTGTGAAGACACTTGTTGAATACCTGATGAAAAACTCATATTTTTGAATTTTTAGTGATGCTGCAATAAATGAATGAAAAATTAGAGAAAAATACAAAAATTTGTAAAAATAAATAAAAATCATGTAAATTAGAATCGAGTGATTCCCAACAACTTATGTAAAGGAACTTGATGGGCACTTGAGTCTAAGCACAAAAACTTTGCAATTTTGCAATGGTTAAATAACTTTTGAAAAATTAGAATTTTTGGTTTTTGTTTGGGCAAACTATATGGAACATGATATAATTCTGGTCTTGTGATCTGACCATAGGATATGATCCAATCGATCAGTAATTCTATCATTCGATGTGTCGATAGGCTCAACAAAATAAGAATTAGGCAAGTCCTGTGATTACAAACTTGAAAACATGAAATTGTGGACTTTTAGTTAAAACAGTTAGCAAAATCCTTTAAATCTGCTTAAGTCTAAGCTAAGTAAGTCAACCAACATACTCGAGTATTTCTTTTATGGAAAGTGCTGATTTCAAATAGTCAATAAGTGTGAAACATCACACATTCATCAATAAGTGTGAATCATCACACATCCATCAATAAGTGAGAAATATCTCACATCCATGCATTGACCGTGACACATCTGCCGAGGAAACTCTGACCTTGTGTTCACACGTCCCATCATTATCATTGAAAATATTCCGTGACACATCTGCTGAGGAAACTCTGACCTTGTGTTCACGCAAATCAAAAATAGTAACCATCTTGGAATCAGTACTTACCTCTAAAGAAATAGGGGGAAGAAATTCCATATGTGTGTTGTGTATGTCTGAAGTGCTAAATAGACAAAGCTAGGATAACTTTCGACTTAGTGGAATAAAAGGTCTACACAATTTTCACTAAACCGGACTAAAACATGATAATGACATCACAGTGATTTTGCTAAAAATTGCCTTGCTTGAGCTTAAGTGGATAACAATACCGACAATCTGACTTAGGTTACTGAATCATGAGGTGATTTGACTTTTAAGTGTCTGTGATCACGTAGTTGACCGGTTTGATTCCTAATATAGTCCAACCATTACCGAGCAAAAATATGCAAAATTAAGCAAATAACTGGAAACTTCCAGAAAATAAGGCTTTAACAGTGCGAATGAAAGCACTACGCTTTGATATAACCAAATTTGTCATAAAACGTGAATTTGGGTGCCTTGTCCTTAAAAACATCAAGTTTGGGAGAATTTAGTCAAATTTGAGGTCCATTTGCAGTTTTAAGTAAAAAACAACCGTTTTGGTAAGTTTGGGCTGGCCCGACTCAAGTTAATTAGTTTCAATAAGGTTTTTGGTCAAGTGTGTGAATTTTTAAATTTTTTGAGTCAAAATGGTGTTTTTAACATGTTATGCACATAGAAAATTCAATTATTCCCAAATTCCCTTAATGAGTTCAGTTAAGTTTTTGCAAATCACTGAGTTTACAATTGAGAATTTTTAGTGCTTTTGCTTCGGGTGTTCTCTTTTTGGTTAAAATTTGATCATAAATCAAAAGTTCAAAAAAAAATGAACTTGCTGTCAATTTTTTTTTATTTAAGTTTATGTTGGCGATCTCGCCTGATTAGGCTTGGCGAGCTCAAGGTTTTGCCTTGGCGACTTAATAAAAGACCATGTTTGGTCTTGGCGACTTCGCCAACCTTCATTTGGCGATCTCGGATCACACTTAACCATTTTTCCAGAAGGTTAGATAAGAATTACGGTTGGCGACTTCGCCTATTCTCGGCTCACTTGGCGATCTCGCTTGTCCGTAAAAAACACCTTAGCGACCTCGGTGATTTGGTCTTGGCGACTTCGCCTATTTCTGGTCCCTTGGCGATCTCGCTAAAGGCAATCTACCTTGGCGATCTCAGGTTTGTTTGTTTTTTTTTGCGTTTTTGTTCATTTGAACTTGGCGACCTCATCTCTTTGTTTGTTTGGCGATCTCGATCAAATAAAACCCTAAGTTTCAACCTCGCCTACATAAAAACCAGAGACCAATTTTTCCTTTCTCATTCAAACACTCACAACCCGCTCTCCTCCACTCTCTCTGCGAACCTTCTGCGAACGAAAAGCTATCACCTCTGACCTCCGATTTCAACCTCATGAAATCGGTCTCTCGTGGAATTAGGGTTGGCGCACTCACCTTATTTGCACTCACAGGTTTGATTTTACTCTTTTTAGGTTAATCGAGAGTTCCATGATTCGGTCCTTAGTGTTCTTGAGGCCGACGGTTCGTGTAACCTGTTTAGAGTTCTTATTGCTTGAAATTGATTGGTATTTGTTACAGATTAGGTTCCATCCATCGCTCCTTCTCATTACCAATCACTGTTCTTTAAGGAAATTGACTCTGAAACTTGTAAGTTCTTGCATGTTCTTGAACAGGGCCGTAAATTTCAATAAAATGTGAGAGTTAGGGTGTGATATTTTGTGTGGTTTGAACTCAAAATCTGTTGAGATTGATGTCTGTTATGCAAAATTGATGATTGATTGAAACCTTGATGTGTTGCAAACACATCCTATTTTTAGTGTCTTTTATAGAGTTATTTTGGTCTAATTTGTGTCGGTTTCCATTTGTTTTAGTTGTTTTTAGTTAAGTTTGAGTCTTTGGGTCCTTTTTATATTTTTATGTAAGTTTTCCAGTTTTGTGAAGTGCCGAGGCCAAGAAAGAAGTTAACAAGAAAAGAAGGAGAAGTGCTGAACAAGCAGTCCCAGGCGTATCGCCTGGGACTCGATGATTGGAAGGCGATACGCGCAGAAAGATCAAGTCAATGGAGCTTTAAGTCGGTTTGACCGACTAAATTGTCGCGAAATAGGCTGTAGGCGTATCGCCTAGAAAGGACACACCTCCAAGCGATACGCTTGGAGGTCTAAAACCCGCAGAAAGAGGCTTCGCGATATAAATTTGATTTTTAGGTTTTAATTCGTCATTCACGACTTCCAGACGGCAGAGGGCGAACCAGAGGCGATTTTCTGAGCAAGAGGAAGGCTGGGATCGAGAGGGAACATCTGAGGACCACAATTTCATAATCATTCAACATTCGGGTTTTGTGTTTCTCTTCCGTTTCCTGTCTTGGATTTAGTTGAACCTATGATTTCTGTCAAAGTTATGATCTTTATTATTATTCTTTACTTGAACATGAGGCTAGGCTAAAATGATTGTATCGCCTAGACCTAATTGAATGAATATTTAGTATTTGCAACTTTACTCGGTCTTTGGTTGATTGATTGATGCTATACTTCTATTAAATTCCATATATTGCCATGATTGATGCTTGTGTGTGTTGAAAACAGATTGCTAGTTGATTGTTAATGCATGATTTACCCGCGAATGTCTTTCGGTTTAGGTAGATTATCTAAAGTAGTTAACTTTAGGGTTAATTGCTAAAGTGTAGTTTAGGGTTACCTTGAACTATTGCATTAATGGTTGATTGGTTATTGGATTTCAATGTGCTGCTAAATTGGAGACTCAAAAGGTACAGGTTTAACGGGTAATCGGGTTGGTTAAAATTCTAGGGTTGCATTGTCTCAAAAGGAAGTGTCCTAGGGGTTTGATTAGCTTGTTATTCCGTGTCGGTCATGGTAGTTGTTGGTAGCTCCTGCTAGTCTAGGGTGCCTTAGATTAGGTTCGAGGGTGGCTAGGTTTAGTTGAGGTAGGAAGTACCCAAAAGGTGAACTCCTGTTCGGGCGTTAGAAGTGTTAACTAGGAAGGACTTAAAAGGTGAACTAGTCACCATCAGATAAATCAAAGCTGAGTGAGGTTGCAGGTATTACGTAGGATTTCAGGTCTAGGTGATACTCTTCTCTTTTCTGATTCTCCCAAAAAGGTTTTCCTGCTTTCGTCTGGTTGCTCATTGTTTAGTTAAGTGAGTTAAATCAATCCAAATCAAAAACCCAAATTACTCAATATTTCCATTTTTTGGGTCTAGGTTAATTATTGTTTTCATAGTGTCCTAGGTTCGATAATCCGGTCTTGCCTTAGCTTTACTATAATCCGACAGGTTCACTGTCTTAGGGTTCGGTTCGGTTTAGGTTATTTCGGTAAAATTAGGTGTGTCTTAGGTCTAGGTTTAGGTCTATTTTATTAGTGTTTTTAGTGTCGTTCCGAGCACATCAAGTTTTTGGCGCCGTTGCCGGGGACACTTGGCAATAGCAAGATTAACTTAGGTCGTCGTAGGAAATTTGTGTCTTTTCGGTTTTTCCGTGTCTAGAGTCTTAGGATTTCCGTTCTTGAGTCTAGATTTTTAGGTTTAACTTTTCTTTTAGTCTATTTGAGTCATGTCCCCATTTTATGCCACACACCCGTTCACGAGGTCCTCCTGAGCTTTCACCATTTTCTGATCCTGACGCGGATATTCGTGAACGGTTTCGCCTTCTTCGCACGGAGCTCGAGGCTTTCATCATTTCCACCGCTCATTCCAAACCATCGTCTTCCACACAAACCACACGCGACAACAAACCCATTCCATTCCCCGATTTATCATCCATGGCGGCACGTCGCACCGTCCACGAGCAGCCAGCGCCGGAGTCACCGAGGCCCGGTTTGCTATCGCTCAGCCTGACATTGCCAACACCGCGAATTGGCAAATTCCGTCCCACGTCATCAACGCTTTGACGCATTCCATTCAGTTTCATGGACGTGAGGACGAAGATGCACCGATGCATATCTCGCGTTTTACCCGAATCTGCAACACGTTCGGACTCACGGGAGTCGCGAACGAAATTATTTATCTGCGTTTGTTCCCATTCTCCCTTACATCTCGAGTCGCCGAGTGGCTTGAGACGCTTCCGCCAAATTCGATCGCCACCTGGGACGATCTGACTACTAAATTCCTGAAGAGATATCATCCTCCAGCCAAGGCTGCACGTACTCGGGAAGAAATCCACTCCTTTCGAATGGACCCCGATGAGCCTTATTCGGTTGCTTATGAAAGATTTAACACCCTTCTGAGCAAATGTCCGCAACACGGGTTGACGGACTGGGCGATCATAGAGAAGTTCTACAATGGACTTCCTTATTCTGTTCAGAAGGAGTTCAACATCTCGGCTGGAGGACATATGATGGAGAAGCTCACAGTTGACGAATGTAAATCACTTTTCGAGAGCTTCGCACTTGCTGAACAGCAGGCACCCGGAGGTCGAAGAGCCACCTTGGCCCCGACTAGATCACTCGCACCATCTACATCTACCCGGGGTGTCCATCACACTGGCTCAGAAACCATGCCACCGAAGGAGTTAGAGAATATATATATAGGACTTTAGAAGAAATCAAACTCCATATCAAACCAAATGTGAGCTGTGTAGAGGCGCTCATGACACCCGAGACTGCCCGCTTGCTCCCGCTGAGCAAGTGGACTACATTGGAAACCGAAACCAGTTCGGTAATTCTTTCCAGTCTGGGTGGAGGAGTGGCCAGAATTCAGGATGGCGAGAGGGAGGTAACCCACCTGGTTTTCCACCGAGGAATAACTATGGTGGAGGAGATGACGGGGCTGGTTTTAAGGAGATCAGAGAGCTTATTGCTAACCAGACCCAGATCCTGCAGCAGATTGTGGCGAGAGATGAAGGAACGCAGAAGAAGCTAGCTGAACATGACACGTTACTGAGAAATCAACAAGCTTCGTTCCTGGATTTGCAGAGGTCGGTGGGAGATATCGCGAAGCAACTGAAGGAACTTAATTCCCGAGGAGGTCAGTTTTCCGGTAGTACTTACAAGAACCCCAATGCCAATGTCAATGCCATTACTACGAGGAGCGGGAGAGTCGTTCAGAGTCCATCACCGGCGGTTGTTGATGAGGAGCCGGTTGATGAGGAGATTGTGTTGGAGACGCCTGATGGGAGGGTGCATGAGAGCGTAACGCCAGCAAGTACCGCACCAAACGTCGAGGCTGAAGGAGTGAAGAGATCATCGGATGGAGAGAAGCCGTTGAAGTGGGAGGCGGTGAGAGAAAAGAAAAGAGTTCGATTTGTGCCTCAACCGATCACGGCTGATGATTTGAAGCAGGTGCCTTATCCTGAACGATTAATCCAACAGAAGAATGCGCGTGAATATGGGCAGTTTTTAGAGCTTCTTAAGCAACTCAGGATTACATTACCTTTCATTGATGTTATAAAACAAATGCCTAAGTATGCTAAATTTTTAAAAGACATGTTAACAAATAAAAAGAAGCTTGAAAGTTTTTCTGATGTTACACTTGATGCCCAATGTTCTGCTGTAGTCCAGAATAGGTTACCTGAACAATTGACTGACCCTGGTACCTTTACAATCCCTTGCTCTTTTGGTGATTTGTCTGTTACACGTGCTTTAGCTGATCTAGGTGCTAGTATTAATGTTATGCCATATTCTGTTTTCATGCACCTAGGATTAGGCGAGTTAGAACCGACTGGGATGACAATTTCTTTAGCAGATAGGTCGGTTGTTAGACCCAAAGGAATAGTGGAAAATGTACTTGTGCAAGTTGATAAATTTTTGTTCCCTATAGACTTTGTGGTAGTTGACAGTGCATATGATGCTAGTTGCCCTTTGATTTTAGGTAGGCCCTTCCTTAGGACCGCCCGGGCGTTAGTTGATGTTTTTGCGGGTACCATCACTCTGAGGGTTGAGGATGAGTCGGTGGAGTTTAAGGTTGGTAGGTCGAGTGACAAGAACAATGAGTCCGTGTACTTTCTAGGATCTTTCATGTCTATGGTGGATAGTTGTGTGAGTTATGTCACAGGTGAGGATCTGGTTGTGACATCCGAGAATTTCAAGGTTTACTTCCGTTAGACAATCTCCGCTAGTTACGTTATAAGTGTTAACTTAGTAACTAATGCTTAACTAGGCCGAATACGTCCACGACCTTTGGTTGATCACCAAACCCGCCCATATGTGTTATGTGTTCATTTACTTATAGTTATTATGTGCAATGTGATTTAAATACATGATTTAGCATTGTGAATAGCATGACAACCCATGAACTGTACTTATCTTGCTTAAAATGTAAACTGGTCACTTTTGGGTTTCCAGCGAAACTACCGGGCGAAACTATAGTGTCGCCCGGCTAGTCTACCCTCTGACTACCAGAGCCAGTTTCGCTTGGCCAGCGAAACTGCCAGCGAAACTAGCCTCTGATATATAATATCTTAATAAACCCTAGTTTCACAATTTGCCTCCTTTACACAAAAACACACACACACTCCATCTTTCTCCTGGAAATCTGGTCAGTCGAGATTCACACCGAGCCATCGAGATCTCAGCCCCGAACCATCATCCATCAAGCTTGGAGATCGAACCGTGAGTCCCAAAACCACCATTTTTATGTTTTCTATGTGTTTTCTTAAAAAGCATGCTTAGATCTTTATAGAATCACTTGATCTTCTGATATGTTGTTTAGGAATGATAGATCTACAATAAAGTCAGTAACTTTACGTGTGAAATCCATCCATGATGAAGATTTATGCTAGATTAGGTCATTTTAGGTTAAAATGTGTTTTTGGTGATTTGATGTTGAAAATGCATGTTTAAGGTGTTAAAGCTTACTGATTTATGTTGGTAAATGATTATGTATGCTAGATAATGAATTACATGTGATATGGAAGCTGTTAGATTGATTTTTAGGCTGATTTATGTGTTTTTCGCGACCAGCGAAACTGTGTGTTCTCTGGGCGAAACTGTCCAGCGAAATTATGTATATATTCATCTAGCGATACTGCCTAGCGAAACTATAATGTCGCCCGCGAAACTAAGTCGACCTGTCCGGACGAAACTACCGAGCGAAATACCCTGAACGAAAGTTCAAACCAGTTTCGAGCGAATCTAAGCTGGCGAAACTGTGTCAACAGTTTCGAGCGAAACTAGCTTAGCGAAACTGTGTCATCGGGTGTTCCCTAGCGAAAGTGATGCCCGTGCACATAGCGAAACTGTGCAGCGACACCAGGCTAGCGAAACTGTGACCTGACCAAAATCCAAACTTGTGCAATTTACTTGAATGCTATGCCATGACTTACATGATTTTGCTATGATGATACATGCTTTGATTTCTGATGTATGTGAACCCCTGTTTATGATCAACCATCGGTGTCGTGTGTCGTTATGTCGTGTCATAGTTCCAACGTGCTATGTTATGGACCATAGTGACGTCAAGATTAGACACAAAACTAATACTTAAGACCTAAACGTGTTCATAGGTCTCCATTAAGCAACACTTGGATTAAATATCAGTGTAGCTGAGCAACCTAAGGTGAGTTTCACAAACCCTTTAATTGTGAGCCCGTTTGGGACACAACGAATGATCTTAACGATAAACAACGCAGACGTTTTGAGGTATTACAATTGGGATACCTGTTATGGAAGTTGGAGTGTTTTATGGGAACACTTGCAACTGTCCATCCTTGGGGTTTCTATTGAAACCCGGAAACGACCGTTTGACACTTAAACTCTTTTTGGGAATTTCAAATGAAATCCAGGATAAACTGTTTTAATATGACTAGTGTAGGTTAAAGTCTAAACCAAATGATATCACATGATTTCTAAGGATGCCTTAAAACTTAAAAAGTCCTCAACCTAGTACTGTTGATCTGAGAAGCGAGGGGATGTTGGGTAGATCTACTGAGGGTTTGACAAACCCTGCTCCGCGGTACACAAATGTTTAACCAACCGGTTGGAGGCCGAACGGAGTTCAATGTCAGCCTATGTTTAGTTGTGGGCCTCCCAAATGGGACACAACTGGAGGCACCAACCATCGGCTATTGCCGAACTCTGTTACGTCAGCTTTCAGCCCTAGTACGACTCCTTAGTGCATGGAAACCGGATTAGCTACCCGCGATATCGGTTGACCACTTTAATCCTTTACTTAACTAGTGCATATTCGAAAATTCAACTCTTGGCAATTGCCTTGCAAAACTATTACTTATGTATATGTTGATACATACGATTATGAGACCGGGCCAATGCATGTCATGCCCACCGTGAACTCACCAGCCGTTAGGTTGACACTTGTGTGGTTTTCACTTTTGCAGATCGCTAAGGAGTATCCGCCGAAGGTTGGCATGGCACTTGAAGATCTCTTATTTTAAAACTCTAACTTGGGAACTTAATAACAATTCATGTTTTGTAATTTAAGCACGTGGTTAGTGCTAAGACACTTATGTTTATTTTCCGCTGCGTACTGTTAAACTGTTTTGATTATTAATGTTTGGACTTTACTCTGATTTGTTTAGTATTTGTAACTAATGGTTGTGGTCCTGGTTTGCTCGCACCCCTTAACGGTATAAACTCCGTTAGTGGTTAATTGGGGGTGTGACACTCGTGGTAGTTGGAAATCGGTTGGAGGGTGAACAAGTAGTTGAGGATAAGTGTGGGGAAGATTCCGGGGGGGGGGGGGTTAGATGAGTTAATTGATAAGAATGAGCATTTTGACCCGTTAGTAGAACCCGGAGAGGAATTAGTGGTTGGAGAATGTTTGGTAGTTGAGAATGGTTGTAGGAGAGCCACACTTGGTGACATAGGTGAGTTTGATGATAGGATTGTGCTGAATTCAAGTGTGGGGAGGTTAGTTATGGTTGTTGGTAAGAATGACCCAAGGTTTAGTTTTCTAGAGAGGATTAGATTTCTTCCGGGTCGGTTCAAGCATTGGAAGGTTAAACAATTGTTTCATTTGCTAAAGATCAGTGCTTTATGGGTTGGGAAGTTAGTAGGAAGTTGGATAGAGGAAAACCGGGTGAAAACCGGTAGTTTTGTGACTAGAGATGTGAAATCGAAGCCTCCGGATGGTTTGGGAGGTTGTGGTTCAGTTTTGTGCTAATTGATGCAGTGTCCGGGTTGTATAGTATTGTAGATGTGTTTTTAATTTTCTGCAATTTTTATTTTTCGTGCATGTTGCGTCTTTTGGTTTTGTGTTTTTGGTGTTTGCAGGTAATTCTGGAGATTCAAGATTTGGAATAGGGGAGTTGTGCAGGCCAAAATTGCAGTTCTGGACTGAGTTTTTCGATTAGAGGAGCTGGTAGAAGCAAAAGAGATAGAAAATTTTTGGGGTTAAATTCCAAAAATTCCCTGGAAATTGTGTTCCAGGCGTATCGCCTGGAGGTTTGTAGGCTGTAGGCGATACACCTGCAGGTTATGAAGAGGCCGGTCGTTTGCAGTTCCAGGCGTATCGCCTGGAAGATGCAGTGAGGTAGGCGATACGCCTGGAGGAGGTAAGTCAGAAAAAATTTCAATTTACAATTCTTATTATTTCTGTTTACCGGATTTGCGGTGGTTCGTTTGCGGTCGATGTGCTGAGTCTCTGGAGTTCCAGGTGAACACGTTTCAACTTGTTTTGTTTTATTTATTTTATTTTTAGTGTGTTTATTTTTATTCTGCTTTATTTTTGTTCCATTCCACATTGAGGGCAATGTGTAGTTCAAGTGTGGGTATGGGATACTTGCGTATTGAGTCTTTTTCTTGTGTTTAATTGAGTCATAAAAATTTGAAAAATTCAAAAAAAATTGAAAAATTGTTCAAAAAGGTCCAAGATTCTGGCTGCAACTTAAATGGAAAATGATAGGAAACTGGGAATTGATTGTCTAGTTTGTGTTTGAATGCTAAATATTAAATGAATAATTTGGACGTGTGGTTGAGTATGGTGAGAATGGAAAGCATTACTAGTCTATGATGTGTTGGTAGGCCCAGCTGACCTAGGAGTAGCTTAAATAGCCTGTGTGTTTATTTTTGTATAAATATGCTAATCAGTCTGCTAGTGGGTTCCCATTTTAGGAGTGATAGGGATGCTGAAACTGATGATTAGGAGAAAAGAGACCGCTTTAGGCTAGATACTCCTATGTCCTTAGAATCTCCAATGAGCATGTTAGTTAATAAATTGGTTAATGAATTAGTGTGAAGGGGCAGAATACTCATGTACGAACTAGGGATGGTATCCTGTGGTAAGTGCCTCTGATGATGTTCTGGATCTCGCGGGCAGAATACTCACGTATGATTTCGGGGGTAAGACCTTGTGAAAAAGTACCTCTGATGATGTCCGTTGGTAAAAGTAACCAATTAATTAATAAAAAAAAGATGATAAAGTAGTGAATAAAGGCTCAGAAGTTGCATTTCAATAATTAGTTATTCTTTGGACATCTTAGTATCTGGTTTAAGGGGGGTTGGAGAAAATATATAAATGTAAATCATTATTACCCTTTGCTTTGACTGAATATGATTCAGTAGTAGGTTGAACTTGACCTTTCTTTAGTGGGATCCATAGGCGACTGAACTTATATCTAGTAAGTTTATAGACACATGGGGGCGAAAAAAAGGTTGGTGGTTGGGTTTAATCGGATAGAAATATCGGCAATTATAGTTAGTGTGCTAGTACGGTATGGATTGTGGAATTGTATGGTGGATGCTGGAATGTAAATGTTGAATGTTTAGAAGTCAATTTCCTGGTTGTGATTTCATTGCAGTATTTTTCGAGGACGAAAAAAGAGTCAGTGTGGGGATGTTTGATGTGTTACAAACACATCCTATTTTTAGTGTCTTTTATAGAGTTATTTTGGTCTAATTTGTGTCGGTTTCCATTTATTTTAGTTGTTTTTAGTTAAGTTTGAGTCTTTGGGTCCTTTTTATATTTTTATGTAAGTTTTGCAGTTTTGTGAAGTGCCGAGGCCAAGAAAGAAGTTAACAAGAAAAGAAGGAGAAGTGCTGAACAAGCAGTCCCAGGCGTATCGCCTGGGACTCGATGATTGGAAGGCGATACGCGCGGAAAGATTAAGTCAACGGAGCTTTAAGTCGGTTTGACCGACTAAATTGTCGCGACATAGGCTGTAGGCGTATCGCCTAGAAAGGACACACCTCCAAGCGATACGCTTGGAGGTCTAAAACCCGCAAGAAGAGGCTTCGCGATATAAATTCGATTTTTAGGTTTCAATTCGTCATTCACGACTTCCAGACGGCAGAGGGCGAACCAGAGGCGATTTTCTGAGCAAGAGGAAGGCTGGGATCGAGAGGGAACATCTGAGGACCACAATTTCATAATCATTCAACATTCGGGTTTTGTGTTTCTCTTCCGTTTCCTGTCTTGGATTTAGTTGAATCTATGATTTCTGTCAAAGTTATGATCTTTATTATTATTCTTGACTTGAACATGAGGCTAGGCTAAAATGATTGTATCGCCTAGACCTAATTGAATGAATATTTAGTATTTTCAACTTTACTCGGTCTTTGGTTGATTGATTGATGCTATACTTCTATTAAATTCCATATATTGCCATGATTGATGCTTGTGTGTGTTGAAAACAGATTACTAGTTGATTGTTAATGCATGATTTACCCGCGAATGTCTTTCGGTTTAGGTAGATTATCTAAAGTAGTTAACTTTAGGGTTAATTGCTAAAGTGTAGTTTAGGGTTACCTTGAACTATTGCATTAATGGTTGATTGGTTATTGGATTTCAATGTGCTGCTAAATTGGAGACTCAAAAGGTACAGGTTTAACGGGTAATCGGGTTGGTTAAAATTCTAGGGTTGCATTGTCTCAAAAGGAAGTGTCCTAGGGGTTTGATTAGCTTGTTATTCCGTGTCGGTCATGGTAGTTGTTGGTAGCTCCTGCTAGTCTAGGGTGCCTTAGATTAGGTTCGAGGGTGGCTAGGTTTGGTTGAGGTAGGAAGTACCCAAAAGGTGAACTCCTGTTCGGGCGTTAGAAATGTTAACTAGGAAGGACTTAAAAGGTGAACTAGTCACCATCAGATCAATCAAAGCTGAGTGAGGTTGCAGGTATTAAGTAGGATTTCAGGTCTAGGTGATACTCTTCTCTTTTCTGATTCTCCCAAAAAGGTTTTCCTGCTTTCGTCTGGTTGCTCATTGTTTAGTTAAGTGAGTTAAATCAATCCAAATCAAAAACCCAAATTACTCAGTATTTCCATTTTCTGGGTCTAGGTTAATTCTTGTTTTCATAGTGTCCTAGGTTCGATAATCCGGTCTTGCCTTAGCTTTACTATAATCCGACAGGTTCACTGCCTTAGGGTTCGGTTCGGTTTAGGTTATTTCGGTAAAATTAGGTGTGTCTTAGGTCTAGGTTTAGGTTTATTTTATTAGTGTTTTTAGTGTCGTTCCGAGCACATCAAACCTATTGCTAGTTCTATGCAAGGTAGTTTAGGATTGATCTTGAAGTTTTGATTTTGAAATAATCCACTGTGATCTCTCAATTGGTTACAATTCCAAACTAGAAATGAGTTGGTTTGATTATGGATGTTCCAAAACACCAATGTGTTGCATTAGGATGTTTCTAAATGCAATCTGGGTCTTAAATGCTTCAAAAATTGGAAGCTAAACTGGACTTTATCCAAGTTTGACCCATTTTTGGAAATAAATTGAATTATGGAACATCAATGTAAAAATTTTAAACTTTTTGAAAAGAAACCAAAATAATGAGTTTAGTAAATGATTTAAGTCCTAAGTGAGATAATCTTGGATGTAAATCTCATCTTTTGGTTTAAATGGTGAATTTTTTCTCAAATTTTATCCATGTGACCAAAATTGGACTTTAAATGGTCTAAACTCATTCCAATAAGAGTCATTTAACTCAAATAACTTGAGGAAGGGAATCCTTGACATGAAGTGGTAATATTTGTTGCTTATGTGTTGCTAAATGATAAAATTGACCAATCTAACGACATAGAGGCTACTTTTTGACCATTTTGTAAGATTCCTTCCTTCGATTGAATTTCACTGGATATGCAACTGTAATTGATAAGAAATAAGTCAAGTCTTGGACTTTAACTTGTCCGACATAGGTTTGAACTCAATATAGGTTAAATCTGCAATGATTGACTAGTCTTGACTTGGTTTTTGACAATTGCTTGCATGGTTGACTTTTTAAGTTAAATCTTATGTAATTCACTCTTGTTTAATGAATCTGACCCTATTTAGGCTGTGTGTGGCTTTCCATCAATTGTTTAACAAATTTTTCCTGACTTAATAACAGATTCTGTCCAGAAACACTACAAGATTACCTTGTCACTTACATTGATCTTAGTACAAATTAGATCTTTAAAGAGGTATGTTTCATGAGTTCTTGGTAACTTCTGATATACAATTGTTGAGCTACACAGGGCCAGTTCATTAAACTCATTCAATCAGCTTGAATAAACTAAGTCAAATTTCTAATTCGTTCATGAATGATCTCAAACAAGGTCAAGCCTTGAACCTGTTGTTTCTTAGATGTATCTGATTTAGATCTTAGCAAACAATAGATCTTCTTCAAGGTATGTTTTCTGATCTCAAATGAAGTATTGGATATTTGACTTTTGTCCATTCAGGAGGATTTTTTTTATTTATTCAATAACTTAATAAACGTCATGAAATATGACTTAGCATACAAAATTTCTGAAATTCTGAGTAAGGTTTACAACTATAACTGGTTTAATGAAATAACATGCATATTAGTCATTGTTTTATGAGTCATTATCTTTTATTCTAAATAAATGGTTAGGATAGGAACTATTGAAGCTCATTTCACACTTATAAGAAAATAAATGCTAGCAAGGTTAGAATTTAGGGCTGATTGTTCCTATTTGTCTCTGACCTTGATGTCGATGCTCATGTCTGATATTGAATGCTTCTTAAACCTTTGCTTGACTTTATTTGACTTTGTTTATGTGATTTAAGCATGATAGAACTTCATACATGTATTCTAATTCATCATTTAACATCTTGTATGTGCCTAAGTGGAAATTTTCATTTTACACCCACACAAGTAGTTTAATAGAATATATGTGTTAGTAAGTGTCTCAAAGTGCTCAAATCATGTTGAATTAAGAAAATGTGATTCAAGAATTCTGTTTGATCCCGAATAAATAACTTCAACTATGGAAAGCACAAGCTTAGGGGAATCAACTTTTTGATTCCTTCTTTAGACCTTTGAGTCATTTGGGTCAAAGTTTCTTTTAGGGAATAACTCAAACATGTATTCTTGAGCCAAATTTCACTTAATTTTTCACCAAAGTAAAATTTTCAATTTTTCCAATAAAATTACTATTTAAAGGGAAATTGCTGGAATTTGGGTCGAATTCACAGACATACTCTGTTGAACTAAATTGATTCATTTTTGAAGAAATTTGAGCCTATGCCCTAAGTAAAATTTCTTTTATATCTTTGTAGGTTAATTTGAAAAGCTCTGTCACTATCACGAATTTAGTGTGACACGACATTCATTTGACTTGTCAAATTTGATGTAATCATGTTATTTCTTATGTGGAGATGGCTCCCAGACAGGAAAGAGCAGCCAATGCCCCTCTGGATTTCTGTCAGGACTAGATTTGAGCAACATGTTCTCATATGATTCATCACACAAGTGCGGAAATCATGTGTGATGGTCGATTCTGGATGAATCTGCATCAATGCTCACCCATTGATGATTCCTAAAGCTCAAGAACACACACTAACACCAAGAACACACATACAAATGCTCTCTTGAAGAATAATCCAGGAGTGCCGTCCCTCAATAGGGTTTTCTCAACTATATATATACTACAAGAGAGCATAGGACAAAAAGACTGTTTGAAACACACAATCATTACCTAGAATTCAGCAAAATATTCCATCAACACAGACAAGTTCGCTAAGCAGTAGACAAGTTCGCTAAGGGCAAACAAGTTCGCTAACAAGTCCGCTAAGCATTAACAAGTTCGCTAACAAGTCCGCTAAGAGCAAACAAGTCCGCTAACAAGTTCGCTAAACATAGACAAGTCCGCTAACAAGTTCACTAAGAGCAAATTAATTTCGCTAAGATCAGGAACAAGTCTGCTAAGTAAACAAGTCCACTAGGAACAAATTATGTACGCTAAGAAAAACACTGAGCAAGTACGCTAAGTGTTAAATAATTCCGCTAAGTTCAATTAATCAGAAGTCCGCTAAGAAGAAAAACAAGTACGCTAGATTCATAATCAAAATGTTTCTAAGTACAAATTCAAAGTCAATTACAAAACAAAGTATCAAATCTAGATAGGACATCATCAAAAGGTCTTCACCAGCAATACTCAATGGTGAATAGTTTGTGTTGCCAACAAAATAGGTTCCAACAATTTCCACCCTTGTTGGCAATGCAAACCTTTGAACTTAAGCAACTTGACCGAGCAGCTTGAGTAGGAATCTCCATTTCTCTCTTGCGGCTTCTCTGTCTTTGTCAGAAAATACAGTGATTCCCATATCATAAAGCCTCCATAAATCTTTCCAGACAAGCTTCTTCAGGTCATTATAGTTGTTCAGCTCGACTAATCTCCTTGCCTTATCAAGGATGACACTCGATCCATGCTCTTCTATCAACCAGCAGTTTGCTGTTCTTATGACTTCTGCGTCAATTGTGAGTTTACCCATACCTGCAAGCCTTGTACACCACCAATTTAAGAACATTAAAAAATAGTTGGCGTCATAGCATTCATAGGGTCTCAGTTGAACAGGGATGGTCAGCATCTTCTCATAGTACATCAGCTTCAAATAGGATCTTGAGTATAGTCTGAGCTCTATTGCTGCAAAGATTCTGATAGACTCAGCACCGACTCTTTCAATCACTAATTTGTGAGTCTTTCCATTGTAGTACCAGCTGTTTATTGGAGCAACTTTCTGATTCCCTGGGATTGTCTTTGTCTTCACCTCCTTCCCAATATCCTTGAGAATTCCGCGATGAGGGGCACGGAGACGTCTTTTCTCTTCAGCTATCTGGTTGAGGTGTCCAAGATCTTATAGGAAAAGGATTTGGTGTAGACATTCTCACTGATTGTTGAACTGGTGGCCTCAAAGCTTTTACCTTCCTTCCCAAACCATGAGGGACATACTGAGCTTGGTTAGGAATATAGAGTTGATTTGGGTAAGACTGCTGAAACATGGTGTCAGGTTGTTAAACCATGTAGTCCTCACCATAATTCCCATAATACATTGGGGCGAATTGACTTCCTTGCGGGTCGTAATGAACATGAGGTAATGGGGTATTCTCATAGGCAGGATAACCCGTGTTGTATGCACACACCCTTGCATCATGGTGTGGATTCCCGCAGACTGTACAACCCAAGGTCTCAACCGTTCCACTAGGGTCAACCACAAGAGGTAGTTCAGCAACTTGTGGAGCCGTTGGTGGTGGCTCATTGGATGTTGCACATTCTTCCTTTTCTATTTTAGTGACCATCTTCTTCTTCCTCCTTCTGGTTTGTTTCCTTTTCTTGGGGCTGTTCTCAGTTTCAGTAGCATCAACGGTTATGGCATCTAGCTCGACCACAGTGGGCTGATCTTCAACACTTGATTGACCAGTCAAAACAGGTTCATTTTGAGGTCTCTTCTTCTTAGAACCACTTGTCTCGAATATAACCATAGTGGATTTGCCAGCCACATTGGGAGCAGTGCTAACAGATGTGTCTGTTGGCTCAACAAACACGGATGCAGAAGTTGCTTAAGCAGGCATCCTTGGAGCGTTTAGTTGTGCAACAGGAACAGTGATCACCTTACCATCGGTGATTGTAAGACCAGCTTGTGTGTGCATAACAGTCTTACCATGTTTTAAGGCCATTTCAGTAAAAGCACGACTAAACTCATCATCATTGATGTCCTGCTGAATCACAAGTTTCTCATTTGCAACCTTCTTCTTTGGCTTGCGCCTTCGAGTGTTTTTAGTTCTTTTAGCAATTTCATTTTTGTTAGAAACATCATAGTTTTCTTTAAATAAAAATGATTGAGCCTCTGATGTGTTTTGAGTACACAAATTGAGAAACTCGGTTTCAGCAGCCTTTTGCACATATGCTTCAGAGATACTAGTATTGACATAATTCAAAGAAATTGCATCAAACTCTCCAAATTTTAGTGTTTCATCAATCGGTGGGAGACCAGAGGCAGTTTCGGATTTAGCCAGCTGTTCTTCCATCGCATTGATTTCAGAAGTACACGGAATCAAACTGGGGTCAATGAACTTAATTCGGCTCTTAGGATTGATTTTGGTCAATTCGGGGACACAAAGATAGTTGTGATTGAGTGGATGCTCAGCCGCACTCTCCAGTATCTCCCGTGTTAGACCTAAACTAGTTCTAAGACGCGACATTATGTCCTTTGCAACCGCACTACCCAAAGTTTCAGGATTAAGTTTCATCAAATCAATTGTTTCTCGAGCTTCAGCATAGCTGTTTCTCAGAGAAGTTAAAGTTTTCAAAAGATCAGCAATTTGTATTTTTAAGTTTGATTCTGTGTGCTTCATGATCTCAATGTCATCCTGAAGTGACTTGATTTTGACCAAAAATTCTTTTTCATTAGCTTGAAGAAGCTCAACATCAATCTCGCTCTCTGTCGCCCTAGCATGCAACTCTAGGTTGTATGCGCGATAGCGAGCGACATTTTCACGACATTTCTCAGAACACAAAGAAGATTTTACCTCATCTGCATTTGTTTCTCTCTGAAGTTCAAGAAGACGCTTGCTTGCTTCCTTCTCTATCTCAGATCGATTCACAGCAGTAACGTTTCCGATAGTAGGAGAAGACTCTTCAAGGATCTCATCAACTCCAGCCATCAGACATAAGTCAGTTGGGAAAAGAGGGTCAAAATCAACAGACACATTAATCTCTTCTCCATCATAATTGACCATTAGTGCATAGTCTTACTGGTTTGAAGGTTGAGATGATGAAGAAGATGTCCAGTTATAGTTACCATCTTCGAGTGAGACTAATGCCTTGCCACCGTTGTTGACTCCTTGAGTAGATTGAGAGTTAGACAAGCCAGGATGAGAGACATTAGAGTTGGCATTCTGAGGTTTCTGATAGGATAAGCTGCTTTGCTTCTGATATGACTGGTTTCCATTGCCAGCTTATTTCTGAAAAGTCTGATTACCTCCACCCGAGCTTGCAGGAGCATTCCACGTTCTTGGTTTTGGGCATTCACGTGCGAAGTGTCCGAGCTCTTGGCAGTTGTAGCATTGAACCTTGGACTTATCAAATCCAATGTTGGCATTTGAAGGAGGTTGAAACAACTTCCTCCCAGTCTTTCTGAAGAACTTCCTCGTTCTAGCAGCAATCATACCCATCTGCCACTTGATGTCGATCTCTTCCAGATCATCAGCAGAAATTTGGTCAAGAATCAACTCAAACAACAAGCAAATCCATCCAAAACTGACAACTCATATGAGATTTTCTCCATTTTGAGAAAAAATTCAAAAAATGAAGAACATGGCTCTGATACCAATTGTCAGGACCAGATTTGAGCAACATGTTCTCATATGATTCATCACACAAGTGCGGAAATCATGTGTGATGGTCTATCTGCATCAATGCTCACCCATTTATGATTCCTAAAGCTCAAGAACACACACTAACACCAAGAACACACACACAAATGCTCTCTTAAAGAATAATCCAGGAGTGTCGTCCCTCAATAGGGTTTTCTCAACTATATATATACTACAAGAGAGCATAGGACAAAAAGAATGTTTGACACACATAATCATTACCTAGAATTCAACAAAATATTCCATCAGCACAGACAAGTTCGCTAAGCAGTAGACGAGTTCGCTAAGGGCAAACAAGTTTGCTAACAAGTCCGCTAAGCATTAACAAGTTCGCTAACAAGTCCGCTAAGAGTAAACAAGTCCACTAACAAGTTTGCTAAGAGCAAATGAAGTTCGCTAAGATCAGGAACAAGTCTGCTAAGTAAACAAGTCCACTAGGAACAAATTAAGTACGCTAAGACAAACATTGAGCAAGTACGCTAAGTGTTAAATAAGTCCGCTAAGTTCAATTAATCAGAAGTCCGCTAAGAAGAAAAACAAGTACGCTAGATTCATACTCAAAATGTTTCTAAGTACAAATTCAAAGTCAATTACAAAACAAAGTATCAAATCTAGATAGGACATCAAAAGATCTTCACCAGCATTACTCAACGGTGAATAGTTTGTGTTGCCAACAAAATAGGTTCCAACAATTTCTCAAAATCTCACAATCAATATTGTGAAATCAACAGAGGCTGGACTGATGCCGAACGATATGAACAAGCTTTCAGAATCCTAGAAAACTCAAACTGGATCACTAGTATCAAGTTGGAGCCTGTCATAAACTCGGGTATAATAAATGATTTCTGGATCAACGCCAACACATTTGTTGCTGACAATGGTTCCAAGTCTATCAGATCAAGGATTCAAGGGTCGTATGTTGAAATAAATGAAGAAAAGGTCCGAGAAATGCTAAAACTAAATGATGCACTTTGCCCTGTTTCTTTTCCAAAAGAAGAGTGGCAAGACACGATCCTCATGATGGGATATCAAGGAGATCTTTCGGTGACTACGAACGAGAAGATAAAGAAGACGTTATTCACGGATAACTGGAAGTGTATCATCACTTTCTTCATTTCAGCTTTCGCTCCAAGAAAGTCTGGGACTGATGATTTCATGGAAGAAACTGCTTGGGCTCTACATGGTTTAGCCTCCAGTGCCGGTTTTAACCTCTCCAGGAAAATAATCGAATGGATGGACTATAACCTTCATCCCACTAGAAAATCTGAGAAATTTCTGATGTATCCCAGATTCATACAGGCCATTCTTGATCATTACTACCCGAACTTGTAGAAGACAGAACCCTACTTGGTTCCTAGGAGGATGGTACCTGGTTCTTACACGCGTTACCAGATTGGTCGTTATGATGGACCCGATGTTCTATTTTTTCCAAACATGATTGAGGGAATTAATATTGATGATGATATGGATGAAGATCAAAGAAATGATGAAGCTGATGCTGAAATGGCAGATGCCAATGCTGCTGAACCTGATAATGATGTAGCAAATCTCCAAGATGATCATCTAGTAAATTCTCCAATTCATGATGACCCTATGCATTCAGGACCTAAAGACAGAGCTTCATCCAAAGATGCATCTGAATCAGACAAATCAGGAGATGTAAATGAAGAGTCTAGTAGTGAAGATGATGCGTCTGGAAATAATAATGAAAATAACTCAAATGCTTCAATATCCAAACCCGAATCTGGGTCAAGATTCCAACATGGATCTGAATCAGGTTCTGACTCTACTAGTTCAGATGCTAGGGGTCCCAAAAGAAAGAAAATAAAAACAAGAGAACCAACCCAAGTTAGTGAACAACCTGGAGCTTCAAGTCATAAGAAGCAAAAGAAAATAAAGTCAAGGCAAACTCATGATGACATCTCATCAAATTCCTCAAAAGCTGATTCACATGAGCCAGAATCAACCTCATTTGTACTTGAGGGAGAAGTTAGGCCTGGTACAATAGGGAGTCAAGATCAAAGTACGCTCAAGAATGAAAGAAGCTTGAAATAAGAAGAGGGCCTGTCTCGGGAACTGGAACTGTTGCTGATGTGCAAACACCAGCACAACCTGAACCAGACATCTTTGTGCAACAAAGAGATCAATCTGCTCCCATCACCGCTACTAAAGCTACAATTCAAGATATTGACGCCACTGCTGATATAAACATCACAAGCTTGGATCCGGTAACTCAAGTTGAGTCTCAGCTTATTACAACTGCTCCTACTCAAGAAATTGTGTCCAGGGTAGATACTTCTTTGGTTAATCAAGAGGTTATCTTGGAACAAAATCTTGAAGTCTCTGACATCTCTGCTGCTGATAAGCTTAAAGAAGCTAATGACAAGATCAAAGAACAGGATCAAGAGCTTCTAAAAGCCAATGAGAAAATAAAGAGCAGGCAGAGAAATTGAAAGACTGAAGAGGTTATTGGCTGAAGCTCTCCAAAATAATCAAACTACCAGAGCCAATAATGATGATGATGTGAGTGGTAGTGGAAGTGGTAATCAAGGTGATGATCGGATGCTAGAACAGGCTCCCTCTGTAGAAAACATTCAACAAAATAAAGAGCTAAGTCCAAACCAAGCTGGCAAAGCTTCTGAAGCAAAAAATCTTCCCATTATCACAGAACAAGATGTAGATGATACTCATCTTGCTGATTTCCCATCAGATGACAATGAATCTTTTGAATCTAAAGTTGATATTTCCTATGGCGACACTTTTCTAAATGATAAACCAAATGCTGAAGAGGAAGATGAAATATACCAATCGGTAATAAGCCTGGTGCCACCTCCTGAGAATATCAAACTTCCAAGATTCTCCAGGGCTGCATTTGAAATAAATCAATCATCTTCAGGAGAGATCCTTCCTTTAACCATGGGTGAACCAGATGCACCTCCTGTCATTCCTGAAATGTCATTGCGACTCCAGTTGGCTCCTCCAGTACAACAACCAATAAGCATTGTTATGCCTGTAACTACTATATCTGAACAACTAAAACACCTGCATGTTGATAGTGAGTTCTTAGATCTTGTAAGAAACGCGTTTCGTGAATTCTACGCAAACACCCTTGTTACTGATCCTAGCAGCCAAAGCGTTATTGTTACTGAAGAAGCAGTTGAAGCCAGAGAAGCATTGGAGATCCAGCCTCTCAGCATGATTCCAGATGATATCTCCAATGATATAAGTTTGGATGAACGTCTGAATAATCTTATTTATGACTCCAGTGCTACAAACTTCATAAACTTGGAGTTCACAACTGACGATGAGTATGACGAGGAGATCATTTATGAGATCAAAGAAGAACCAGTTGAGATTGTATCTCCAACTCCTCCGAGATCTGAGCCTGTGGAAAGTGAGCCTCAAATTGTAGATGATGTTAACATGACATCAATCCCTTCACCAGTTCATCATTCAGAAGAAGAACAAGTAAATCAAGAAGGAGCTTCATCCCAACCTTTAGTGCCAGAATCTACTGAAATCACCACTGGTGCTGCAAATGAAACTGTTCAAATTCATCCAATAACAAGTGCAAGTGGTGGTCAAGCTACACATAATCCAGACTCATCACAAAAATTTAGTCCTTCTGGTAGACCTGACAAAGGTAAAAGGAAACTGACTCCTGAAGAGGTTTACGAATAGGAAATGGAAAAACAAAGAAAGAAGAAAGAAGCTATCAGAGCTGCTAAGGAAGAAATAATTCTTGAAAGGACGCTGGATGAGATTGCCAGACAAGAGGCTATCAGAAAATTGACAGAATCCAGCCGTCCTCAAAGGAAAATTGGCCCTGGATCAGAAAACTTTAAGCCGAATGATCAAAACACAGATGAGGGAGAACCTAGAATAAGAATAATCCCCAACTTAGCTGTAGATAATGTTGATCCGTCTGACACATCAGAAATTGCAATATATGTCAGAGAGCTCATATCTCATAGGATTCCCCTATCCTACTTGATGACTCTCACGGATGCACAGCTAGTTGAACTGTATACTGACGATCAAGATATGGAGAAACATCTCTACAACTACAAACTTACAGATAAGCTTACTGATCCTCGAGCAAATCCCTTTGCTGATACTGATAAGAAGTTTGAATATGTGCAATTCAACGACAATCTGCGGGAAAAGATCCGAGAGATGCATGCTCAGTATATGCCTCTACCTCCTGACATCCTTGATCATGTTTCACCTCCGCCCAGTCCCACTACAGCTACACTTGGCGTTAACCAAATGACCAAAAGAGAGTTGCAGGACTTTCTAGATCAGAGGGGATATGCTCGCAAAAGCTATAGCAGAAAGTAGCTACCTGGTCTACGAAAAATGGTCAAAAACGACATTATTGAAGAAAATAAGAAGGTCAAGCTTCAGCAAGACGAACGAGAAGCAATAAATGTAGAGGAACACCGAAGGAAGGAAGCCCCTACCTTGGTTGACAACTGGAAGGAAATGGCACCATATCGGAAAGCCTTGGTGCAGTTCACTGCTAAATAGCTCAAAGATATGCCTCCTAACGTCGAACCCGATGATGGGATGAAAATCCTTGGTTGGAAATATGATCACGAGTTTAAGGCATTTATTATCAAACGCATAAATGGATTTGTACAATTCTTTTCCAAGATAAGAGACCTCCTAAATCTGTTCTCTTAGGAGTTGAAACAACTTAGGTGGCGACAGCTGATCAACCACTCAAATAATCTAGTGGGTAGAGATGCTGAAGAAAATATAAAAGCCATCTACAACGTTAGTTTAACTCGCCCCCTCAAGACAAAGAAAAAGAAGTACAGAACTTTCAGAAGGCAGAGAGCTGTGGTCCCACATAAGGTCATGTACAAAAGTATCAACAAGGATTTGATTACAAAGAAAATAAAGGGAGATCAAAAAAGCAACCCAATAAGATGTTGGCATTACAGTGGGGACACTCATGAGTTGGTCATTGAAAGGGAAGACGGCGATACAATAAGAGTGTTCGCTGCAATTGAACTGAAACTGCTGCATAGAAGTTACCTTAAATGGTTATTCTACAGTCGCCTGGACACCATCCCTCGAAGGCTTAGACCATACGAGATAGTGGATGCAAACTACTACGGTTTGTTTCTAAGGTGGTGGTGCTGGGAGTGCATTGCTGCCAGGATGATGACGACAGAAAGCCTGAGTACCTTGAAAGACTGGATCATGGGTGGTCGCAAGATTTGCTACCTCTCTCGTGGTCGTGAACGGATGTTGGAGATGTGGCACTATTCTGAATTGAAGAAGTTCGCGCGAGAAGACCTTTGGATACTGTACGAGGCACATATTATTTGCTTAGATGATAGATACAGGAATCTTGCCCGTAAATATTGGAGGTTCTTGCTAAAGCTGCTTGGACGACTCAGATAGTCGTCATTTTTTTCTTTTTCTATGTTTGTATTACCACCAAAGGGGGAATTTGTAAGATCTTCTTAGGGTTGGTGGAAACTCAAACATAGCATCCTTAGTATTTGTGCTCAAATTGTAAATCTTTCACTTTAACTTGGATTTTGTATTTGGACAATTCTTTTAATGCTTATGTTAATCACTCAAGTGTTTGATGTTTTGTGTTTCATATGTAATGTCTTAACTTGTGTTGATTATTGATATTGAAGAAATTGCCCTTGTACATCTCAATTTCATTGTGAAAGTCTGAATCCAAATTCTGGGTCATTTCATGATAATGTACTTGGCTAATGTTAATAATTTAATGTGTCTTCGTAATAACAACCCTTAATGATTCAATAATGATACTTGACATTTTCGGAGTGTACTTAGTGATTTCAGGACATTCTTGGCGACCTCACTAAGAGTCTTGGCAACCTCACCAAGATTCTTGGCGACCTCTCCAAGATTCTTGGCGACCTCACCTTGATCTTGGCGATCAGGTGGATTGTTCTTGCAGACCTCGCCAACCCTTGGCGAGCTCACCAAGTCTTGGCGACCTCACCAAGGCTTGGCGAGCTCACCAAGTGGTCTTGGCGATCTCAGCATGGCCTTGGGGATCTCACAGTTGTTCTTGGCGATCTCGTCAGTCTGATGACATAAAATTCACTAACTTCAATAACATTCTCTTGATTTTAGTGCAATCACGACCTGTGCTCTCTCCAGTATAAATAGCAACACTAGAATAACCTAAAATAAGCTTTTGGACCACTGTTTGAAGAGAGAGAGCACCTGTGCGTGAAAACCCACGTGTTCTTGAGTTTCAGACTTGAAATCTAAGGATTTCAACAAGCAAACAACATGATTTGATCATGGATTCATGATTTCCACACTTGGATCTGTGTATTGGATGAGTAAAGGCTCCAAATTGGTCCTGACATGCTGACCCTCCAGGAACCAAGAAAAAGATTCCAAAACCTTTGGATAAGCTGACTCCTGCTGAAAGGGCACTAAGGAAGATTGACATGCGTGCAATGGGTTGCATCAAGATGGCACTCAATGATGATCTGCTACATCAGTTTCGTAAAGCCACCTCAGGCCATGAGATATGGGTTAGTTTGGAGAAAAAGTATGAAGGCAATCCGGCTACCAAGGAGAGAAGACTTGAAAAATTAAAGTTGGCATTCAATACTTTCGCTCACAGAACTGGAGAATCGTTTAAAATTCATGTCAACCGTTTCTGCAGAATCATTACTGAAATGACTACCAAGAAAATTCGTCCTGATTCTAGAGATATCATCAGGAAAATTTTGCATTCTTTTCCTCAAGAATTTGCCTCCTATGTCACTTATCTGATTGAAAGCACTGATCTGACCAAGGCTGACTATCTGGATATGATTGACAAGGTTCGAGACTATGAAGTAAGAGCAGTTGAATGAAGAGGCTTGTCACTCATGGGAAATGTTACTTCGAGGAGCTCATCTTCTTCAGCTCCGAATGCTGCTTTTGCTGCTTCTGCTTGTGAGGAGAATTATCAGTTTTCCAACTCTCCTGGTCCAACACTGCCTGCAATTGCTCCATCTCCGGTACCAGCTCATGTTCAAACTGAAGTGTTTGCATCACATGCCACTCATCAGCCTTCCAATGTGACTTATGTTCAACATCCACCATCTGGGTACATGGATCAACAGTCAGCACCAATTTCAACCAACAACACCAACTTGGACCAAGATTTGTGCAATGCTTTCCTAGCTTGCATGAACTCTCAAATGTCAGGAAACATTGAGAAAATGACTATATGTCAAGAAGATCTTGACCAAATATCTGCTGATGATCTGGAAGAGATCGATATCAAGTGGCAAATGGGTATGATTGCTGCCAGAACAAGGAAATTCTTCAGAAAGACTAGGAGGAAGTTGTTTCAACCTCCTTCAAATGCCAACATAGGATTTGATAAGTCCAAGGCTCAATGCTACAACTGCCAAGAGCTCGGATACTTTGCACGTGAATGCCCAAAACCAAGAACGTGGAATGTTCCTGTAAGCTCGGGTGGAGGTAATCAGACTTTTCAGAAACAAGCTGGCTATGGAAACCAGTCTTATCAGAAGCAAGGCAGTTCATCCTATCAGAAGCCTCAGAATACAAATTCTAATGTCTCTCAACCTGGATCATATAACTTTCAACCTGCTCAAGGAGTCAACAACAGTGGAAAGGCATTGGTTTCACTCGAAGGTGGTAACTACAACTGGACATCTTCATCGTCATCTGAACCTTCAAACCAGTCAGACTTTGCACTAATGGTCAATTCTGATGGAGAAGAGATTAATGAGTCTATCAAATTTGATCCTCTATTTCCAACTGACTTCTGTCTGATGGCTGGAGTTAATGAGATCTTTGAAGAATCTTCTCCTGCTATCGGAAATGCTACCGATGTGAGTACATCTGAGGTTGAAACGGAAGCAAGCAAGCGTCTTCTTGAACTACAAAGAGGAACAATTCTAGATGAGGTAAAATCATCCTTGTGTTTTGAAAAATGTCTTGAAACTGTCGCTCGCTATCGCACATACAACCTAAAGTTGCATGCTAAGGCAGCAGAGAGCGAGAGTCAAGTTGAGCTTCTTCAAGCTAATGAAAAAGAATTTTTGGTCAAAATTAATTCACTTTAGGATGACATTGAATTCATGAAGCACATGAAATCTAATTTAAAAATCCAAATTGCTGATCTTTTAAACAAATTGACTTCTCTGAGAAATAGATTTGCCGAAGCTCAAGAAACCATTGATTTGATGAAACCGAATCCTAAAACTTTGGGAAGTGTTGTAGCAAAGGACATAATGTCGCGACTTAGAACTGGTTTAGGTCTTACTAGGGAGATAATTGATAGTTCTGCTAAGTACCCACTCAATCATAACTATTACAGTGTCCCTGAATTGACCAAAATCAATTCCAAGAGCCATATTAAGTTCATTGACCCTAGCACGATTCCGAGTGCTTCTGAACTCAAATCGATGGAAGACCAACTGGCTAACGCCGAAACTGGTTCTGGTCTCCCACCGATCGATGACACACTTAAATTTGGTGATTTCGATGCAATTTCTTTAAATTCTGTTAATACCAACATTTCTGAAGCTTATATGCAAAAAGCTGCTGAAACCGAGTTTCTCAATCTGTGTACCTGAAACACAACTGAAGGTCAATCATTTTGGTTTAATGAAAACTATGAAGTTGTTAACCCAAATTAAAATTTGAAAAGAACTAAAACTGTTCGGAGGCGTAAGCCAAAGAAGAAAGTAGTAACTGGGAAACTCGAGAGTCAGCAGGCTATCAATGATGATGAGTTTAGTCGTGCTTTTGCCGAAATGGCCTTAAAACATGGTAAGACAGTTATGCACACACAAGCTGGTCTTACAAGCACCGATGGTAAGGTGATCACTGTTCCTACGACACAACTGAATGCTCTAACGATGCCTGCTCAAGCAACTTCTACATCAGTGTTTGTCAAGCCAAATGAAAAATCTGTTAGCACAGCTCCCAATGAGGCTGGAAAATCCACTATGGTTCTATTCAAAACAAGTGATCCTAAGAAGAAGAGACCTCAAAATGAACTTGTTTTGACTGGCCAACAATGTGTTGAAGATCAACCTACTGTGGTCAAGCTAGATGCTACAACAGCTGATTTTCTTGAAACCGAGAACACCCCCAAGAAGAAGAAGCAAACTAGGAGGAGAAAGAAGAACACGATCACTGAAACTGATAAGGCTGAAAATGCAACGTCCAATGAGCCACAACCAACGGCTCCCTAAGTTGCTGAACTACCTCTTATGGTTAATCCTAGCGGTACAGTAGAGACTTTGGGATGTTCAATTTGCTGGAATCCACACCATGATGCAAGGGTGTATGTGTACAACACGGGTTATCCTGCTTACAATAATGCTCCAATACCTCATGTGCACTTCTACCAGCAACAACAAGTGGTACCACAAGCCTAGTATGCCCCTCATGGTTTGGGAAGGAATGTAAATCCTCTGAGGCCACAAGTTCAACAACCAGTGAGGATGACTGCATCGAATCCTACTCCTGTAAGATCTTGGACGCCTCGACCAACGCCTGTTTTTTATGCCTAGGTCGGTTATGGTTCAACAACCTACCCGGGCTCCTCGACCGAGTGTTACTACTTCACCAACTCCTCCTACTGTAGTTCTAGCTCCAACTGCTCCATCAGTGATAAAGACACCCAAGAAGAAGGTCCCAGGTCAATCTGGCCCGGGTCCATCTCAAAACTAATCACTTTCTTTTTCATGTGCAGGGACTGGCCCAGAGTGTTGCCAACACGTGGAACTTAGATAGTGGCTGTTCTAGGAACATGACGGGGAAAGGACCTGCTGTATGATGTAAAAACAATATCGCATGGTGGTCCTGTTGCCTTTGGAGGTGATGTTAGGGGTGGTAGAATAGTCGGAAATGGTCTCTTGACCAATGGAGAAATCTCATTTGACAAGGTTAATCTAGTGTCCAATCTAAAATTCAACCTGCTAAGTGTATCGCAAATCTGTGACAACAAGATGCCAATTGTCTTCGATGACTGTGAATTCTATATTCTGAAGCCTAGATTCAAGATTCCCGAAGATCAGATTCTATTTCGTGCAAAACGGAAAAGGAACATGTATGCTTTGGATATGTCTGCTGCAAGACCGACTGGTTCTGAAGCATGCTTCTTGGCAAAGACATCAGAAGATGACTATACTCTATGGCATAGGCGGATGGGGCATGTAAACTTTCGGAACATGAACCACCTTGTTAGGGGGAAACACATTCACGGAATTCATCCACATCGATAACTGTGTAGAATGTCTGAAGGGTAAACAAGACAAGACGTCTCACAAGCCAAAGCCACCGGGTAGAACGACAACAATTCTTCAGCAACTCCATCTTGACCTCTTTGGGCCTGTAAACATTAAGAGTTTAGCGGGAAAGTCATACTGCTTGGTTGTCCCAGATGATTATTCCACATACTCATGGGTGTTTTTCTTGAAAAAGAAGTCTGAGACAGCTGCGATTTTGAAGGATTTTGTCACACGAATCGAAAACAGATGCAGAGAGCGGGTTAGAATCATCAGATCAGACAATGGATCTGAATTCAAAAATCAGACATTTGACGCATTTTGTAATGAGAAAGGCATAACTGGACAGTTCAGTTCACCGTATACACCGCAAAAAAATGGAGTGGCCGAACAGAAGAATAGAACTATCATCAAAGCTACCAAGACAATGCTTGCTGATTCTAACTTAAAATTGTCTTTTTGGGCAGAAGCTGTCAATACAGCATGCTACGTTCTGAACAGAACACTCTTGGTCAAACATGCTAACAAGTCGCCATTCGAACTGTTCTCTAAAGTAAAACTAAACTTAAAACGATTAAAACCATTCGGATGCTCTTGTACTGTTTTAATTCAGTCGGATCAGTTAACCAAATTTGCCCCTCGGGCGGATGAGGGTTACTTTCTTGGATACTCGATGACCTCAGCTACCTATCGATTGTTCAACAGAAGAACTCAAGTTGTTATTGAGTCGTGCTACGTTACTTGTAATGAACACACTCCAAACACTAGAGATCCTGCTCCGGATAGTATGTATGACATTGAGTCGGTTTCCTCTACTTTTAATATGTTTCAATCTGATGATGCAGGTACTTCTTCCGCTGCTGTTGATTAAAGAAATGAAGCGGCCAATCCTATTGTTGATATGCTTGCTCCTATTACTTCATCAATCCTGAATACCATCTATTCGGTCGATCCTTCAGAGTTATTAAGGGGATCAATAAACACCTTCAAGTGATGACAATAGCACTTCAACTTCTGCCTTAGCACTTGAACAGCCCATCATTCAGATTAATGAACTTGTAATTGTAGAAACAGAACCAGCACAAGCAACAACTGAGGCCGAGAACACTATAGAAATTGATGTTGTAACACATGACTCTGACTCAGATGACGTAACAGAGATTGATACCTGAGAGACTCCTGGCGATGACCTACAAATCAGGAATCTGGACTCGTCTATTCCAACTCCTGTTGTTGAAGAGACTCGAATTCACAAGATACATCCTACGAGTCAGATCATCGGGCCAGTTGACAAACGTCTCACTCGGAGTCAGTCGAAGGAAATGCACACATGTTTGTATTTTTTTTTCATTTCACAAGAAGAGCCTCCCAATGTTGTTGCTGCCGTTTTGGATGGCAACTGGATTGAAGCCATGCAAACGGAGTTGCTTCAATTCAAATTGCTCAATGTCTGGCATTTGGTTGATCCTCCTTTGGGTACAAAGCCTATACATGTCAAATGGATTTTCAAAAACAAGAGAGATGACCGTGGCATCATTATAAGGAATAAAGCCCGTTTAGTTGTGAAAGGGTACATGCAAGTTGACGGCATTGATTAAGAAGACGTCTATGCGCCTGTCGCTCGTCTGGAGGCAATACGGATATTTCTGGCATATGCCGCATCAATGAATATCATTGTTTATCAACTTGATGTGAAGACCGCGTTCCTCTACGGAGAGCTTGATGAAGACGTATTTGTAGAACAACCTCCGGGGTTTGTTGACAAATCTTTTCCTAAGAAATGTTACAAACTGGATAAGGCCCTATATGGTCTACACCAAGCCCCAAGGAAGTGGTACGAGACGTTATCGACATATCTGCTGTCAAATGGTTACAAGCGAGGGGTAATAGATCAGACACTATTCATTCGACATGTTAGTGAAGATATGCTGTTAGTGTAAGTATATGTCGACGACATCATCTTTGGTTCAACCAACGTCGGTCTATGTCATGCATTTGAGGAGCTAATGAAGAAGAAATTTGAGATTAGTGCAATGGGTGAACTGACATTCTTCCTTGGAAATCAAGTGAAACAGAAGCCTGATGGCGTTTTAATCAGCCAAGGGAAATATGTGAAAGAGATCCTGAAGAAATTTGGGTTTCAAGATTCTAAAGGGTTCTCTACTCCCGTGGTCACACGTCACAAGATGAATCAGGATCCTGAAGGTGTTTGTGTAGCTGAGCACCTCTACAGGTCCATGATTGGCTCTCTTATGTATCTGACAGCAAGTCGTCCCGACATCATGTTTGGAGTCTGCCTATGTTTCCGTTTCCAGAGTAAGCCGAAAGAATCGCACTTAATGGCCGTGAAGAGAATTTTCTGGTACTTGAAGTCCAATCCAAACAGAGGACTTTGGTATCCTAAAGATCCGCTCTTTGACCTACGAGCCTTCTCACACAGTGACTACGCCGGTTGTGAACTCAATCGTAAGTCTACGATGGGAGGAGCTCAGTTCTTAGGGAACCGTCTGGTCTCATGGCAATGCAAGAAGCAGACAACAGTGTCAGTCTCAACGGCTGAAGCGGAGTACATTGCTGCTGCCTCCTGCTGCTCTCAAGTGCTTTGGATTCAGAATCAGCTGCTGGATTACGGTTTGAACTTCATGGGTACCCCTATTCATATAGATAATACTGCTGCTGTTTCCATTGTTAGAAATCCCATTCAGCATTCTAAGACTAAGCATATTGAGATTAGATATCATTTCATTAGGGATTGTGCCGAGAAGAAACTAGTCACCTTAGTTCATTTTAGTTCAAATGATCAGTTAGCAGACCTATTCACTAAGCCAATTGATATGTCTAGGTACAACTTTCTGATTAGTGCTGTAGGCATGATTAATTATGACTGAGCCTTCTCTATTCCCTAGTATGTTAGTATCTTATCTGTTTTCCCTCTTTGCTTATTTAATTATGTTTACGTTCTTATTTCTTATTTTTTTTAAGTGTTTACTCTTTTGACTTCTTAAGTCACTTTCCTGCTTGGTTTAACCCTGATTTGACCTAAACACCTTTTCTTATGGTTGTCCTGTGTCAAATTCTTTAGAAAAGACCAAAAGATTTTTCTTGTTTATTTCTGTTTTTGTGTCTATCTGTTGGTCCTGCAATGTTGAAGATAAACCAAAAACATTGAAAATTTGACAAAAACAACAAAAATAGTGTCTATGTTGAAGTTCAATAAGTGTTTTAAAATAGATGTACAAATTACTTTGAGAAAAGTCAAAAACACTGAAAAATCAAAAATCCTTGGTCTATGGTCGGACAAATTGTTAGGAACATGATATGATTCTGGTCATGTAGATCTAACCATAGGATATGATCCAATCGACCGGTAACTCTATCATTTGATGTGTCGGTAGGCTCAACATACTGAGAAGTAAACAAGTCTCTGTGATTACACACTAATTTCATTGAGAAAGGTGGACCTTGGAAGTTTATACAGTGGCATATTCTTTAAATTTGCCCTTCTCAATAGTACTAGTAAGAAAACTCTAATCACACATCCTTTGTTTCTTCAGTATTAAGTTGACTTATTATTAAACCAACACATGAGACTCATCTGCTGAGGAAACTCTGACCTTGAGTCTCATCCATAAATAAAGCTGAGACACATCTGCTGTAAGAAATCACTGACCTTGTGTTCTTACGCTCCATCATTCCATCAAATAAAGTGAGAGGTCATTTGCTGAGGAGACTCTGACCTTGGCGCTAATAAGGACCCCATAAAATATTTCTCTGAACTGGACAGAAAACATGATAAATACATCACATGAGATAAGTTGAAAATTACCTTGTATGAGCTTAAGTGGATAAACAATACCGACAATCTGACCTAGGGTACCGGACCCAAAAGGTGATATGAATTGTTTGTGTTATTGATCATAGAATTTGACCGGTATGATTCTAAACATGTATGACCACGACCATACAAAATTAGGTGAATTCTCAAAGTCAAAGTGCTTAAATTTCCAAGTTTAGTAAAAAAAATTGACCAACTTGTGCTAAAATCAATCTTGGTATTGGTTTGAAGTTAACCAACTTAAAAGAATATGGATTCTTGAGTTCGGGTGGAAAATTAACCCAACTCGGGTGAAATTGAAAATTTGATTTCGGGTGGAAAATTGACCCAACTCGGATGAAATTGAAAATTTTGAGTTTGGGTGGAATTTTTGACCAACAAAGTCAAAGTAAGGTACTAGGTGTGTCTTTATCGAATTTGTTGAAATTAACAGGTACTTGTCTTATTAATATAAAATTTATCTTCCTGATAGGTTACTGGTAGCAGGCATGCATTTCTTTCTTTAGTTTTTGGGTATTTTGAAAATTTTAAGACTTAGAAATTTTTACCTTTATTTTTCAATTTTGCTCTTAGCGGACTTGTTATTTGCCTTAGCGAACTTCTGGCTGAGGCAAGTCCGCTAAGAATGTTCAACAGGTTTAATAACTTGTTTGCCTTTAGCGAACTTGTTTGTTAGACTTGTAAAATTTGTGTTTTCATGAAGTCCGCTAAGAACAGATTGTTCTTAGCGAACTTAATTGTTGATCCTGTTTATGTACCTTTTCATGTGAGAAGTCCGCTAAGTTCATAATGTCCTTAGCGAACTTCTCCCTTTTTCTTAATTTTTCAAGTTGTCTAAGCCTTGAGAAGTCCGCTAAACACTTGTTGTTAGCGAAGTTCTCTTATACACTTAGAATATGTCTTGGGATGTGAAGTCCGCTAAGTAGAATTTGTCCTTAGTGAACTTCTCTTGTGTTTTATTTTTATTCAAGTGTTTGAGAAGTCCGCTAAGAAGGTTTTTTCCTTAGCGAACTTCTCCACTTGAATTAAAGTCTACTGAGGTTAAACTGTTTCTTAGCGAACTTGTTTAAACCTTAGCGGACTTCTTTTCACTTGAATTTTTTTTGCATCCACAAGTTCCAATTTGGCCTTAGCGTACTTGTTTATAGCCTTAGCATGCTTCCTTAGGCTTAACTAACCTCCCTAGCCTTAGCGAACTTCTTTTAGGCTAAGCGTACTTCATTTAGGCCTTAGCGAACTTGTTTTAATTAACTCTCCCTTTAGCGAAATTGTCTCAGTCTGCTTATACTTAGCGGACTTGGAGACTGTCTTAGCGAACTTGTTTATAATTCTGGATATTTATAAGTTCACTAAACCTAACACTATAAAAGGGGGACTTAGTCGCTTTATCGATTCACTTTTTCAAAATTAAACAACCGCTCCTCTTCTCTCGAATCGGCGACTCAAATTACCTCACTGTTCGATCGAAAACCCTCCATTCTCTCTCGAATCTGTCACTTTTGTTGCATTTAGGGTTGATTCACTCACTCTTCTTGCATCACAGGTTCGATTACACTCTATATTTAGGTTAATTTCGGTTTCAGTGATGTTCATGAGCCGTATGGTGCGATTGTATGTATCTTAGGGTTCTGATGTTATAATTTGTTGATTAAACAGATTCAAATCGTTTGTTTCTTGTTCCTAATTCACTTGTGATCAAGATTAAGGTATGTTAATCTCATCTCACGAATTTCACACTTTGAATCCGAGAATTTTATGTACAGGGGTTCAGATGAATGATGTCTGAACCTTATAATTTTTTTAATCTTTTAAAACAGTTTGGTTAAGTTTGTTCTTAGTTATTGATTTGAATAGTGTAAATAGCCACATTGTTTGAATCAAGGCCATAAACTTTGACCTCTGTACTTTATAGGTGATAAGAAATTTTGATGTTTTTACAATTATGGAATTTGATTGATTATTAGGAGACATTGTGCTGCTGCTATTAACCTCCTTTGCTTTACAAAATGTGGTAAAGTGGATGTGCACATGAATCCTATTTTAATCTTTGTGTTATCCATGATTTTTGACTTTGTTGTTTGATAGATTTTGAGAACTTCACATTGATATATCTCACCTTGTCTCAAACCATTGTCACTTATTCCAGCTTATCATTGGCTAATTGATGAATTGAAAACTACAAATTGTTAACAAACCTTTATTTAGAGGAATCAATAGTAAAATTGATGGTTTGGTTCACTTTTCTCAATTATGCCTTTAATTCAAGTGTTTGCCAATATTTTATGTGTTTGTCTATCACTTGAAGTCTAACATAGCTTGTCTGATCCCAAAACAGATTTTCTTACTGTTGTGAGATTGATCAAGAGCATTGCATCTCTTTCTATTGATCTTAGCAAATTTTAGATCATCAAAGAGGTATGTTGCTCTAACAAATGGCAATTTGAGTTTATCTGACACAGGGGCATATCTTTATTTTAATTGTCACAATTGAAGTTTATCTGATTTCTAACATAATTTGCTTGATCCCAGCAGATTATTCACTGAGTCAATTGAGAAATCACTGCATCTTAGATTAGATCTTAGTTACTCTTAGATCTTCACAAAGTTATGTGTTTCTCAAAACAAGCAGTTGTGTTAATTATTAGGTAAAATATCAAGTTTGTTTCATTATTGTATGCATATATGTCTTTCTTTGTGACACTTAGCATCCAATCGAGCCCGACACTGGTGGTTAAGTCTGGTTAGGATCCACATGGATCTAGAACTAGTCAATAACTCAGGTGAAAGGATCTTGGACCTATTTGACACGAATTTAAATTTGTTTGACTTTGCTAACATGTCTAAGTTAATTTGATCATATTTGTGATCAATTATGAGCATAACTACAAAGGATGTGATCTATGACACCTCTAAGGTTCATATGAACTATCTTAGGTAATTAAGCTTTGTTTGAACACTTACTTGGTCATCTTGACTTTGATAAGTCAAATTTTGCATGAAATGGACGTTATGAGACTTATGTGGCTATTTTGCTTGAATGTGAAGTTGGTGACTTAGTTATGTGCTTCTTGATCCCTATGTGCATAAATTTGTGTGTTAGGATTGAATTTGACATGATAAAGACACCATCTAATCTGTTAAGCATAAATTACCACATTCTATCCTTTAATGTTCAAATTTGAACTTTTTGACCCATTAGGACCTCTGGCATATTCATATGTGTTAACCTGACTGTTGCTTTTAGTCAAGCTCATTTGATGTTGAAAGGTGAGTTATACACTTCATTGTAACATTAAAGTGTTGTTAATCTACATGTGAATTCCTGCTGATCTTAGCGGACTTGATTCAGTCCTTAGCGGACTTCAAGTCTACCTAGCGAACTTGTTTTGTTCTTAGCGGACTTGTTTTCTGCTTAGCGAACTTGATATGTTCCTAGCGGAATTGTTCTTAGCTTAGCGAACTTGATCTGTTCCTAGCGAACTTGTTCTCTACTTAGCGAACTTGATAAGTTCTAGCGGACTTGTTTTCTGTTTAGCAGACTTGAGTCTATTATGTTTAGACCAGTATTTGAAATTCTGATATATTAGGATTGTTCTGATAGTTTGACAAGCAGGTGTTACACTTATTGCATGCATCTAACTGGCATTTGAAATAGGATAGACCTGTTATATCCTAACTTCCCTGTCCTATATCTAAAAGTGCTGATTTTGACTAAGTTGTTCTATTGTCTCAATTATAAGACATCAAATCAAGGAATTCACAAGCTCGGGTGGAACCAAGTCCCAAAGTGACTTTTTCTAAACTGATTTGATCGACTGGGATCATAAAACCTCATTTTATGCTAATTAAACTTAAAGTCTTTTGGTTTTTGATCCCAAATTGTCAAAACTCCCTAGATTTGATGTTTCTGACTGTTGGTGAGCCTAAGTTATAAAAATTCTCATAAATTTCTCCTTGACTCTACAACAAGTCAAAACTTGGTTGTTTAAGACAAGATTACTGGGTCGTTTATAGTTCCCATGCAAAACTTTCCTTTAAGTCAATTTTATTTTTTTTAGATTTAGATCCGGCTCCTTATTTTCCAGATTTTAATTAATCACACACAACATGCTTACTTCCTAAGATACTTACTATTGTTAATCATGTTATTCTGGTTGCTTGTGATCATTTTGGAGTATATGCACTATGTGATTTAGTTTATGTCATTGACACTCGTATGAAAAGCTCTATCACTATCACGAGTCTAGTGTGACATGACATTCATTTAGTGTCAACTCAGATATAATCCTGTACAACGGAAGGTGCGTGTTTAACAAAAACTGGGAAGGTGCTGATGAGCAGGCCATTGACCTTTTGCAACAATCAACATGGGTAACGACAATGCAGATTAACCCTACAAGGGTATCATTGAAGCCTTCTGGATAAATGCTCAATCTGCAGAGCTTGATGATGGTACAAGTGTTATAAGGTCCAGGATCTAGAACACTGATGTTGAAATTACTGAAGAAAAGATCAGAACTGTCCTGAACTTACAAGATGCTGGCATGCCCAAGACTTTCTCAAAGGCTCAGTAGCAATCAACAATCACGAGGATGGGATATTCATGTGTTTTTCTCCCAGATGTCAGCAACAAGATCAAAAGACCTTATTTCCAATTAACTGGAGGTTTGTAATCAGCTTCTTCATTGCAGCCTTCGGACACGGAAAGGCAGCTCCAGATGACTTTGTTGAAGAAACCGCGTGTGCTTTACATGGGTTTGTCACCGGTGAGGGTTTCAATCTGTCTCACCAACTTCTCAAATGGATGATTGCTAACCTGCACCCTACTGGAAGGGCAAAGAAGTTTTTGATGTACCCTCGATTTATTCAAGCAATTTTGGATCATTATTACCCTAACTTGATTAAGCAGGGAGAAACTTTCTCCACAAGCTCAATGAACACTGGTTCATACCAGTAAGTACCACAAGGGTAAGTATCAAGGGAATGATGTACCTTTCTTTCCCGAGATGATTGCTCGTATATATATTGCTCCCGCTATTGCTGAAGGAGATGTCCAAATGGGTGAAGTACGTGTCGAAGAACAAGTAGAACAAGCTGAAGCTGCTCAAGTGCACCTAGAGTTGGATTTGAATGCACCTGTTGACTCTGATGCTACTCAAGACCTTGGGAATCTCTAGGGTATTAGTATTGAAGCGTCTAAACATTTTAAACTCTCTTCTAGTCCTGTGAATGTGACTTTATCAGAAACCGAAAAAGGAGACGATAAAATTGATGATGAAGAGTCTGCCAACTCAGATTCTGATGATAGTCCTGCACAACCAGAAGGGATTCATCCTCGAAAGAGACAGAGGATTGGAGAATCTTCCAGGGCCTCTACATTACAGACACAACAATCATCTTTCGATGAAAGCTATAGTCCGTCGCAGGAAGAACAAGGAGATGATGAGACTTCACTTTCTCTCGATGAAGTCGATCTCACTTATGATCTCGATGAGCCTGACAGTCCTCCTCAGTTCCCTCCTAATACAAGTCTAGAAAACTTAACAAGAACTGTTGAAGAAAAAGATTTATCCTCCGAGTTTATAATGATTAGAGCTCAGAGAAGCAAGTCTTGTATAGAAAAGCTCAAAGTCAGGAGAAAGCCCGGTTCACTGAATGATTATGAAGTTGTGGATTCATCTGGCACTCAATCTGATACAACCTTAGCTACAAAAACTGTCTCTCCATCACCTGCTGAACAAATTGAGAGGTTTGATATGGATTCGAGGCCACTAGAGAAGCTAGCTGAGACTGTTGTTACCACCACCGACACAGCTGGCATTGTTGCTACCAGCCCAATAGTTTCAGAATCTGAAAAGGTAATGGAACTTCAAGCTGAAATTGTAAATCTTCAGAGTCAGAATGATCACCTAAATTGTTCTTTACAAGTGGAAAATCAGAAGATAAATGATCAGTCAAAAGTAATTGCTGAACAAGCAGCAGAAATTCAAAGACTCAAAAATTTGCTAGCCATATCAAATGAAGACAAACAATCAAGCGGCAAAACATATGATGATGCTGGTGATCAAGAGACTGAGCAACAAGAAAACCAACCACAATCTGATCAAAGAAGTGAAGGAGGAAATTCTCAAGATCCTATATCTTCCACAACTGTTCCTGCTGGCAAAGACTCAACTGGTGTTCAAGATACTTCAAGTCCTTTGAATGATAGTGATTTTGAGGTTGATGTAGGAAATGTTATTGAAGGAGATGAGCTAAACCTCTCAGATGACGAAGAATCTTTTGTCAACAGTCTCCTTCATGACGAACCTGTTGATGAAACATTGGACTCAATCAAGAAGCTTGCCCCAGTTCCAGAAAATCTAAAACTTCCAAGATTCGCACCGACACTGAAAGCTCTTGCTATTGAGGGATCGACAAGAGCAGAGTCTGAAGCAGAACCTGACAACTCTCTTCAACTATCAATTGTGCCCACCATTCGTGCTGAAATCCCAATCTCTACTGCCATAGTTCCCGTGACTGAAGGTGTCCGTCAAATGTACGTCGACTCAGCCTTCTTAGACTTTGAAATGTCAAACTTCCGGGAGTACTATGCGGAGAAAATCTTCTCAAGAAGAAACTCCTATGGAATTCTAATTAAGAATCTTGATGATGGTGATGAAACAACCTATGAAGAACATTTGTAGTTTGTAGACTTCGAAGACAAAGATGACATGAATGAGCTAGGTCAGAGAATGAACGTGCTCATGAATGAAGCTAATCATTTGAACTACATTAATCTGGATACGATCGATAGTGAAGATGATGATGAAGAGGAACATCTATGTCCTACTCCAATTCAAGTTAAGATGAAGGTATTTGATGAATATGTAAATGTGCCTCTCTCAACTATCATGTCTGCAGGTGAAACTCTTGCCTTGGACATAACCCCTCATGTTCCAGGGTCCATTCCAACAGATGCTGAAATTATCAATCTTGAAACAAGTGCTAGTCTAGAATCTCAAAGTCAAAATTATCCTGATGAATCTGCTAAGCAAGACCTTCATGAACAGATCTTTGAAGCCTCTTTTATGCACTTCTCCTTCGATTCGGAAAGGGAGGACGTTGACACCAATTGGTCGACAGCTCAACAACCTGCTATCATAGAGAAACCCGGACCCTCTGATAGGGATAAGTGGAAAGAGAAAATTAACTCCTGAGGAAATAGCAGAGGAGCAGCAAAGAAGGGAAGTTGAAAAAGATAAGTCTCTTCATGCACTCATTGCAGAAACACATAGTGATGAGAACCGACTGATAGAACAGAAGGCCAATGCACTGAAGAGATATGAGTCAGGACATCCTCCTGATGTCATATACGGTAAGGGCTCGAGTACTTTGCCGGATCATTCTGAGTCAGCAAGAACCGATGAACCAAGGATCCGCATCGTCACAAATTTAGAGGGCACCGATGTAGATGAAGATGATACTCCTGAAAAAGCTCATATGGTGAGGTCTCTAATGAGTGACAACTTCTCATTAGAATATCTGATGAGTCTTACTGACACGGAGTTAACCAAGCTTTATACCAATGAGGAAAGACTGAACTCACACCTTCCTCATAATAAAAACATTGAAGCTGAAACTGATTCATTGAAGATATCTTTGCTGACACCACCAAGACGATCGAATTTCTTCCTATTCTTGACCATCTTTCTGACCTTGTACTCGACATCGGCAACACATATCTTCCTCCTCCTGAAACTCCTTCTGATGAGGTTTCTGATTCTGAAGAATATATCAAATCCTCTACCAACAGGATGACTTTCGTGGAACTCCGCAACTATTGTAGATTTAAGAATGTGGATAAAAAGGCCTACAATAACCTGAAGAAGCTAGTGTGGCAAGATCTCTGGAGGCTGTACGACCTTGGAATAACTGTACTTTCAGATAAAGACAAGGAAGCCGCAAGAGAAACTTGGAGATTTCTACTCAAGCTACTCGGTCAGGTAGCTTGAAGCTCAAGGTGTTTGCATTGCCAACAAGGGTGGAAATTGTTGGAACCCGTTTTGGTTGTTGGAAACACAAAAAGTTCACCGCTGAGCATTGCTGGTGAAGACCTCCTGATTACTTATCTACAATAGATACTTTGACTTTGTAATAGATTTTGGGTTTATACTTTGTAAAACTCTATTTCTGATTTAGCAGACTTGTATTTCTTCTTAACGAACTTCTGATATTGAACATAGCGGACTTGTTTTACACTTAGCGTACTTGTTGATTTTTCAATACTCTTATCTTAGCAAACTTAACTTGTTCCTAGCGAACTTGTTAGCGAACTTCTTAATGCTTAGCGAACTTGTTAACGGACTAGTTTGCTCTTAGCGAACTTGTTAGCGGACTAGTTAATGCTTAGCGAACTTTTTAGCGGACTAGTTTGCTCTTAGTGAACTTGTTAGCAGACTAGTTAATGCTTAGCGAACTTGTTAGCGGACTAGTTTGCTCTTAGCGAACTTGTTAGCGAACTTGTTTAAAGCTTAGCGAACTTGTTTGTCTGATGGAATGTAATGATTGTTGTGTCAAACATTCTTTTTGTCTCATGCTCTCTAGTAGTATAAATACCCATTGTAAAACCCTTTTGGGATACGATGCTGAAGGGTTTTTCTACAGAGAGCAGTTTTGTGTGTGTGTTCTTGGTGTAGTTTGTGTTCTTGAGCTTTAGATATAATCAATGGGTGAGCATTGATGCAGATTCAACCGGAACCGACCATCACAAATGATTTCCGCACTTGTGTGGTGAATCATATGAGAACATTGTGCCAAATTTGGTCCTGACAAAGAGGAGAATGAAGACCTTAGGAAAGAGTATGATAAATAGCGACTGGGTCTTGAATGCACTATAATTATGTAACTGTATTGGTACCTGCATTTATTTTCTTATTAGACATTGAAAGTCCAGAAACGTATTATCATATAAATTCTGAATGTCGCTCATTCTCAATGCAGGTTCAGGTTATGGCTAGAGGTGGGCGTACTGGGAGACGCACACGTGCAAATCATGGACCAAAGGGTAACGCGGGAGCTAACACATTCAGTGTTGAGAAAAGTGTAGCCATTGTCGCAAAAGTAACTTAGGCATTGCAAGCTATATTACCTGGTTTAGTAGCACAGCTCCAGGGAGCTGCTGTCGGGGCCGATGTCGGAGGAGCTACTTGTGGGGGAGCTGGTGGGGCTGGTGCTGCAGGGGCCACTGGTGGATGTGCCGGAGGGGATGGTGCAGGGGGGAGCTGGTGGTGTAAGAGGAGTTAGTGGAGATGGTGCGGGTGGTGCCATTCCATTGGTAGGTGTTGGGGGCGGACATGGAGGATAGAGTTGTTCCTTCAAGTCATCCAGTCGGTGCAAGCCTCCAACATTTGAAGGTAAGAGGGATGTAGTTTCCACTGTCAGGTGGATAAAAGAAATGGAACCTGTAATTAGAGTCACTGAATGTTGGGAAGACCAGGCAGTGAAGTACGCAACTCATTCACTTGTATGGGGAGCACTATTTTGGTGGGACTGAATGTGTCTTTATAATAACAACCCTTAGTGGTTCAATAATGATTTTTGACGTTTTACGAACATACTTGGTGATTTCGGAACTATCTTGGTGATTTGGACTCAACCCTTAGCGACATCACCAAGGTTGGCGACATCACCAAGAATCCTCAAATAATACTTGGCGACTTGGCCTTGTACTTGGCGATCTGGTCAAGCCCTATTGGCGACCTCACCATGGCTTGGCGAGCTAACCAAGTTGTCATGGCGATCTCAACTTAGCCTTGGCAACCTCATGCCTGTTCTTGGCGATCTCGTCAGTCTGAGGACATAATTTTTACTCACTTTAATAACATTCTCTTGATTTCAGTGCTATGACGGCAGGTGTTCTCTCCAATATAAATAGGAACATGGGAATACCCTAAAATAAACTTTCTGGACGGTTGTTTTCAAGAGAAAGAGCACTTGTGTGTAAACCCTAGTGTTCTTGAGTTTCAGACTTGAAATCTAAGGATTTCAACACACAAAAAATGAGATTTGATCACAAATTCATGTTTTCCACATTTGAATCTGTGTATTGAATGGGTAAAGGCTCCAAATTGGTCCTGACAAATGGTATCAGAGCCATCGTTCTTCATGTTCTTGAGTTTTTTTCTCAAAAACTTAAAGAATTACTCATTCAAGTCATCAAATCTAGTTGTTTGAATGATTCCTTAAACCACTTTGAACATAAGGAATCTATTGGAATGCTTAGTTTTCATCAATAATCACAATAAATGGGTCAATTTTTGAGTTTTTCAGATTTATGTGAACATAGAGCATACGTGTTGTGCGCTACTTTTCAAAATTTAAGTCTATCTTCCCCTGATTTAGAGTCAAAATTGAACATGTACACATGTTAGACTCATGATTTAGGGATGATAGCAACTTAAATCACTCAAAAACATCAAGTATTGAAGATTTTAGAGCAAAAACTATGTTCTTGGAAGTTTATCATAAAAATCACTATTTGATCAGATTTCTCAAAGATTAAGTGGTTTTTGGAGTTTGTTGTAGTTAACAAATGTGTTCCTAAGCAAATTCCTAAACTGTTGGTGCAATCAAAACTTGATTTCGTGAAATTTAATCTTAACCCAGTGATTATGCTCAAGAAGATAGTTAGAAATTTTCTAAGTCTTGAAAATTTTGAAAATTTAAAATTTCAGATTAATTTCTTGATTGATTCAAACTAAATAAGCTTCATGATGTTTGTTTTGTAGGTTTTGAGCAATTAACTTCAATCTTAGCATCCGTTGAAGCAATTTCTGAGATCTTGACCCGTTTGACCCATTAAGCACTTTTATGAAGAAACACAACTTGTTTCACCATGTCTGAATTCAACTCTGGAAACCAAGTGTTCCAAGGGCATAATAGGCCTCCAAAATACTCGGGGCTGCCAACTATGATGACTAGAAAAAGAAATTTTAGTGTCACCTCGAGTATATGAATTATGACCTATTAACCTTGGTGAAGAATGGTCCTAAGGTGTTCTATGTGGAGCCAGTGCCTGTAGCTGGTGCTGATCCACCTCCTGCTCAGAGATGTGTAATAAGGAAAGTTGAGGACTACACACCCTCTGAACATAATCAAATGAAGGTTGACAAACGTGCTCTCGGGTGTATCAAAATGGCATTGTTTGATGACATAGCCTTCCACTTTACTGAAGCAACTTCTGCTAATGAAATCTAGGTTGCACTTGAGAAAAAGTATGAGGGAAACATTGAGAGTAAAGAGAGGAGACTGGACTCTCTCAAACTGCGATTCAACACTTTTGCTCACACTGCTGGAGACTCATTTGAGACTCACGTGACAAAATTCTGCAGACTTATCTGCGAAATGCAAAATAACCAAATCCGACTTAAGATGCCAGCCATATCTAAGAAAATTCTGAAGTCACTTCCTCGGGACTTTGCTCCAAATGTTATCTACCTGCTTGAAAGCAGTGATTTAGCCACTAGTGACTACATGGATCTCATTTACAAAGTCAGAGGCTATGAAATTGCAGCTGTTGAAAGAGATGGAAATTCCCTTATGGGGAAAGTTACAAATAAAAGTTCCACCCAGATTGCCCGAAATGCTACTTTCTTTGCTCCAAATGACACTGACCTGGAATTTCCTTAATTTGCTGGTGGGTCATGTTCCTCTGTTCAAGCATCTGCTCCAGTTCCTGCTCAACAACCTGTTTGTCAAGCTGCCTTCATTGCTCAACAGCCTGTCTCAACAGTGATCCAATCACCTGCTACATACCAATCTGGACCTCCAACTGTTGGCTTAACTGACAAAGACCAGGAGTTGTGTAATGCACTTGTGGCATGCCTTGCTTCCCAAATGTCAGGAAGTATTAAAAGTATGTCGTTGTGCCAAGAAGACTTAGACCAAATTCTTGCTGATGACCTCGAAGAAATGGATATCAAGTGGCAACTTGGTATGATTGCTACCCATACAAGAAAGTTTTTCAAGAAAACTTGGAGAAAAGTGTTCCAGTCACAACCTAGTGCTACTATTGGTTTTGATAAATCCAAGGCACAGTGATACAACTGTCAAGGTTTGGGTCACTTTGCACGTGAGTGTAAGAAGTTGAAACTGAGACAGATCCCTGTGACGTCTGGGGGAAATAATAAATCTGGTCAAAATCGGGGCAACTATTCATATCAGAAGTCACAACCTGTTAGCTCATCTCACCAGGGTTCTAGTTCCAATAATGTTAAGCATGCTGACAACCCAGAAAAGGCACTCGTGTCACTGAGTGATCCGAACTACACGTGGTCCAATCAGACTCAACCATCGGCTAATGTTGATTATGCACTATTGGTGAACTCATCTGATGAGTCCAAGATTGAGGAAGACTCCTTCTTTGATCTGCTTTATCCCACCAACTTTGCACTTATGGCTGATGTGGATGAAATCTCTGAAGATGCTACTCTTGTGTCTAACACTACTGATGGTACTTCCAAAGTTGAATCTGATGCTGAACAAAATTCAATTAACCGTCAGAAGGATCTCATTCCCGATACGGTAAAATCCAAATTATGCTCAGAGTCCTGTGTAGAGGAAGTTGCTCGGTATCGCCTTTACAATAAAGAGTTACTTGAAAAGGCGATAGCAAATGAGTGTCTTGTCAAGTCAATGCAAGCTAAGGAACTGGATTTCCTGGCCAAAATAAAGTCTTTGCAGGGTGATATTGAGGTCATTAAACATGCTGAAGTGGCTCTTCGTACTCAGTTAGAGGATTCAGTGACTCATTACTCATCCCTGAGCAAGAACTATGTTTAAGCTCGGGAAATTATTAAATTAATGAAACTTAATCCCTCTAACTTTGTAGGTGATGTGGCTAAGGATATTTTCAAACGTGTAAGAAGTGGTTTGGGTTTAACCAGGGAAATTAATAATGCTGTTGTCGAGCATCCTCTCAATCATAATTATTTTCCAATACCTGAACTAACTAAAATAAACTCCCGAAGCCACATCGGGTTTTTGAATAATGAGTCAGTTCCGAGCAAGTCCGAAATTCAACAAATGGAAGACAAATTATCTGGCTATGAAAGTGGCTCGAGTCTTCCATCTGTTGAAAGTGCACTGAAATTAAATGAATTTGAATCCAGCTCATTTCAATCAGTTGATACTGGTCTATCTGAGGATACGGTCAGGCAGAAGGCAGAATCTGAGTTCTTAAAATTAATAACCAATAATGAGATAACATCTCAATCTTCAGTCTTTAGCGAATCTCAATCTTCAGTCTTTAGCGAATCTCAATCTTCAGTCTTTAGTGAAACTCAAGTAATGTTTAAAGAAAAATTTGTTTCAAAGAGACCTAAAGCTTCAAAGAAGCGAAAGCCCAAAGCTAAAATTGTTAACTCAGATTCTGGCCATACTGATCATTCAAGTGAACTGGCTTCTGTTGAACTAAATAAACTGAATTTGGGTGATGGAAACTCATGGGTAACACACAACACTTTGTCAGAATCATTGATGGTAAGGTGATTTCCTTAACTCCTGCACCTGTGATGATCCCACCTCAAGTCACTATGATGTCTTCCATAAAAATGTTCAAGTCATGCAACACCATACCGTCAAACTCTCAAGATGTCTCAAGATGTCTCAAGAAAGCTGCTGATCAAGGGGAAGGAGAACATGTTGCTGAGATAAAGGTCACACCAGTTCAAAGTGTGGTTCCAACTACTACCATGAATCCAAGTGGGTACCAATACTATTGGGTGTTTTGTATGCGGAGACACAAGTCATGCTGCTCGGGGTTGTCCATTCAACTCAACAAAAGCACACATGGGGTACAATCCACCAATGGTTTCTCCCTATGGACCAAGAATGATGAGGCCTCCTTTCACTCAACCATGGCCTCGGTTTTATGGTAACTACAGTGAAGACTATGACTACATGAATAATCAACAAATGTTCATGCTTAATCTCCAGAATCAACGGTTCTTTAGAGGCATGACATCTCATGCTACTACGAGGTTTAGGTGCAAGTACCGGGTACTTTCAACTGGTGGTCCCTGGAACTGCAAAATAGTCAAATTCCAATAACCTCACGTCCTCGTGATCCATGGTCACCTTTGGCTGATCCTCAAAAGCCTTTTGCTCAAGCCACCACTCCTGCTCCTCGTCCGCCTAAGAAGAAGACCACCAGAAAGATCCAAGGTAATCTTTTCTTTGTTTATGCAGGAACAACGAAAGAAATCAATAAATCTATGGTACATGGATAGTGGCTATTCCAGGCACATGACGGGTGATAAGGATCTCTTGCATGATGTCAAACTGATATCTGGAGGAGTTTCTGTTACCTTTGGTGGAAAATAAGAAAGGTGGTCAAATAATTGGAACCGGTCACCTAACTAATGGTGAAGTTTCGTTTGAAAAGGTCCACCTCGTGTCAAATCTGCAATTCAATATGTTAAGCGTCTCGCAGATATGTGACAATAAGATGCCAAAGTTCTTTGACGATCATGAATGCTTCATTCTAAAACCTAGTTTTAAAGTACCTGAATATCAGATTTTATTTCGGGCTAATCGTAGGGGGAACATGTACGCAGTGGACATGAATGCTGCAAAGTCATCGAGTTCAATTGCGTGCTTTTTGCCTAAAGCTTCAAAGGAAGATTAAACCTTGTGGCATCGACGGATGGGACATGTTAATTTCCGTAACATGAACCGCCTAGTTAGGGGGAAACATGTCTTTGGGCTATCCGACAAAGAATCATGCAAATCGATAAATACATTGCATGCTCGAAGGGAAAGCAACACAAAGTGTCTCATAAGCCAAAGCCGCCTGGAAGAACAACAATAATCCTTCAACAGTTACACCTAGATCTCTTTGTGCCAGTTAATATCAAGAGTTTAGGGGGAAAGTCTTTCTGCCTAGTCATCACTGACGATTACTCAAGATATTCCTAGGTATTTTTCTTAAGGGAGAAGACTGAGACTCTAGTGATACTCAAGGATTTCATTACCCGCATCGAGAACGCAAGCAGAGAAAAAGTTCGAATAATTAGATCTGACAACGGGACAGAGTTTAGAAATCACGTCTTCGACTCGTTTTGCAACGAGAAGGGCATCACTCGCCAATTTACCGCTCCCTATACTCCTCAACAGAATGGGATTGCTGAAAGAAAGAACCGCACAATAATCGAGTGTGCTCGGACGATGCCAGCCGATTCTAACCTTAAACTATCTTTTTAGGCAGAAGCAGTTAATACTGCGTGCTATGTCCTGAACCGCACTCTTTTGGTCAAACATGCTAACAAGACATCCTTTGAGCTGTTTTCAACAAGACATCTTTTGGTCAAACATGCCAACATTTATTTAGATGATCTTCCTGATTTTACTTGAAGAAATGAATCAACGGACGCTCCCAACTTATCTACTACTATTCCAGCTGTCACTCCTGATGAAAGCCAAATAACTGAAGAAGTCGTTTAGGAAGTTGTGCCAAATCAAAATCAAGAAAATCAACAAAATCTAGAAATTCCAGGAAATCAACCTGAGAATGAACCCATCAATAATAATTCAGACTCGGAAGACACTACTGTGATTGAATCTGGTGATATTCCAAACAATGATGTGCAGATGGTAACTCTTGACTCAAATATTCCAGTTCTGGCTGTTGAATAGACTGGAATTCACAAGAAACATCTCATCTATAAAATTATTGGTCCACTCAATAAGAGAGTCGCCAGAAGTCAATCGGGAACAATAAACACTTGCTTATTTTCCTGCTTCATCTCTCAAGAAGAACCTGCTTCTGTAGCTGCTGCTATGAAAAACGATAACTGCAGTGAGGCTACGTAGGCTGAGCTGCTTCAATTCAAACTTCAGGATGAGTGGCAACTTGTAGACATTCCTCCTGGCGTGAAACCTATTCGAGTCAAGTGGATCTTCAAGAATAAAAAAAATGACAGAGGAATAATTATCAGAAATAAAGCAAAACTTGTGGTCAAGGGTTATATGCAGATAGATGGGCTGGACTATGATGAGGTCTATGCCCCGGTAGCTCTCTTGAAGCCATCAGGATTTTATTGGCTTTGCATCAAAGAACATAACGGTCTATCAACTTGACGTGAAGACTGCTTTCCTATACGGTGAACTAGACAAAGAGGTGTACGTTGATCAACCTCTAGGGTTTGTCAATCCTTCCTTTCCAAATAAGGCATACAAACTGAAAAAAGCCCTCTATGGACTCCATCAGGCACCAAGGAAGTGGTATGAGACCCTTTCTACCTATCTGTTAGAAAATGGCTACAAGCGAGGGTGATTGATCAGACTCTGTTCATACGGCATGTGGGTGATGATATGCTACTGGTTCAAGTGTACGCCGACGACATCATCTTCGGATCAACAAATAAAACTCTTTGTCATGAGTTCAAGTGTCTAATGGAAAAACATTTTGAAATGAGTTCAATGGGGGAACTCACATTTTTCCTAGAGATTGGTTGAAATAGAATAATGAAGGCATTCTAATCAATCAAGGAAAGTATGTGAAGGAAATGCTGAAGAAGATTGGATTTCATGACTCTATAGGCTTTTCCACTCCTATCGAGACTCGTGTCAAGCTCCATGCAGATCTTGAAGGTGAATGTGTTGATGAACACTTGTATAGATCAATGATCGGGTCAATCAAGTACATGACAGCTAGCCGCCCCGACATAATGTTTGTCGTGTGTCTATGCTCTAGATTTCAATCGAAACCGAAATAGTCACACTTGACGGCCATGAAACGAATCTTCAAATACCTAAAGTCCAATCCAAAGAGAGGGTTGTGGTATCCCAAGGACGAGCTTTTGATCTAAGAGGTTTCTCGGATAGTGATTACTAGGGGTGCAACATAGATCGGAAGTCAACCACCGGCGGAGCTCAATTCTTAGGGAATCGATTGGTTTCATGGAAATGCAAGAAACAGTCAACGGTATCTACCTCGCCTGCCAAAGCGGAATACATTGCTGTTGCTTCCTGTTGTTCTCAAGTTCTCTGGATCCAGAATCAGCTTCTGGACTACGGTTTGAATTTCATGTCCACCCCTATTAACATTGATAATACTGCTGCCATGTTCATTGTGAAGAACCCTGTTCAGCACTCTAAGACCAAACACAGAGATTAGGTATCACTTTATTAGGGACTGTCATGAGAAGAAGCTTATCACTTTAGTTCATGTTTCCTCTGAAAATATAGATACGGATCTCTTCACCAAGGGATTTGATGTTTCTAGGTTTAACTTCCTAGTTCAATCATTAGGGATGATTAACTTTGAGTAAGCTGATCTTTAGGTTCCTTTTAGGATAGTGCCTTAGTCTTAGGTTGTGTACGTTTGAAGGTATCGTCTTTGTTCACCTTCTTGCCTTGCAATAATCCGTATTTGAAAACCCAAAAAGAGTTTATTTTATTTTCAATCTTTCAATCCTAAATTGAACAACCAAAAAGGTTTTATCTTTAAAACCTTTTTCTTGAAAACACAAAAAGATTTTAACTTTAGTTTCTTTGAGTCTTGTTAAGTTTTTGGTCATCCTCTCTCGACCATAAATAAAATATTTCATAGAGTGTTAATCAACTTTCCAGAAAATACCAAAAACATTTTATCTTATTTTATTTTATTTTATTTTTGAGTCTTTGTGCCAGTCGGTCATGCCTAAACCGACTCACGGTCGAAAAATTGGAGAAAATCCCAAAAATTTGGAAAAATTTGGAAAAATTAATAAAAATCACTAAAAATAGAATTGGGTCATTTCAAACAACTTTTGTGAAGAAATTTGTTGAATACCTGATGGAAAACTTAAAATTTGAATTTTTAGTGATGCTTCAATAAATGTTAAAAAATTGGAGAAAAATACAAAAATTTGCAAAAATGAATAAAATAATGAAAATTAGAATCGAGTAATTCCCAACAGCTTTTGTAAAGGCACTTGATGGGTACTTGATTCTAAGCACAAAATCTTTGCAATTTTGCAATGATTAAATAATCTTTGAAAAAGAAAATCAGTAAAGCTTTGGTTTTTGGTTGGGAAACTATGATAAAAATGATATAATTCTGGTCTTGTTATCTGACCATAGGATATGATCCAATCGATCAGTAATTCTCTCATTCGATGTATCGGTAGGCTCAACAAACTAAGAATTAGGCAAGTCTTGTAATTACAAACTTAAAACATGAAATTATGGACCTTAAGTCAAAACAGTTGGTAAAATCCTTTAAATCTGCTTAAGTCTGAGCTAAGTAAGTCAACCAACACACTCGAGTATTTCTTTTGCGGAAAGTGTTGATTTCAAACCATACAATAAGTGTGATTCATCACACATCCACCAATAAGTGTGAATTATCACACATCCATTAATAAGTGAGAAATATCTCACATCCATCCATTGACCGTGACACATCTGCTGAGGAAACTCTGACTTTATGTTCACATGTCCCATTATTATCATTGAAAACATTCTGTGACACATCTGCTGAGGAAACTCTGACCTTTTGTTCACGCGAATCAAAATATGCATCCAATTTGAATTCAGTACTTACTTCTAAAGAAATAGGGGGAAGAAATTCCATATGTGTGTTGTGCATGTCTGAAGTGCTAAATAGACAAAGCTAGGATAACTGTTGACTTAGTGGAATAAAAGGTCAACACTATATACATTAAACCAGACTAAAACATGATAAATGCTATCATAGTGATTTTGCTGAAAATTGCCTTGCTTGAGCTTAAGTGGATAACAATACCGACAATCTGACTTAGGTTACTGAATCTATGAGGTGATTTGATTTGTAAGTGTTTGTGATCACGTAATTGACCGGTTTGATTCCTAACATAGTCCAACCATTACCGAGCAAAAATATGCAAAATTAAGCAAATAACTGCAAACTGATAGAAAATAAGGCTCTAACGGTGCAAATGTAAGTACTATGCTTTGATATAACCAAATTTGTTATAAAATGTGCATTTGGGCGCTTTGTGCTTAAAGATAGCAGTTTGGGTGAAATAAGTCAAATTTGAGGTCCATTTGCAGTTTTAAGTCAAAATCAACCGTTTGGGTAAGTTTGGCCTGGCCTGACTCAAGTTAATCTGATTTAATAAGGGTTTTGGTCAAGTATGTGAAATTTAAAAAATTTATGAGTCAAAATGGTGTTTTTAACCTGTTAATGCACTTAGAAAAATTCTATATTTCCAAAATTGCCCTTAATGATTTCACTAAGTTCTTAGCAACTCACTGAGTTTACAACTGAGTATTTTCAGTGTTTTTGCTTCGGGTGTTCTCATTTTGGTTAAAATTTGATCCTAAATCAGGAAAAGTTCAAATAAATAACTTGAGGTCAAACTTTATAATATTTTTTGTATTCCCCTTTGCTGTTGGCGATCTCAAGGTTCTGCACAAGTTGGTCTTGGCGATTTCGCCTAACTGCCTTGGCGATCTCATAAGCTCAAAGTACCTTGGCGATCTAAGGGTTCTCTTTGGCGATTTCCTAAAACCGAGAAGTGTTCTTGGCGACTTAGCCTTCTCTCGTGGCCTTGGCGATGTCACCTAATAAAAAGGTCATTGGCGATCTCGCCTGCTTAGCGATTTCACTTAAGGCTTCGGTTCCCTTGGCGATTTCGTTTAAGACCCAAAAAACCTAAGTATCTCTCTCTCGACCTCGCTAATATAAAAGGGAGGTTCATTACTTTTGGTCATTCACTCGTTCAAATTAACACAGACCGCTCTCCCTCCTCTCACTTCGACCCGTCGGCGTACCACAACCACTCTCCTCCGATGCCAATTCCGTCTCCAAGCGTCATCTCAAGTTAGTGATTCTTGCAGCTAGGGTTGGCTCGCACACCCTTCTCACATTCACAGGTTTGATTTCACCTTTGATTAGGGTTGCTTGGAGGATTATAGGTTTGGTTGATGTTTTTAAGGCCGAAGGTTTTCTCAGTTTATCAGGGTTCTTAATTTTTCCAAAATTTTTTGTTGATTACACAGATTTTGGCACCTACCTACGGTCTCTAATTCAATTGCGAGATCACAGGTAATTGAATCCATCACTTTCATCAAATTTTGAACTCTTATCTGACCTTGAACAGGGGTAGATTAAGGTCATCAATATGTGTTCTTGATATCGTATAAGTAATTTCTTAGGTTCCGCTGATTCATAGTGATTGAATCGAGTATAAATGAATAGTTTTCATTTATGGGTACTTGAATCTCACTTGAAATTTGTTTTGGTCAAGAATAGGGGCCGTAATCTTCAATATATTGAGAGGTGGGGTTTACAATTTTGTGTTTGTTTGGAATCCAAATCAGTTGAGAAAGTTAACAGTGATGCAAACTTTATAATTGATTAAGGTTTATTGCTAGTTCTATGCTATGGAACTTGAAATTGATCTTGTAGTCTTGTTAGAATAATCCATTGTTAATCTCTTAGTTTATGAATATTCTAAACAATGAATGAGATAGTTTGATCATGTTTGTTCCAGAAACTCCAATGTGATGCATTAGGATGTTTCAAAATGCATTCCGAGTCTTAAGAGCTTCAATATTGAAAGCTAAACTAGACTTTGTCTAAGTTTGACCCGTTTGGAAATAAATTGGAATTTTGGAACATAATTTGTCAAAATTCTAAATTTTTGAAAAGAAACAAAAACAATGGGTTTAGTGGACGGTTGAAGTCCTAAATGGGATAAAATTGATTAATATCTCATCCTTTGGTTCAAATAGTAAAAAAAATTTCAAATTTGTCCGTTTGACCAAATTGGACTTTAAGTGTGCCAAACTCGTTCCAATAAGAGTCATTTGACTCAAATAACTAGAGGAAGGGAATCATTGACATGAAGTGGTAACATTTGTTGCTTTTGTGTTGCTTTAATAATAAAATTAAGGAAAATTGGATTTAAATAATCCAAGGTTTTCTTTATTGGCAACTAATAAACCCACATTTAACATTGGCATATGTTAGTCCCACATTTACACTTGTTTATTTTCAATGGTCCCTCCGTTAAAAAATTTAACGGAGTTAACGGAAAATTAATGAAAAGTCATGTGGCCTGTGAAGGCCGCCACCGGCGACCTCCAAACCGCCGGAAAAGGACTAAAACCACAGAAACACATCCATTATTTCACTTTAATGTCATTAATCAAGTTAAAAATATTTTGTTTCATGTTAAAAATATTCCGTTTCATGACATTAAAGTGAAAAAATGGATTGTTTTTGGGGTTTTAGTCATTTTCAGGCGGTTTGGAGGTCGCCGGTGGCGGCCTTCACCAGCCACGTCACTTTTCATTAATTTTTCGTTAACTCCGTTAAACTTTTTAACGGAGGGACCATTGGAAATAAACAAGTGTAGATGTGGGACTAACAGATGCCAATGTTAAATGTGGGATTATTAGTTACCAGTAAAGAAAACTTGGGATTATTTAAATCAATTTTCCTAAAATTAACCAAATTGACAACATAGATGATATTTTTGACCATTTTGTTAGATTTCTTCCTTCAATTGAATTTCACTGGATATGCAGCTTTAATTGGTGAAAATAAGTCAAGTTTTGGACTTTAACTTGTCTAACATAGGTTTGAACGTAATGTAGGTTAAATCTGCAATGTTTAACTAGTCTTGACTTGGTTTTTGGCCATTGCATGCATAGTTAACTTTTTAGGTCAAACCTTGTGAAATTCATTCATATTTAATGAATTTGACCCCATTTAGGCTGTGTGTGGCTACTAAACAATTGTTTAACAAATTTTTCCTGATTTAATAACAGATTCTATCCAAAAACACTACAAGATTTTCTTGTCTCCTATATTGATCTCAGCTCAAAGTAGATCATCAAAGAGGTATGTTTCCTGAAATATTAGCAATTCTTGATATACAATTATTGAGCTACACAGGGGCAATTCATTAAACTCATTCAACTAGCTTGAATAACCTTAGTCAATTTCTAATCGGTTCATGATTGATCACAAACAGGATCAAGATTTGAACCTGTTGATTTCTAGAAATATCTGAATTAGATCTTAGCAAACATTAGATCTTCTTCGAGGTATATCTTCTGATCTCAAATAAAGTATTGTAAATTTAACTTCTGTCCATTCAGGTGGATTGTTCTACTTACTGATTATGTAATAACTCAATAAATTTCATGAGATATGACTTATCATGCTAAATTTCTGCAATTCTTAGTAAGGATTAAAACTCTACTTGATTTAATGAAATGATGTGCACATTAGTCATAGTCTTATGAGTCCTTATCTTTTATTCTACATAAATGGTTAGGTTAGGAACTATTGAAGCTCATATCAAGCTTATAAGAAAATAAATGCTAGCTGAGGTTAGAATTTAGGGCTGATTGCTCCTATTTGTTTCTAACCTTGATGTTGATGCTCATATCTGATATTGAATGCTTCTTGTTCCTTTACGTGACTTTATTTGACTCTGGTTATGATTGTCAAGCATGTCAGAACTTCATGCATGTATTCTGATTCATCATTTGACATCTTGTATATGCTTAAGTTAAAATTTTCATATTACTCATGTACAAGTAGTTAAATAGAATATATATGTTCGTAAGTGTCTCAAATTGCTCAAATCATGCTGAATTAAGAAAATGTGATTCAAGAATTCTGTTATATCCCAAAATCAGTAATTTCAAATTATGGAAAACACAAGTTAGGGGGAATCACTTCTTGATTCCTTTTTGAGTACATTGAATCATTTGGGTCAAAATGTCCACTTTTTAACTAAAGTCAACTCATTTAAGTGATACTTTCCCAGACCATCTCAAACTCCGTCACACTTTGCCATTACTTAATTTTTTCATAAAAATAAAACTCAAACAAGTATTCTTGAGACAAAACTCACTTAGTCCTTCACCAAAGTCAACTTTTCAATAAAAACTACTATTTCAAGGGAAATTACTAGAATTTGGGTCAAATTCACTAATATCCTCTATTAAACTAAATTGATTATGTTTGAAAATTTGAGCCTATGCCTTAAGTAAATTTCTTTTATATCTTTGTAAGTTAATTGGAAAGCTCTGTCACTATCAAGAATCTAGTGTGACATGACATTCATTTGACTTGTCAAATTTGATGTAATCATGTTGTTTCTTATGTGCAGATGGCTCCCAGACTAGAAAGAGCAGCCAATGCCCCTCTGGATTTCTCAAAATCACACAATCAATTATGTGAAATTAACAGAAGCTGGAAAGATGCCGGATTATATGAACATGCCTTCAGAATTCTGGAAAACTCAAGTTGAATCACTGGTATCCTAATGGAGCCTGTCATTAGCTCTGGTATAATAAATACTTTCTGGAACAATGCTAACACATTTGTTGCTGACAATGGTTCCAAATCCATCAGATCAAGAATTCAGGGTGTGTATGTTGAAATAAATGAGGAAAGGGTCTGAGAAGTTGTAAGGAATATCACTTTGAAGATTTCCAGCTGAAAGCCAATTTTGAAGAGTTCCGGCTGAAGCTGAAGTTGAAGTTTGAGCGGAAGTCTTAAAGTTCAAGCGGACTGGCTGTTCAACCGGAAGAAGCAATTTTGTCTGTCAGCGAATATTCCGCGTGAACTCGATTATCCACCAGATAATGAGTTCAACTGAACTTTTCCTGAGAAGTCTTTTCAGTCGTCCAATCCTGCAAAAAGCATCTCGGTTGCTTCAAAATCTATCAAAGCCGCTCTCCTAAAGTAGTATGTTGGTGATCACATGCAAGATATTCCATTTGTCGAAAATTATTCTTTTGGTAGTTTGTATTTGACTTTTGTTTAACGGTTTAGATTAAATCATTTGAGATCAATGGTTGTCATTGATCTCATCTGCACTATATATAGCTTAGTTAGCTTTCAGTTTTACACACGGTTCTCGATCAACTTATAATAGTGTAAACTTGAGTTAATGCAAATAGTGCCGAGTATTTCTTACTTCGTTGTTACTATCCTTATGCAATCAAACACTTACATTACACAAGAGAACTAAGAATTTCTTAAGTAAAGTGAAATATAACTTTAATACCGTAGGGTTATATTTACAAGTAGAGGGTTTCTTGTTAAGTTAAACAGTAATTAACACTAATCCTACAAGTGGTATCAGAGCTTTGGCTCCCACTTTGAAGACTTCTAGTGCTTCAAAGTTGATACTCTACTTGTTTACTTTACAAGCCTTGTTGTTTTTGTCTTTCAAAAGTTTTTCAAAATGAATGAACTCAGTTTGGGATGTTCAAACAGTAGTGCTAACAAACCTCCAATGTTCACTCCTGATGACTTTGGTACCTGGAAACTCAGGATGGAAGGTTTTGTTAGAATCTTAGATCGCCATATATGGAAATCCTTGACTGAAGGTCCTTCTTCTCCCACAGTTCCATCTGCTGATGACGCTGAAGTCAAGATACCAAAACCTTTAGCTAAATATGTTGAATCTGACTATGCTGCTCTCGAATTTGACTATAAGGCTTATTGGACTCTACAGGCTGCACTTCCCAACTCCATTTTAAGTGGGTTTAAGGGTTACAAAACTGCACATAGCCTGTGGAATGCCTTTAGTGAAATGTATGAAGGAACCAGTGAGGTTAAAGAAAACAAGAAAGATGTTTTACAACAGAAATATGAGAACTTTACCTACAAATCTGGTGAATCTATGACCAACCAGTACTTGAGATCTATTTCCTTACTTGATGAACTGCAAAAAGTAGATGTAAAACTAGATCAGGTCGATGTAAACAGAAATTTTTTACGTTCTCTGCCTTCTGTGTGGACAGTTTACACTGTAAGCATCAGAGAATATAAAATTTTAAAAAAGATGAGGCTTAGTGATCTTCATGGCATACTCGATGCTTATGAAATGGAATTAAATCTTAAGCAAAACTCATCATCTGAATCAACTCAGCTGTTTTCAACTGCTTTAGTAACTACTGATTTTCAAAACCAAAGATCTTCAAATTCATCTTCTTACTAGTCACCTATAGTTAGTTTCCCTGAGACACCAAGGTGTTAGGAGAGTTTGTCAAATTCCTTTGATAACTCTCACAATGGTTATGTAGCAACTGACTCATACCAAGGCTTCATTCATGAAGACTTAGAATGTATAGGTGCTGATGACTTAGAAGAAATGGATATTTTGACCCAACTTGCTATGGTGTCTGTTAGAGCCCAAAGATTCTACAAAAGAACTGGTAGAACTTACAAAGGAGCAAAAGATGCTCACATTAGCCTAGACAAAAGCAAGGTGAAATGCTACAACTGTCACCAACTTGGTTACTTTGCAAGAGAGTGCCCCCAACCAAGAAAGGAAGGAAAGAATCAAGGTCAAACTCAGATGAAGACTCATGGTGGAAACAACCACAACAATTCAAGAAACAATTATGCTCATAGTTCAGGACAACAACCCACCCAACTAAAACAAGCCGGAAGTCAAAACCATCAGAATGTGGTTGCTGCTATGGAAAACCAAACTGAATATGTTGAATGGGGAGACTTTCTAGCTGAGTTCGAGCCTATCAACCATGCTTTGATGGCCAAACAAGATTCTCCTTCTGATCAGGTAAATTCAATTCCTGAAAAGGTTCTAGAAAACTTATGCAGCCCTGCCTGTATTGAACAAGTGACAAAGTACAGAAATCACAACACAGATCTGATTGAAAAAGTTTCACACTTAAATGAGTTAAAGGAATGCTTTAAGAAAACTGATTCATCTTATATTACTAAGATTGACAACTTAAACAAAGAATTTGAACAGTTAAAGCAAACCAACTTCATTCTTGAAACACAACTGGATGATTTGTTGTCAAAACTTGAAAAATCAAGAAAAGAAACCAAAGAAGCTAAGGCTGAGGTTGATGTTCTTGAAATAAAACTAAAAGATGCTTTGTTCACCTGTGATAAGTTTCAAACTGCAAATAAGAAGTCTGAGAAACTATGGATGGGAAAACTGGTGTTGGTTATAACTGTGTTGAGACACCAATTGAATACTCACCTTCAATTGAACCAATTAAAGCACTGACAACATAATGCAAAATTAGTCTCACTGTTGATGATACTTCATCACGGTCAAGCATTGAAAAATCTGTTGAAACAAAGAAGCCTGAAGTCAATAATGCAAGCACATCTGCATTAGTTGACCAATCAAAATTTATGAAACCATCAATTGTTGTCCCACCCCCAACTATCTATCAATCAAAGGATTCAAAAGTTGTAGAAAAACAACCTGAACAACCAAAGGGAAGTCAAACTCAAAGACTTGGTCAATTAAATTACAGGCAAATTACCAAAAATGAGTCTCCTAGGAAAAATGAGTGTTATGAAGCTAGAAGTCTTGAATGTGTTTTCTGCGGTGAAAAGGGGCATCTTGCTGCCATGTGTCTATTCAACCCATTGAGTAAAGTCCCACATCTTTCAAAACCAAAACTTTCTCTAGTCCTGTGAATGTGACTTTATCAAAAACAGAAAAAGGAGATGATAAAACTGATGATGAAGACTCTGCCTCCTCAGACTCTGATAATAGTCCTGCACAACCAGAAGGGATTCATCCTCGGAAGAGACAGATGACTAGAGAATCTTCCAGGGCCTCTACATTACAGACACAACAATCATCTTCCGATGAAAGCTACAGTCCGTCGCAGGATGAACAAGGAGATGATGAGACTTCAGTTTCTCTCGATCAAGTCAATCTCACTTATGATCTCGATGAGCCTGACAGTCCTCCTCAGTTCCCTCCTAAGACAAGTCTAGAAAACTTAACAAGAACTGCTGAAGACAGAGATTTATCCTCCGAGTTCATAATGATTAGAGCTTAGAGAAGAAAGTATTGTACAGAAAAGCTCAAAGTCAGGAGAAAGCTCGGTTCACTGAATGATTATGAAGTTGTGGATTCATCTGGCACTCAATCTGCTACAACCTTAGCTACAACAACTGTCTCTCCATCACCTGCTGAACAAATTGAGAGGTTTGATATGGATTTGAGGCCACTAGAAAAGCTAGCTGAGACTGTTGTTACCACCACCGACACAGTTGGCATTGTTGCTACCAGCCCAACAGTTTCAGAATCTGAAAAGGTAATGGAACTTCAAGCTGAAATTGTCAATCTTCAGAGTCAGAATGATCACCTAAATTGTTCTCTATAAGTGGCAAATCAAAAGATAAATGATCAGTCACAAGTAATTGCTGAACAAGCAGCAGAAATTCAAAGACTCAAAAATTTGCTAGCCATATCAAATGAAGACAAACAATCAAGAGGCAAACCAGATGATTTAACTGTTCAAAGAAGTGAAGGAGGAAATTCTCAAGATCCTATATCTTCCACAACTGTTCCTGCTGGCAAAGACTCAACTGGAGTTCAAGATACTTCAAGTCCTTTGAATGATAATGATTTTGAGGTTGATGTTGGAAATGTTATTGAAGGAGATGAGCTAAACCTCTCAGATGACGAAGAAAATTAACTCCTGAGGAAATAGAAGAGGAGCAGCAAAGAAGGGAAGCTGAAAAAGATAAGTATCTTCATGCACTCATTGCAGAAACACACAGTGATGAGAACTGAATGATAGAAGAGAAGGCCAATGCACTAAAGAGATATGGGTCAGGACATCCTCTTGCTGTCATATACGGTAAGGGCTCGAGTACTTTGCCGGATCATTCTGAGGGCACCGATGTAGATGAAGATGATACTCCTGAAACAGCTCATATGGTGAGGTCTCTAATGAGTGACAACTTCTCATTAGAATATCTGATGAGTCTTACTGACACGGAGTTAACCAAGCTTTACACCAATGAGGAAAGACTGAACTCACACCTTCCTCATAATAAAATCATTAAAGCTGAAACTGATTCATTGAAGATATCTTTGCTGACACCACCAAGACGGTCGAATTTCTTCCTATTCTTGACCATCTTTCTGACCTTGTACTCGACATCGGCAACACATATCTTCCTCCTCCTGGAACTCCTTCTGATGAGGTTCCTACTTCTGAAGAATATATCAAATCCTCTACCAATAGGATGACTTTCGTGGAACTCCGCAACTATTGTAGATTTAAGAATGTGGATAAAAAGGCCAACAATAAGAAGAGACTTAAAGGTCTACGATAAATTTGTATGCGAGTACCGAAAGACTGAACGTTTGAAAAAGTTGGAACATATCAGACTCAGAGAGCAGGAACGAGCTGAGGCTCTCAAGAGGAAAGATAACCTTCCCATCTATGACAAATGGGAAAAGGCGGCTCCAAATCTGAAGGCAATGCAACAGTTTGCTGCAAAAAACCTTAGAAAGATGCCAAACAACCCAAATGTCAATCATGGGATGAAAATCCTAGGATGGAAGTATGATTAGGCCTTTGACGCATTCATGGTGAAGAGGCGGAATGGATATGTTCAAATCTTCGAAGACTTTAGAGCTCTACGCAGCCTATACTCATGGGAACTCAAGCAGCTTAAATACCAGGATCTGGTGAACCACACCAACCATGAAAAGGGTATAAAAGTTGTTTCTCTGATCAACGCTGCTTATGAGTTTAAGAAGAACAAACAAAATCCTGAAGAGTAGAAGAAATCTCAGGTACTTGCTGAGAAAAAAGCGCCTCCGTGCCCCTCATCGTGAAATGTTCAAGGATATTTGGAAGGAGGTGAAAGCAAAGACAATATCTGGGAATCATAAAAATGCTCCAATAGCTGGTACTATAACGGAAAGACTCATGAATTGGTGATTGAAAGAGTCAGTGCAGAATCTATCAGAATCTTTGCAGCAATAGAACTCGGACTACTTTCAAGATCCTATTTAAAGCTGATGTACTATGAGAAGATGCAGACCATACCTGTTCATTTAAGACCATATGAATGCTATGATGCCAACTACTTTTTAATGTTTTTAAATTGGTGGTGTACTAGACTAGAAGGTATGGGTAAACTTACAATTTATGCAGAGGTTATAAGTACAACAAACTGCTGGTTAATGGAAGATAACGGGTCAAGTGTAGTCCTGGATAGGTTAAGGAGGTTGATAGAGCTAAACAATTACAATGACCTGAAGAAGCTAGTGTGGAAAGATCTCTGGAGGCTGTACGACCTTGGAATATTTGTATTTGCAGATAAAGACAAGGAAGCCACAAGAGAAACTTGTAGATGTCTACCCAAGCTACTCGGTCAGGTAGCTTAAAGATCAAGGTGTTTGCATTGCCAACAAGGGTGGAAATTGTTGCAACCCATTTTGGTTGTTGGAAACACAAACAGTTCACCGCTGAGCATTGCTGGTGAAGACCTCCTGATTACTTATCTACAATAGATACTTTGATTTTGTAATAGATTTTGGGTTTATACTTTGTAAAACTCTATTTCTGATTTAGCAGACTTGTATTTCTTCTTAACGAACTTCTGATATTGAACTTAGCGGACTTGTTTTACACTTAGCGTACTTGTTGATTTTTCAATACTCTTATCTTAGCAAACTTAACTTGTTCCTAGCGAACTTCTTAATGCTTAGCGAACTTGTTAGCGGACTAGTTTGCTCTTAGCGAACTTGTTAGCAGACTAGTTAATGCTTAGCGAACTTGTTAGCGGACTAGTTTTCTCTTAGCGAAATTGTTAGCGGACTTGTTTAAAGCTTAGCGAACTTGTTTGTCTGATGGAATGTAATAATTGTTGTGTCAAACATTCTTTTTGTCTCCTGCTCTCTAGTAGTACAAATACCCATTGTAAAACCCTTTGGGGATACGATGCTCAAGGGTTTTTCTACAGAGAGCAGTTTTGTGTGTGTGTTCTTGGTGTAGTATGTGTTCTTTAGCTTTAGAAATTATCAATGGGTGAGCATTGATGCAGATTCAAACAGAATCGACCGTCACAAATGATTTCCGCACTTGTGTTGTGAATCATATGAGAACATTGTGCTCAAATCTGGTCCTGACAAAGAGGAGAATGAAGACCTTAGGAAAGAGTATGATAAATAGCGACTGGGTCTTGAATGCACTATAATTATGTAACTGTATTGGTACCTGCATTTATATTCTTATTAGACATTGAAAGTCCAGAAACGTATTATCATATAAATTCTGAATGTCGCTCATTCTCAATGCAGGTTCAGGTTATGGCTAGAGGTGGGCGTACTGGGAGACGCACACGTGCAAATCATGGACCAAAGGGTAATGAGGGGGCTAACGAGTTCAGTGATGAGAAAAGGGCAGCCATTGTCGCAAAAGTAACTCAGGCATTGCAAGCTATATTACCTGGTTTAGTAGCACAGCTCCAGGGAGCTGCTGTTGGGGCCGATGTCGGAGGAGCTACTTGTGGGGGAGCTGGCGGGGCTGGTGCCACAGGGGCCACTGGTGGAGGTGCCGGAGGGGATGGTGCAGGGGGGAGCTGGTGGTGTAAGAGGAGTTAGAGGAGATGGTGCGGGTGGTGCCATTCCATTTGTAGGTGTTAGGGGCGGACAGGGAGGATAGGGTTGTTCCTTTAAGTCATCCAGTCGGTGCAAGCCTCCAACATTTGAAGGTGAGAGGGATGTAGTTTCCATTGTCAGGTGGATAAAAGAAATGGAACCTGTAATTAGAGTCACTGAATGTTGGGAAGACCAGGCAGTGAAGTACGCAACTCATTCACTTGTATGGGGAGCACTATTTTGGTGGGACTCTGTTATGTAGTCCCGATGGGAAGAAGCTATTGCTACTATGCATTGGAATGATTTGAAAGAGTTGGTTATGAGGAAGTTTTGCCCAAGGCAAGAACTGTAAAGAATCAAATTGAATTTCATAAGATTCGAAGTGGGCAATATGACTCATCAGAAGTTTACAGGAAATTTGATGAGATGGCCAGGTTGGTACCCAAGTTGGTAACATCTGAGGAAGAGAAAGTGAAGCGGTATTTCCAGGCCCTTCCTGTAGCAGTGAGAAAGTGTAAGATCTTTCTAGGGTTGGTGGCAACTCAAACATAAGCATCCTTAGTATTTGTGCTCAAATTGTAAATCTTTCACTTTACTTGTATTTTGTACTTTGACAATTCTCTTGATGTTTATGTTAATCATTCAAGTATTTGATGTTTTGTATTTCATATGTAATGTCATAACTTGTGATGATCAGTGATATTGAGATAATTGCCCTTTTTCATTTATATTGTAATGTGAAAGCCTAGATCCATGTTCTGTGTCATTCCATGATAATTTACTTGGCTTATGATAATAACTGAATGTGTCTTTATAATAACAACCCTTAGTGGTTCAATAATGATTTTTGATGTTTTACGAACATACTTGGTGATTTCTGAACTATCTTGGCGATTTGGACTCAACCCATAGCGACATCACCAAGGTTGGCGACATCACCAAGAATCCTCAAATAATACTTGGCGACTTGGCCTTGTACTTGGCGATCTGGTCAAGCCCTCTTGGCGACCTCGCCAAGCCTTGGCGACCTCACCAAGTCTTGGCGACCTCACCATGGCTTGGCGAGCTAACCAAGTGGTCATGGCGATCTCAACTTAGCCTTGGCGACCTCAAGCTTGTTCTTGGCGATCTCGTCAGTCTAAGGACATAATTTTCACTCACTTCAATAACATTCTCTTGATTTCAGTGCTATGACGGCAGGTGTTCTCTCCAGTATAAATAGGAACATGGGAATACCCTAAAAAAAACTTTCTGGACGGTTGTTTTCAAGAGAGAGAGCACTTGTGTGTAAACCCTAGTGTTCTTGAGTTTCAGACTTGAAATCTAAGGATTTCAACAAACAAACAATGTGATTTGATCACAGATTCATGTTTTTTGCATTTGAATCTGTGTATTGAATTGGTAAAGGCTCCAAATTGGTCCTGACAAATGGTATCAGAGACATTGTTCTTCATGTTCTTGAGTTTTTTCTCAAAAACTTGAAGAATCACTCATTCAAGTCATCAAATCTAGTTGTTTGAATGATTCCTTGAACCACTTTGAACGTAAGGAATCTGTTGGAATGCTTAGTTTTCATCAATAATCACAATAAATGGGTTAATTTTTTAGTTTTTCAGATTTATGTGAACATAGAGCATACGTGTTGTGTGCTACTTTTCAAAATTGAAGTCTACCTTCCACTGATTTAGAGTCAAAATTGAACATGCACACATGTCAGACTCATGATTTAGGGATGATAGCAACTTGAATCACTCAAAAACATCAAGTATTGAAGATTTTAGAGCAAAAATTGTGTTCTTGGAAGTTTATCATAAAAATCACTATTTGATCAGATTTCTCTAAGATTAATGGTTTTTGGAGTTTTTTGTAGTTAACAAATGTGTTCCTAAGCAAATTCCTAAATTGTTGGTGCAATAAAAACTTGATTTCTTGAAATTTGATTTTGACCCAGTGATTATGCTCAAGAAGATAGTTAGAAATTTTCTAAGTCTTGAAAATTTTGAAAATTTCAAATTTCAGATTAATTTCTTGATTGATTCAAACTAAATAAGCTTCATGATGATTGTTTTATAGATTTTGAGCAATTAACCTCAATCTTAGCATCCGTTGAAGGAACTTCTGAGATCTCGACCGTTTGACCCATTAAGCACTTTTGTGAAGAAACACAACTTGTTTCACCATGTCTGAATTCAACTCTGGAAACCAAGTGTTCCAAGGGCATAATAGGCCTCCAAAATACTCGGGGATCCCAACTATGATGACTGGAAAAAGAAATTCCAGTGTCACCTCGAGTATCTGGATTATGACCTATTGACCTCGGTGAAGAATGGTCCTAAGGTGTTCTATATGGAGCCAGTGCCTGTAGCTGGTGCTGATCCACCTCCTTCTCAGAGATGTGTAATAAAGAAAGTTGAGGACTACACACCCTCTGAACATAATCAAATGAAGGTTGACAAACGTGCTCTCGGGTGAATCAAAATGGCATTGTTTGATGACATAGCCTTCCACTTCACTTAAGCAACTTCTGCAACTTTTGGATGGGTATTCGGGATACAATCAAGTGGCAATCCACCCCGAGATGGTTTCACACATTGCCATCCGCATCCATTTATACATGGGCTGAAATGCAACAAAGGTTTTTGGATGAGTTCTACACAAATCAGAAGACAAGTGATGCTAGAAGGAACTTGAGAAATTTCCAACAACAGCAAGGTGAGCTTTTTCATGAGGCATTTGAGAGATTCAAGTTGATGTTGAAGAACTGCCCACACCATGGGATTGATCTATGGGATTTGCTAAATGCATTCCATGAGGGGTTGACACCCGAGGATGCTAGCGATTTGATGTCCATCTCAAATGGCACGTTTGGTACGAATTATGAGCAAGATGATTGGGCATATTTAGAACAGATGGCGGTAACATCAAAGAGGAAGGCACAATCTTCCAGGAGAACAAGGCACACCATTGGTAGACAACATGTGCAAGCCGTAGCTAATAGTGGTGTTCAAACTTCAACTCAACCATACGAGGTATGTGCAAGTTGTAATGAATTGGGCCATGCTACTAATCAATGTCCAGGTTTGCAGGAACAGTTTGAAGAGGTCAATCAAGTTCAGGGACAAAGCGGGGGTGGTAGGAATTACAACATGAACTCAAACACCTACCACCCGGGGTTAAGAAAACACCCAAATTTTCGGTATGGTAACCCGGCGAATCAAGCCAATCCTAACTTTCAAGGGACCAATCAATCCAATGTGGCACCTCGTCAATCCTACACGAATCAAGGCAATTTCCGGGGCGGTAATAATCAAGGTTATCGAAGGCAGTATCAACAAAGTAACGAACCAAGTGGGTCATCGGCACCGGGAAATGCAAGTGGATGTGAAGTCATGGACATCCTTAAGACAATACAACAAGAGATGCACAAGAGGAACCAAATGGATGACGAAAGGCTTCGGAAAGATGAGGTACGTGATAAAGCCATCAATTCTTTGACCACTCAAATGGGTAAACTTGCCACCGAAGTGGCAGACTTGAAGAAAAACAAAGGCCAACTTCCAAGCGACACTAAGGTAAATCCTTCTCATTCCACTACTAGAAATGTTCAAATTAATCAAGTAAGTGCTTTGAGAAGTGGGAGGGAATACAAAAAGGATCCACCACCCGAGTTAGTTGAGGAAGATGTGACGGGTATGGAAAGAAGTGATGATGAGACATCACCCGTAACATCAAAGAAAACGGTCACTTTTGAAAAACCTCTTGAAAAACCGGGTCAAAATGAACTTTTAAAAGATCAAAACAAGGAGGTGGGATCCAATCCGGTTCCATTTCCTTCGGCTTTACTTGACCCGGGTAAGAAAAATGTGCTTTCAAAACGGGGTCCTCAACAGGAGGAAATGTGGGAGGTATCTAAGCAAGTTAAATTTAACTTACCTTTGCTAGATGCTATCAAACAAGTTCCTGCATATGCAAAGTTTTTGAAAGATTTGTGTACCCAGAAAAGGCAACAAAAAGTGCCTAAGAGAGTTGATCTAACTGAACGGGTGAGTGCAATTTTGAAAGGGGTTCTTCCACCCAAACTTCAAGATCCGGGAACACCTTTAATTAATTTACAGGTTGGTGATTTTCAAATGACAAAGGCACTGTTGGATCTTGGAGCCGGGGTAAGCATTCTCCCGGGAAGCTTATATGACCAATACGATTTTGGTCCATTGAGACGTGTGGATACCACAATCGTCCTTGCTGATTTGACTCATAAGCTTCCCCGGGGGGTTGTTAGGGATGTGTATGTTAAAGTCGAAGAGTTTTACTACCCCGTCGACTTTTTGGTGTTGGATTATGCAACCATGAACACCGATCACCAACAGAATGTTATTTTAGGGAGACCATTTTTGAATACTGCCCATGCTATAATCGATTGTCGATTTGGAACAGTTGACATGACTTTCGATAATAGAAAAATGTGTCTTAATGTTTTTACTAACGTTGCTAATTCTTTGAGTGGTGATGAGTGTTTTATGGCAGATCAGGTGGATCAATGTGAAGCACACACTTATGATGGCGATATGGTGGAGGGTTGTGTATGTGATAGCCAAAATTTGACGTGATGTCGATGTCTCACGCAAAGATAAACCCAAATACACTGATTAGCTAGTGGTAAGCGGGTGTCGAACACAGGGAGAATGTGGAGTATGTGTTGTTTATAGCAATTATGTCTAAACAAAACAATAAAAGTAAAACTATAGAAATTGCACTTTAGATGCTGGAATTCGTTGATTAATACTTCTAAACGCCAATTTGAGATTAACAAGAAATTAAATTATCATGTAGTAACGACTATGAGAAAATATGATCCTTCTAGATTTCAGGTTTTAAGTTAACATTACACTACGGTTTTCAATTGGGAAGAACCACATAGACATGGCTCATGTGTGATTGAGTGAAAGTGATAAAAGAGGACTAAGCAATCGGATTACTAGAATGCAAGGTCGTCACTCGATGATCATTCAATACAAACCAACCCAAATCCCTACCCAATAAATCTCGATTGCCAACGGCACCAAGAACTGATGGTTCAAGATAAAGATTGAAGCAAATACTAAATGTTTACAATCAGTCAAACACACATCATAGCAAAAAGCGTCGAACGCTTAGATTGCTATCCCAAAAATCAAGAAAAACCAAAATATAATGTCAAGCAAACAAACCCTACATCTAGAAGGAATCACAGAAAATTAGCCTCTCATGCTAGGATTGATTGTGAAGATAATGATGATTGAATCCATGGATGATCTTGATGTTATCTTGATGTTAGCTATCTTCTCCAAACTCTTTCTTGCTTGTAAAATTCGCCAAAAATCGCCTCTAGTCGTCTCCCCAGGGTTTCCAATCGAAAAGATAATGAAAAACTCTGAAAATTCGCGTTTTAGCCAAAATTGCCGACTTCTGATCTGCTACCGAACCGTAAGCTACGGTTCACAAACCGTAAGCTACGGTTTGGGCGTAACCTACGGTTTGAGGGGGCTGGGCGACGGTTTGCATTTTTGACATTCTCACAAACCGTAAGCTACGGCTTGAGGCCGTAAGCTACGGTTCTGGCAGCTCCAAAACTTCACTTTCTTCTATCTTTTGAGCCTTCTAACGGATCCTATTCACCCGGTTCCTCCAACGCTTCCATATTTGACTCGTTTAAGCTCAAATAACCTGCAAATACTTGGAAATCCGTAATCATCCAACATCGTAGGAAATAACTATAAAAACTAGCTTAACCACCCGCATTTATTATTGTTAATTACTAAAACACGGTGCAACCGTCACATCCCCACACTTACCCGTTGCTTGACCCCAAGCAACTCAAGATTATTTCCTTGCCATCCAACCAACAAACTCAGTCAAACCCAGTTTCAGCTAAGGTTCCAAGTCATACCATATTCCCAACATTATCAACGCACTAGCTCAAACAATAGTAAAAACCAAATCACAATAATTTTTAACCAAACCTAACATGCTTTCGGTCCATAATACGCATAACAAACCCCTCACAATAACGCTCCTCTCGGTTAACATTTAAGGGCTAGCGTGGTGAGCTAGTATGCACTCATTTGGCAGATGTGTTGCCTCACTATCATAAGCTTGTACAATTCTCGAACCTCCATCTCAAGTAAGTTGAAACATGCATGCAAATCGATAGGACTTATAATGGGCTATAACGGGGATAGGTGTAGGGTGTGGAATGGGAATATTTCAAGTGGCTCAAGTGATCCAATCTGTTTTATTTATTATAATCAAAACAAGAAACAAACAACTAATATGTACACAAATGAGCTAACTACCCAATCACTTTCTTTTTGATGCTCAATATTCAACCATCCGATCTCATATTTTGCTTTTTCATCATTTTTCACTTTTTTTATGTCGTCACGATGTAAAAAGCGTCTAACGCTTAGATTACATACTGAATATCACAAACTTCACCAACTACATTCTTCACATCTATCTAATACCGGTAAATGAACTATAAGCTGAATTGGATACTAGGGGTAATATCATGAATGGAGTAGGCTCGGGTGATCAATCAATAAGCAAAAGGCCCAACATGGCTTCTAATGGACCCAAACCCCCGCCCCTCACTTTTACCACGCTCATATATATAATGTATGAGGCCCAACCCCCAAATCCCACACTCGCACACATCCAGACGAGGCTTCACCTAAATGCCTAAATCACTTTTGCAAACATATTCAAACTAAGATCTCGGAACGTATCAATTGCACAAGTTCTAAAGTAATAAACACATAGCCACACTCAATGAACAAACATGCATATGATAAACAGTAGCGTAGGCACAAAACTCACAATTTGTGGAAATGGGTTGCCGGTTCATTACGTGGATTACTACACCAAAAGCATGCTAACCTTGACTATAATTCTATCACTACCAGGCAACATGTTGCAATTTAGGGAATTATGACCATGAAAAGGAACCAAAACGTCAACTCCACCATCTACCATCAATCCGACAATTCCATACGTTTAAAATCACCGGGGTCAAGAACTTGCAACACAAAATTTTCAAAATTTCTCCCATCCCCACACTTGGGATACATTGCCCCAAATGTATGGTTCTGGAAGCTTTGCGAGGACGGACGGTGCCAACTAAACTCATTTTCTAATTACAATATTTTTATTTATTTATTTTTTTATTTTTTTATTTTTTTATTTTTTTAATATATAAAAACTTAAACTTACACCTCCAACCTCCAACACAATCATAAAATCTAACAAACGACTAACCATGAAAAGAAAACAACCTACATACTCCCCTAGACAACCATCCCAAAGCAAACAGTGAACAACTAACTAGAAACAAAAAAAAACACAATAAAATAAAAGAAACAGAAAACAAAACCTCTTAATAGTACCGCGGGTGAGGTGGCCCGAAGATCTGCGTGAATGCATCTGTGAACTCCCCAAAACCAAATGCACCACCTTGCCCTTGTTGCTGAGGTGGCTACTCTGAAGACTGGCCCTGCCTAGGATCCACCCATTGAGAATGATGGAGTGGCGACACGGGGTATCGGATGCTCCTATCGTATGGCGGAAGTGTGGTGTAATCAATCATTGGAGGGTCGGACACAACCTCCTGCCCTGCATGCCACTGATCATGCATCCTCCGCTGCCTATCATCATCATAACGGTGGTTTATTTCTTGTTGGAAGGCATAGGCATTGGCACGATTCCAGACTTCCTGCTGATCAAACATTCACTTCATAGCCCTCTCTTGACTCGCTCCTACTCGAGTGATGTGATCAAATTCTACCCGTGTCGACCCCGACCAGCTGCCATGGCCTTGCATTTCGTATCACCTCCTCCATCGTTCCCTCATGGGCCCAGTTGGGGTTTAGCTCCTGCCTATCGTACTGAAAATTAGACCACCCAAAACTTCTTCGTGAACCACCCGCATCAGCACCAACTGTGGTCTCCTGCTCTTGCATCTCCACATCATCCCCATAATTCGCTTCCTCTACATTCACCCTCGGTGGACGAGGTCCCCATTCAGTATCTCCTTCATCTCCAGAGTTCTCATGATCACCCTCCTTTAACACAGACCACTTTCTATCTCCAGAAGAATTCCTCAAAATATAATGCGTGTCCGTTTCCATATAAAACCAGTTCACGCCCAAATTTTCCAACTTGAAGGGGCTAAGTCGCTTGCCACACCCCACTGACTCAGAAGTAATCGCCTTTGCCTTTTTCAATAATGCTGCTATTAACCGACAGTGAGGTACAATCTTCCGTCCCTTGCTGTTCCGACTGAACCAAATATTATATATCACCAAATACCGAAAAGATACCAGCGGTGCCCCGTGCATTAGCGCATAAAGAATTGGTACCTCGGGACAACGTACCACCCCTTTATCTCCACGACGAGGCATGACATTATGCATCATGATTAAGTGAATTAACTTCGGTTTTAGCTTCAAATCTTCTCGCTGAAGTAGCGTTAAGTCTCGACCCGGCAAAAATAATTCAGACAGCATCATTTTCCAAGTTGGGTGATTCTCGGGAGAATGGTATATATCATCTAAGCTCGGGTAAACATAATTCTTCGCGGGCTTTGAGTCAAATTTAGCAATTTGGTTTAAAGACTCAAAGGACATTGTGACCTTATCTCCGTTAACCCATCCTATCAACTTTGTTTGAGTCGGACCTTTACCCACTTGAAGCTTCAATGTGGACACCCATTCCTCAATCTCGTCCATGTATAGCTTACTTTTCTCTCCATCATAACATTTAAGGGCGGCTTCCAACCTAAAGCTTCAAATTTCTTTTGAACACCGAACCATGGAAAAAGCTTATTGGGTACCTCTTTCTCACAAATAAACCCCTCCTTCTTGTCTTTGAGTGTGTTCATTTTATCAATAAAGAGCTGAGGTTGATCTTCATCGGGCATATTAGTTAAAGGGCCTCCTTCCCATGGCTGCTTCACATAAACGATTTCTGGTTCATCAGCTTGTTGTTGCCGAAGCTTTCTTTTCTTTAGTGCTTCATGTTTTTGGGCATGCGAGGACTCGGCCGGAGCCTTCCCTTTTCCCTTACTATCAAACACTTTCTTCATCTACACACATGAACAATTCAACATTTGAACAAATTAGCATCACCATTAAAAATTCAATCCCCACACTTGCTTGAAACCATGGTTGTGAGTTTTAAAACACCCAACACCATTATGATTAACAAAACCAAGTAAATTTAAAACTTCTTTTGACCAAAATTCTGCATTTTTATGTTTCTAACATCCAAATCACAACCATGAGCAACAATGTAGCACCACAATCACTACCTAAACATCTAATTCATGTTACAAGCATGTGGGGACTAACAACATGAGAGAAAAGTTAGCATTTACCTTCAAAAATCAAGCATGAGCAACAAGAGTCATAAAAATTGTACCTTTTAGTGTAGAGGTGTGACTAATGAAGCCTTCTTTCACAATGATGGACCAAACTCGAAAAGCCCCAAAAAAATTTCAAAATTTTCGGACCTTTAATCCCCAGAAAATCCCCCTGAAAACTTGAAATCAACGAAAGCTATTGTGCTATTATGATTCCTCTCGCCAAAACACTCAAGATGCACTAAAGAATCACTAAAATCGGTTGAGATTTGAGAAAGTTGTGAACTTGGGATTTTTAGGGTTCTTGAAGGTTGAGAGGAAGAAGATGAAAGGTAAAGATGAAATAGAAATGGGTGGGGATCGATGGCAGCTGGGGGTTTTAATTGAAGTTCACATTTTTTTTTATTATATGCTAAAACAAAACCAAAGAAAATAAACAAAACAAAACAACACTGTTGCTGCTGCGTGAAAAGAGACCCGGCCGCCCAGGCCAAACCGTAAGCTACGGTCCTTGCACCGTAGGCTACGGTTTGCCTGGGAAAAAAAACACACCGTAGACCAGCAGGGTTAAACCGTAAGAAACCCCTTATGAACCGTAAGCTACGGTTGCAACCCCATCCAGCTCCGAAATTTTCCAAAAATTTAGTTTATTTTTCACCAAAACTTGATTTTTTAACCCTTTTTAACCCCAATTTTTTTTTAGAAAACTACTAAAAACTCAAAAACTTTGTTTTCCATTTCACCCCCCGTAAAGAATTTGTGTTGTCCCCAACACTATCCTGAAGTACCGAAATACAACGGGACTTCCCCACACTTGGGTATTTCCATGGTTAACAAAAGAAAACAAAAACAAACGAAATAAAATTAAAATTAACCTGTACAGAGCTGGGAGTTAAGTCGCCAGTCGACTACAGTTCGCCTTAGGTTGCTTCATCACCAAGTGAGTTTAGAAGAAAACTCACATTGTCATCTCGAATTTCTTCCAACTCACACAATTGAAGCTTCCTCAACTCACCGGGCTCGTTGTAATCCATGTTAACACTGTTGATTGCCCACAACGCCCTATGTGCCAACTCCATCGGCAAATGACACCCTTTTCCATAGACAAGTCGATATGGAGTTGTCCCAATTGGCGTTTTGTACGCGGTTCTATAGGCCCATGATGCATCATTAAGTTTCGTGGACCAATCCTTCCTATCGGTGCGAACCGTCTTCATGAGAATTTCTTTAATTTGACGATTTGACACTTCCACTTGGCCACTCGTTTGTGGATGGTATGGCGTGGCCACCCGGTGATTTATCCCATAACGCTTTAATAGAGACCCGAACTTGAAATTCTTGAAATGTGAGCCTCCATCACTTATGATCACCCTAGGATTCCGAATCTTGAAAAGATGTTTGCTTGGACAAATTTGCATACCACCGAATGATTGTTTGTTCTTGTTGCAATAGCTTCCACCCATTTTGACACATAGTCAACCGCAACCAAAATGTACAAACACCCATTGGAATTGGGAAATGGGCCCATGAAATCAATGCCCCACACGTTGAAGATGTCTACCACTAAGATTGGTTGTAGAGGCATCTCATCCCTCTTTGAAATACCTCCCATCTTTTGACAATTTAAGCACCTTCTAGCATATTCGCAAGCATCTTTGAAAATTGTGGGCCAATAGAAACCACAAGTAAGAACTCGATAACCGGTCTTGTGACCACTAAAGTGACCACCACAAGCAGACGAATGGGCATGGGTCAACACATCTTGAACCTCGGACTCAGGAATGCACCTTCTTATGATTTGATCCGCCCCGATCTTGAATAGATCCGGTTCATCCCAAATGTATTGTTTGACTTGAGCTAAAAATTGTTGCCTCCTCTTTTTGTTCCAATGTCTAGGCATCGCACCCGTGGCCAAATAGTTAACATAATGGGCATACCACGGTGCGGTTGAGATTGCCAAAATGTGTTCATCCGGGAATTGTTCGTTGATTTCTCTCCTGTCATCTATACCCTCCAAAGGAATTCTTGAAAGATGATCCGCTGTCACATTTTCACAACCCTTTTTATCTCGAATTTCTAAATCGAACTCTTGCAACAATAAAACCCATCGGATCAAACGAGGCTTTGCATCTTTCTTCTCCATCAAATAGCGAACATCGCTATGATCCGAATACACCATGACCTTGCTTCCCCAAATGCAAGATCGGAATTTATCTAAGGCATACACCACCGCAAGCAACTCTTTCTCTGTTGTTGTATAATTCAATTGTGCCTCCGATAACGTCTTGCTTGTGTAGTAAATCACCACTGGCTTTCTATCAACCCTTTGACCAAGGACTGCTCCAATTGCACAATCGCTTGCATCGCACATGATCTCGAATGGCCGAGTCCAATCCGGTTGCTGTAATATAGGAGCTTGCACCAAATGTTCCTTCAAAACATCAAAAGCTTTTAAACATTCATTAGTAAACTGAAAAGGAACATCTTTTAACAACAATTTGCACAACGGTTTGGTGATAACACTAAATCCTTTAAATAATCTCCGGTAAAAACCGGCATGCCCCAAAAACGATCTCACCCCTTTCACATTTTTCGGGGGTGGCAATGATGAAATCACTTTGATTTTCGCTTTATCCACTTCCATTCCTCGACTCGAAACTACATGTCCCAAAACAATACCCTCTTGGACCATAAAATGACTTTTCTCCTAACTCAAGACAAGATTTGTTTCGACACATCGTTTCAAAACTTTTTCTAATTAAGCAAGACACGACCCAAAAGTTGACCCAAATATTGAGAAATCATCCATAAAAACCTCAAGTGAATCCCCAACCATATCTGAAAAAATACTCATCATACAACGTTGAAAAGTGGCCGGGGCAAAAATTCTACTATTTTTTGGATGGGTATTCGGGATACAATCAAGTGGCAATCCACCCCGATGACCAACATAAAACTACCTTCACTTGTCCCGGTAACGGCGCCAAAAGTTGACGTGATGTCGATGTCTCAAGCAAAGATAAACCCAAATACACTAATTAGCTAGTGGTAAGCGGGTGTCGAACACAGGGAGAATGTGGAGTATGTGTTGTTTATAGCAATTATGTCTAAACAAAACAATAAAAGTAAAACTATAGAAATTACACTTTAGATGCTGGAATTCGTTGATTAATACTTCTAAACGCCAATTTGAGATTAACAAGAAATTAAATTATTATGTAGTAACGACTATGAGAAAATGTGATCCTTCTAGATTTCAGGTTTTAAGTTAACATTACACTACGGTTTTCAATTGGGAAGAACCACATAGACATGGCTCATGTGTGATTGAGTGAAAGTGATAAAAGAGGACTAAGCACTCGGATTACTAGAATGCAAGGTCGTCACTCGATGATCATTCAATACAAACCAACCCAAATCCCTACCCAATAAATCTTGATTGCCAACGGCACCAAGAACTGATGGTTCAAGATAAAGATTGAAGCAAATACTAAATGTTTACAATCAGTCAAACACACATCATAGCAAAAAGCGTCGAACGCTTAGATTGCTATCCCAAAAATCAAGAAAAACCAAAATATAATGTCAAGCAAACAAACCCTACGTCTAGAAGGAATCACAGAAAATTAGCCTCTCATGCTAGGTTTGATTGTGAAGATGATGATGATTGAATCCATGGATGATCTTGATGTTATCTTGATGTTAGCTATCTTCTCCAAACTCTTTCTTGCTTGTAAAATTCGCCAAAAATCGCCTCTAGTCGTCTCCCCAGGGTTTCCAATCGAAAAGATAATGAAAAACTCTCCAAATTCGCGTTTTAGCCAAAATTGCCGACTTCTGATCTGCTACCGAACCGTAAGCTACGGTTCATAAACCGTAAGCTACGGTTTGGGCGTAACCTACGGTTTGAGGGGGCTGGGCGACGGTTTGCATTTTTTATATTCTCACAAAAACCGTAAGCTACGTCTTGAGGCTGTAAGCTACGGTTCTGGCAGCTCCAAAACTTCACTTTCTTCTATCTTTTGAGCCTTCTAACGGATCCTATTCACCCGGTTCCTCCAACGCTTCCATATTTGACTCGTTTAAGCTCAAATAACCTGCAAATACTTGGAGTAATTATCCAACATCGTAGGAAATAACTATAAAAACTAGCTTAACCACCCGCATTTATTATTGTTAATAACTAAAACACGGTACAACCGTTAGTGCTGATCCACCTCCTTCTCAGAGATGTGTAATAAAGAAAGTTGAGGACTACACACCCTCTGAACATAATCAAATGAAGGTTGACAAACGTGCTCTGGGGTGAATCAAAATGGCATTGTTTGATGACATAGCCTTCCACTTCACTTAAGCAACTTCTGCTAATGAAATCTGGGTTGCACTTGAGAAAAAGTACGAGGGAAACATTGAGAGCAAAGAGAGGAGACTGGACTCTCTCAAACTGCGATTCAACACTTTTGCTCACACTGCTGGAGACTCATTTGAGACTCACGTGACAAAATTCTGCAGACTTATCTGTGAAATGAAAAATAACCAAATCTGACTTGAGATGCCAGCCATATCTAAGAAAGTTCTGAAGTCACTTCCTCGGGACTTTGCTCCATATGTTATCTACCTGCTTGAAAGCAGTGATTTAGCCACTAGTGACTACATGGATCTCATTTACAAAGTCAGAGGCTATGAAATTGCAGCTATTGAAGGAGATGGAAATTCACTTATAGGGAAAGTTACAAATAAAAGTTCCACCCAGATTGCCCCAAATGCTGCTTTCTTTGCTCCAAATGACACTGACCTGGAATTTTCTTACTTTGCAGGTGGGTCATGTTCCACTGTTCAAGCATCTGCTCCACTTCCTACTCAACAACCTGTTTGTCAAGCTGCCTTCATTGCTTAACAGCCCGTCTGACTAGTGATCCAATCACCTGCTACATACCAATCTGGACCTCCAACTGTTGTATTAACTGACAAAACCAGGAGTTGTGTAATGCACTTGTGGCATGCCTTGCTTCCCAAATGTCAGGAAGTATTGAAAGTATGTCGTTGTGCCAAGAAGACTTAGAACAAATTCCTGCTGATGACCTCGAAGAAATGGATATCAAGTGGCAACTTGGTATGATTGCTACCCGTACAAGAAAGTTTTTCAAGAAAACTTGGAGAAAAGTGTTCCAGTCACAACCTAGTGCTACTATTGGTTTTGACAAATCCAAGGCACAGTGCTACAACTGTCAAGGTTTGGGTCACTTTGCACGTGAGTGTAAGAAGCCGAAACTGAGACAGATCCCTGTGACGTCTGGGGGAAAAAATAAATCTGGTCAAAATCGGGGCAACTATTCATATCAGAAGTCACAACCTGTTAGCTCATCTCACCAGGGTTGTAGTTCCAATAATGTTAAGCATGCTGACAACCCAAAAAACGTACTCGTGTCACTAAGTGATCCGAACTACACGTGGTCCAATCAGACTCAACCATCGGCTAATGTTGATTATGCACTATTGGTGAACTCATCCGATGAGTCCAAGATTGAGGAAGACTCCTTCTTTGATCTGCTTTATCCCACCAACTTTGCACTTATGGCTGATGTGGATGAAATCTCTAAAGATGCTGCTCTTGTGTCTAACACTACTGATGGTACTTCGAAAGTTGAATCTGATGCTGAAGAAAATTCAATTAACCGTCAGAAGGATCTCATTCCCGATACGGTAAAATCCAAATTATGCTCAGAGTCCTGTGTAGAGGAAGTTGCTCGGTATTGCCTTTACAACAAAGAGTTACTTGAAAAGGCGATAGCGAATGAGTGTCTTGTCAAGTCAATGCAAGCTAAGGAACTGGATTTCCTGGCCAAAATAAAGTCCTTGCAGGATGATATTGAGGTCATTAAACATGTTGAAGTGGCTCTTCGTACTCAGTTAGAGGATTCAGTGACTCGTTACTCATCCCTGAGCAAGAACTATGTTCAAGCTCGGGAAATTATTGACTTAGTGAAACTTAATCTGTGTAACTTTGTAGGTGATGTGGCTAAGGATATTTTCAAACGTGTACAAAGTGGTTTGGGTTTAACCAGGGAAATTGATGATGCTGTTGTTGAGCATCCTCTCAATCATAATTATTTTCCAATACCTGATCTAACTAAAATAAACTCTCGAAGCCACATCGGGTTTTTGAATAATAAGTCAGTTCCGAGCAAGTCCGAAATTCAGCAAATGGAAGACAAATTATCTGGCTATGAAAGTGGCTCGAGTCTTCCATCTGTTGAAAGTGCACTGAAATTAAATGAATTTGAATCCAGCTCATTTCAAACAGTTGATACTGGTCTATCTGAGGATACGGTCAAGCAGAAGGCAGAATCTGAGTTCTTAAAATTAATAACCAATAATGAGATAACATCTCAATCTTCAGTCTTTAGCGAATCTCAATCTTCAGTCTTTAGCGAATCTCAATCTTCAGTCTTTAGTGAAACTCAAATAATGTTTAAAGAAAAATCTGTTTCAAAGAGTCCTAAAGCTTCAAAGAAGCGAAAGCCCAAAGCTAAAATTGTTAACTCAGATTCTGGCAATACTGATCATTCAAGTGAACGGGCTTCTGTTGCACTAAATAAACAGAATTTGGGTGATGGTAAACTCATGGGTAACACACAACACTTTGTCACAATCACTGATGGTAAGGTGATTTCCTCAGCTCCTACACCTGTGATGATCCCACCTCAAGTCACTATGATGTCTTCCATAAAAATGTTCAAGTCATGCAACACCATACCGTCAAACTCTCAAGATGTCGCGAGTACCTCAAAATCTGCCAAGAAGCCTGCAAAGAGTAAGAAGAATGAATTTTTGACTGAAAATGATGTTTCTACGGAGAAGATTGTGGTATCTCATCCACATGTTGCTGAACCAGCTGTGGATGTACCCGTGAACTTGGAAGTAAATAAAGGTGATGGTTCAATTGCTAAAAGGAAAAACAACAACAAAAGGCGAAATAAGAAAGCTACTGATCAAGGGGAAGGAGAACCTGTTGCTGAGATAAAGGTCACACCAGTTCAAAATGTGGTTCCAACTACTACCATGAATCCAAGTGGATCTGCCAATACTATTGGGTGTTTTGTATGCGGAGACACATGTCATGCTGCTCGGGGTTGTTCATTCAACTCAACAAAAGCACACATGGGGTACAATCCACCAATGGTTTCTCCCTATGGACCAAGAATGATGAGGCCTCCTTTCACTCAACCATGGCCTCAGTTTTATGGTAACTACAGTGAAGACCATAACTACATGAATAATTAATAAATGTTCATGCCTAATTTCCAGAATCAACATTTCTTTGGAGGCATGACATCTCATGCTACTACTAGGTTTAGGTGCAAGTACCGGGTACTTTCAACCACTGGTCCCTGGAACTGCAAAATAGTCAAATTCCAATAACCTCACGTCCTCGTGCTCCATGGTCACCTTTGGCTGATCCTCAAAAGCCTTTTGCTCAAGCCACCACTCCTGCTCCTCGTCCGCCTAAGAAGAAGACAACCAGAAAGACCCAAGGTCCTAAATACCTGGGTTCATCTGTGAACTAATCTTTTCTTTGTTTATGCAGGAACAACGAAAGAAATCAATAAATCTATGGTACATGGATAGTGGCTATTCCAAGCACATAACGGGTGATAAGGATCTCTTGCATGATGTAAAACTGATATCTGGAGGAGTTTCTGTTGCCTTTGGGGGAAATAAGAAAGGTGGTCAAATAATTGGAACCAGTCACCTAACTAATGGTGAAGTTTCGTTTGAAAAGGTCAACCTCGTGTAAAATCTGCAATTCAATATGTTGAGCGTCTCGCATATATGTGACAATAAGATGACAAAGTTCTTCGACGATCGTGAATGCTTCATTCTAAAACCTAGTTTTAAAGTACCTGAATATCAGATTTTATTTCGGGCTAATCGTAGGGAGAACATGTACGCACTGGACATGAATGCTGCAAAGCCGTCGAGTTCAATTGCGTGCTTTTTGCCTAAAGCTTCAGAGGAAGATTCAACCTTGTGGCATCGGCAGATGGGACATGTTAATTTTCGTAACATGAACCGCCTGGTTAGGGGGAAACATGTCTTTGGGCTACCCAACAAAGAATCGTGCAAATCGATAACTACGTTGCATGCTCGAAGGGAAAGCAACACAAAGTGTCTCATAAGCCAAAGCCGCCTGGAAGAACAACAATAATCCTTCAATAGTTACACCTAGATCTCTTTGGGCCAGTTAATATCAAGAGTTTAGGGGGAAAGTCTTTCTGCCAAGTCATCACTGACGATTACTCAAGATATTCCTGGGTATTTTTCTTAAGGGAGAAGACTAAGACTCCAGTGATACTCAAGAATTTCGTTACCCACATCGAGAACACAAGCAGAGAAAAAGTTTGAATAATTAGGATCTGACAACGGGACAGAGTTTAGAAATCACGTCTTCGACTCGTTTTGCAACGAGATGGGCATCACTCGCCAATTTAGCTCTCCCTATACCCCTCAACAGAATGGGATTGCTGAAAGAAAGAACCACACAATAATCGAGTGTGCTCGGACGATGCTTGCCGATTCTAACCTTAAACTATCTTTTTGGGCCGAAGCAGTCAATACTGCTTGCTATGTCCTAAACCGAAGTCTTTTGGTCAAACATGCCAACAAGACATCCTTTGAGCTGTTTTCAACAAGACATATTTTGGTCAAACATGCCAACATTTATTTAGATGATCTTCCTGATTTTACTTGGAGAAATGAATCAATGGACGCTCGCAACTTATCTAGTACTATTCCAGCTGTCACTCCTGATGAAAGCCAAATAACTGAAGAAGTTGTTTAGGAAGTTGTACCAAATCAAAATTAAGAAAATCAACAAAATCAAGAAATTCCAGGAAATCAACCTGATAATGAACCCATCAATAATAATTCAGACTCAGAAGACACTACTGTGATTGAATCTGGTGATATTCTAAACAATGATGTGCAGATGGGAACTCTAGACTCAAATATTCCAGTTTCGGCTGTTGAATAGACTGGAATTCACAAGAAACATATCGTCTCTAAAATTATTGGTCCACTCAATAAGAGAGTCACCAGAAGTCAATCGGGAACAATAAACACTTGCTTATTTTCCTGCTTCATCTCTCAAGAAGAACCTGCTTCTGTAGCTGCTGCTATGAAAAACGACAACTGTATTGAGGCTATGTAGGCTGAGCTGCTTCAATTCAAACTTCTAGATGAGTGGCAACTTGTAGACACTCCTCCTGGCGTGAAGCCTATTCCAGTCAAGTGGATCTTCAAGAATAAAAAAAATGACAGAGGAATAATTAGCAGAAATAAAGCAACACTTGTGGTCAAGGATTATATGCAGATAGATGGGCTGGACTATGATGAGGTCTATGCCCCAGTAGCTCGTCTTGAAGCCATCAGGATTTTCTTGGCTTCGCATCAAAGAACATAATGGTCTATAAACTTGACGTGAAGACTGCTTTCCTATATGGTGAACTAGACGAAGAGGTGTACGTTGATCAACCTCCAGGGTTTGTCAATCCTTCCTTTCCAAATAAGGCATACAAACTGAAAAGAGCCCTCTATGGACTCCATCAGGCACCAAGGAAGTGGTATGAAACCCTGTCTACCTATCTGTTAGAAAATGGCTACAAGCGAGGGTGATTGATCAGACTCTGTTCATACGGCATGTGGGTGATGATATGCTACTGGTTCAAGTGTACGTGGACGACATCATCTTCAGATCAACAAATAAAACTCTCTGTCATGAGTTCAAGTGTCTAATGGAAAAACGTTTTGAAATGAGTTCAATGGGGGAACTCATATTTTTCCTAGAGATTGGGTGAAACAGAATAATGAAGGCATTCTAATCAATCAAGGAAAGTATGTGAAGGAAATGCTGAAGAAGATTGGATTTCATGACTCTAAAGGCTTTTCCACTCCTGTCGAGACTCGTGTCAAGCTCCATGCAGATCTTGAAGGTGAATGTGTTGATGAACACTTGTATAGATCAATGATCGGGTCAATCATGTACATGACAGCCAGCCGCCCCGACATAATGTTTGTTGTGTGTCTATGCTCAAGATTTCAATCGAAACCGAAATAGTCACACTTGACGGCCGTGAAACGAATCTTCAAATACCTGAAGTCCAATCCAAATAGAGGGCTGTGGTATCCCATGGACGAGCTTTTTAATCTAAGAGGTTTCTCGGATAGTGATTACTAGGGTTGCAACACGGATCGGAAGTCAACCACCGGCGGAGCTCATTTCTTAGGGAATCGATTGGTTTCATGGAAATGCAAGAAATAGTCAACGGTATCTACCTCGCCTGCCAAAGCGGAATACATTGCTGCTGCTTCCTGCTGTTCTCAAGTTCTCTGGATCCAGAATCAGCTTCTGGACTACGGTTTGAATTTCATGTCCACCCCTATTAACATTGATAATGCTGCTACCATGTTCATTGTCAAGAACCCTGTTCAGCACTCTGAGACCAAACACATAGAGATTAGGTATCACTTTATTAGGGACTGTCATGAAAAGAAGCTTATCACTTTAGTTCATGTTTCCTATGAAAATCAACATGCGGATCTCATCACCAAGGGATTTAATGTTTCTAGGTTTAACTTCCTAGTTCAATCAGTGGGGATGATTAACTTTGAGTAAGCTGATCTTTAGGTTCCTTTTAGGATACTGCCTTAGTCTTAGGTTGTGTAGGTTTAAAGGTTGGCCATCTAAGGGTTCTCTTTGGCGATTTCCTAAAACCGAGAAGTGTTCTTGGCGACTTAGCCTTCTCTCGTGGCCTTGGCGATGTCACCTAATAAAAAGGTCATTGGCGATCTCGCCTGCTTAGCGATTTCACATAAGGCTTCGGTTCCCTTGGCGATTTCGTTTAAGACCCGAAAACCCTAAGTGTCTCTCTCTCGACCTCGCTAATATAAAAGGGAGGTTCATTACTTTGGGTCATTCATTCATTCAAATTAACACAGACTGCTCTCCCTCCTCTGACTTCGACCCGTCGGCGTACCACAACCACTCTCCTCCGACGCCAATTTCGTCTCCAATCGCCATCTCAAGTTAGCGATTCTTGCAAGTAGGGTTGGCTTGCACACCCTTCTCACATTCAAAGGTTTGATTTCACCTTTGATTAGGGTTGCTTGGAGGATTATAGGTTCGGTTGAAGTTTTTAAGGCCGAAGGTTTTCTCAGTTTATCAGGGTTCTTAACTTTTCCAAAATTTGTTGTTGATTACACAGATTTTTGCACCTACCTACGGTCTCTAATTCAATTGCGAGATCACAGGTAATTGAATACATCACTTTCATCAAATTTTGAACTCTTATCTGACCTTAAACAGGGGTAGATTACGGTCATCAATATGTGTTCTTGATATCGTATAAGAAATTTCTTAGGTTCAGCTGATTCATAGTGATTGAATCGAGTATAAATGAATGGTTTTCATTTATGGGTATTTGAATCTCACTTGGAATTTCTTTTGGTCAAGAACAGGGGCCCCATAATCTTCAATATATTGACAGGTGGGGTTTACAATTTTGTGTTTATTTGGAATCCAAAACAGTTGAGAAAGTTAACAGTGATGCAAACTTAATAATTGATTGAGATTTATTGCTAGTTCTATGCTATGGAACTTGAAATTGATCTTGTAGTCTTGTTAGAATAATCCACTGTTAATCTCTTAGTTTATGAAAATTCTAAACAATGAATGAGATAGTTTGATCATGTTTGTTCTAGAAACTCCAATGTGATGCATTAGGATGTTTCAAAATGCATTCCGGGTCTTAAAAGCTTCAATATTGAAAGCTAAACTAGACTTTGTCTAAGTTTGACCCGTTTGGAAATAAATTGGAATTTTGGAACATACTTTGTCAAAATTCTAAATTTTTGAAAAGAAACAAAAACAATGGGTTTAGTGTACCTAAATGGGATAAAATTGATTAATATCTCATCCTTTGATTCAAATAGTAAAAAAATTCTCAAATTTGTCCGTTTGACCAAATTGGACAATAAGTGTGCCAAACTCATTCTAATAAGAGTCATTTGACTCAAATAACTTGATTAAGGGAATCATTGACATGAAGTGGTAACATTTGTTACTTTTGTGTTGCTTTAATAATAAAATTGACCAATTTGACAACATAGAGGCTACTTTTGACCATTTTGTTAGATTTCTTCCTTCAATTGAATTTCACTGGATATGCACCTTTAATTGGTGAAAATAAGTCAAGTTTTAGACTTTAACTTGTCTAACATAGGTTTGAACGTAATGTAGGTTTAATCTGCAATGTTTGACTAGTCTTAACTTGGTTTTTGGCCATTGCATGCATAGTTAACTTTTTAGGTCAAATCTTGTGAAATTCATTCATATTTAATGAATTTGACCCCATTTAGGATGTGTGTGGCTACCAAATATCTGAATTAGATCTTAGCAAACATTAGATCTTCTTCGAGGTATATCTTCTGATCTCAAATAAAGTATTGTAAATTTAACTTCTGTCTATTCAGGTGGATTGTTCTACTTACTGATTATGCAATAACTCAATAAATTTCATGAGATATGACTTCGCATGCTAAATTTCTGCAATTCTTAGTAAGGATTAAAACTCTACTTGATTTAATGAAATGACATGCACATTAGTCATAGTCTTATGAGTCCTTATCTTTTATTCTACATAAATGGTTAGGTTAGGAACTATTGAAGCTCATATCAAGCTTATAAGAAAATAAATGCTAGCTAGGTTAGAATTTAGGGCTGATTGCTCCTATTTGTTTCTGACCTTGATGTTGATGCTCATATCTGATATTGAATGCTTCTTGTTCCTTTACGTGACTTTATTTGACTTTGGTTATGATTGTCAAGCATGTCAGAACTTCATGCATGTATTCTGATTTATCATTTGACATCTTGTATAAGCTTAAGTTAAAATTTTCATATTACTCATGTACAAGTAGTTAAATAGAATATATGTGTTTGTAAGTGTCTCAAATTGCTCAAATCATGCTGAATTAAGAAAATGTGATTCAAGAATTCTGTTATATCCCAAAATCAATAATTTCAAATTATGGAAAACACAAGTTAGGGGGAATCACTTCTTGATTCCTTTTTGAGTCCATTGAATCATATGGGTAAAAATGTCCACTTTTTAACTAAAGTCAACTCATTTAAGTGATACTTTCCCAAACCATCTCAAACTCCGTCACACTTTGCCATTACTTAAGTTTTTCATAAAAATAAAACTCAAACAAGTATTCTTGAGACAAAACTCACTTAGTCCTTCACCAAAGTCAACTTTTCAATAATAACTACTATTTCAAGAATTACTGGAATTTGGGTCAAATTCACTGACATCCTCTGTTGAACTGAATTGATTATGTTTGAAAATTTTAGCTTATGCCTTAAGTAAATTTCTTTTATATCTTTGTAAGTTAATTGGAAAGCTCTGTCACTATCACGAATCTAGTGTGACATGACATTCATTTGACTTGTCAAATTTGATGTAATCATGTTGTTTCTTATGTGCAGATGGCTCCCAGACTAGAAAGAGCAGCCAAGGCCTCTCTGGATTTCTGAAAATCACACAATCAATTCTGTGAAATTAACAGAAGCTGGACAGATGCCAGATTATATGAACAGGCCTTCAGAATTCTAGAAAACTCAAGTTGGATCACTGGTATCCTAATGGAGCCTGTCATTAGCTCGGGTATAATAAATGCTTTCTGGAACAATGCCAACACATTTGTTGCTGACAATGGCTCCAAATCCATCAGATCAAGAATTCAGGGTGTGTATGTTGAAATAAATGAGGAAAGGGTCCGAGAAGTTGTAAGGAATATCACTTTGAAGATTTCCAGCTGAAAGCCAATTTTGAAGAGTTCTGGCTGAAGCTGAAGTTGAAGTTTGAGTAGAAGTCTCAAGTTCAAGCGGAACTGGCTGTTCAACCGGAAGAAGCAATTTTGTCTGTTAGCGAATATTCCGGGTGAACTCGATTATCCACCAGATAAAGAGTTCAACCGGACTTTTCCTGAGAAGTCTTTTCAGTCGTCCAATCCTGCAAAAAGCTTCTCGGTTGCATCAAAATCTATTAAAGCCGCTCTCCTATAGTAGTATGTTGGTGATCACATGCAAGATATTCCATATGTCGAAGATTATTCTTTTGGTAGTTTGTATTTGACTTTTGTTTACGGTTTAGATTAAATCATTTGAGATCAATGGCTGTCATTGATCTCATCTGCACTATATATAGCTTAGTTAGCTTTCAGTTTTACACACAGTTCTCGATCAACTTATAATAGTAATAGTGTAAACTTGAGTTAATGCAAATAGTGCCTAGTATTTCTTACTTCGTTGTTACTATCCTTATGTAATTAAACACTTACATTACACAAGAGAACTAAGAATTGCTTAAGTAAAGTGAAATATAACTTTAATACCGCAGGGTTATATTTACAAGTAAAGGGTTTCTTGTTAAGTTAAACAGTAATTAACACTAATCCTACAAGTGGTATCAGAGCTTTGGCTCCCACTTTGAAGACTTCTAGTGCTTCAAAGTTGATACTATACTTGGGATGTTCAAATAGTAGTGCTAACAAACTGCCAATGTTCACTCCTGATGACTTTGGTACCTGGAAACTCAGGATGGAAGGTTTTGTTAGAATCTTAGATCGCCGTATATGGAAATCCTTCACGGAAGGTCCTTCTTCTCCCACAGTTCCATCTGCTGATGACGCTGAAGTCAAGATACCAAAACCTCTAGATAAATATGTTGAATCTGACTATGCTGCTCTCGAATTTGACTATAAGGCATATTGGACTCTACAGGCTGCACTTCCCAACTCCATTTTAAGTGGGTTTAAGGGTTACAAAACTGCACATAGCCTGTGGAATGCCTTTAGTGAAATGTATGAAGGAACCAGTGAGGTTAAAGAAAACAAGAAAGGTGTTTTAAAACAGAAATATGAGAACTTTACCTACAAATCTGGTGAATCTATGACCAACCAGTACTTGAGATCTGTTTCCTTACTTGATGAACAGCAAAAAGTAGATGTAAAACTAGATCAGGTCGATGTAAACAGAAAGTTTTTACGTTCTCTGCCTTCTGTGTGGACAATTTACTATAAGCATCAGAGAATGTAAAATTTTGAAAAAGATGAGGCTTAGTGATCTTCATGGCATACTCGGTGCTTATGAAATGGAATTAAATCTTAAACAAAACTCATCATCTGAATCAACTCAGCTGTTTTCAACTGCTCTAGTAACTACTAATTTTCAATTCAAAACCAAAGATCTTCAAATTTATCTTCTTACTAGTCACCTATAGTCAGTTTCCCTGAGACACCAAGGTGTAAAGAGAGTTTGTCAAATACCTTTGATAACTCTCACAATGGTTATGTAGCAACTGACTCATACCAAGGCTTCATTCGTGAAGACTTAGAATGTATAAGTGCTGATGACTTAGAAGAAATGGATATTTTGACCCAACTTGCTATGGTATCTGTTAGAGCTCAAAGATTCTATAAAAGAACTGGTAGAACTTACAAGCAAAAGATGCTCACATTGGCCTAGACAAAAGCAAGGTCAAATGCTACAACTGTCACCAACTTGGTTACTTTGCAAGAGAGTGCCCCCAACCAAGAAAGGAAGGACAGAATCAAGGTCAAACTCAGATGAAGACTCATGGTGGAAACAATTCTGCTCATAGTTCAGGACAACAACCCACCCAACCAAAACAAGCCGGAAGTTAAAACCATCAGAATGTGGTTGCTGCTGTGGCAAACCAAACTGAATAGGTTGAATGGGGAGTCTTTCTAGTTGAGTTCGAGCCTATCAACCATGCTTTGATGGCCAAACAAGATTCTCCTTCTGACCAGGTAAATTCAATTCCTGAAAAGGTTCTAGAAAACTTATGCAGCCCTGCCTACATTGAACAAGTGACAAAGTACATAAATCACAACACAGATCTGATTGATGAAGTTTCAAACATAAATAAGTTAAAGGAATGCTTTAAGAAAACTGATTCATCTTATATTACTATGATTGATAACTTAAACAAAGAATCTGAACAGTTAAAGCAAACCAAGTTCATTCTTGAAACACAACTGATGATTTGTTATCAAAACTTGAAAAATCAAGAAAAGAAACCAAAGAAGCTAAGGCTGAGGTTGGTGTTCTTGAAATAAAACTAAAAGATGCTTTGTTCACCTGTGATAAGTTTCAAACCGCAAATAAGAAGGCCGAGAAACTATGGATGGGAGGGATGTATGGGAAAACTGGTGTTGGCTATAACAGTGTTGAGACACCAATTGAATACTCACCTTCAATTGAACCAATTAAAGCCCTGACAACATAATGCAAAATTAGTCTCACTGTTGATGATACTTCATCACGGTCAAGCATTGAAAAATTTGTTGAAACAAAGAAGCCTGAAATCAATAATGCAAGCACATCTGCATTAGTTGACCAATCAAAAATTTTGAAACCATCAATTGTTGTCCCACCCCCAACTATCTATGAATCAAAGGATTCAAAAGTTGTAGAAAAACAACCCGAACAACCAAAGGGAAGTCAAACTTAAAGACTTGGTCAATTAAATTACTAGCAAATTACAAAAAATAAGTCTCCTAGGAAAAAATGAGTGTTATGAAGCTAGAAGTCTTGTATGTGTTTTC
>JBCNJP010000010.1:36516738-36551738 GCA_039602395.1 Deinandra increscens subsp. villosa
TCACTTATGATCTCGATAAGCCTGACAGTCTTCCTCAGTTCCCTCCTAAGACAAGTCTAGAAAACTTAACAAGAACTGCTGAAGACAGAGATTTATCCTCCGAGTTCATAATGATTAGAGCTCAGAGAAGAAAGTCTTGTACAGAAAAGCTCAAAGTCAGGAGAAAGCCCGGTTCACTGAATAATTATGAAGTTGTGGATTCATCTGGCACTCAATCTGATACAACCTTAGCTACAACAACTATCTCTCCATCACCTGCTGAACAAATTGAGAGGTTTGATATGGATTTGAGGCCATTAGAGAAGCTAGCTGAGACTGTTGTTACCACCACCGACACAGCTGCATTGTTGCTACCAGCCCAACAGTTTCAGAATCTGAAAAGGTAATGGAACTTCAAGCTAAAATTGTCAATCTTCATAGTTAGAATGATCACCTAAATTATTCTCTACAAGTGGCAAATCAGAAGATAAATGATCAGTCACAAGCAATTGTTGAACAAGCAGCAGAAATTCAAAGACTCAAAAATTTGCTAGCCATATCAAATGAAGACAAACAATCAAGCTGCAAACCAGATGATGATGCTGGTGATCAAGAGATTGAGCAACCAGAAAACCAACCACAATCTGATCAAAGAAGTGAAGGAGGAAATTCTCAAGATCCTATATCTTCCACAACTGTTCCTGCTGGCAAAGACTCAACTGGAGTTCAAGATACTTCAAGTCCTTTGAATGATAGTGATTTTGAGGTTGATGTAGGAAATGTTATTGAAGGAGATGAGCTAAACCTCTCAGATGACGAAGAATATTTCGTCAACAGTCTCCTTCATGACGAACGTGTTGATGAAACATTGGACTCAATCAAGAAGCTTGCCCCAGTTCCAGAAAATCTGAAACTTCCGAGATTCGCACCGACACTGAAAGCTCTTGCTATTGAGGGATCGACAAGAGCAGAGTCTGAAGCAGAACCTGACAACTCTCTTCAACTATCAATTGTGCCCACCATTCGTGTTGAAATCCCAATCTCTACTACCATAGTTCCTGTGACTGAAGGTGTCCGTCAAATGTACGTCGACTCAGCCTTCTTAGACTTTGAAATGTCAAATTTTCGGGAGTACTATGCGGAGAAAATCTTCTCAAGAAGAAACTCATGTGGAATTCTAATTGAGAATATTGATGATGGTGATGAAACAGCCTATGAAGAACATCCGTACTTTGTAGACTTCGAAGACAAAGATGACATGAATGAGCTAGGTCAGAGAATGAACGTGCTCATGAATGAAGCTAATCCTTTGAACTACATTGATCCGGATACGATCGATAGTGAAGATGACGATGAAGAGGAACATCTATGTCCTACTCCAATTCAAGTTAAGATGGAGGTAGATGATGAATATGTAAATGTGCCTCTCTCAACTGTCATGTCTGCAGGAGAAAATCTTGCCTTGGATATAACCCCTCATGTTCTAGGGTCCATCCCAACAGATGCTGAAATTATCAATCTTGAAATAAGTGCTGGTCTAGAATCTCAAAATTATCCTGATGAATCTGCTAAGAAAGACCTTCATGAACACATCTTTAAAGCCTCTTTTATTTACTTCTCCTCCGATTCTAAAAAGGAGGAAGTTGACACCAATTGGTCGATAGCTCACCAACCTGCTATCATAGAGCAACCCGGACCCTCTGATAGGGATAAGGGGAAAGAGAAAATTAACTCTTGAGGAAATAGCAGAGGAGCAGCAAAGAAGGGAAGCTGAAAAAGATAAGTCTCGTCATGCACTCATTGCAGAAACACACAGTGATGAGAACCGACTGATAGAAGAGAAGGCCAATGCACTGAAGAGATATGAGTCAGGACATCCTCCTGCTGTCATATACGGTAAGGGCTCGAGTACCTTTCCAGATCATTCTAAGTTAGCAAGAACCGATGAACCAAGGATCCGCATCGTCACAAATTTAGAGGGCACCGATGTAGATGAAGATGATACTTCTGAAACAGCTCATATGGTGAGGTCTCTAATGAGTGACAACTTCTCATTAGAATATCTGATGAGTCTTACTGACACGGAGTTAACCAAGCTTTACACCAATGAGGAAAGACTGAACTCACACCTTCCTCATAATAAAAACATTGAAGCTGAAACTGATTCATTGAAGATATCTTTGCTGACACCATCAAGATGGTCGAATTTCTTCCTATTCTTGACCATCTTTCTGACCTTATACTCGACATCGGCAACACATATCTTCCTCCTCGTGAAACTCCTTCTAATGAGGTTCCTGATTCTGAAGAATATATCAAATCCTCTACCAACAGGATGACTTTCGTGGAACTCCGCAACTATTGTAGATTTAAGAATGTGGATAAATAGGCCTACAACAAGAAGAGACTTAAAGGTCTACGAGAGTTTGTATGCGAGTACCGAAAGACTGAACGTTTGGATAAGTTGGAACAGATCAGACTCAGAGAGCAGGAATAAGCTGAGGCTCTCAAGAGGAAAGACAACCCTCCCATCTATGACAAATGGGAAAAGGCAGTTCCAAATCTGAAGGCAATGCAACAGTTTGCTGCCAAAAACCTTAGAGATATGCCAAACAACCCAAATGTCAATCATGGGATGAAAATCCTAGGATGGAAATATAATGAGGCCTTTGACGCATTCCTGGTGAAGAGGCGGAATGGATATGTTCAAATCTTCGGAGACTTCAGAGCTCTACGCAGCCTATTCTCATGGGAACTCAAGGAGCTTAAGTACCTGGATCTGGTGAACAACACACCCCATGAAAAGGTATGAAAGTTGTTTCTCTGATCAACGCTGCTTATGAGTTTAAGAAGAACAAACAAAATCCTGAAGAGGAAAAGAAATCTCAGGTACTTGCTGAGAAAAAGTGTCTCCGTGCCCCTCATCGCGGAATGTTCAAGGATATTGGGAAGGAGGTGAAAGCAAAGACAATATCTAGGAATCATAAAAATGATCCAATAGCTGGTACTACAACGGAAAGACTCATGAATTGGTGATTCAAAGAGTCAGTGCAGAATCTATCAGAATCTTTGCAGCAATAGAACTCATACTACTTTCAAGATCCTATTTAAAGTTGATGTACTATGAGAAGATGCGGACCATACCTGTTCATTTGAGACCATATGAATGCTATGATGCCAACTACTTTTTAATGTTTTTAAATTGGTGGTGTACTAGACTAGCAGGTATGGGTAAACTTACAATTTATGCAAAGGTCATAAGAACAACAAACTGCTGGTTAATGGAAGATAACGGGTCAAGTGTAGTCCTGGATAGGTCAAGGAGGTTGATAGAGCTAAACATTTACAATGACCTAAAGAAGCTAGTGTGTTAAGATCTCTGGAGGCTGTACGACCTTGGAATAACTGTATTTTCAGATAAAGACAAGGAAGCTGCAAGAGAAACTTGGAGATTTCTACTCAAGCTACTCGTTCAGCTAGCTTAAAGCTCAAGGTGTTTGCATTGACAACGAGGGTGGTAATTGTTGGAACCCATTTTGGTTGTTGGAAACACAAATAGTTCACCGCTGAGCATTGCTGGTGAAGACCTCCTGATTACTTATCTATAATAGATACTTTGATTTTGTAATAGATTTTGGGTTTATACTTTGTAAAACTCTATTTCTGATTTAGCAGACTTGTATTTCTTCTTAACGAACTTCTGATATTGAACTTAGCGGACTTGTTTTACACTTAGCGTACTTGTTGATTTTTTAATACTCTTATCTTAGCAAACTTAACTTGTTCCTAGCGAACTTGTTAGCGAACTTCTTAATGCTTAGCGAACTTGTTAGCGGACTAGTTAATGCTAAGCGAACTTGTTAGCGGACTAGTTTGCTCTTAGCGAACTTGTTAGTGGACTAGTTAATGCTTAGAGAACTTGTTAGCGGACTAGTTTGCTCTTAGCGAACTTGTTAGCGGACTTGTTTAAAGCTTAGCGAACTTGTTTGTCTGATGGAACATTCTCTGCTAAAATCAATGTAATGATTGTTGTGTCAAACATTCTTTTTGTCTCATGCTCTCTAGTAGTATAAATACCCATTGTAAAACCCTTTTGGGATACGATGCTCAAGGGTTTTTCTACAGAGGGCAGTTTTGTGTGTGTGTGTTCTTGGTGTAGTGTGTGTTCTTGAGCTTTAGAAATTATTAATGGGTGAGCATTGATGCAGATTCAACCGGAATCGACCATCACACATGATTTCCGCACTTGTGTGGTGAATCATATGAGAACATTGTGCTCAAATCTGGTCCTGACAAAGAGGAGAATGAAGACCTTAGAAAAGAGTATGATAAATAGCGACTGGGTCTTGAATGCACTATAATTATGTAACTGTATTGGTACCTGCATTTATTTTCTTATTAGACATTGAAAGTCCAGAAACGTATTATCATATAAATTCTTAATGTCGCTCATTCTCAATGCAGGTTCAGGTTATGGCTAGAGGTGGGCGTACTGGGAGACGCACACGTGCAAATCATGGACCAAAGGGTAACGCGTTTAGTGATGATAAAAGGGCAGCCATTGTCGCAAAAGTAACTCGGGCATTGCAAGCTATATTACCTGGTTTAGTAGCACAGCTCCAGGGAGCTGCTGTCGGGGCCGATGTCGGAGTAGCTACTTGTGGGGGAGCTGGTGGGGCTGGAGCTGCAGGGGCTACTGGTGGAGGTGACGGAGGGGATGGTGCACGCGGAGCTGGTGGTGTAAGAGGAGTTAGAGGAGATGGTGCGGGTGGTGCCATTCCATTAGTAGGTGTTGTGGGCGGAGAGGGAGGATAGGGTTGTTCCTTCAAGTCATCCAGTCGGTGCAAGCCTCCAACATTTGAAGGTAAGAGGGATGTAGTTTTCACTGTCAGGTGGATAAAAGAAATGGAACCTGTAATTAGAGTCACTGATTGTTGGGAAGACCAGGCAGTGAAGTACGCAACTCATTCACTTGTATGGGGATCACTACTATGCATTGGAATGATTTGAAAGAGTTGTTTATGAGGAAGTTTTGCCCAAGGCAAGAGCTGTAAAGAATCGAATTGAATTTCATAAGATTCAAAGCGGGCAATATGACTCATCAGAAGTTTACAAGAAAATTTGATGAGATGGCCAGGTTGGTACCCAAGTTGGTAACATCGGAGGAAGAGAAAGTGAAGCGGTATTTCCAGGCCCTTCCTGTAGCAGTGAGAAAGTGTAAGATCTTTCTAGGGTTGGTGGCAACTCAAAACATAAGCATCCTTAGTATTTGTGCTCAAATTGTAAATCTTTCACTTTACTTGTATTTTGTACTTTGATAATTCTCTTGATGTTTATTGTTGATGCATGAACCTTGTGTGGCCGTTACTGTTCGAATTGTCAAACAGGCTAAATTGTCGAAGACATAAACTGAGGTCCGAAACCCAGCCGAACTCTAGGTTCGGAGTTGGCCGAATCTAGATGGCCGAACTCCCAGTTCGGAGGGAGTTCGGACAGAGTTCGGAGGTGCCCAGTTCGTACAGAATGAAGAAGTATAAATAGTTTCGTCTTTGTATTTCTTTGTAAGTTTCTGTCTTGTGTCTGTGTGTTGAGAGGGGAGGTTCTGTCCGACCTCCCCCAGAGCTTAATTGTTGTATACTCCTTCGTTATGTAATCATTCGACATGATTCAATGACAAAACTTCCGTCTCATCCATAGAAACGATCTATAAACCGTTTTTCAATTGGTATCAGAGCAACAAGGCCGTGATTCTACATCGTTTTCTGATCGAAAATCCAGTTTATTTTGAAGATTCAAGCAAGTTTGACTTTCCTAAAGTCAAACTGTGAAGTTTGATTCTGAAATTGGACGTGAATTCGTGTTTGTTTACAAGTTTGATTGATTGGAGACGATTTAACACATCAACACGCATCTATTACAAGTTATAGAAGTCATTTTCGTTGTCATTTGATCTGGTTCGAATTTTCACAGCTTATTCACGAGTTCTTCATCATCTTTAATTGTGAATCTGTGAATACTTGATCGTTTTGCGAAATTTCAGTTGCTACAGATTCCTATCGATCATACGAAGCTATTGCAACAATCGGTTGTCGATTTGGTGTTGTTTTGAGAAAACTACAAGTTGTCAAACCGTGAGTTCGTCGGAGTTCATATTCGAACCGGCAAATCAACTCAAAACCATAGAACAATGGTGCTTGTTTGGATCGGTTCGTCGTCACGAGTTCGTAGCAACTTTCGGATCGAATTTTGGTTAAGAATTGAGAGAGATATGGATTTTTGAAGTTTAATGTTGATTTGGTTTTCACTCGCCGGATTTCTACCGGAATACCTAGTTCGCCGGCCAGAATTTCCTTTTCATTTGCCTTTCATCGACTATTTTGGCTTTATTATAAAATTTCATGTTTAGCCCTCATAGTTTGTTAAACATTTTAAAAGAAACCTAACACAATTTTTATTAAACAAATACAAGTCTTTTAATAATAAAAAAAAACAACAAAATCAAATTTTTTTTTTTTTTTGAAAAATTTCACAAGTTTTTAATAAACAATTTTTTTTTAAAAAAAAAACACAAGGTTTTGTGTTCATTAAGGTTTTGTGTTCATTGAATTGTTTCGTAAACGCAAAATATTTTTGCGTTTGTTTTTATCTTGTTATTTTTCATTGTTTAGTTTCTTTTCTTAAAACAAAACAAAAACTATAAACATTTCTTTTTCTTTCAAAATTCTTTCATAAAAGAAAATTAAAAAAATATTATACAAAAATATTTTTTTTTGAGACTTGGCTTGAAGATTTAAATTCACCAATTTCACAAAGTTCAAGGTACAAGATTCAATGATTGATATTTTTCTGGTGTAATCACAATGAGTAAAATTCAAGCGAGTTCGGTGGTTCCCAAATTATTAAAATGTGAAGATTATCAAGAATGGAGAAAAGATTTTGAGATTTTTATCAACGCTAACTTTGATGAGTTTTGGAAGGCGATTGATAAAAAGTATTCATATCCGACTGATTGGCATGGTGTTCCTAAATTTCAAAGAGATCTTTCATTTGAGGAAAGGGAATGTTATGAAAGAGAATTAAAAGCTTATGATATTCTCACAATGGCATTGTCAAAAGAATTACTGTCTCACTTCAAGACTTGCAAGGATTCTAAAATGTTATGGGATGTTCTTGCTCAGAAATATACTGAAATGAATACATCCAGAAAGAAGATTGACACTGAGGAATCTAAATTTTGTGCAAATTGTAAGATTCTGACAAAAACGTGCAAACTTGACAGTTATCAAGAACAAAACACAAACGGTTTTATTCTGGAAGAAACAACGATGTTTCCAATTCAAATGTTATCTTCAGACACATCATTGACATTCTCTGAAAGGATTGCATTGAAAGAGAACAAGATTCTTCAGAAAATAGATAGACTTGTGAATGGTATTCAAAAAGACAAGGAAAAGATCGAGATAGAAAAGGTGTTTGAGGATGTCCAGGTTTACAAAAACAAAGACATTCAAATTGAAGAAGTTCAAAAAAATGGTTCTTCAAACTGTGAAGCTGCTGAGAATGAAAAGCTTAAGCATGAGAATGTGGAGTTGATTGCAAAAGTTTCAAAGCTGACTGAAACAAATGATGATTTGATAAAGGAAGTTGAGAAATGGAAGAAAGAAGCGAATGACATGGCGACAGCTTTTGATGATTTGTTTGCAAAATCAAAGATCAAACTTGAAGGTCTAGAAAAGGAAGTTGCTGATCTTACTGCTAAAGAATTACGTCATCTAGAGGATAATACGAAGCTGTTAGATGCTAAAGCTGAATTGCTCCGTGAAAACAAGCTTTTGAAGCAGAATGTTGAGATTTATAAACATAAATGGGAAAAGGTTGTTCAAGAAACATATGATGCTCATGATCAGTTGAGGAGAGAAAAGTTTACTCTGAATAGAACAACAGAAGAACTTATTGCAACACAAAAAGAGTTGGCTGAAGCGCAAAAGAAAATTGCAGACATGAAGATTGAGGTTCGTGATTTCAATAGACAGTTGCATAATCTCAATAATTCATCGTCTTTCACAAATTTTTTGTGCAAAAAGGCGAATTTTCAACAGATTTTTGGTGATGTTATTCTGAAAAATGTTCCACCTCCTATGGTTATTGAGAATTCTATCAATACTTTGAAATCAACGGAAGAAGTTCATGATTATTCAAAGTTTGCTGAAAATTCTTCTGAGAAGAAAAAGTCAAAGTCGCAGAAGAAAAATGAAGAGAATTTTGATGCTAACAAGAGAACTAAATTTGTTTCAAGTTCCATATTGCTTGATAAGGAAAAGGTTTTTGACAGCAATTCAGGAAAAGTGAAAGTCAACAAATTTTCGGAGATTGTGATTGATGAATCTTTGCTTTCCAATAAAAATGATTTAAATGCCATCAAGGATGAGTTTTCTCGACTTGCTTCACAAGGTCATGAGAAGCCTAAGTCGGTACCAGATAAATCTAAAAAGAATGGTGGTCTGGGATATGAAAGCAAAGACGAGAACGTGAATGTTGGAAATGATTTCCAATATGTGTTTGAGATAGAAGAAATTGTGGAGGATATCAAGGTTCAAAAAGAAAAGGAGATTCCACTTGAGAATCATATCTTGTGTGAACCTGATGCTGATTTTCTGTCAACGAATTCTAAGTTAGAGAGTCTAGAGAGTGATTCTTCTCAACATTCTACAATGTCAACAGAATCCATGTCATCTCCTAAATCGGTTGATAGGAGAGCTTGCTTTTACTGCAACAAGACGGGACATGTGATTCGTGATTGTGCTACTCGAAAAAGGTTTTCACGTGGTTCATATCGATCACCATCATCCGATTCGATGATTCTCAATGAGGTACATGTTAGACAAATTCAGCAAAACCAACGAAAACCAGCTTATAAGAAGTCGGTTGTTGGTAAAACCTCAAATTATGATGATTGGTCACCACAGTTTTCAAAACCAAAACAATTTTTCCAAAATGAGTTTAAAATGCCCTACTCAAATGATCTTTCTTACTATGGGCCTAGACAACATCACCAACGTCATCCAAAATCTGAGAAAATGTTAGTTGGTGAGTTGTTAAATATTGTTTCCAACTTGTCACGGCATGTCAATGGTTCTGATTCGCATCGGGCGAAATCGTCTAAACCATTTCGTTCTTGGAAACAGAAAATGTCAACCTCGGTGGGAAACGATTTTATTGAAGATACGGCTCGACCCAAGCCGGTTTGGGTTCCCGTATTTAACTAAAAAATTGTTTGAGGTTGTGTGCAGGTACTTCAAGAAGGCCTATTAGTGATTGCAAAGTTGCTGATAGTGGAGTATTTTGCTTAAGTTAGCGCTTCACAGAGTTGATATTTCACAAACATTTTTGAGAAAAATGATTTTTCAAAATCTAAAAATGCGAGGTATTCGTGTTGATCGATCAATTTTATTTTCTTTACTTTTACTTTCTTTCATATCTTTAGGGGGAGAAATTTTGGAAAATTCAAAAATAGAGTTTGTTGAATTTTAGGGGGAGAATATTTGAAAAACACAAAAATAGTGTGATATTTGTTTCCATTTTGACAAATGATAGAGTAATTGATCCAACCATGTGAGAAATGATGGTACATCAGCATACGTTATCTGCTATGAATAAAGTAGAAAGAAAGGCTGTATGTACTTGCTTGACTTGCTTGAATGTGCTAAGTAGTCTGTTATATGCGAGTATGATATAAAGATAACGCTTGCTTGATAATTGTGGTTACAAACCATGACGGGTACTGTGCATATCTGGAAAAATAAAATGAGAAAATACCAAAAACAGAATAAAGAGATGTTCTGGTGTACGCTTGCTTCATTTTGAAAAATTTCAACTTGTTTGATTTTCTTTATTTTGTCAAACGATCGGCCTTTCTCTGCGTATCGAAAGATCGACCTGATTGGTGTTCGTTTGACGTTCTGCTTTATTTTCTTTGGTGTTTCGTATAACTCATCGGACTTTCTTTGCGTGTGCGGGAGCACCGACCTGATTGTTGTTGGGTTATACAACTTCTGCTTTATTTTCTATTTCTTATTTTCCTAAACAATCGGACTTTCTCTGTGTGCCTACCGGCCGACCTGATTGTTGTTTGTTTAGGGTTCTGCTTTCTTTTCGCAAGAAACACCATGAACTTTATATCTCTATGGCATTTGATTCTGTATAAGCAAGTTTACAATATCAGTATGAGAAATCTGCTGCGAGTAACTTGGCTTGAATAAAAATAAATAAAAAATACAAAAAAAATATGAAATAAGCGGATTGCCAATATTCCTGATTGTGTGGGTACCACGTTATCAATGCTCGATAAATACACTAAATTTCATATCAGAAAGCTATAGACAATGACCTGCTTTAGCTGAAATAAATCAAATGGTTGTATTCTCAGTCAGCTTGGCTTGCATGCTTAGTATTTTGAAATTGCAGTGTGTACGATGTGTTATGTCTGATATGATCTCATGTTGTGATCTTTCTCATCAAAAACAAAAATAGAGTTTAATTCTATATTGCATTTATGCTTCAGTTTATGAAAAATCAAAAAGATTTTCAGTGTGTTTTGATATAAACTTTGTAAAATCCAAATTGATTTTCTTTCTTCTTTGTTTTTGATCTGATCGACACGGGATACAACAAATTTTCAAAACTAAATGTCTTGGGTTCTCCAAAGGAGGAGTTTTGTTTTCAAGATTAGAGTTATGTTTGGAAAAGAGAAACCACACTTTTGTCTTCTGAAGGTTGCAGGTTGAAATCATCAATGTCTTTCAGATAAAGATCTCAGAATGGATTGCAAGCATGGTTATGAAGGTGTCAAAGAGTTTATCACTTTCAGAAATGGTTCAGTTGACTTAGTCCTGTCCCAGCCATGTCTACCCTACATCAACTAACAACAGATTCAAAGCGTTTGAAGATGTGATACAGCACACGTCAAGGGGGAGTTTGTTGGTGCAAAATATGTGTGACGTGTGTGTATTCCAGTTAGTGTCGTTAGTTGAGATAGTTAGAATAGTTAAATCAAGTTAGAGGGTAGTTTGTGTAAGCTCTGATACCAACTGAAAAACCGTATACGGATCGATTCTATGGATGAGACGGAAGTTTTGTCATTGACCGAATCATCAGGTATGCAGGAAACGGTTCGAATCTTGTACAATCTCCACAACCAATAAAATTCCCCCTAGCTTCAAGCACAACCATCCAATTGGAACCGGCATGTATGATAATGGTTCACTTCATAAGTTGTATCCGGAAATTGTAAAGATACACGAACATCACTGCATCTTGATAATAATCTTCAATCTTCACCGAATTGTAACACATTCTGATCTTTATGAAAACAGACACGATCAGCATCTTTAATCACGAAAATTCCCCCTCAGCATCAAATCCATCCCAATATATTACTCCGGTAAACGTATATCTCGTTGCAGACTGGAATCTAGCCAAGTCTTTCGACAACTCAAGAAAGTATCGGGCATATGACAGAGAGTTCCAAACCATAATTAAAAACTTTGACATATCGGTTCGCACGAACATCAGAATATACCACCTTTCCATGAAGATCAAAAACCACCATCATCCCTGAACTGATTGCTAAGATCAAAAACCACCATCATCCCTGAACTGATTGCTTTTGAATATTCACTTTTTCAATTATGAAACTTTGAAAGTTTTTAGGGTCCCCAATTTCCCCCCTAAACAAGTGACATGTTCAAATCTTCAATTTCTTATGATTCCAACCCCGCATTCTTGTAGTGGAATGATAAACTCAAGTAGCCCACAACGGAATCTTTAATCTCATTCAATCTTCAGTTTGTGTAGAATGATAATCTCCGACAAATGTTCCCAGGTAATCATAACCATGTCTCCGAATCTCTGTCCATCATCAGAAACACGTATTCTTGAATCTCTGTCCATCATCAAGAACAATGACTACCCACAAACCCATTTCTTGAAATTCGATCACTAACTCGTAACAAGTATCGGAATCTGGATTTTCTTCAAATATAACACCCCACAGCTACCGAATCAAGGGTAAACTCGATAACTGATCCGCTTCTTTCAAATTCCCATCTAACGGGGGTTCGGGGGCAGCGCCCCTGAGAAGCGGGGTCCAAGGGGCGGCAGCCCCTGGAGGGGTCCAAGGGGCAGAGCCTCCGAACCCTCTCCGAAACTGAAAAAAGTGCTTCATCAAAAATGCATCCGAGATCGTCCGAACCTTGTCCGATCTACCTCCGAAACCGATCCTCCGAACCCTCTCCGAAACTGACCTTCGGACCTAGTCCAAACCTGATCTTCGGAACCTCCTCCGAACCTGACCATCGGACGTCCGAACCTGGAGTTCGGAGCGGTTATTTTTCAGATCTGTTCTTCGGCCGAACCTTGTCCGAACTCGAACTGGAAATTGTTGAATTCGAACCAGACTCACATTTTGATCGAATTTGAACATCCAAATGCTTCTGTTAGGTAAAAACATGACTCAGGAAGACTCGATTGATTAAAAACCAAACAAAAACACTTCCAATCACCCCTAACCAAACGTTTAACGTCTCGAAATGAAGAAAAAACGATAGCTTTCGACCATAGAAAGAGCCAAGCTCTGATACCAACTGAAAAACGGTTTATAGATCGTTTCTATGGATGAGACGGAAGTTTTGTCATTGAATCATGTCGAATGATTACATAACGAAGGAGTATACAACAATTAAGCTCTGGGGGAGGTCAGACAGAACCTCCCCTCTCAACACACAGACACAAGACAGAAACTTGCAAAGAAATATAAAGACGAAACTATTTATACTTCTTAATTCTGTCCGAACTGGGCACCTCCGAACTCTGTCCGAACTCCCTCCGAACTGGGAGTTCGGCCATCTAGATTCGGCCAACTCCGAACCTAGAGTTCGGCTGGGTTTCGGACCTCAGTTCATGTCTTCGACAATTCAGTCTGTTTGACAATTCGAACAGTAACGGCCACACATGGTTCATGCATCAACATTTATGTTAATCATTCAAGTATTTGATGTTTTGTATTTCATATGTAATGTCATAACTTGTGATGATCAGTGATATTGAGATAATTGCCCTTGTTTATTTCTATTGTAATGTGAAAGCCTGGATCCATGTTCTGGGTCATTTCATGATAATTTACTTGGCTTATGATAATAACTGAATGTGTCTTTATAATAACAACCCTTAGTGGTTCAATAATGATTTTTGACGTTTTAGGAACATACTTGGTGATTTCTGAACTATCTTGGCGATTTGGACTCAACCCTTAGTGACATCACCAAGGTTGGCGACATCACCAAGAATCCTCAAATAATACTTGGCGACTTGGCCTTGTACTTGGCGATCTGGTCAAGCCCTCTTGGCGACCTCGCCAAGCCTTGGCGACCTCACTAAGTCTTGGCGACCTCACCATGGCTTGGCGAGCTAACCAAGTGGTCATGGCGATCTCAACTTAGCCTTGGCGACCTCAAGCTTGTTCTTGGCGATCTCGTCAGTCTGAGGACATAATTTTCACTCACTTCAATAACATTCTCTTGATTTCAGTGCTATGACGGCAGGTGTTCTCTCCAATATAAATAGGAACATGGGAATACCCTATAATAAGCTTTCTGGACGGTTGTTTTCAAGAGAGAGCACTTGTGTGTAAACCCTAGTGTTCTTGAGTTTCAGACTTGAAATCTAAGGATTTCAACACACAAACAATGTGATTTGATCACAGATTCATGTTTTCCGCATTTGAATCTGTGTATTGAATGGGTATAGGCTCCAAATTGGTCCTGACAAATGGTATCAGAGCCATTGTTCTTCATGTTCTTGAGTTTTTTCTCAAAAACTTGAAGAATCACTCATTCAAGTCATCAAATTGAGTTGTTTGAATGATTCCTTGAACCACTTTGAACGTAAGGAATCTGTTGGAATGCTTAGTTTTATCAATAATCACAAAAAATGGGTCAATTTTTGAGTTTTTCTGATTTATGCAAACATAGAGCATACGTGTTGTGCGCTACTTTTTAAAATTAAAGTCTATCTTCCACTGATTTAGAGTCAAAATTGAACATGCACACATGTTAGACTCATGATTTATGGATGATAGCAACTTGAATCACTCAAAAACATCAAGTATTGAAGATTTTAGAGCAAAAACTGTGTTCTTGGAAGTTTATCATAAAAATCACTATTTGATCAGATTTCTCAAAGATTAAGTGGTTTTTGGAGTTTGTTGTAGTTAACAAATTTGTTTCTAAGAAAATTCCTAAACTGTTGTTGCAATAAAAACTTGATTTCGTGAAATTTGATTTTGACCCAGTGATTATGCTCAAGAAGATAGAAATTTTCTAAGTCTTGAAAATTTTGAAAATTTCAAATTTCAGATTAATTTCTTGATTGATTCAAACTAAATAAGCTCCATGATTTTTGTTTTGTAGGTTTTGAGCAATTAATATCAATCTTAGCATCCGTTGAAGCAATTTCTGAGATCTCGACCCGTTTGACACATTAAGCACTTTTGTGAAGAAACACAACTTGTTTCACCATGTCTGAATTCAACTCTAGAAACCAAGTGTTCCAAGGGCATAATAGGCCTCCAAAATACTCGGGGAAGAATGGTCCTAAGGTGTTCTATGTGGAGCCTCGAGTATCTGGATTATGACCTATTAACCTCGGTGAAGAATGGTCCTAAGGTGTTCTATGTGGAGCCAGTGCCTGTAGCTGGTGCTGATCCACCTCCTGCTCAGAGATGTGTAATAAAGAAAGTTGAGGACTACACACCCTCTGAACATAATCAAATGAAGGTTGACAAACGTGCTCTCGGGTGTATCAAAATGGCATTGTTTGATGACATAGCCTTCCACTTCACTGAAGCAACTTCTGCTAATGAAATCTGTGTTGCACTTGAGGAAAAGTATGAGGGAAACATTAAGAAGAAAGAGAGGAGACTGGACTCTCTCAAACTGCGATTCAACACTTTTGCTCACACTTCTGGAGACTCATTTGAGACTCACATGACAAAATTCTATAGACTTATCTGTGAAATGCAAAATAACGAAATCCGACTTGAGATGCCAGCCATATCTAAGAAAATTCTGAAGTCACTTCCTCGGGATTTTGCTCCATATGTTATCTACCTGCTTGAAAGTAGTGATTTAGCCATTAGTGACTACATGGATCTCATTTACAAAGTCAGAGGCTATGAAATTGCAGCTATTGAAGGAGATGGAAATTCACTTATAGGGAAAGTTACAAATAAAAGTTCCACCCAGATTGCCCCAAATGCTGCTTTCTTTGCTCGAAATGACACTGACCTGGAATTTTCTTACTTTGCAGGTGGGTCATGTTCCACTGTTCAAGCATCTGCTCCAGTTCCTACTCAACAACCTGTTTGTCAAGCTGCCTTCATTGCTTAACAGCCCGTCTCACCAGTGATCCAATCACCTGCTACATACCAATCTGGACCTCCAACTGTTGTATTAACTGACAAAGACCAGGAGTTGTGTAATGCACTTGTGGCATGCCTTGCTTCCCAAATGTCAGGAAGTATTGAAAGTATGTCGTTGTGCCAAGAAGACTTAGAACAAATTCCTACTGATGACCTCGAAGAAATGGACATCAAGTGGCAACTTGGTATGATTGCTACCCGTACAAGAAAGTTTTTTAAGAAAACTTGGAGAAAAGTGTTCCAGTCACAACCTAGTGCTACTATTGGTTTTGACAAATCCAAGGCACAGTGCTACAACTGTCAAGGTTTGGGTCACTTTGCACGTGAGTGTAAGAAGCCGAAACTGAGACAGATCCCTGTGACGTCTGGGGGAAACCATAAATCTGGTCAAAATCAGGGCAACTATTCATATCAGAAGTCACAACCTGCTAGCTCATCTCACTAGGGTTCTAGTTCCAATAATGTTAAGCATGCTGACAACCTAGAAAAGGCACTCGTGTCACTAAGTGATCCGAACTACACGTGATCCAATCAGACTCAACCATCGGCTAATGTTGATTACGCACTATTGGTGAACTCATCTGATGAGTCCAAGATTGAGGAAGACTCCTTCTTTGATCTGCTTTATCCCACCAACTTTGCACTTATGGCTTATGTGGATGAAATCTCTGAATATGCTGCTCTTGTGTCTAACACTACTAATGGTACTTCCAAAGTTGAATCTGATGCTAAACAAAATTCAATTAACCGTCAGAAGGATCTCATTCCCGATACGGTAAAATCCAAATTATGCTCAGAGTCCTGTGTAGAGGAAGTTGCTTGGTATCGCCTTTACAACAAAGAGTTAGTTGAAAAGGCGATAGCGAATGAGTGTCTTATCAAGTCTGTTGATACATGATATCTGCGTCGTGTGAAGTATCAAACAATGTACAAGATCATTTCAAACTAGGTCTGGCCGAACTAGGTCTGAACCTGAAGTTCGGACTGGCCGAACCTGAGGTTCGGACGAAGCTCGGACCAACGGGTATATATAGGTGTTTGGTCTTTGTATTTGGATAGTTCTGAGCGTGTGAGATTTCTTAAGTGTGTGTAATCAAGGTGTTTCTCTGTATTGTGTTTCTGAGTGTTTCACTGATTGTAATTGTTCATTTTGATCAATAAAACAATCGATTAATTACGTTTCGATGTTCGATTAGCTAGATCGAGTAGACGATCCGATGCTCACGCATTTTTAAGTGGTATCAGAGCCTTCTGGTTCACTCTACTGATCTGTGGTTGCTATTTTTGGATGTTGGAAGCGTTTTTGAAGTTTCTCGAGTTTGTTTTCGTGTTGTTCATCAATTCTATTGAGTGTTTGGTGACAAAATTGTTCCTAAATCATTTTCTATCAGTTTTTCTGAGTCACAGTATCGAGTTTTGTCAAAATCCGTCCATTTTCGCGCGTTTTGGAAAAATGAGTTCGAAGTTCGGAGTAACTGCTCCGAACTTGATGTTCAGTCCATCTTCGGTGAGAGTTCGGTGTTAATTCGGTCAAATTTCGGAGTTTCTGTGTTCGGTCACTAGTTCAGACAAGGTTCGGAGTTAAATCAAGGTTCGGAGGTAGTTCGGAGCTAGATCGGAGTCTCTTAGGAATTCGGTCTGTTGATTTTGATTCGGAGCAAGTTCGGACGAAGTTCGGAGGTTGGTTTTAGGTTCGGACAGAGTTCGGAGCTTAGTTATAAGTTCGGAGAGAGTTCGGCCGGCAGAATTTTAATTTTTCAAACGATGTCGGAATTTCAAGCTTTTGCCGCAATGCAGAGCGCGATGGAAACTATGCTAAATTTTGATAACGAAATCAGAACAAGTCAGAAAGTTCCTAAATTGTTGAAGTTGGAAGATTATCACAATTGGAAACAACGTTTTTCAGCTTACATCAGCACAAATAATGTGGATTTATGGATTCCGATTCGCAAACTTTACATGCATCCACAAGCAGATGGAGATTTTAAAAGAATACAAGATTTTGATGGTGATGAAAGAAAACTATATGAGCTTGAAGAAAAAGCCTATGGTTATCTAACAATGGCTTTGCCTACTGAGTTGTTGCATCAGTTTAGTACTTGCAAAAAGTCAAAACAATTGTGGGATGCATTGTCTGCTAGATGTGAAGGAAATGATCAATACAAGAAGAGTAGAAGAAAAGTGCTGAACAAAGAATTTGAGAATTTTCAACATTATGATAAAGAAACTATTCCTGCACTTGTATCCAGATTTTCACATCTGATTAGTGAAATGAAGGTGGTGAACATTGAAAAGACTGAGGAGGAATTGAAAGAGAAATTAATGGAAGCATTACCAAAAAAGTGGGAAAATTATGTTTTGTTGCTTACTCATGAAAAAGATTATTCTGCATTATCATTTCATGATTTAACCGGAAAACTTCATGCTAGAGAGATGGAAATATGTTTTCTTCTTAAAGCATGCTCAAATCTTCATGAAACTGTTTGATCTGCTAGTATATTGTTTAGGAATGCTAGATCTGTACTAAAGTTGATAACTTTACGTGTGAAATCCATCCATGCTAGAGATTTGTGCAAAATAGGTCATTTTAGGGTTTTGAACCCATTTTAGAGATTTGATGATCAAAATGCATGTTAAACGTGTTAAAGTTGCTTGATTTATGTTAGTAAATGCCTATGGATGCTAGATAATGAATTGCATGTATGATCAGAAGCTGTTAGGTTGATTTTTAGACAAATCCGTATGTTTTTCGCGACCAGCGAAACTGTTGTTCTCTGGGCGAAACTAGATAGCGAAATTATATCTCCTTCCAGCGACACTGACCAGCGAAACTATAGTGTCGCCGGGTAACCTGACCAGACCAGCTCGAGCGAAACTATCGAGCGAAATACCTGAACGAAAGTTCAAACCAGTTTCCCTGCGAAACTAGGCTAGCGAAACTGCGTCAGCAGTTTCGGGCGAAACTAGCCTAGCGAAACTGTGTCACCGGGCACTGCCTAGCGAAAGTGCTGCCCGTGCACCTAGCGAAACTGCCTAGCGAAACTATGCTAGCGAAACTAAGACCTGACCTAAAAACCAAACTTGTGAAATTTGCTAAGTGTTATGCCATGACTTACATGATTATGCCATGATGATACATGTCTAATTTCTATACTATGTGAACCCTTGTTTATGATCAACCATCGGTGTCGTGTGTCGATATGTCGTGTCTTAGCTTAACGTGCTATGTTATGGGCCATAGTGAACGTTGTTTGAAATAAATTAGACACAAGACTAATATATAAGACCTAAATGAATTATAGGTCTTCATTAAGAAACCAATCCAAGGATAATTAAGCAAGTCTAGCCGAGCAACCAAAGGTGAGTGTCACTAACCCGCAAGACACGATCCCGATAGGGACGGAAAGAACAACTTAGAAATAATGCTGACAAAGCTTACGAGTGCCGAGCACCGGACGAATACAAAATGACTGATTTTCACCAAGTGTTTATGGGGACACTTGGGGAAGGAATCAAGTCGTCGTTACGAAAAATAAAACTGATAAATGATTTTTGGTTTCGAAAGAAACCCTAAGTGAAATGTTTTAATATGGCTAGCATAGGTTAAAGGCTTTAAACCAAATGATATCACATGATTTCTAAGGAATGTTTTTGGTTAAATAAAAAGTCCTCATAATTAATTGTGCCATTAATTCGTGAAAGCGAGGGGATGTTGGGTAGATCTACTGGAGTTTGACAAACTCCGCTCCGGGGCACTGGAGGTGCACGGGGAACAATATCAGCCTATTTGACACCGTGATCCCAAGAGGAGGACACGGGGGAGGCAAAAAGAGCAGTGACGAAAGTCCGCAAATAAAAATTAATGACGGTGGAACACCGCAGAATAATTAGTCAGCTTGGTACAATCTTCCTTAGTGCATGAACTGACGGATTAGCTACCCGCGATATCGGATGACTTCAAACAAGGCTACTGCTACTTTGCAAAATCCTGAATTGTATCATGGTGCAAATACAGCAAGTATGAATGCTAAAGCTAAACCAAGTTTGAGTTCTGCACCAAGTACAGCTTTCTTGACTGGAATTTCTAATAATTCGGAAAGCAAGTCTTCACAGGGTTGTAGTTTTACAATTCCAAATTTTTCAAATCAGAATGCCATTTCTGCTGAATCAACAGAAGATTGTGCTAAAATGATTTCGGCTCGATTTCATCATCTTTTGGTTCTATTATTAAAAATGTTGCTGATGCAAAGTTAACAAGTGAAGATCTTGATGCTCTTGATGATGATCAACTAACTGAATTGGATATTTCTTGGCAGTATGCTATGTTATGTCAAAGATCAAAGAGATTCTTCAAGAAACATGGAAGAAATCTTTCTGGTGATAAACTGGGTGTTGACAAATCTAAGCTAAAATGTTATAAATGTTCACAGCTTGGACATTTTGCCGAAGATTGTCAACAAGCTCATGCAAGCAAGTCTGGTTTTCCTCAATCACTCAAGCCTAGTTTTACTCAACCATCTACGAGTAACACAAGCAAGACAACAGCTTTGACGGCTCAACATGATGGTGTTTATGATTGGGGTCAACATTTTGGATATGATACATCAGCATTAATTGTCACACATGACCAAGATGATTATTATTCTGATTCTAGTTCATATGATGCTGCTGAAACTAAAAAGTTTGAATCTAAGATTGAAGCTTTGATGAAAGAAAAAGAATTTTTGGTTGAAGAAGTCAAGAGAGTTACTGCTGATTTCAAAATGATTAATTCGAAGTTGGGTATTTCTAAGGAAAATGAGAAGGAATTGGTTATGAAGAATGAATGTTTGCTTAAAGAGATCAACTTGCTGAATGAAGTTTTAGAAATTTCTAAGCAAGATAAAAGGGAGGTTGAAGCTGCAAAAGCCAAGATTGGTGAAGAACGGGATGAGTTGGTGAAAGCTGTCAAGCAATGGAAGGATGAAGCGGAAGATACGGCTAATGATTTTCAGAATTTATTTGACAAATCCAAGATCAAGCTTGATTTGCTTACTAAGAGTGTTGAAGAGTCTGCTGCTAAAATTGAAGCATATCAAGTTGATATGGAAAAGTTGTTGGATGAGAAGCGTGAGTTGGTTAGTGTTAATAAAGTTCAAGCTGCAAATTTGGAGATTCAAAAGAGAAACGAGGATAAATTGAAGAAGGAATTACATGAAGGACTTGATAATCTGCGTTTGCAAAAATTTGAAACTCACAAGGTTGCAAAGCGATTGATTGCTAAAGAAAAAGAATTTGCTGAGGCTCAATAGCAAACTTCTGATCTCAAAGTTCAAGTTCTTGATGCTAATAGGTTGCTCAACAATGTTTCTAATTCTCAAGTTTTCACAAGCTTCTTAGCTAATGATGCGAATTTTGAGAAAATGTTTGATAAGACTGCATCACCTCCTGCTCATATCAAAGAAGCTGTCAAAGAAGTGAAGGAACAAGTTGATGAATTTGATTATTCAAAGGTTTCATCATCTACTGCTAAGAATGATAAAGTTGTGCCGAAGAAGAAGAACAGGAAGCATAAGAAGAAGAAGGAAAAGAAATCTGAGGTTTCTCCTGCACCAAAGTTTGTATCTGGGTCATCTTCTGCTGATAATGAGAAGTCGGCTACTTCTAGTTACAAGATTCAGTCTCAACCTGAGTTTGATGAAACGATCTTTTATGATCAAAAGAATGTAACTGAAGTAAAAGCTGAATTTTCTCGATTGGCGAAAAATGGACATTGTTTATCTGAGGAGAAGATTTCGGGAAAACATGCTGGATTGGGTTTTCACGGGATGCAAAACAAAGCTGAGAAGGTTCCCGCATCATCATCTCAAGATTTGAAGAAATTAAAGATGAAACAAGTGAAGAAGGAAGTTTTTCAAGCTGATAAAATTCAACCCGAGCGGTTTTAAAAACTCAAGGGTTCGGATCAGTTATTTTTTCTGACAAATAATTTCGACTTCATTGTGTTGATGCTCGGAAGATTTCTGAAGTCTTCGTGAAACCTCAAGTTTCATCTGAAAGTTCTCAATCTCGAAGCCCTACATCCAAATGGGTACATGATCACAGGCATCAGGTATATGATTCTCATTCTGTTCATGTTCGAGATATTCATGTGTGTTCTTCGCAGGTACATCAAAGATGGGACAAAACGACAAGAATTTATTATATTTGCCGTCGCCCAGGACATATGGCAAAAGATTGTCCATCACCTGCTGATTCACCTCAAATATTTCATAAGAAATCAGCTTTTGGTAAACCTGCCACAACAAAGTTCTTTGATGAACAAGGCAGAGTTTTTGATGAAGTTGAGCCTACATTTTCTCATAAACAAAAACGGTTTGTTCCAATAGTTTCAAAAGCTCAATATGTAGGTTCATCATTACAGTCACATGTGACTGTTTCATCAAAAACTGACTTACCAAAACAACAGCAATGGAAACCTAAGGTGGTTTCTAAGCAAAACAGGGACATTGGTCGACCAGAAGCAATTCGCTTCGGGTCATTTATGGACTAATTCGTTTGACCAGTGTGCAGGTACTTCTAGAAGACCTATTGACAATTGCCTAGTTGTTGATGGAGGAGTATTCTGCTTAATTTAAATATTCATGATAAATCTTTCTAACCTGCAAATTTTCTGAATTCTAAATCTGCAAATTATCCGTGTTGATTGATCACTTTTCTTTGTTTACAAGTTTTTCTCAAAAATACCAAAAATAGAGTCTTGTTTTTGTGTAAAATGAAAATCCAAAAATAGAGTTTTCATTTTAAGGGGGAGAATTGTAAGTAAGGGGGAGTAATTGAGAAAATGCATGTTATGGGGAGAAAGTGAATACATGCCGAATATATAATGAAGGAAGGTGAATACATGCCAAATATATAAAATTGTGAGAAATTGATCATTGGGAAATGATGGTACATTGGCTTACGTATCTGACTCATGGATAGAGTAGATGAAAGAGCCATAAGATCATTGTTTGTTATGCTTGGTAGGCTTGGCAAATCAGAAAGTATTCAGATGTGATATACACTAAATACTAATGCTTGACCATGTGGATAACATCTTGATGCATAGTTCATGACACAAAAGAAAATAAGTGTGAAATTCAAAATGAGAAGTCACTGTGTATACATGTGTTCATTTTGCAAAGATTTAAACTTGTTTGTTTTCTTTATTTTGTCAAACGATCGGACTTTCTCTGCGTATCGAAAGATCGACCTGATCGTTGTTCGTTTGACGTTCTGCTTTATTTTCTTTGGTGTTTCGTATAACTCATCGGACTTTCTCTGAGTGTACGGGAGTACCGACCTGATTGTTGTTGGGTTATACAATTTAAACTTGTTTTATTTTCTTATTTTGTTAAATCCGAGGCCTTATCTGCGTATCGAAAGATCGACCTTAAGGTAGACGATTTAACATTCTTATTTCTTTTTGCATGGAACACAGTTGACAATATCATGAAAATATTATGCATTGTGAAAAATTACAAGTGTTGTCACACAAAAAGGAAAAGAAAAGAAAAGCTGAAAATGTCTGACTATGTCTGATAGAGTGGGATACACTGGTCAATGCAAATCTAATCAATATCTTAACATATCCAGATGTTATGAGTATGATTCTGCCTGAGTTTAAGTTGGACAAATTATACCAGCAATCAACATGACTTATGTGCTTCGATTAATTAAAATTGAAGTGCAGTTCAGTGCGTTATGTTCAATATGATCCCATATAGTGATCTTTCTCATACCAAAAATAGTGTTTGATTCTGTATTGCAATTTCTTTTCATTTCAGAAAAGAACAAAAAGATTTTCAGTGTGTTTTAGCATAAACTTTGAAAAATCAAAAAGATTTTGTTTCTGCTTTATCTTCGATCTGATCAACACGTGATACAAATCAATTTTCAAAATCATATCTTGGAGTCTCGAAGAGACGTTTTGCGCCAAGTATATTTAAATGTTTGAGCAGGTTGCTATGTGCAAGATATCACAACTTCAAGTCTTCTGAAGATGAAAGACCAGAGATACACTAAAATGTCGTCAAGTATTCAAGATCAAGCTACGATCGAGTTGAGGAGGAGTTTGTTTGAAGATTCATTTCATTGAACGAACGGATTCTTTACTTGAGGGGGAGCTTGATTGAAGATACAAAGTTGATGATGTTGAAAAGATACTGCACACGACGAGGGGGAGTTTGCTACCTGATATGTGCGTCGTGTGAAGTATCAAACAATGTACAAGATCATGTCAAACTAGGTCTGGCCGAACTAGGTCCGAACCTGAAGTTCGGACTGGCCGAACCTGAGGTTCAGATGAAGCTCGGACCAGCGGGTATATATAGGTGTTTGGTCTTTGTATTTGGATAGTTCTGAGCGTGTGAGATTTCTTAAGTGTGTGTAATCAAGGAGTTTCTCTGTGTTGTGTTTCTGAGTGTATCACTGATTGTAATTGTTCATTTTGATCAATAAAACAATCGGTTAATTACGTTTCGATGTCCGATTAGCTAGATCGAGTAGACGATCCGATGCTCACGCATTTTCAAAGTCAATGCAAGCTAAGGAACTGGATTTCCTGGCCAAAATAAAGTCCATGCAGGATGATATTGAGGTCATGAAACATGCTGAAGTGGCTCTTCGTACTCAGTTAGAGGATTTAGTGACTCGTTACTCATCCCTGAGCAAGAAATATGTTCAAGCTCGGGAAATTATTGACTTAATGAAACTTAATCCCTCTAACTTGGCAGGTGATGTGGCTAAGGACATTTTCAAACGTGTACAAAGTGGTTTGGGTTTAACCAGGGAAATTGATGTTGTTGTTGTTAAGCATCCTCTCAATCATAAATATTTTCCAATACCTGAACTAACTTAAAATAAACTCCCGAAGCCACATCTGGTTTTTGCATAATGAGTCAGTTCCGAGCAAGCCCGAAATTCAGCAAATGGAAGACAAATTATCTTGCTATGAAAGTGGCTCGAGTCTTTCATTTGTTGAAAGTGCACTAAAATTAAATGAATTTGAATCCTGCCAAGAAGCCTGCAAAGAGTAAGAAGAATGAATTTTTGACTGAAAATGATGTTTCTACAGAGAAGACTGTGGTATCTCATCCACATGTTGCTGAACTAGTTGTTGATGTACCCGTGAACTTGGAAGTAAATAAAGGTGATGGTTCAATTGCTAAAAGGAAAAACAACAACAAAAGGCGAAATAAGAAAGCTGCTGATCAAGGGGAAGGAGAACCTGTTGCTAAGATAAAGGTCATACCAGTTCAAAATGTGGTTCCAAATACTACCATGAATCCAAGTGGGTCTGCCAATACTATTGGGTGTTTTGTATGCGGAGACCCAAGTCATGCTACTCGGGGTTATCCATTCAACTCAACAAAAGCACACATGGGGTACAATCCACCAATGGTTTCTCCTTATGGACCAAGAATGAGGAGGCCTCCTTTCACTCAACCATGGCCTCGGTTTTATGGTAACTACAGTGAAGACTATGACTACATGAGTAATCAGCAAATGTTCATGCCTAATTTCCAGAATCAACAGTTCTTTAGAGGCATGACATCTCATGCTACTACGAGGTTTAGGTGTAAGTAGCGGGTACTTTTAACCGGTGGTCCCTGGAACTGCAAAATAGTTAAATTCCAATAACCTCACGTCCTCGTGCTCCATGGTCACCTTTGGCTGATCCTCAAAAGCCTTTTGCTCAAGCCACCACTCCTGCTCCTCGTCCGCCTAAGAAGAAGACCACCAGAAAGACACAATGTCCTAAATACCTGGGTTCATCTGTGAACTAATCTTTTCTTTGTTTATGCAGGAACAACGAAAGAAATCAATAAATCTATGGTACATGGATAGTGGCTATTCCAGGAATATGACGGGTGATAAGGATCTCTTGCATGATGTCAAACTGATATCTGGAGGAGGTTCTGTTGCCTTTGGTATAAATAAGAAAGGTGGTCAAATAATTGGAACCGGTCACCCAACTAATGGTGAAGTTTCATTTGAAAAGGTCAACCTCGTGTTAAATCTGCAATTCAATATGTTGAGCATCTCGCAAATATGTGACAATAAGATGCCAAAGTTCTTCGACGATCGTGAATGCTTCATTCTAAAACCTAGTTTTAAAGTACCTGAATATCAGATTTTATTTCGGGCTAATCGTAGGGGGGACATGTACGCACTAGACATGAATGCTGCAAAGCCGTCGAGTTCAATTGCGTGCTTATTGCCTAAAGCTTCAGAGGAAGATTCAACCTTGTGGCATCAGCGGATGGGACATGTTAATTTCTGTAACATGAACCGCCTAGTTAGGGGGAAACATGTCTTTGGGCTACCCGACAAAGAATCGTGCAAATCGATAACTACATTGCATGCTCGAAGGGAAAGCAACACAAAGTGTCTCATAAGCCAAAGCCGCCTGGAAGAACAACAATAATCCTTCAACAGTTACACCTAGATCTCTTTGGTTAATATCAAGAGTTTAGGGGGAAAGTCTTTCTGCCTAGTCATCACTGACGATTACTCAAGATATTCCTGGGTATTTTTCTTAAGGGAGAAGACTGAAACTCCAGTGATACTCAAGGATTTCGTTACCCGCATCGAGAACGCAAGCAGAGAAAAAGTTCGAATAATTAGATCTGAAAACGGGACGGAGTTTAGAAATCACGTCTTCGACTCGTTTTGCAACGAGAAGGGCATCACTCGCCAATTTAGCTCTCCCTATACTCCTTAACAGAATGGGATTGTTGAAAGAAAGAACCGCACAATAATCGAGTGTGCTCGGACGATGCTTGCTGATTCTAACCTTAAACTATCTTTTTGGGCAGAAGCAGTCAATACTGCTTGCTATGTCATGAACCGAACTCTTTTGGTCAAACATGCCAACAAGACATCCTTTGAGCTGTTTTCAACAAGACATCTTTTGGTCAAACATGCCAACATTTATTTAGATGATCTTCCTGATTTTACTTGGAGAAATGAATCAACGGACGCTCCCAACTTATCTACTACTATTCCAGCTGTCACTCCTGATGAAACCCAAATAACTGAAGAAGTCGTTCAGGTAGTTATGCCAATTCAAAAATCAAGAAAATCAACAAAATCAAGAAATTCCAAGAAATCAACCTGAGAATGAACCCATCAATAATAATTCAGACTCAGAAGACACTACCGTGGTTGAATCTGGTGATATTCCAAACAATGATGTGCAAATGGGAACTCTAGACTCAAATATTCCAGTTCCGGCTGTTGAATAGACTGGAATTCACAAGAAACATCTCGTCTTTAAAATTATTGGTCCACTCAATAAGAGAGTCACCAGAAGTCAATTGGGAACAATAAACACTTGCTTATTTTCCTGCTTCATCTCTCAAGAAGAACTTGCTTGTGTAGCTGTTGCTATGAAAAACGACAACTGCATTGAGGCTATGTAGGTTGAGCTGCTTCAATTCAAACTTCTGGATGAGTGGCAACTTGTAGACACTCCTCCTGGCGTGAAGCCTATTCCATTCAAGTGGATCTTCAAGAATAAAAAAAATGACAGATGAATAATTATTAGAAATAAAGCAAGACTTGTGGTCAAGGGTTATATACAGATAGATGGGCTGGACTATGATAAGGTCTATGCCCCGGTAGCTCGTCTTGAAGCCATCAGGATTTTCTTGGCTTCGCTTCAAAGAACATAACGGTCTATCAACTTGACGTGAAGACTGCTTTCCTATACAGTGAACTAGACGAAGAGGTGTACGTTGATCAACCTCCTGGGTTTGTCAATCCTTCCTTTCCAAATAAGGCATACAAACTGAAAAGAGCACTCTATGGACTCCATCAGGCACCAAGGAAGTGGTATGAAACCCTGTCTACCTATCTGTTAGAAAATGGCTACAAGCGAGGGTGATTGATCAGACTCTGTTCATATAGCATGTGGGTGTTGATATGCTACTTGTTCAAGTGTATGTGAAGGAAATGCTGAAGAAGATTGGATTTCATGACTCTAAAGGCTTTTCCACTCCTATCGAGACTCGTGTCAAGCTCCATGTAGATCTTGAAGGTGAATGTGTTGATGAACACTTGTATAGATCAATGATCGGGTCAATCATGTACATGACAGCCAGCCGCCCCGACATAATGTTTGTCGTGTGTCTATGCTCAAGATTTCAATTGAAACCGAAATAGTCACACTTGACGGCCGTGAAACAAATATTCAAATACCTGAAGTCCATTCCAAAGAGAGGGTTGTGGTATCCCAAGGACGAGCTTTTTGATCTAAGAGGTTTCTCGGATAGTAATTACTAGGGTTGCAACATGGATCGGAAGTCAACCACCGGCGGAGCTCAATTCTTAGGGAATTGATTGGTTTCATGGAAATGCAAGAAACAGTCAACGGTATCTACATCGCCTGCCAAAGCGGAATACATTGCTGCTGCTTCCTGTTGTTCTCAAGTTCTCTGGATCCAAAATCAGCTTCTGGATTACGGTTTGAATTTCATGTCCACCCCTATTAACATTGATAATACTGCTGCCATGTTCATTGTCAAGAACCCTGTTCAGCACTCTAAGACCAAACACATAGAGATTAGGTATCACTTTATTAGGGACTATCATGAGAAAAAGCTTATCACTTTAGTTCATGTTTCCTCTGAAAATAAACATGCGGATCTCTTCACCAAGGGATTTGATGTTTCTAGGTTTAACTTCCTAGTTCAATCAGTAGGGATGATTAACTTTGAGTAAACTGATCTTTAGGTTCCTTTTAGGATAGTGCCTTAGTCTTAGGTTGTGTAGGTTTAAAGGTATCGTCTTTGTTCACCTTCTTGCCTTGTAATAATCCGTATTTGAAAACCCAAATAGAGTTTATTTTATTTTCAGTCTTTCAATCCTAAATTGAAAACCAAAAAGGTTTTATCTTTAAAACCTTTTTTTGGAAAACACAAAAAGATTTTAACTTTAGTTTCTTTGAGTCTTGTTAAGTTTTTGGTCATCCTCTCTCGACCGTAAATAAAATATTTCATAGAGAGTTAATCAACTTTCCAGAAAATACCAAAAATATTTTATCTTATTTTATTTTATTTTATTTTTGAGTCTTTGTGCCAGTCGGTCATGCCTAAACCGACTCACAGTCGAAAAATTGGAGAAAATCCCAAAAATTTGGAAAAATTAATAAAAATCACTAAAAATAGAATTGGGTCATTTCAAACAACTTTTGTGAAGAAATTTGTTGAATACCTGATGGAAAACTTAAAATTTGAACTTTTAGTGATGCTTCAATAAATGTTGAAGAATTAGAGAAAAATACAAAAATTTGCAAAAATGAATCAAAATCATGAAAATTAGAATCGAGTATTTCCCAACAACTTTTGTAAAGGCACTTGATGGGTACTTGATTCTAAGCACAAAATCTTTGCAATTTTGCAATGATTAAATAATCTTTGAAAAAGAAAATCAGAAAAGCTTTGGTTTTTGGTTGGGAAACTATGATGAAAATGATATAATTCTAGTCTTGTTATCTGACCATAGGATATGATCCAATCGATCAGTATTTCTATCATTCGATGTGTCGGTAGGCTCAACAAACTAAGAATTAGGCAAGTTCTGTGATTACACACTTAAAACATGAAATTGTGGACCTTAAGTCAAAACAGTTGGTAAAATCCTTTAAATCTGCTTAAGTCTGAGCTAAGTAAGTCAACCAACACACTCGAGTATTTCTTTTGCGGAAAGTGCTGATTTCAAACCATACAATAAGTGTGATTCATCATACATCCACCAATAAATGTGAATTATCACACATCCATTAATAAGTGAGAAATATCTCACATCCATCCATTGACTGTGACACATCTGCTGAGGAAACTCTAACCTTGTGTTCACATGTACCATTATTATCATTGAAAACATTCTGTGACACATCTGCTGGGGAAACTCTGACCTTGTGTTCACGCGAATCAAAATATGCATCTAATTTGAAATCAGTACTTACTTCTAAAGAAATAGGGGGAAGAAATTCCATATGTGTGTTGTGCATGTCTGAAGTGCTAAATAGACAAAGCTAGGATAACTGTTGACTTAGTGGACTAAAAGGTCAACACAATATACATTAAACCAGACTAAAACATGATAAATGCCATCATAGTGATTTTGCTGAAAATTGCCTTGCTTGAGCTTAAGTGGATAGCAATACCGACAATCTGACTTAGGTTACTGAATCTGTGAGGTGATTTGATTTGTAAGTGTTTGTGATCACGTAATTGACCGGTTTGATTCCTAACATAGTCCAACCATTACCGAGCAAATATTAGCAAAATTAAGCAAATAACTGGAAACTGATAGAAAATAAGGCTCTAACGGTCTCTAATTCAATTGCGAGATCACAGGTAATTGAATCCATCACTTTCATCAAATTTTGAACTCTTATCTGACCATGAACATGGGTAGATTATGGTCATCAATATGTGTTCTTGATATCGTATAAGAAAATTCTTAGGTTCGGCTGATTCATAGTGATTGAATCGAGTATAAATGAATAGTTTTCATTTATGGGTACTTGAATCTCACTTGAAATTTGTTTTGGTCAAAAACAAGGGCCGTAATCTTCAATATATTGAGAGGTGGGGTTTACAATTTTGTGTTTGTTGGGAATCCAAATCAGTTGAGAAAGTTAACAGTAATGCAAACGTAATAATTGATTGAGATTTATTGCTAGTTCTATGCTATGGAACTTGAAATTGATCTTGTAGTCTTGTTAGAATAATCCACTGTTAATCTCTCAGTTTATGAAAATTTTAAACAATGAATGAGATAGTTTGATCATGTTTGTTCCAGAAACTCCAATGTGACGCATTAGGATGTTTCAAAATTCATTCCGGGCCTTAAGAGCTTCAATATTGAAAGCTAAACTAGACTTTGTCTAAGTTTGACCCGTTTGGAAATAAATTGGAATTTTGGAACATACTTTGTCAAAATTCTAAATTTTTGAAAAGAAACAAAAACAATGGGTTTAGTGGACGGTTTAAGTCCTAAATGGGATAAAATTGATTAATATCTCATCCTTTGGTTCAAATAGTAAAAATTTTCTCAAATTTGTCCGTTTGACCAAATTGGACTTTAAGTGTGCCAAACTCATTCCAATAAGAGTCATTTGATGCAAATAACTTTAGGAAGGGAATCATTGACATGAAGTGGTAACATTTGTTGCTTTTGTGTTGCTTTAATAATAAAATTGACCAAATTGACAACATAAAAGCTACTTTTGACCATTTTGTTAGATTTCTTCCTTCAATTGAATTTCACTGGATATGCAGCTTTAATTGGTGAAAATAAGTCAAGTTTTGGACATTAACTTGTCTAACATAGGTTTGAATGTAATGTAGGTTAAATCTGCAATGTTTGACTAGTCTTAACTTGGTTTTTGGCCATTGCATGCATAATTAACTTTTTAGGTCAAATCTTGTGAAATTCATTCATATTTAATGAATTTGACCCCATTTAGGCTGTGTGTGGCTACCAAACAATTGTTTAACAAATTTTTCCTGATTTAATAACAGATTCTGTCCAGAAACACTACAAGATCTTCTTGTCTCCTATATTGATCTTAGCTCAAAGTAGATCATCAAAGAGGTATGTTTCCTGAAATATTAGCAATTCTTGATATACAATTATTGAGCTACACAGGGGCAATTCATTAAACTCATTCAACTAGCTTGAATACCTTAGTCAATTTCTAATCGGTTCATGATTGATCACAAACAGGATCAAGCTTTGAACCTGTTGATTTCTAGAAATATCTGAATTAGATCTTAGCAAACATTAGATCTTCTTCGAGGTATATCTTCTGATCTCAAATAAAGTATTGTAAATTTAACTGATGTCCATTCCGGTGGATTGTTCTACTTACTGATTATGCAATAACTCAATAAATTTCATGAGATATGACTTAGCATGCTAAATTTCTGCAATTCTTAGTAAGGATTAAAACTCTACTTGATTTAATGAAATGACGTGCACATTAGTCATAGTCTTATGAGTCCTTATCTTTTATTCTACATAAATTGTTCGGTTAGGAACTATTGAAGCTCATATCACGCTTATAAGAAAATAAATGCTAGCTAGGTTAGAATTTAGGGTTGATTGCTCCTATTTGTTCCTGACCTTGATGTTGATGCTCATATCTGATATTGAATGCTTCTTGTTCCTTTACGTGACTTTATTTGACTTTGGTTATGATTGTCAAGCATGTCAGAACTTCATGCATGTATTTTGATTCATCATTTGACATCTTGTATATGCTTAAGTTAATATTTTCATATTACTCATGTACAAGTAGTTAAATAGAATATATGTGTTCGTAAGTGTCTCAAATTGCTCAAATCATGTTGAATTAAGAAAATGTGATTCAAGAATTCTATTATATCCCAAAATCAATAATTTCAAATTATGGAAAACACAAGTTAGGGGGAATCACTTCTTGATTCCTTTTTGAGTCCATTGAATCATTTGGGTCAAAATGTCAACTTTTTAACTAAAGTCAACTCATTTAAGTGATACTTTCCCAAACCATCTCAAACTCCGTCACACTTTGCCATTACTTAAGTTTTTCATAAAAATAAAACTCAAACAAGTATTCTTGAGACAAAACTCACTTAGTCCTTCACCAAAGTCAACTTTTCAATAAAAACTACTATTTCAAGGGAAATTACTGGAATTTGGGTCAAATTCACTATCATCCTCTGTTGAACTGATTTGATTATGTTTGAAAATTTGAGCCTATGCCTTAAGTAAATTTCTTTTATATCTTTGTAAGTTAATTGGAAAGCTATGTCACTATCACGAATCTAGTGTGACATGACATTCATTTGACTTGTCAAATTTGATGTAATCATGTTGTTTCTTATGTGTAGATGGCTCCCAGACTAGAAAGAAAAGCCAATGCCCCTCTGGATTTCTCAAAATAACACAATCAATTCTGTGAAATTAACAGAAGCTGGACAGATGACGGATTATATGAACAGGCCTTCAGAATTCTGGAAAATTCAAGTTGGATCACTGGTATCCTAATGGAGCATGTCATTAGCTCGGGTATAATAAATGCTTTCTGGAACAATGCCAACACATTTGTTGCTGACAATGGTTCCAAATCCATCAGATCAATAATTCAGGGTGTGTATGTTGAAATAAATGAGGAAAGGGTCCGAGAAGTTGTAAGGAATATCACTTTGAAGATTTCCGTCTGAAAGCCAATTATGTAGAGTTCCGGTTGAAGCTGAAGTTGAAGTTTGAGCGGAAGTCTCAAGTTCAAGCAGAACTGGCTGTTCAACCGGAAGAAGCAATTTTGTCTGTTAGCGAATATTCCGGATGAACTCGATTATCCACCAGATAATGAGTTCAACCGGACTTTTCCTGAGAAGTCTTTTCAGTCGTCCAATCCTGCAAAGAGCTTCTCGGTTGCTTAAAAATCTATCAAAGCCGCTCTCCTAAAGTAGTATGTTGGTGATCACATGCAAGATATTCCATATGTCGACGATTATTCTTTTGGTAGTTTGTATTTGACTTTTGTTTAACGGTTTAGATTACATCATTTGAGATCAATGGATGTCATTGATCTCATCTGCACTATATATAGCTTAGTTAGCTTTCAGTTTTACACACAATTCTCGATCAACTTATAATAGTATAAACTTGAGTTAATGCAAATAGTGCCGACTATTTCTTACTTCGTTGTTACTATCCTTATGCAATCAAACACTTACATTACACGAGAGAACTACGAATTGCTTAAGTAAAGTGAAATATAACTTTAATACCGCAGGGTTATATTTACAAGTAGAGGGTTTCTTGTTAAGTTAAACAGTAATTAACACTGATCCTACAAGTGGTATCACAGCTTTGGCTCCCACTTTGAAGACTTCTAGTGCTTCAAAGTTGATACTCTACTTATTTACTTTACAAGCCTTGTTGTTTTTGTCTTTCAAAAGTTTTTCAAAATGAATGAACTCAGTTTGGGATGTTCAAACAGTAGTGCTAACAAACCGCCAATGTTCACTCCTGATGAATTTGGTACCTGGAAACTCAGGATGGAAGGTTTTGTTAGAATCTTAGATCGCCGTATATGGAAATCCTTGACTGAAGGTCCTTCTTCTCCCACAGTTCCATATGCTGATGACGCTGAAGTCAAAATACCAAAATCTTTAGATAAATATGTTGAATCTGACTATGTTGCCCTCGAATTTGACTTTAAGGCATATTGGACTCTACAGGCTGCACTTCCTAACTCCATTTTAAGTGGGTTTAAGGGTTACAAAACTGCACATAGCCTGTGGAATGCCTTTAGTGAAATGTATGAAGGGACCAGTGAGGTTAAAGAAATCAAGAAAGATGTTTTAAAACAGAAATATGAGAACTTTACCTACAAATCTGGTGAATCTATGACCAACCAGTACTTGAGATCGGTTTCCTTACTTTATGAACTGCAAAGAGTAGATGTAAAACTAGATCAGGTCGATGTAAACAGAAAGTTTTTACGTTCTCTGCCTTCTGTGTGGACAGTTTACACTATAAGCATCAGAGAATGTAAAATTTTGAAAAAGATGAGGCTTGGTGATCTTCATGGCATACTCGGTGCTTATGAAATGGAATTAAATCTTCAGCAAAACTCATCATCTGAATCAACTCAACTGTTTTCAACTGCTCTAGTAACTACTGATTTTCAAAACCGAAGATTTTCAAATTCATCTTCTTACTAGTCACCTATAGTCAGTTTCCCTGAGACACCAAGGTGTCAAGAGAGTTTTTCAAATTCCTTTGATAACTCTCACAATGCTTATGTAGCAACTGACTCATACCAAGGCTTCATTCGTGAAGACTTACAATGTATAGGTGCTGATGACTTAGAAGAAATGGATATTTTGACCCAACTTGCTATGGTGTCTGTTAGAGCCCAAAGATTCTACAAAAGAACTGGTAGAACTTACAAACGAGCAAAATATGCTCACATTGGCCTAGACAAAAGCAAGGTGGAATGCTACAACTGTCACTAACTTGGTTACTTTGCAAGAGAGTGCCCCCGACCAAGAAAGGAAGGACAGAATCAAGGTCAAACTCAGATGAAGACTCATGGTGGAAACAACCACAACAATTAAAGAAACAATTCTGCTCATAGTTCAGGACAACAACCCACCCAACCAAAACCAGCCGGAAGTCAAAACCATCAGAATGTGGTTGCTGTTGTGGCAAACCAAACTGAATATGTTGAATGGGGAGACTTTCTAGCTGAGTTCGAGCCTATCAACCATGCTTTGATGGCCAAACAAGATTCTCCTTCTGATCAGGTAAATTCAATTCCTAAAAAGGTTCTAGAATACTTATGCAGCCCTGCCTGCATTGAACAAGTGACAAAGTACAGAAATCACAACACAGATCTGATTGATGTAGTTTCAAACTTAAATGAGTTAAAGGAATGCTTTCAGAAAACTTATTCATCTTATATTACTAAGATTGACAACTTAAACAGAGAATTTGAACAGTTAAAGCAAACTGT
>JBCNJP010000010.1:36552238-36669696 GCA_039602395.1 Deinandra increscens subsp. villosa
ATTTAAATGCATGATTATTATCAAAAGCATGACAAATTTGCTTAATTGTGTATTTACGTATTTATTATTATTAGCATGACAAATTGCTTAAATGTGTATTTATGTGATTAATCAAGTAATTAGAGTGTATGCATACATGTTAATCATGGGCTAATCACTTGCTGATCATTGGAGGCCCAAATCCCAATGATAAGCCCAAAGGAGGCTTTAGTTTTTAAATGAGAAATAAAACCCTAAATCTCATTTTAATGCTCCATCACACAAAAACACACACACACACTCCCATTCTCTCTTGAGAACCATTTCTGGTCAGCCAAGAATCACCACGAGCCTCCATCATCTCAGCTGGTGAACTCATCCATTCGGATCCTAGATCAAACCGTGAGTCCCCAAAACCATTTTTCTTGCATTTCTATGTGTTTTCATAAAAAGCATGCCTAGATCTTCATGGAATCGTTTGATCTTCTGATATGATGCTTAGGAATGTTAGATCTTCAGATATGATGCTTAGGAATGTTAGATCTAGCATAAAGACTGAAACTTTACGTGTAAAATCATGCCATAATGAAGATTCATGCTAGTTTGGTCATTTTATGCTTAAAAGTGTTCTTGGAGATTTGATGGTGAAAATCCATGTTTAAGGTGTTAAATCTTACTGTTTAATGTTGGTAAATGTTTATGCATGCTAGATATTGAATTACATGAAGTATGGAAGCCATCAGATTGATTTTTTTGTCAAAAAACGAGTTTTCTGCGACTAGCGAAACTGACAGATTCGTTAGGCGAAACTGTAGTTTCGCAAACTGTTTGAATATTCATCCAGCGACACTATACAGCGAAACTATAGTGTCGCCTGTCGTCCACTCCTTACCAAAGATCCAGAAGGGCAATCAGTCAATGAACACAATTATCGCTCAATGATCGGGTCTTTGATGTACCTCACAGCAAGTCGTCCCGATATCATGTTTGCAGTGTGCCAATGTGCACGCTACCAGGCTAACCCTAAACTCTCACATCTTTCTGCTGTTAAACGAATCTTTAGGTACCTAAAGGGCAGGCCTCGGCTTGGACTTTGGTATCCTAAAGATTCAGGTTTTAAATTATATGCTTTTTCTGACAGTGATTATGGAGGATGTGAACTTGACAGGAAATCAACTTCAGCAGGTGCACAATTTCTTGGTGACAGATTAGTGTCATGGCAAAGCAAGAAGCAGCACACTGTGTCTACAAGCACAGCCGAGGCTGAGTATGTTGCAGCATCTGCCTGTTGCTCTCAGGTGGTTTGGTTACAACATCAGTTGCATGACTACGGTTTGAATTTCTTTGACTCTACCATTTATTGTGATAATACTGCTGCATTACAAATTGTCAAAAACCCTGTCCAGTTTTCTAAAACAAAACATATTGAGATCAAAATTCACTTTATTCGGGACTGCCATGAACGCAGATTGATACACTTGGAACAGGTTTCGTCGGACGAGAATGTGGCAGACATGTTTACCAAACCCCTTCCCAGAGCCAACTTTGAAATGTGTTTAAAAGGCCTTCGTATGATTGCCTTTGAAGAGTAAATCTGACACCTCAAAACTTTGTACAATAGTTGTTTATTTCTTCTTTCTTTCTTTTTGGTTTGATAAAAAAAAATAATAATAATAAAAAAAAATAATAAAAAAAAAAATTTTGGGCTTTCCAGTATGTTGGAATGAGAAAATTAAAAAGCAAGGGGAAGGAAATTGTGTAACATCAAATGATGTCCCCCAAATAATTGTGTAACATCAAATGATGTCCCCCAAATAATATGTGCTTTTAAATTTTTCATGTGTTTCTGGCTTTCTTTGATCAGGTAGGGAAATGATATAAATTTCCAGGCGTTTGGTGGCTGACACGTGTAAGGTGGATGCGAAAAGCAGCGTCTCTTGGTTGATGTGCTCGGTAGGCTCAGCTGCAATTGATAAAAAGGTATGTCTTGTCACCACACTTGAAGATAACGTATGATGCCTGATAGGAAGCACACACTTAGGTTAGTACTGTTTTCATTTGACTGTTTGTTAGGAGTCCTGAGACACACGCCCGAGTACTGGGTACTGATGCTATGCTCAAAAATCCCATCCCCTCTGCTTTGCGTGAGCAATGACCTGGGGATGTTGTACATGAGTCAGGCCTCCTTTGTTCGGCGATGGCTGAGACCTGGAGCCTCCCTGATCCACGTACCTTTTAGATCACATTGTATAATATTTTAAAACCAAAAAGATGCCAAAGCGCACAAATCAAAAGAGACCCTCAAGTGTCCAAAACCCTGAAAGCCCTGTCACTGATGAGAGCGTTAATAAAAAAAAATAAAAAATAAAAAAAATGTCTCAAAAATTCAGTTGACGCTGTATATTATCCCCAAAAAATCCCCGTGATCTATTCTTTCTTTTCTCAACCCAGTCTGGAGCATGGTGTTAGGCTTAGGAAAGGTGTCGTGAAAAATGTCATGGGAAACTTGATGAACTTGATGAAACGTACAAAATATACCTAGGACTTATGTGTGTGGATTTAATGGTACTCATAAATAATTGAACCCAAAAGATAAATAAAGTGACAGTCTGCTCGAGTAAGAGAAAGCGGCATGAGTTTAAAGTGGACATCTATACCGGCAATCACCAGAGCGTGTGGAGTAGCTGAAACTGAAAAGGGTTCCTCAGTCCCAAAGTCATGGTATCATCCCTAATTTACCTTCTCATGTGTGAATTATTAGATAGTTGTTTTATCTTAATTTGTCTAGAGTGAGTGTTTTAATTTTCTTTCTTGAGTTTATGATTTGGCCAGGTTGATTTGACAAGTTTTAAATAAGTTTTTATGGGTTTGTGCAAGAACTTATGCCCCCTCTCAAAAGTGACCCCTTTTTTAGGGGGAGAGAGTAATTGTGAGATATGCAGTATCTCAGGGGGAGATATGTAATGTCTCAGGGGGAGTGAGAAGTGTCCTAGGGTTCAGGGGAAGTATTTAAAGGAAACCCGTAATCAATGTTAGGGTTTATGTTAAATAATGATATGTCTCCTGCTAATCCGATAACCAGTTATCATGTATCTGGTTAGTGTTTGTTCCTTGTTGTGCTTAACAGGTTAAGTTAAAAAAAAAACAACTCATGGAAAAGAAAAGTCAAGGACACAGGTCAAGCAAGAATTTTGCTGCTGCTGAGCAAGTTGAATAACCAGCCGGAAAAGGACTTACCCTGTGCTTAGGGGAAGTTTGTTGGTTGTTCAAATGAAGCTTCCAAAGATTCAAAAGACACCGGTTAAGTGTTTAGGGGAAGCTACATCAAGAATGTCAAGAATGCCAAGATAGGGGTTTTTAAAATTTTTTACCCCTGAAGACAAGCAATTCAAGTCAGTTACCGATGATCCAGCGAGAACCTAAGTTTCTTTCAAAGAAGAAGCAAGTTTATGAGAATCCTCCTCTCATTACCTGTTCAATTCAAGAAGTTCAAGCTGTTGCTGATAAAGAGAAAAGCCATTGACAATTCCCGTTGCTGCCCAATGAAGATTATTCAAAGAATCTTCATCAACCCAAGCTCAAGCCAAGGAGAAGACTGAAAATGGAAGACATTTAATATCACAAGCCAAGGGGAAGATTGTAAGGACCAAGATTTGTGGCTTGTGTATTAAATGATTATTTGGCGGACTATTTTGAAGGCCTATGTGTCAGAATAGGTGAAAAATAGTTAGGTTATCATTATATTAAGTCACTGGGCTTGTTTAGATACGTTTGGGCTTAGTTTAATTGAGTTTAGATGGGTTTTTATGGGCCTTAATGGTCAAATACGGGAATTATGAGGAGATTAGGGTTTCTAGGTTAGCTTGTTCTCCAAGCTCAACCTTACCCATAAATAGAACCCTCTCCTTTCATGTTAGGGTGGCATAAAACAAGGGAAAAGGTGTGTAATTCGGAATTCTCCTTTAGAGTTACGAATCTTGGTCCTTACAGGCACGTGAAAATTTTGTTTTGAGAATTTGTTTGTTCGTTTGTAACTAAGGTTTCAAGTTGCAGTTTCCAAATCGTTTTTCAAAAAAATGATTCCAGTTCTCTGCAACTTATGGCTCTGATACCAATCTGTCACACCCCCAAATAACCACTAACGGAGTTTATACCGTTAAGGGGTGCGAGCAAACCAGGACCACAACCATTAGTTACAAATACTAAACGAATCAGAGTAAGTCCAAATATATTTCATAAAATAAAGTCTCAAAATACGCAGCGGAAAATATTGTCTTAGCACTAACCACGTGCTTTACAAATTCATTGTTTTAAATTCCCAATTAAGTTTGAACAAAAGTAAATGTCTTCATGTGCCATGCCAACCCGCTCCGGATACTCCTCAGCGATCTGCAAAAGTTTAAACCACGCAAGTGTCAACCTAACAGTTGGTGAGTTCATGGTGGGCTTGTCATGCAGTGGCCCGGTCTCATAGTCATAATCGTGTCAACATATACTTATGCAAAATTTATTTGTGAAAAGCAATGCTTAGTGATATCCATAATCATAGTATTGTGGTTTAGTAAGAGTAATGTCCGTAACATACGTTATCGGGTATGTACTAGTTTTGTATAGTTAAAGTGCTTCAACCGATATCGCGGGTAGCTAATCCGTTGTTCCATGAACTAAGGAAGTTTGTACCAAAGCTGACTAATATTGTAGTGGCATCGCCATCATCTATTTTGTTTTGCGGACATACGTCATCGCGGCTTTGCCTCCCCCGTGTCCTCTCGGGATCACGGTCAGATAGGCTGATATTGTACCTCCGTGCACCTCCAGTGTCACGAGGCGGAGTTTGTCAAACTCCAGTAGATCTACCCAACATCCCCTCGCTTTACAATTAATGGCACAATTAAGTTGAGGACTTTTTCAGTTATAAGGCAATCCTTAGAAATCATGTGATATCATGTGGTTAGACTTTAACCTACACTAGCCATATTAAAACGGTTTACTTTGGGTTCTCATGAATCCCGAAAACATTTTCAGTTTCGTTTTAGAAATAGTGTTTAAGTATTTCACAAGTGGCTCCCGTAAAACACTTCGAGTTCATCAAGTGGGTGCCAAGCACTCCTAAGTTTTCAAGTTCATCAGAGAGGTGCATAGCACTCATAAGGTTGTCAGCATTGTTTTTCATTAGGTTATTCAGTGTGACCCAAACGGGTTCACAGTAAACGGGTTAGTGACACTCACCTTTGGTTGCACTGCTACACTTGCTAAGTAATCCAAATATTGTTTGCTTAACGAAGACCTAAGAACACGTTTAAGTCTTAAGTATTAGTTTTGTGTCTAATATTTAACTTACGTCACTATGGCCCATAACATAGCACGTTAGAACTATGACACGACATACCGACACACGACACCGCTGGTTGATCATAAACGAGGGTTCACATAACTCAGGAATCAAAGCATGTTCATCATTGCGTCATCATGTAAGTCATGGCATAACATTCAAATAAGTTGCATAAGTTTGGGCTTTGGGTCAGGTCACAGTTTCGCTACACAGTTTCGCTACAGTTTTGCTGCGCAGTTTCGCTGCGCAGTTTCGCTGTGTGCACGGGCAGCACTTTCGCTAGGGAATACCCGATGACACAGTTTCGCTAGCTAGTTTCGCTCGAAACTGATGACACAGTTTCGCTAGCATAGCTTCGCTCGAAACTGGTTTGAACTTTTGTTCAGGGACAAGGTCTATGGTTGTTTCGCTCGGTAGTTTCGTTCAGGCAATACACAGGCGACACTATAGTTTCACTACATAGTGTCGCTGGATGAATATTCAAAGGGTCTGCGAAACTACAGTTTCGCCTAAAGAATGCCCAGTTTCGCTAGTCGTGAAAAAGACTCGTTTTTAAGACCAAAAATCAATCTAACAGCTTCCATACATCATGTAATTCAATATCTAGCATACATAAACATTTACCAACATCACAGAGGCAATTTTAACACCTTAAACATGAGTTTTCACATTCAAATCACCAAAAACACATTTTAAGCATAAAATGACCTAACTAGCATGAATCTACATTATGGTTTGATTTCACACGTAAAGTTACAGACTTTATGATAGATCTAGCATTCCTAAGTATTATATCAGAAGATCAAATGATTCCATGGAGGTCTAAGCATGCTTTTTTAAGAAAACACATAGAATATGCAAGAAAAGATGGTTTTGAGACTCACGGTTCGATCTAGGATCCGAATGGATGATGTATCGAGGCTGAGATCACGTCGGCTCGTGGTGTTTCTCGGCTGACCAGATTTCACAGGAGAAGAGATGGAGAGTGTGTGTGTGTTTTGTGTGGTTTATGCAAATGGGGAGTAATTAGGGTTTTATGGTCTTTATATCAGGAGCTAGTTTCGCTGGCAGTTTCGCTGGCCAAGCGAAAGTGGCTCTAAACACTTGTAAATCAAACAACTTAGCCGGCTACCGAGCGAATCTACAGTTTCGCCCGGTAGTTTCGCTGCCAACCAAAAGGGGCCAACTTACATTCTATTATCAATACTAAATCATGCGTTTAAATCACATTGCACATAATGACAATAAATAAATAAACACATAACACATATGGACGGGTTCGGTGATCAACCAAAGGTCGTGGACGTATTCGGCCTAGTTAAGCATTAGTTACTAAGTTAACACTTATAACGTAACTAACGGAGATTGTCTAACGGAAGTTAACCTTGAAATTTTCGGATGTCACAGAGAAGAACAAGCTGAAAGATATCAAAGCTAAATTCACTAGTGACGCTAAGTCACGAGAAGCTTCAAGTTCTTCTTCCAATTCTTCAAAGAATCAAGGATCTAAACACAAAGGTTTGGGTTACAAAGTGAAGGAAGAACCTGTTCAAGCTAAGAAATCAGTGAAGGCTGAGAAGGTTTCTAAAGCAAAGGTTGCAAAGAAATCACCATCTCAGAAAGAATTTTCTTATTCTTCTGGAAGATCGTCATCTTCAAGGAGTCCTTCTCCTAGGTATGATTCTTCTGATGGTTTCTTTGATAATTTTAGTTATGAACATTCATCTGGTTTTTCAAAGTCAAAACAATTTTCAAGTACTTTTAGAGAACGACTTTGTTATGTATGTCGTCAACCGGGACATCTAGCTGCTGATTGTCCGACGACTGCTTATATCCACAAAACCGCCAAATACGTGGATAACAAAGGTCAAATTTTTTATGAACCATGGTCTCCAAAGGTTAAATAAACTCGTAAATCGTCTTGGTCTAAACCGAGTATGTCAGTTGAATCTGATTCTGGTTCTGATCAAAAATTAAAAATTTTACAAATGTGGAAACCGAAAGTTTGCTGAGGTCGGAACTCAGGCCGAACCTGGAGATCGGACATGGCCGAACCTTGGGCCAAACCTGAGGTTCGGACCAGCGTGGTTCAGCTTGTATAAATAGGATGTCTTGTATAGATTTGTCAAGCTTCTTGGTCATATCTTCTAAGGGTCTCTGTGTAAACTCTCTGTGGTTAATACAAAGCTCGTTTGTATTTACTCTTTGTGTTTCATCTCGTATTACATTGATTTTAAATGATTAAGTAGATGATCCACACGCTCAAGCAATTTCAGTTTGCCAATTTAGCTCAAAAAGGAAAATGAATCGGTTTCCCCCAGATGAGCTATTTTCCCGCTAGAAGGAAAACGAATCGTTTTGTTCCACACGGTCATTGTGGACTTGTTTTTCGAGGGTAAACGAGCCTTTCTGGGCAAAACGGTCATTTGGGCCTTGGTTTCCAAAGAAATTTCTTCAAATTCTAGCAAAAAACTACTATATTTTACGTTCTAACACTAAAAACTAAGATCGTTCGGACAAACTATAAACCTACTTTAGTCTTCTAAGTTAAATTCTAAGGATGATTTAAGTAAAAATATGGTTTTAACAAACATAAATGAAGTAAAAATATGGTTACCGACCTGAAAACATGAAAAACACTCGAGAAATATTGCTTCTAGATGGTCTGGGATTCCTCGGTTCATCGAAATCTCAAACAGTCACGTGTGAGCAAATGAGTGGTGTGTGCTGGGGTGTACTTAATATATGGCTATATTTTTCAAACCCTTTTTAGCAGTTTAAAGCCTTTAAACTTCTAATACCAGATTTACTTGACAACTACTATTTCACCACATTACACGGGAAAGTATACCCATCGCGGAGCATCATAGTAGTGGTAAGTTGACTCGGAGTTGATCAGGACACAATGGAAAATGAGAGCTCTGAATACTTAGTCCGCTCTTATCATCTAGCCAGATTTAATTTTTAGTTTTAAGAAACGAAAGGAAAATAAGCTAAAATAGAAGAAAGATAATAAGATGGTGTTTAAAGAAATGCAAATCGAAGTTAATAGGAAGAACTTACCAGTGGTTTAGGAAGGTTAAACAATTGCTCATATCCTCGCTTAAGATTGTTCACTGGCAGAAAGTCAAGCACCTTTCGGCACATTTTAGTTGAGCACCATCCAACTGCTAATCGTCTACGAGGAATATGAATGCCGAGGGAAGGTGCTGCCAGTGACCAAACGAAGCGATGTAATCCCACTTAGTTGTAGGGCTCCTTGGTCGGGCAACCGTTACACTCGACACGCCGTCATGAACCAGCAGGGGAACAACCCTGCGTGCCGAATTATTTTATTATAAAAATGATCTTTTTAAGGGACTAAGGTCCGTTTCTTCCATACACCGCTTTCGCGTATGTACGTCCGGCGTAACCAGAGCCAAGTTCACAAACACGTACCTCCCGACTTCCGTGAAGTGACAAAATATTACCAACCCCCATTCCCAACCAAATACTTTAAGCCTGCACTTGCGTGGTCAGCTGAGTTTGCTTACATAGACATAAGGACCTCGAACATATCATGTAGCATGGGGCGCGAGTCACCTTTCAGATCATGCATCGTCCCCCGACCGGGTGTCACAAGCCTTTGGGATTTCGACTCCCCAAATGGTCTGTGATACGTGAAGCACGCTTGGTTCAGAAAATCAATAATACACTTTCAGTAAAAAAGGGTTTTCATAAAGTCATTAAACACACCTTAAGCGGGTTTAGAAGGTTGTTAACCAACCCTCCAAAGGTTTGTTACTTCCCAAGTAAGTGTAAGAGTTTAGCCAAATATGGCTTTAAAGATTTGCTTAAGAGAAAAATAAGATTTCATAGAAAAAACTTACTAATTCTTACTTAAGTTGATGTTCTTACAAACTTGATTATAAATCTGAAAGACAACCAAATGACTAAATGTAAGAGAGGGGTAGAGAAGAATTGAGCAAAGTTTCAAGTGGGAGGAGCTTGGCTTGTATAGGCAGAATCCGGACTCGAGCACGGCCCGTGCTAGGTTGGACATGAGGCGTGCCATGTTAGAGGGATCTTCGTGAATCTGCACGTTTTCAGGTGGCACAGCCCATGTTAGGCGGGGCACGGGGCGTGTGATGTCAGAAGGTCTGTCCGCTGGTCAGAGGCACGTGGCGTGCTAAGGGAGGCACGGGCTGTGTTGTGTCAGTGAAGAGGCACGGGGCGTGTTTGGCCGGGTACGGGGCGTGCTGGTCTTGTCGATCCTGGAACTTTATATTTTTCTTTAGCTTTTAACTATAATCCGTTCCTTTTGCGACTTTTGCCCTTTTGAACCTGTGAAACTAAAAAGAAAAACAAAATAGACTTGTTTTGACGTTAGTGACTAAGATTTGTGCCGATTCTCGAATAATAATTGATATAAAAGTATGTATATTTTAGTGTACATCAAATATCCCCACACTTAAAAGTTTGCCTGTCCTCAAGCAAAACTTAGTGCATAATGAACCTGATAGTCCCAAATGTTGCATTTGTTTGTGCCTTGCCGACCTGTTGCTATAAAAGTAGTCCTCTGTCATTTTGAGATTGCTTACTCTATTAATTCAATTTTTTTATTTTTTTAATTTAAATTGAAACACAAAAATTTATGGCAAATCTACTAGAGTGTATTTTTATTAGACTTATCAACCTCACAAATATTCACTCAATTCTCAGGGACTGTATCTGATTATTTGTGTGAACACTCATACCTGGGCGAAGAAGAGCAGATAGCATAGGTTTGATATGTGATCGAACCTCCACAGATCTCACTAGAATCCTCATAAGTATCATGAGGGCTTTTTTAAAGGGTAGGTTTCGGATAGGGTTTTTTTTTGGGAAAAAAGGGGAAAATTTGTAAAAGACTGGTTCTTTCAGAGATCTTGCTTTTTGCCAGTGACTTTCAAAAGAATGAACTATATTCCTAGAGAGCTTTGCTCATTTTATTCAATCTCCGAGGATTATGACTTGTGAATCCCTTTCATCTTTCTATCAATCAACTTTTTTTTAACATAGGCATCAAAATGTAGGCCCAGGACCTGCGAATCGACATTATGGCTTTATTTTCTTGAGGAGAGTCACTAAGCTGAATTTCTCATGAAAAACCTGCTTTTACGCAAAATAAAATAGAAAAGAAAGGGTGTTATTTTGCAATATTGGTTGATTTTGCAAAATGAAAAGGGGTTTAGAAACGAAAGGCTAAGGCTCAAAGGGGCTATCTAGGGGAATTTTATGGAGTGAAGGAAGGGGGTGAGGAAATAAAAGGTGGTAAATCCTAGGTGCCTCAGTCATTTACATCAGTCTTCCCAATTTTGTCCATCTCGGGACGCATACACATGTCAAGTTCTACCTCTGTCGAATTACCAGGTTTCTCTCATGTTTAAGGAAACGAGCATGTATATAGGTGATCATGCTATATTTTAGGCTTAAATTCTCACTGGACATGGGGGAAGGGGAAAGATAAGTTTTCTAAAAATAAATTTGTTTGATTTGCCATAAAGAAATATTTCAATTTATTTTCAGAAAATTTATTCATAAATTAGAGGAGTTTGAAATCTTTTTAATTCAGGAGAAAAAACTTTTATATGTATTCATTCCATTTTGGGCAACAAAGTTTTGAAAAATTTGGGAAGATATCAAGGCTTATTTGAACAAGTTTTGTGTAAGGCTTGATATTTGGACAGAGCAATTGTTAAGTTTTAAAAAAGTTTACCCATAATTTTTCGTCCCCACACTTAAAATGTACATTGTCCTCAATGTACCCGTACGTTAGTAGATTAGAGACAAAGACAATAAAAAATAGTTTTTTGGGTTATGGAAAATTTTGGCAACTCTTTCCCTGTTTTTCTGACTTGCATCCCGTGGAATGGTTACCACGGCAGTCAGTAGAACCTTTTGATCCGAACCAGACTATAAAGTTAGGACTTGCATTTGAATTTGCTCAAAACAACATTATTAAAAAAAATTAATACTAAATTAAAAATTAACTAAGTCATAGTCAAGCTTGTCAAGATTACATGTTCAACAATTACAATGAATCATAGGGATGATAGATTGCAATTTCTAAACATATCAAAATGATCCCGATAATCGGGATTTTGTGGTCATCAAGCTTAACACCTACTAACCTAGCTGCCTTATTCTTCCTACTTCTACTTCTACTTCATGCATTTATGGCAGCTTCATGCCGGTGGCGCCTACTACTGACCTGCTGGCTCATGGGGATGCTAGGGAAGGTCAGTCTCATCGGTTAGGTCAATGATGAAATTCTCGATGAAGCCATCGAGAACCGGGACATCGGAAAAGGGGTCCTCATCCATGTTGTGGGTCTCGAAGGTGACGTTTCTTGGGACCTCGTCTTCAAGCCATGGTGCGTCCGGAGGGACAAACGGTAGCATCAGAGCTGAGTCGAGTTGCGCAGTAGGATGGGAAGGAAGTGGGAGGATCTTGCAGTTAAATAACAGGAATGTGCAAGAGAATTTTGGATTTCTCTGTATAAGTCAGGCGACACAGGGCGTGCGTTACAGAGCACGGGGCATGTTCTGGTGTCCGACTTTATTGCTGATTCCCGTGACCTTGACTTTTGATTACACAGGCGGCACGGGGTGTGCCTGGCACACCACGGCCCGTGATACAGGAGCATGGGGTGTGTTGAAGTTAGCACGGGGCGTGCTAAACAGTTTTTTCTATGTTTTTCTTAACTTTGACTTTTTATTCGATTTTTGCACTAAGAATAGATGACCTACATTTATTTCCGGCTCCTAGGCCGGACCCGCTGACACACTATGCGTATCATCTTCCAGAAGGGTGTTTTCTTCGATGTCATAAAAGATTCCCTCGTAGAGTTTAAGACGATGACCATTGAACTTGAATTCTGATCCATTTTTATCGCTTATGTCAACGGCACCATACGGATAAACACGAGTCACTCGGTAAGCTCCAGTCCATCTGGATCTTAGCTTGCCAGGGAACAATCATAGACGGGAGTTGTATAGCAGAACCTTATCTCCTTCTTGAATCCTCGTCAGCTTCTTTAGTCCCGAATCGTGGTACTTCTTGGTTCGGTCCTTATAGATGCTTGAGTTTGCATAAGCTTGGCCGCGTAATTCTTCGAGCTCAGTTAATTGACCGAGTCGGGTTTGACCTAATTTCTGTAGGTCCATGTTTAGAGTGCGAAGGGCCCGATAAGCCTTATGTTCGAGTTCGACCGGGAGATGGCAGGCCTTGCCATACACCATTCTTCGAAATTCCTAAAGCGCATCGTCCAACTTATCAGACCAATCCTTCCGGTGATTACCTACCGCTTTTTCTAAAAAATCGTTTTATGCCTCAGTTAGTTACTTCAGCTTGTCCGTGCATCGTCCAACTTATCAGACCAATCCTTCCGGTGATTACCTACCGCTTTTTCTAAAAATTCGTTTTATGCCTCAGTTAGTTACTTCAGCTTGTCCGTTTGTCCGTGGATGGTAAGCTGTTGAAACCTTATGGATTACTCCATACCGAGCTAGGACTCTTTCCATCTATGTGTTACATAGGTGGGTATCTCTGTCGCTTATTAATGCTCGTGGAGTCCCAAACCTAGAAAATAATTTTTTTCAGAAACTTAACAACTACCCGGCCGTCGTTAGTGGGTAATGCTTGGGCTTCAACCCACTTGGACATGTAGTCCACGGCCACGAGGATGTAGTTGTTTCCTCTCGAAGTTGGGAATGATCCCACAAAGTCGAGTCCCTATACATCGAAGACTTCACAAATCTGGATGTAGTTCTGAGGCATCTCGTTGCGCGAGGAGATGTTCCCAGTCCTTTGACATGCGTCGCAGGTTTGTACCAGTTTGTGAGCGTCTTGATATATCGTTGGCCAGTAAAAGCCGGAGTCAAGGACTTTTCTTGCGGTGGCATTGGCTCCGTGATGGCTGCCACAAGGTCTAGAGTGACAACGTTTAAGAATGCTAGTAGTCTCAGTACCGTAAACACATCGTCATATTAACTGGTCGGCATATGTCTTGAAAAGATATGGGTCTTCCCATATGTAATATTGACATCAGTGAAGAATTTTCTTCCCTGCTGATGTGTTAAACCTCTAGGTACAGTGCCGCTTGCAAGATAGTTTTCCATGTCTGCAAACTAAGGTTCAGCAGAAGAACCAACTCTTTCGAGGTACTATGTAGGAAATCTTTCATCTATTTCTCCTCCTGAGGATTGAGTATCGTTTTCAAGTCTAGAAAGGTGATCGGTGGCAGTGTTCTCAGCACCCTTCTTGTCTTTAATCTCAATGTCGAACTCTTGAAGGAGAAGAATCCAACGAATGAGCCTAGGCTTAGGGTCTTGCTTCTTGAAGAGGTATCTAATGGCTGCATGATCAGTAAAAACGATAGTCTTGGATAACACCAGGTACACTACGTCAAAATTCACTTTTGGCCACGGAAAAAAACCGTGACCAAAGGTGTTTGGTCACGTTTTTTTTCATTTCAGTCGACACCAAAGGTCCCGTCACCTTGTGTATCCTACGACCACGTTACAATATCAGTGGCTGAAGCCATCTAGAAGCGTTGTTGATACATGGTCCTTGATCGTTATGTGAAGTATCGAATACAAGACGAGTCATACAAGTTTGCTGAGGTCCGAACTCAGGCCGAACCTGAAGTTCGGACATGGCCGAACCTTGGGCCGAACCTGAGGTTCGGACCAGCGGGTTTCTCTAGTATAAATATGTGCGTCTTGTGTTGTATTTAGTAACAGTCTAAGCTTCCGTGTCATATTCTCTGAGTGTACTCTGTGGTTATCTCTGTGGTTAATACAAAGCTCATTTGTATTTACTCTTCGTGTTTTGCTCGTTTACATTGATTTCATTACGACTAAGTAGAAGATCCACATGCTCACGCACTTTCAAGTGGTATCGGAGCATTAGGTTTGCTCTACTAGTCGGAAATCAGTGTTTCTCGGAGTTTTGAGTTCAAATTCACGTTTTTGCGAAAATGTCAATCATTTTTGAGTTCGTTTGATTGTTTCAAGTGTGCTTTTCATTCAAAACTCATTCCTCAGTTGTTTCTATCAAGTTTGTTTGAATTCCTGTCGAAAATTCCAGTCAAAAACGTTGAAAATCGAAAAATAACGTCGAGTGAAATCTGTCTCGTTTGAGGTTCGGACAACTTCGGAGTAACCGCTCCGAACTCGAGGTTCGGATGAAGCTCGGTCTTTATCTAGGTTCGGTGAGTGATCGGTCTAGGTTCGGAGTGAGTTCGGTGGTCTTTCGGAGCTAGTTCGGAGTTTTTTGGTTTTGTTCATCCGAAGGTCAGGTTCGGAGAGAGTTCGGCGTTGTCAAGTTCGGACTACGTTCGAAGGCAGCTCGGAGGAGGTTCGGACAAGGTTCGGAGTGAGCAGTAACCTGTTTTTCGAAAATGTCCGATTTTCAAGCGTTCGCGGCTATTCAAATTTCGGTTCAGGCAACGATGCAAACAATGATTAACTATGATAATGAAATCGGAACAAGTCAGAAAGTTCCCAAATTACTTAAATTGGAAGATTATCATAGTTGGGTGACACGATTTGAAGCATTTGTTTCCGCAAATGATATCGATACGTGGTTATCGTATTCTGAACAATATACATATCCTAAGGGTGAGGATGGGGAACCAATTCTTCAAAGGAAGCTTTCTGGTGAACAAAAGAAAGCATATCAAGCTGAGAAAAAGGCTTATGGCACTTTAACAATGGCATTGCCTACTGATTTACTACATCAATTTTCAATCAACTATACCGCAAAGAGTTTGTGGGATGCTCTAGAAAAGAGATGTGAAGGCAATGATCAGTATAAGAAAAGTCGACAAAAGGTGTTGAAGAAGGAATTTGATAGCTTCAAGCATTATCAAAATGAATCGATTCCAAATCTGATTGCAAGATTTGCACATTTAATGAGTGTGTTAGAGCATATTTCTATGCTATGAGTGTCTCGTGTATTGTATCTATGTGAGCATGTCGTAAAGTGATTTGTAGTGCCTATTTGGTTGGTGGCGTATCATATGGTCCGGCGGATCATATGGTCCGGCGTATCAGTTGATACGATGGGTGCTATGTCACTAACTATAAATAGCTGTGTGTTAGAATGTGCAAGTAACGAGTTAAACACTTCTGTCATTCTACACTTTCTGTGTGTGTGTTCTAGAGAGAGAAACCAGAGAGTCTTCATTGTAATCTCAAGTGATTCAATACGAATTCTCTTATTTACATCTCGTGTTCGTTACTTTGATCAAAGCATGCAGTAGTAAGATCGTTTCTCGTTTCTACAAGTGGTATCAGAGCATTTGGTTGCTCTACTGCTGTGTTTTTGATCAATTTTCGGAGTTTTAGAGAGAGAAAGCTTGGGTTTGGTAAGTTTTTCTTCAATTTCTTCCAATTCTGAGTGATTCCAAGGATAAAAATGATTTCTATATGCTCCTGGAGTGTTTTCGCATCATATTGATCCAGTTTTCAGCTTCAATTGTCAAAGTTTGTGAAAATCAGTCGATTTTTGCATTTTCTGCGACTGGTCCGCCCGACGAACAGACTGATCCGCCGCCTGGTCCGCTAGGCAATATTCAACGAACTGCTCCGTGGCGGTTTTGGCGTATCACATCTGGTCCGCTGGTTTAATTGGTCCGCCGTACCAAATTTGATCCGCTGAGGATATCTGGTCCGCATCTGGTCCGCTGGTGCATTTGATCCGGAACTGATCCGCTAGTATAATTCTGGTCCGCTAGTTCATTTGATCCGGAATCTGGTCCGCTAGTACAAATTTGATCCGCCTGAATGTTTTGATCCGGAACTGGTCCGTTCGTTTTGTTTTGATACGCTGGCAGAATAGTGACCTTCACGAAAACTGACGTAACTTGCAAACCGTTTGGAGTTACGGAACCCAATACCAGCCAAAACGTTCGTCTTTCCGAGATCTAGGACTTGTACCAGCCTATGGCCAGTACTATCTAGTTTTGAACCCCAAAATCCGCTTGGAAGACCTTCATTTTTGAGTTCGAAGTTTTTGAAGTATTATTTTCAGTGAAAGATGTCGGATTTTCATGCATTTGCGGCTATGCAAACCACGATGCAAGCTATGATTAACTTTGATAATGAAATAGGAACAAGCCAGAAAGTTCCTAAACTGCTAAAGTTGGAAGATTATCAAAATTGGAAGCAACGTTTTTCTGCATACATCAGCACAAATGATATTGATTTGTGGATTCCGATTCGAACGTTGTATGTGCGTCCAACTGACAATGGAGAATATAAAGAGATTCAAGATTTTGATAAGGATGAACGAAGAAGTTATGAACTTGAACAAAAAGTTTATGGTTATCTTACTATGGCTTTACCTACTGAGTTGTTACATCAATTCAGTACTTGCAAGAAGGCTAAACAGTTATGGGATGCTTTATCTGCTCGATGTGAAGGAAATGATCAGTATAAGAAGAGTCGAAGGAAAGTGTTGAACAAAGAATTTGAAAATTTTCAACAATACGACAAAGAAAATATTTCTGCTCTTGTTTCAAGGTTTTCACATCTAATTAGTGAGATGAAAGTGGTCAAGATTGAAAAGACCGAGGAAGAATTGAAAGAGAAATTGATGGAAGCATTACCAGAGAAATGGGAAAATTATGTGTTGTTGGTTACTCATGACAAAGACTATTCCACATTATCATTTCATGATTTGACTGGAAAGCTTCATGCTCGAGAAATGGAAATGATGAATTCAAACAAGTCCACTGCTCAATTACAAAATCCTGAGTTATATCATGGACAAAATTCTGCAAGTATCAATGCAAAGTCTAAATCATCTGGTTATGATACATCAAATCCACCTCAAACAACATTTGTTGCTGATCATGGATCAGGAAAGTATGAAAGTTCATCAAGGGGGTGCAGTTTCACTACTCCTGATAGATCATCTGCTAGTTCAATTAATGGGAAGTCACCTGAAGATTTAGTTGCGTTGTTATCTGGATTCATATCATCTTCTTCTGGCGATATATTTAGTCAAATTGGTAAATCTTGTCTATATAGAGAGGATTTAGATCACATGGATGAAGATCAGTTGAACAAATTAGATTTGGAGTGGCAGTTTGCTATGCTAACTGAAAGAGGTAGAAGGTTTATTAAGAAACATGGAACGACATCTATTTTTCAAGGAGATAAACTTGGTTTAAATAAGTCACAAGTCAAATGTTTCAAATGTTCCAAATATGGTCATTTTGCTCGTGAGTGTCCCGCAAAAGAAAAGGTGGTTCAGACAGCTGATAAAACTGCTTCACCTCAAATTGTTTTGACTGCTATTTCTTCTGCATCAAAAGAACAAACATCGAATGAAGGTTATGATTGGGCTGCTGATTTTCCTGATGAGTCTTGTTTTGTTGCTCAGATTGTTCACAGTGATGACGAAGAAGAGATAACAGATTCTGATTCAGATGTTAGTAGTTATGGAAATAGTGGTTATGAATCTGTCTGTGAGTTTTGTTCTCAAAAAGATAAAATGATTCAAGGTTTAGTTAAGGAAAAAGAAGATTTGGTTGCTGATAGAGAAAAGTTGGAAGGTATGATCCAAGAGTTAGAATCTCAAAAAGAAAAGTTTTCAGTTTTTCAGATAGAGTTAATTGAAAAAGAGTTGCAGTTTCAAGGTGTTGAGCAGGAATTTGAAAAGAAATATACAAAATTGTCTGAAGAAAAGGCTGAATTAGTCAAAGAAGTAAAGAAATAGAAAGATGAAGCTGAGGATACAGCAAACGATTTTCAAAATCTTTTTGACAAATCAAAGTCCAGACTTGATACTCTTACTCAACTTTCTGGTGATCAAGCTACTAAGATTCAATCTTATCAGACTGATATGGAAAAGTTACTTGATGAGAAGAGGGAGTTGGTTAGAGTGAACAAGTTGCAAAATGCAAATTTGGATATTCAGAAAAGAAATGAAGATAAACTCGAGAAGGAATTGGTGGCCGGATTAGATGAGTTAAGATTGCAAAAGTATGAAACTAACAAAGTGGCAAAGAAGCTCATTGCAACAGAAAAAGAGTTGGCTGAAGCTCATCAAAGAATTTCTGAATTAAAGATTGAAGTCATTGATTCAAAACGTCTTTTGAACAATGTTACTAACTCACAATCTTTTACAAGTTTTCTGGCCAAAGATGAAAATTTTGAGAAGATGTTTAACAAGACAGTCTCGCCACCAGGAAGTCTCAAAGAAGGCGTTCATGATTTGAAAGACAAGGCTGAGATTGGTGATTATTCTGAGTTTGTTGGTTCCAAATCTGTTGAAAAGTACTGAAGCTTCTGAAGCTCAAAAGGTTGTGTCTGGGTCTTCGTCTTCAAAAGCTGACATTGATGAAACGATTATCAATGCTCTAAAAGATCTCAAGAAAGTTAAAGCTGAATTTTCTCGTCTTGCAAAGAACGGGCATAAATCATCTGATTCAGAAGAGAAGGTTTCTGGAAAATATACAGGTTTGGGTTTTCAAAAGAAACAGGTTAATGTGAATGTTTCAAAGGTTCAACAGCAACAGAATTTGAAGAAAGTTATCTGAAGCAAGTAAAGAAAGAAGTTTATAAAGCTGACAAAGTTCAACCCGAGAGGTTCTACAAACTCAAGGGTTCGGAACAAATATTTTCTGATAAAGAATTCCCACTACATTGTGTAGATGCTCGGAAAGTTGCTGAAGTTTTTGTGAAGAATGTTGATTCAAAGACCAAGAAGCAACAAGGTGCTAAATTTTCTTCTGGAGGATCAAATTCTACTCCAAAGAGCCCAACATCCAAATGGGTTCATGATCATCGATTTCAGGTATATGATAATTTTTATGATCATTTTGGAGATGAATGTGTTTGTGAAGCTATGCAGGTTCCAAAGACAAGAAACATAAACAATCGTTTGTGTTACAATTGCCGACAAAAAGGGCATATGGCACAAGATTGTCATGTCACTGCTGCTTCTAGTTCAAGAAGAGAAAAGGTTCCATATGTTGGTAAAACTGCCAAACCGCGAGTCATTGATGAATATGGCAGAGTGTTTGATGACTTTCCACAACCTACATTTTTCAAAACTCAAGGAAGATTTATTCCTCGTTTTCAAAATGTTCCATATGTAGGTTGTTCGTCACAATCAACTGTGACTGGTTCATCAGATACTGATTTACCACACCAACAACATTGGAAACCTAAAGTGGTTTCAAAAGGAAATCAAGATACTGGTCGACCAGAAGCAATTCGCTTCGGGTCATTTATAAACTGATGTGTTTGACCAGTGTGCAGGTACTTCTAGAAGACCTATCGGTGATTGAAAAGTTGCTGATGGAGGGGTATTCTGCTGATTTAACTTAAATTACATGTGATATCAAATTTCAAAACTGAAATTTTTCTGAAAGCTAAACCTGAAAGGTATCCATGTCGAAAGGTCAATTTTCTTTCTTTTTACATTCCGTATGTAGTTTAGGGGGAGAAAATTGAAAAACCAAAAATAGCGTCTTTGTGTTTTTGTTTGTGTTAAAATGAAAATCCAAAAATAGAGTTTTCATTTTAAGGGGGAGAAAAACAGAAAATACAAAAATATTGAAAAATAGAAAAATACAAAAACATTGAAAAATGAGAAATTGTATCCAACATGATTGGGAAATGATGGTACATTGGCTTACGTGTCTGACTCATGGATAAAATAGATGAAAAAGCCATAAGATCATTGTTTGATGTACTTGGTAGGCTCGGCAATAAATCAGAAAGTATTCAGATGTGATAAACATTAAATACTAATGCTTGACCAAGTGGACAACATCTTGATGCATATCTCATGATATATCAAGAAAAGATATGTGAAAAGGAAAATGAGAAGTCACTGTGTATACATGTGTTCATTTTGCAAAGATTTAAACTTGTTTGATTTTCTTTATTTTGTCAAATGATCGGACTTTCTTTGCGTATCGAAAGATCGACCTGATTGTTGTTCGTTTGACGTTCTGCTTTATTTTCTTTGGTGTTTCGTATAACTCATCGGACTTTCTCTGCGTGTACGGGAGTATCGACCTGATTGTTGTTGAGTTATACAATTTCAACTTGTTTTATTTTCTTATTTTATTAAATCCGAGGCCTTATCTGCGTATCGAAAGATCGACCTTAAGTTAGACGATTTAACGTTCTTATTTCTTTTTGCATAGAACACAGTTGACTGTATCATGAATACAATCATTATGTGATTAAATCACAAATGAAATCACAAAGTGTGATATATAAAGCAAAAACATATCTTAGTATGTCTGATAGTGTGGGGTACACTGGTCAATGCAAACCTAATCAATACAATAACATATCCAGATGATATGAGTATGATTGTGCCTGAGTTTAAGATGGACAAATTATACTGGTAATCGACATGACTTGTGTGCTGAAGTAATTGAAATTGAAGTGTAGTTCAGCATGTCATGATCAATATGATCTCAAGTTGTGATCTTTCTCGCAAAAGCCAAAAAAAAATCGTGTCTGATTCAGTATTGCATTTATGTTTCATATCTGAAAAGTTCAAAAAGTTTTTCGGTGTGTTTTGATGTAAAGTTTCAAAAAGCCAAAAAGATTTTGTTTCTTATTTGTTTTCGACCGATCGATATGTGATACGAAATCAAAATTTCAAAACTATATCTTGGATTCTCGAAGAGAAGTTTTGCACCAAGATTAAATTAATTTTCAAAAGAAAAGGAAACCGCGATTCTGTCTTCTGAAATTGCAGGTTTGTGTGTCAAAACTCAAACATGGTGAGAGGGGGAGTATGAAGTATCTTTCACAAGTGGATCTTGAAGTGCAAAGATGATTCAAGAGTGATCCAGTTATGAAAGCTCTATTTCTGACAAGATTTCAAGTCAAAGATCGGATGCAGCAATGTTGAAGATTGAAGACTGAAGTTTGGTTAGAGAATAGATACACTACACGTTAAGGGGGAGTTTGTTAGAGCATATTTCTATGCTATGAGTGTCTCGTGTATTGTATCTATGTGAGCATGTCCTAAAGTGAGTTGTAGTGCCTATTTGGTTGGTGGCGTATCATATGGTCCGGCGGATCATATGGTCCGGCGTATCAGTTGATACGCTGGGTGCTATGTCACTAACTATAAATAGCTGTGTGTTAGAATGTGCAAGTAACGAGTTAAACACTTCTGTCATTCTACACTTTCTGTGTGTGTGTTCTAGAGAGAGAAACCAGAGAGTCTTCATTGTAATCTCAAGTGATTCAATACGAATTCTCTTATTTACATCTCGTGTTCGTTACTTTGATCAAAGCATGCAGTAGTAAGATCGTTTCTCGTTTCTACAGAGTGAAATGGAGTTGGTGAATCTCACAAAAGATGAAGCTGATAAGAAAGAAAAGATCATGGAAGCTTTACCAGAGAAGTGGGAAAATTATGTGATGATGATTACCAATGATAAGGATTATCCAAAGTTGTCTTTTAATGATCTGATTCAAAGAATCCAAGCTAGGGATATGGAGTTAAAAGTAAACAAGTCACTTCCTGAGCAAATTCAGAATCCTGCGGTGTATTATGGCAACAATGATTCAACTTTGAATGCTGGAAAATCTAATATTCTTAGTTCTGCCCCTCCTACAGCATTTCTGGCAGGTAAATTTGAAACTCCAAGTTTTTCATCTGCTGGTTGTACTGTGTCAATTCCTAGTTCTTCGACTCAAAGTGCATTGTCTGTTCAAACTGTTGATGATTATAATGCGTTGTTGTCTGCATTGGTATCTTCATACTTTGGTGTTATCACTGGTGCTGTGAGTAATGCTGAGTTAGCAAATGAAGATTACGATCAGATTGATTATGATCATTTAAAGGAAATTGATCTAAATTGGCAATATGCTATGTTGGTTCGTAGAACAAAGAAATTTTTCAATAGAACTGGTAAGAAGAGATTGAATCAGGAAGGGAAGATAGGATTGGATAAGTCTAAGGTGAAATGTTATAAGTGTTTAGTTTATTATCACTTTGCTCGAGAATGTCCAAGTTCTGTAGAAAGTAAATTGAAGACTGGTCAGCATGCACATTTAGTTTTTCATCCATCAGATAAAGCTGAAAAGGTTGAGCAGAAATCTGCTACTCTTGCTCATGATTGGACTGATACATTTATGCATTCAAATGAATTTGCTTGGAATGCAGATTCAACAATTAAAAAGAATCATACTCCAATCTCAATTGCTTTAATTGTTCAACATGCTGATGATGAAAGCTTTTTAACTGAGTCTGATTCTTCTTCAAGTATATCTTTGGTTCAACAAGAATTAACTAATACTTCTGAGAATTCAAAAGATGACGAATTTAAATGTTATAAATGTGAGAAGTTGCTCAAGGAAATTGCAAGTTTTGAACAACATCGTCAAATTTCAACTGAAGAAATTGTGGTGTTAAAGAAAGAGTTGGAGGATTTTCAAAAGAAATATTATGAGTTGGTTCATATTCATGAAGATGTTTTGAAGGAAAAGGCTCAATTGGCTGAAGAGTGTGAGAAAGCCAAAGCTGAAGCGTTAGACGCAACTCAAGATTTTGAGAATCTGTTTGAGAAGAGTTATCCGGTTCAGCAAAAATATGAAGAGGCTACTGCTCTTATTGCAAAAACTGTTGTTACTGTTGAGAAGATTCAAAATAAGATCTCTATGCTTCAAGATGAAAATGTTCTTTACAGAGACAAGAATGAAGTGTTAACAAAAGATGTTGAGATCTACAAGCAAAAGAGAGAAAATGTGCTTGAAGAATTATATGCTCAATGTGAGATCAGGAAGTTACAAACTTATGAGTATGATGATCTCAATGCAAAATTCATTAAGTCACAACAAGAGGTGTTTGAAGGTCAACAGAAAATTAATGACTTGAAATTGGAGATTTTGGAGTTGAAAAGACAAGTTAAGAATTGCAATTTGTCACCGACATTGCTAAATTTCTTATACAAGCAGGATCAGAGTTCAGAGAAGTCTAAGGAAGACAATATTCACTTGGTACCTCAACCAGTGGATTTAATTAAAGTTACTTCTGCTCAGATTGATCCAAACAATGAATTGCATGACTATTCAAAGTTTGCTACTCCAACCAAGAAGAACAAATCCAAGTCTAAAAAGAAGGAGAAACCTTTGGGTGAAGCTCCAAAGTTTATTTCAAAGTCTGTTTTGCTGAAAAATGAAAAAGTGTTTGATACGGTTGCTTCCAGTTCTTCATCTGCAACCGAAGAAGAAAAAGTTTTGATTGAAAAGAACAAGCTGAAGGATATCAAAGACAAATTCACTAGTGTTGCTAAATCAAGAGTTGCTTCAGGTTCTTCGTCTAGTTCTTCAAAGACTCAAGGATCTAAACACAAAGGTTTAGGTTACAAAGTGTTGGAAGAACCGATTCAAGTGAAGAAATCGGTGAAAGCAGAGAAGGTTCCTAAAACAAAAGTTATAAAGAAATTACCATCTCAGAAGGAATTTTCTTATTATTCTGGAAGATCTTCATCTTCAAGGAGTCCATCTCCTAGGTATGATTCTTCTGATGGTTTCTTTGATACCTTTCATTCTGATCATTCATCTGTTTCTCAAAAATCAAACCAATTTTCAAACAATTTTAGAGAAAGACTTTGTTATATATGTCGTCAACCAGGACATCTAGCTGCTGAATGTTCGACGACTACATATATCCACAAAACTGCAAAATATGTGGATAACAAAGGTCAAATTTTTGATGAACCGTGGTCCCCAGAGATTAAATCACCTCGTAAATCGTCTTGGTCTAAATCAAGTACGTCGGTTGAATATGATTCGGGTTCCGATCAAAAATTAAAACTTTTACAAATTTGGAAACCAAAAGTTGTTTCCAAGGCCACCAAGGACTTTTAGGAAGACACCGGGCGACCCGACGTTGTTGATTCGGGTCGATCCCAACGCAACTAATGTTTTATTTGGTGTCAAGCAGGTGTTTCAGGAAGACCTTTCGGTGATTGGAAAATTGCTGATTGTGGAATATCTGTTCTAATTAAATTGAATTTCAAAATCAATTTTGTTTTTCAAAATGCTAAACTGCTAGTGTTCATGTTGGTTGATCAATTTTTCTTGTTTTTCATTCCATCTCATTCTGAGGGGGAGTTTGTTTTTTAATTAGTAAAAATGAAAATCTATAAATAGAGATGTCATTTTTAGGGGGAGAAATTTGAAAAAGACAAAAACATTGAAAAATGAGAAATTGTATCCTGACATGATTGGGAAATGATGGTACATTGGCTGACAGTGTCTGACTCATGGATAAAGTAGATAAAAAAAGCCATAAGACCATTTGATCGATGTGCAAGGTAGGCTCGACAAATCAGAAAGTATACAACTGTGATATACACTAAATCTGATGCTTGACCTAGTGGACAACATCTTGATGCATATCTCATGATATTTCAAGAAAAAGATATGTGAAAAATAAAATGAGAAGTCACTGTGTATACATGTGTTCATTTTGCGAAGATTTAAACTTGTCTGATTTTCTTTATTTTGTTAAACGATCGGATTTTCTCTGCGTGTCGAAAGACCGACCTGATCGTTGTTCGTTTGATGTTCTGCTTTATTTTCTTTGGTGTTTCGTATAACTCATTGGACTTTCTTTGCGTGTACGGAAGTACCAACCTGATTGTTGATGAGTTATACAATTTCAACTTGTTTTATTTTCTTATTTTGTTAAATCTGAGGCCTTATCTGCGTATTGAAAGATCGACCTTAAGGTAGACGATTTAACGTTCTTATTTCTTTTTGCATGGAACACAGTTGACTATATCATGGTTATAATCATTATGTGATTAAAATCACAAATGAAATCACAAAAGGTGATAAGCAAAAGCATATCTGAGTATGTCTGATAGTGTGGGGTACACTAGTCAATGCAAGCTTAATCAATATCTTAACATATCCAGATGTTATGAGTATGATTGTGCCAGAGTTTAAAGTTGGACAAATTATATCTGCAATCGGCATGGCTTATGTGCTTCAATAATTGAAATTGAAATGTAGTTCAGCATGTTATGTTTAATATGATCCCAAGTTGTGATCTTTCTTACAAAAGACAAATATAGTGTCTGATTCTGTAATGCCTTTATTTTTCTTATCAGAAAACACCAAAAGATTTTAGATGTGTTTTGATATAAAACTTCTAAAAGCCAAAAAGATTTTGTTTCTTATTTGTTTTCGTTTGATCAACACGAAATACAAAACCAATTTCCAAAATCAAAATATCTTGGAGTCTCGAAGAGACATTTTGCACCAAGATTATTTATGTTGGCAGGTTTCTAAGTGGGAAGAGAGCATCACAACTTCAAGTCTTCTGAAGATTGTTGATAAAGAGAGTACACACGATGCAATATCAAGTATTTAAGATTGAACTCATCGTCAAAGAAGAGGAAGAGTTTGATTGAAGATACATGATACAAGTTTGAATAGAGAAGATGATACTGCACATGCCGAGGGGGAGTTTGTTGATACATGGTCCTTGATCGTCATGTGAAGTATCGAATACAAGACGAGTCATACAAGTTTGCTGAGGTCCGAACTCAGGCCGAACCTGAAGTTCGGACATGGCCGAACCTTGGGCTGAACCTGAGGTTCGGACCAGCGGGTTTTTCTAGTATAAATATGTGCGTCTTGTGTTGTATTTAGTAACAGTCTAAGCTTCCGTGTCATATTCTCTAAGTGTACTCTGTGGTTATCTCTGTGGTTAATACAAAGCTCATTTGTATTTACTCTTCGTGTTTTGCTCGTTTACATTGATTTTATTACGACTAAGTAGAAGATCCACACGCTCACGCACTTTCAAGCGTGGCTAAAGGGTACCAATATTTATTGTTGTAATCAAACAATTCTTTCGGAAAGTGTGGGCAGAGGGTCCCAACGGCCACATGTACTTGTTTAACGTGGCCTTTGGTATTATATGGTCACATATATTTGTGTTTTAGCCACATACATTATAAAAATACGTGGCCAAAGCGTTGCTGAAATCTACATTTTGTCCCAATATGCGTGGCCAAAGGGTGGCAACGGCCACGTTAAAATATCAAAATTGCGGCCTTTGGTATTATATGGTCACGTATATTTGTGTTTTAGCCACATATGTTATAAAAAAACGTGGCCAAATGGGTTGCTGAAATCCTACATTTTGTCCCAATACGCGTGGCCAAAGGGTGGCAATGACCATGTTAAAATATCAAAAGTGTGGCCTTTGGTATTATATGGTCACGTATATTTGTGTTTGAGCCACATATGTTATTAAAAATGTGGCCAAATGGGTTGCTAAATTTATACATTTTGTCACAATACGCGTGGCCAATGGGTGGCAATGGCCACGTTAAAATATCAAAGACCTTTGGTATTATATGGTCACGTATATTTGTGTTTTAGCCACATATATTTCAAAAAAAAAAGTGGCCAAAGGGTAGTTGAATTAAGATATTTTGTCCCAATAAGCGTGGCCAAATGGTGGCATCTGCCACGTTAAAATATAAAAAGTGTGGCCTTTGGTAATATATGGTCACGTATATTTGTGTTTTAGCCACATATATTTGGAAAAAGAAAGTGGCTAAAGGGTAGTTGAAATCAGATATTTTGTCCCAATACGCGTGACCAAAGGGTGGCAACGGCCACGTTAAAATATAAAAAGTGTGACATTTGGTATTATATATATGGTCACATATATTTTCTTAATTACAAGTAATTATATTGCATATTAATTAATATAGAGAAACCTTAAAATCATATTATGATTAAAAATTAATGTACATACACTAATCAAATGCTGTTAAAAAAACTAACATACACTAATCAAAGTTTAATTTCTATAATAATAATTAATTATTGTAATTTCTTGTCCGTGCTCATCAGCTGCTTCTGCTGGATCCGTGTACTAAGTTTTCTGTTTGTCAGATCATTCACAATGTAACTTTTAGTTCCGGAAGATTCACATTTACTGTGTGTTTTCTTCAATTGTACTCCTGCATTGCAATATCAATAAAATGATCGATTCATCCATTAGTCTTCGTTAGTTAGCTCATTCCTAGTTGAATTATAATATTATATCTACATACGGTGTGATTTTGTGGTTGATCACCTGGAAACATGACAAATAAAACTGATCAGATATATATATATATATATATATATATATATATATATATATATAGTTAATTAATTAGCGGATACGATTAATTAATGTAGTAATTACCCGTGGTTGTTTCAGTACTTTTTGAACCGTAGAATGATCAACCGGCTGTTATATATTTGACTTGTTATTAGAATGAAGGATCACTCGGTTCATCGGCCATGCAATAATATATTTAATTTCAACCTCCAAAAGCGTTGTTTTATCATCTAATGGGAATGGTAAAAATGTTGCATCCTTTTTGACCTTATAAGCTACAATTCTACGGCAACCAGAAGGTAATGGACTTCCATGAATCTTCTCATCTTTTTCTTTTGGTAATAAGTCAGCCATTCCCACGACGTTCAGTGGATTCCCCTCCATGCAATCAGATGACATAATAATAATAATAATAATAATAATAATAATAATAATAATAATAATAATAATAATAATAATAATAATAGCATATATATATTAACAATTAATTAATTAAAGTCAAAAATAAAATAAAAAAATTATGGTATATACTAATATATAAACCTCTGGGATTACTGGCTGATCGATAGGAGCTGCAATAACATCATAATTATTTGGTTTTTCCAACTGATCACTCTTCTTAGGAGGTACTTTACGAGCTGCAGGTTTTACTAGTTTTGCATGTCTCTTATTGTTTTCCTAAATTGACACCATGTAATTAACTGATTAGTAACATATATATTAATTAACAACAACGTCAAAGCGATTTGTCAAATCCTTGATTATATATACCACTTCCTGCTCTGATGCCCTAGCTGCTGCTTCAGTACTTCTTTATCTCTTTTTCCCCTAAAGACAACATGATCAGCATTTATATAAATGATCATATAACAATTAGTTATAAGGGAATTAAAGTACACAATTGTGTAATATATATAGTTACCCTTACGTTTTGCCCGGACGCTGTTGATGTAGATGGAGGAGTGTCTTGTGATCCGGTCACAGAACAGACGTACAATAGAATTAAATATTTACACAGCAAGCAATTAAATATTTACACAGCAAGCTAGGTTAATTATATCATAACCGGCTAAACATTAATTAATTATCCCCATAACCATCCGGATGAAGTACAAACTTGTCATAGCCGGAACATCTATTAATTATATTTCGGAAGAACTCTAACTATCCTGTTGAACTTTAACTATCCGGATGAACTACAACCATCCGGATGAAGTACAAACTTATCATAGCCGGAACAGTTATTATTCATATTCCGGAAGAACTCTAACTATCCTGATCAACTGTCACTATCCAGATGAACTATAACTAGAGAAGCATGTTCATCCAGGTGAACAAGAATCTTCCGTATCAACTCAATTTCATAAGTGTTTCAGATCTGTACCTTATCTTTCGACCTCTTAGATGAGTTTGATTGAAGAGATTGTTTTCCGATGTATTGTGTGCAGAATTGACAATGTCCTACGTACAATTCAATAATTACCTAGTTAATTAAATAATTAATTATAGGTATGTACGTGTATATATATATATATATATATATATATATATATATAATTTATCCCTTACATAATTTACAGCTTTATCTGGTCCACCAAGTTGTCATTGATCATTAATCATTTGGTTTTTGATTTGTTCAGATGATTTTTGACGCTGATTATCCAAATCTTCCAAAGAATGCAGATTCTGTTTTGATATTGAAACATATGAATCAAGTTACTATCGGCAAACTACTGGTTTACCAAAAACGCAAAGGGGCGAACATACCCCCACCGGTTATGAGATTGATAGGTCACCTTGCAAAGCCATACTATGTGGCTCCTGCTAATGGTGCACCTCGACATGTTGTTAGTTCTAATGATGAGCTAGATTATGATAACAATGGCAATCCAATTGAAGATGATGAAAATTCAGATGAAGATGAACCAGTGAATTAAGAACCGAATGTGCAAGAACAAGTAATCCAAGAACCTGTCCAGCAACAACATCAAGACCAGATTGTTCAAGATCTCGTTATTGAGAATGTGAGGGTTGAGCCTGAGGCTGTTAATGCTCAAGATGATGAATTGATGCCTGATGCTGATGTTTCTGATGATGGTGAGAGTTCGTCCGGTACTGAATCAGATTCTAGTGGTTATGTTGAGATTTTCCATAACTCTAGAGGAATTCTAGTTAAGAAAGGCTCCAAAGATCATATTGCTTACTTGAAGACCAGGAATGAAGATACTTCTAAGTACGAGGTTAGAACCAAACATTATGAAGATAGAGATTCTGATGATGATCCATCATATACTCCTGCTTTGGAGGAATCTGTGAAAAAGACTGTGACTGCTGACAAAGGAAGAGCCCCAATGCTGGATACTGGCAAGAGATTTAAAACAGTGTCAAGACCTAAGATGTTGGTTAGAAGGGGATCACTCTTTGCTGATGCAAGAAAATCTTATACTAGCAGTCCCCCTTCTAAGAAGCAAAAAGTTGCTGAGAAACAGACTTCTGTTCCTAAACAGCCAACCACTGCTGGTGTTCAAAGTTCTGGTGTTCCACCAGTGAGAAAGATCTCAGATCTTCCTCAAGTTCTGCTTCTACTATGTCTACTACTTCTCCTGCTTCGTCTACAATCTCTTCCGTTGATCTAAAACTTGCTTTGCATAATTCTAGGCTTGATGCTTTAGAAAGTACTAATCGTTAACAAGCTGAAGAAATTATTGAATTGAAAGCTGTTGTGACAAAATTGAGAGAACGGGATAAAGTAAAAGACCGTGAAATTGCTCGGTTGAAACAAATTTCTCTTTTGCTGGGTTCGCAACTAAATCTTTTGTTAAAAGCTTTACCTGCTCGGGGGGAGATAAGACCAAATCCAGAGGATACTTATAGAGATGATGATGATATCTCTAGATATTTGAATGAAAATGATGATGAAGATCCTGAAGGAGGAAATGGCGGAGATGGTTTCGGTACTGCTGATGCTTCAAAACTAGCCAGTACATCTGCTGCAGGTGGTTCTACATCTCAGGGGGAGACAACAGATAAAGATGTGTATGATGTGACCCCGATTACCAGAGTTGCTACTGAAGAAGGGGAGTATATACATTAGTACTCAAAAGAGAAACTTGCTGCAATATATGCTCTTAATGTTGAAGATGTAGATAAATTTCCTATTGCTGAACCTTACAAAGAAAACGATTCTAGTGACGATGTTGAATATGAAGAGGAACATGTGGAAGTGAAAGATATGACGGCTGAAGAATATCCAGATGATCCTAAGGTCTATGGTAATTTCACTGATGATAATCATTCTGGAGGATTCAATTTCTTTGGTAAAGATGATGAAGAAGAAATTGAGAAGGAATTGAAAAAGAAAGAATCTGAGAAATAGACTGAAACAAATGAGTCTGATAGTTTTTCTGAAGAACAAGAGAAGAGGAAATTATTTGATGAATGGATGAAAGAGCAAAGAGCTAAGAAAATACCCTCGGTGAAACCTACAAAATCTGTGAATCGAAAGCGTTTCTTTGAAAAAAGAGGTGAAGCCGTTGGGAATATTATCAGTTGGATGTATGATTCGCAGCTCAGGTGTTATGCTATAAAGAAAGAATTTGGGATTATATATCTGAAAAGTGCAATAAGGTTCAATACCTTGTCGGTCTGTGATGTTAGAGAGTTAACCAGAAAACCGTTTCTGAACTATGGTGAAAATGTTTTGGCTGAAGTCTTCAAAAACAAATTGCATGAAGAATGTCAAGGAAGATTCAGATTTTTAACTCCTCAAAGACCGAAGTATACAGATCATCCAACGAAAATTCATCCGAGAACCGGAAAAGCTGTAGTGGTGTTGAAATAATAGAAGCCAATTTAATTAAAGAAGATACCTTTGAAAAGGCTTGAACAAGATTTCATAAAGACGTTAAAGTGGTGGTATTATGACGAGCGAACGGGAGAAGCAATGATTGTGGTGAAAGAAGAGAACAAGGTGGTGAGGATTTTTGACCCAATGTGGTTGATTAATTTATCTGAAGTAAACATCGACAAACTCTATCACAGCAATATACTATATCCGGCTGAAGATGCTGATCAAGCATTACAATTTCAAAAGGTGATTAGAGTTTGTTATGCTTTTGGAATTCATGCTGGCAATAACAAAAATCAATTTTGGAAGAAGACTGATTCAAAAGCTTCTGAAGACTAGCATAAGACAAGGGGGAGTTTGTTAGAACAAGTTGTGTGTCTAATGCTAGGTCTAGGCGTTTTGGTTCTGTAAAGTTTCTGTCCCAGCGTACCAGTGGGCGGACCAGTTGGTACGCAACTCTGGACCAACTGGTACGTTGGTTAAGTTGGTATGCTGGGCAGGTGACTATAAATAGATTCGAGTCTTTTGTTCAGAGTAGAAGAGCGAGTTAATACAGTCTTAAGTGTGTGTTTTCTTAGGTGTTCTCTCTCTGGTTCTCTCTGTAATTGTTTGTTCTCGAAATCAATCAAAGAAGCGTTTATTTACCTCGTGTTCATTGAATCGATCATTTCATGCATAGTAAGATCCATATCGTGTTTTACAAATGACAACCCTGAATATTTTTAATCATTAGTAATCATCATTACATAATTTTCCCATCTTTCAGGTAGTGCCTCTAGTAACTTCTCTTTCAAATCAGCTTCTTCATTTTTTATGCTTACTAACATCATTTCACTCAGCAAATGTGAAAATCTAGTAATGAGCTTTGAAATATCTTCATTTGGATAATGCTTGAAATTGTCGAATTCTTTCTTCAGAACCTTTTGCTTAATTTTCTTAAACTGAACATTACCCTCACATAGGTTTTGTATTGCATCCCACAATTCTTTCGATGTAGTATAAGCAGAAAACTGATGTAATAGATCTTTGGGTAATGCCATGGTTAATGTTCCGTACGCTTTTTCTTCAGCTTGATAAGCTTTCTTTTGTTCAGCAGTCAGACTTCTTTGCACAATTAGCCTAGCAGTAGTACCAGTTGGATATTCATATTGATCAGTATAAGCCAACCAAAGATCGACATCATTCGTACCAACGTATGCTTCTAATCGATTTACCCAAGTATGATAATATTCCAATTTGAGAAACTTCGGAACTTTCTGACTTGTTCCTATTTCATTATCATAGTTAACAAGAGCTTGCATCATGTTTTGAATCGCTGAAAACGCTTGATAATCATTCATCTTGTAATTATGATACTGAACGTAAAAACTTCAAACTAAAAAATAGGCGTCTTAAAAGTGGAATTTGGGTATCAAAACAGAGGGTAATGGCCATTAGGCGAATAAAAGTGTAGAGCTCGTCGAGACGGTCGTTTTGGCTGGTATTGGGTTCCGTAACTCAAAATAGAACTCAAGTTACGTCAGTTTTAGTGAACACCAATTTTCTGTCAGCTTACCAATAAACCTCCCGACGTACCAAACTGTTGACCAGCGTACCAAATTATTTGACCGGACCAATGGCGTACCAGTGAACAGTAGCGGACCAACGTGGTACGACGTAACTGCTCCGGACCAACGTTAAAGATTGCCTTACGTACCAATCAGCAGACCAAATGGTATGTTGTAACTGCTCCGTACCACCGTTGAACATTGCCTTGCGTACCAGTAGCGTACCAGCAGTTCATCCAGCATACCACGACATTCAACCTGCATACCAAATTGAATTTTTCAGATTTTCACGAATTTGAAGGTTTTGAACTGTAATTTGTAGCAGTATGCAACGAAAACACACTAGGAACGTTTTGCAATCAAGCTTAAAATCAGAAACACTCGGAATTGAGAAAAATTAATAAAAAATGATCAAAAACCCACTTTCTCTCTCTAAAAATCTCAAAAGTCACATCAGCAAATGGAACCAGAAAGCTCTGATACCACTTGTAAAGACATGGAGCTACGGATCGGTTGCTAATCTAGTGATAACGAGATTGAAACGAGATTAAAGTAAATACAAATGAGATTTGTATTGATTCAAGCTTGAGAGCACACACACAAATTACATACACAAAATGTAGAGATATGACCAAGAAGTTTTAGAAGTCTAAACGAGTCAACCTATTTATAAGTGATATTAAACTGGCCGGCGTACCATCTATGCAACGTACCATTGGTATGTTGGTCAGCGTACCATTATGGAGCATGGTACGTTTCCCCTAAGACTCACACACACACTCTCACATAGATACAATACATGAGACATATGTAGCATATGAATACGTTCTAACAACAATAATTATATTTCAATGTCTCCAAGAACTTTCTATGTTTTTTTTCCTGTTTTTAAAAACTTATCGCATAAAAAAATATAAAATAAAAGTAAAAAAAATAAAAAATCAACAACAATGAGTTTTATAATTTTAGTGAGTTTTATAGAACAATATATGGGGTCTACGGGTCTACACTTTTAAGGGGGTCTACAATGAACCTCACCCTATATATATATATATATATATATATATATATATATATATATATATATATATATATAACATTTCATAACTTGAAATAAATTAGACATAATCATTCTTACAAGTTATATAATTATTTGGCAATAATTATAACCAAAAGAATTTATTAAACAATAGTTATCCTAATCATACAACCTAACCTATCGTAATTAGAAATTTATAACTAGAAATATATATATATTCACTTGAACAATGAAAAATTAATTATAGACATTATTATTTAGCAAATGTTCGAAACTTCTTTGTTTATATTTTCCTTAATGATTCCTTTTCATTTTACGATATTTCCTTTATATTTATTGGAACATAAATATAATCATTAAACATACGTATTTATTTGAACAATAAATATTAACGATCGAGTTTTTTGAAACAATTACAAACGGGATTAGAACATCAAGACTTGACCAGTATCACTTGGTTGACAAATTGTTACTCAAATGATCAAGATCCTTATGCAATTGTCTTATTTATATATTATTAGGACGCTACTTGCTTGCTACACCATCCAACGCGATTCATTTCATTATTTCACCAAATCAGGTGAGTCTCATGGCCCCTTTCTTTTAAAACTGTTTTAAATACTCCGGGAGAGACATCATGAACAATCAAACTTTCTTTTACTTGATATTATGGCCTAACTGTTAGACGTATGATTACATATTCTTTTACTGCCCAACTATAGTACATTTCGTTATATAACGCTTGTAAACAAAATCCCACTATTAGTTGATTTCAGTCAGTTCTGGTACGAAACGATAACTAGTGAATATCTATTTGGGTTGACAACCCTGCTTACGATTGATCGCTGCAATCCTGACTCCATGGTTTTTAGTCAATAAGTACATGCCAGTTATTCTGTTCCATTCGGTATTTCTTGGGCGAGATGCTATGAGTGGGTAAATCTGTTAGTATTTGAAATCAAAGTTTATGTGAGATCATACAACAAACAACGGTAATCCTTTTAATATCTAGTATGCCATAAACCATTTACAAATTTATTTGTAGAGTCTTAAACCTGTGAACTCACCAACATTATGTTGACCTTTTAAGCTCATGTATTTCTCAGGTAAATGAGTTACTTTCAAGACATGCGAATGAGGCCTTTTCATAAACTATCGGACCTGCTTTTCTAGAGTCATAGTCCCTCTCGCTCTTTAATTAAACTTTAAGTATTTACCATTATCAGTCAAGACTTTTTATTATTTAAATTGTAAGACATTATCATATCACCACTACTTTTCCGCTGCAAATCAATTATATGTCATTTTCTTATAATGTTTTGAATAAAGTAGCAGTCGTTCTATGTATCCACGACTATGATTCCATTCCGTTCACACGCCTCCATTCTCGAATGTTCAGGTTGTGACACAACCACATCCTACCGAATCTGGTCTTTACACCATATTCATTTTCTTACAAAGAATCAATCTGACAGACCATTCTTTCTTTCTTAATGTCTTCTCCCTTAAAAGCCTCGCATTGATCCCTTCTAAGCCGAATGAGAAATTCGGGAGTGATAACCAACTTATATGACTTCACTCGAATTGGAGGATGCTCCTCCTTTCTATTCAAAGCATTGGCCACTACGTTAGCCTTACCCGGGTGATACAAAATCTCACAATCATAATCCTTAATCAACTCCAACCATCTACACTACCTCATATTCGAATCTTTCTACTTAAAGAAATACTTCAAACTCTTATGATCAGTGTAGATGGTACACTTTACCCCATACATATAATGCCTCCACATTTTGAGCGCAAACACTACAGCTGTTAACTCCAAGTCGTGAGTTGGGTAGTTTGCCTCATGAGTTTCAACTATCATGATGCATAAGCAATTACTTTAGCCCTTCGCATCAACACATACCCCAATCCCAGGTAAGAAGCATCTGAATACACCACCAAATCTTCTGGCCCATCTGGTAAGGCTAACACCGGAGCTTGGTTCAATTTAGTCTTCAACTCCTCAAAAGCATTCTGCTGACTTGGACCCATACAAACTTCACATCTTTCTTTGTCAATTTTGTCAACGCTGTTGCAATCTTTGAGAAATATTGAATGAATCTACGGTAATAACCCGCTAAAACCAAGAAACGATGAATCTTTTAGGGTGTTTTTTGCGGCTTCCAGCTCATTACCGTATATATTTTAGATGGATCTACAAGAACATAATCTACATTTATTACATGACCAAGGAACTGCACTTCCCTTAGCCAAAACACACATTTGGAAAATTTTGCATACAACTTCTCCCTTCTTATTTTCTCTAAGACTTCCTTTAGATGCATAGCATGATCAGATTCGCTTTGAGAGTATACTAAGATGTCGTCGATAAACACAATTACCAACCTGTCTAACATTGGTTGACATACCCGATTCATGAGAGCCATGAAAGCTGTAGGGGCATTCGTCAACCCGAACGACCTTAATAGAAACTCATAATGACCATAGCGCGTTCGAAATGTTGTCTTCGGTTTATCTTCTTCTCGAACTTTGAGCTGATGATATCCCGACCTCAGATTGATCTTGGAAAACCAACTTGCCCCTTGCAGGTGGTCGAAAAGGGCATCGATCCTTGGCACTGGATATTTATTCTTCACTATTAACTTGTTTAACTCCATGTAATCTATACACATTCTCAAGCTCCCATCCTTCTTTCTAACAAAAAGCACTGGAGTTCCCCAAGGCGAGATGCTCGGCTGAATAAACCCCTTATCGAGCAATTCTTGCAACTAGACATCAATTCCTCCATCTCTAAAGGAGCCAGTCGATATGGTGCTTTTACAATGGGCTCTACTCCTGAAACTAAATCGATCGTGAACTCTATCTCTCTATCTGGAGGAATGCCCGGTAAATATTATGGGAACACATCTGGGAACTGGCACACTACCGGCAAATCCTTTAGCTCCTTAGACCTCGCTTTCATGTCAATAGCATATGCTAGATATGCCTTACATCCCCAATCCATAAACTTTTGCGTCTTGATCATAGAGATGATCTTTATAATCGATATGTCACCATCCCCATGCATGGATATAGATTCTCCATTAGGCGCCCGTAGTCGAACTTCCTTATGATTACATACAATCTGAGCATCGCACTCACTAGCCAATAAATGCCCAATGCTACATCAAAACCACCTAATGCCATAGGAAATAACACCTAATGCCATAGGAAATAACCTAACAGGTATTTTATGCCCCTCTAAGTCTATCATGCATCCACAAATCATATCTGATATCATTACCCTCTTCCATATGGCAGTCTCAACTTCAAAAGGTTTCTCAGTCCTAACCTTTTGTGATACAAAACTTCTACTAGCACCGGAGTAAAAAAAACACAAAAGCGGGCACATCAATAACAAGAAACGTAACTGAGACGACATCTGGCGTTGCTTTGGCTTCGGCAACTGTAATGGTAAAAGCTTTTCCCACAGCCTTCGGTGCCTTTACCGCCCTCAATGGGTCTGGATTATTGATCAACCTAGGATAATGTGCCCTAATATGCCCAACATTTCCACATTTATAGTATTCCTTTTCCTCTGGACAATTATTGGGAAAATGAATTTCCTTACCACACTTATAACACCCACTTTTTCCCAACCTACATTCCCCCAAATGATTCTTATTACGCTTCCGACACTTTGACTTGTTACCAAATGAACCACCTCTAGCCTTCTTGTGATGAACCATGTCACCCTTCTTCGAACTCCCTTCCGAATCAGACCATTTCCTCTTTTGCTCCCCATGGCTACCTTCATCACCATATTCTTCTTCACAGAATATGGCACTCAAATAGATTGCCTCCTGGTAGGTCCTTGGAGTATGTGTCTTTACAATCTTTCTGTCAGGACCAATTTGGAGCCTTTACCCATTCAATGCACAGATTCAAGTGCGGAAAACATGAATCTGTGATCAAATCACATTGTTTGTGTGTTGAAATCCTTATATTACAAGTCTGAAACTCAAGAACACTAGGGTTTTACACACAAGTGCTCTCTCTCTTGAAAACAGCCGTCCAGAAAGCTTATTTTAGGGTATTCCCATGTTGCTATTTATACTAGAGAGAACACCTGCTATCATAGCACTGAAATCAAGAGATGTTATTGAAGTTAGTGAAAATTATGTCATCAGACTGACGAGATCGCCAAGAACAAGCTTGAGGTCGCAAAGGCTAAGTTGAGATCGCCATGACCACTTGGTGAGGTCTCCAAGACTTGGTGAGGTCACCAAGGCTTGGCGAGGTCGCCAAGAGGGCTTGACCAGATCGGCAAGTACAAGGCCAAGTCGCCAAGTATTATTTGAGGATTCTTGGTGATGTCGCTACTCGCTAACCTTGGTGATGTCGCTAAGGGTTGAGTCCAAATCGCCAAGACAGTTCAAAAATCACCAAGTATGTTCGTAAAACGTCAAAAATCATTATTGAACCACTAAGGGTTGTTATTATAAAGACACATTCAGTTATTATCATAAGCCAAGTAAATTTTCATGAAATGACACAGAACATGGATCTAGGCTTTCACATTACAATAGAAATGAACAAGGGCAATTATCTTAATATCAATGATCAACACAAGTTATGACATTACATATAAAATACATAACATCAAATACTTGAATGATTAACATAAACATCAATAGAATTGTCCAAGTACAAAATACAAGTAAAGTGAAAGATTTACTATTTGAGCATAAATACTAAGGACGCTATGTTTGAGTTGCCACCAACCCTAGAAAGATCTTACAAATTCCCCCTTTGGTGGTAATACAAACATGAAAAACTGACAACTATCAGAGTTGACCAAGTAAATTTAGCAAGAACCTCCAGTATTTACAAGCAAGATTCCTATATCGATCATCTAAGAAGACGATCTGTGCATCGTACAGTATCCAAAGGTCTTCTCGCGAGAACTTCTTCAAATCAGAATAGTGCCACATGTCTAACATCCTTTCACGTCTACGGGAGAGGTAGCAAATCCCGCGAGCACCCATGATCCAGTCCTTTAAGGTACTCAAGCTTTCTTTAGTCATCTTCTTGGCAGCAATGCACTCCCAGCACCACCATCTTAGAAACAAATCATAGTAGTTTGTGTCCACTATCTCGTATGGCCTAAGCCTTCGAGGGATGGTGTCTAGGTGGACTGTAGAATAACCACTTAAGGTAACTTCTATGCAGCACTCTCAGTTCAATTGCAACGAAGAGTCTTAGTGTATCACCGTCTTCCCTTTCAATGACCAACTCATGAGTATCCCCACTGTAATACCAACTTCTTATTGGGTTGCTACTCTAATCACCAGTTATTTTCTTAGTATTCAATTCCTTGCTGATACTCTTGTACATGACCTTATGTGGACCACAACTCTTTGTTTTCGGAATGATTTATACTTCTTCTTCTCTGTCTTGAGGGGGCGTGTGACATCCGGGAATTCCAAGGTTAACTTCCGTTAGACAAACTCCGTTAGTTACGTTATAAGTGTTAACTTAGTAACTAATGCTTAACTAGGCCGAATACGTCCACGTCCTTTGGTTGATCACCGAACCCGCCCATATGTGTTATGTGTCCATTTATTGATGTCATTATGTGCAATGTGATTTAAACGCATGATTTAATATTATGAATAGCATGACAATTTGTAAATCGTGTTTATCTTGCTTAGAATGTGAAATTGACCATTTTTGGGTAACCAGCGAAACTACCGGGCGAAACTATAATGTCGCCCGGCAGCTTGTTGGCTCACTTGTGATCAGAGCCAGTTTCGCCTGGCTAGCGAAACTGCCAGCGAAACTAGGCCCTGATATATAATAACATAAAGCCCTAGTTGCTTTATTTTGTTGCACCATTCTCTCCAAAACACACATACACCTCTGGAAATCTGGTCAGTCGAGAAACACAACCAAACATCAAGACCTCAGCCTCAAGACAACATCCATTCGATTCCTTGATCGAATCGTGAGTCCCAAAACCTTTCTTTTATGCCTTTTCTTTGAGTTTTCTTATAAAGCATGCTTAAACCTTCATGAAACTGCTTGATCTGCTAGTATGTTGCTTAGGGATGCTAGATCTGTTATAAAGTTCACAACTTTGCGTATGAAATCCAGCCATGATAGAGATTTATGCTATTTTAGCCATTTTAGGGTTTTATATGTATTTTGGGTGATTTGATGACAAAATGCATGTTTTAGGTGCTAAAGCTTACTGATTTATGTTGGTAAATGCCCATGTATGCTAAATAATGAATTGCATGTAAGATCGGAAGCTGTTAGGTTGATTTTTAGGCTGATCCGTATGTTTTTCGCGACCAGCGAAACTGTGGTGTTCTCTGGGCGAAACTGTCCAGCGAAACTATGTATATCTCCTTCCAGCGACACTATGCAGCGAAACTGTAATGTCGCTGGGTAAACCGACCAGACCAGCTCGAGCGAATCTACCGAGCGAAATTCCCTGAACGAAAGTTCAAACCAGTTTCGGGCGAAACTAGGCTAGCGAAACTGTGCCAACAGTTTCGAGCGAAACTAGCCTAGCGAAACTGTGTCATCGGGCATTGCCTAGCGAAAGTGCTGCCCGTGCACACAGCGAAACTGACTAGCGAAACTGCTAGCGAAACTGAGACCAGAAATCTAAACTTATACAATTTGCTTGAATGTTATGCCATGACGTACATGATTATGCCATGATGATACATGCTTTGATTTCTGATATGTATGAACCCTTGTTTATGATCAACCATTGGTGTCGTGTGTCTGTATGTCGAGTCATAAGTTCCAACGTGCTATGTTATGGGCCATAGCGACGTTAAGTAAAGATTAGACACAAAACTAATACTTAAGACCTAAACGTGTTCATAGGTCTTCGTTAAGCAAACTTGGAATATTAACAAGTGTAGCAGTGCAACCAAAGGTGAGTGTCACTAACCCAGTTACCGTGAACCCGTTTGGGTCACACCGATCAATTAAAAGTAAAACAATGCTGACAAACTCGAGAGTGCGAGGCACCTCCCTGATGAACGTGAAAACTCGGAGTGCTCGGCACCCATTGGATGAACTTGAAGTGTTTTATGGGAAACACTTGTAAAAACTTAACAAACTATTTCTGAAACGAAAACCGTTTTAATATGACTAGCGTAGGTTAAAGTCTAAACCACATGATATCACATGATTTCTAAGGATGCCTTGAAAACTTAAAAGTCCTCAACTAAATTGTACCATTAATTGTAAAGCGAGGGGATGTTGGGTAGATCTACTGGAGTTTGACAAACTCCGCCCCGTGGCACGGGGAGTGCACGGAGGTACAATATCAGCCTATCCGACCGTGATCCCGAGAGGACACGGGGGAGGCAAATCCGCGATGACGTAGGTCCGTAGTACTAGATGGCTCGGCCACTACAATATATTCATAGTCAGCTTTGGTGCAAACTTCCTTAGTGCATGGAACAACGGATTAGCTACCCGCGATATCGGTTGAGCACTTTAACTATACAAAACTAGTACATACCCGATGACGTAGGTCACGGACAATTCCTTTATAAACTAAGACATAACATTTTGCATTGTTTTCCACAAACAAATACTATGTAAGTATACCTTGAGACAAATTATGATTATGAGACCGGGCCAATGCATGACAAGCCCACTGTGAACTCACCAGCCGTTAGGTTGACACTTGCGTGGTTTAAACTTTTGCAGATCGCTAAGGAGTATCCGGAGCGGGTTGGCATGGCACGTGAAGACTTTTATTTTAATTGAACTATTTGGGAATTTAATACAATGTTTATGTAAAGCACGTGGTTAGTGCTAAGACAATATTTTATTCCGCTGCGTTTGTATTTGAGACTTTACTTTATAACTGATTTTGAACTAACTCTGATTCATTTAGTATTTGTAACTAATGGTTGTGAATCCTGGTCTAGCCGCACCCCTTAACGGTATAAACACCGTTAATGGTTATTTGGGGGTGTGACAGGGCGAGTTGAACTGACATTGTGGATGGGTTTTATTTGTTCTTTAGCATCTCCACCCACTAGATCATTTGAGTGGTTGATCAGCTTTCTCCATCTAAGTTGGTTCAGCTCCCATGAAAACAAATTCAGAAGGTCTCTTATTTTAGCAAAGAACTGCACGAATCCGTTTCTGCATTTGACAATAAATGCCTTGAACTCGTGATCATATTTCCAACCAATGATCTTCATCCCATCATCTGATTCGATGTTTGGAGGCATATCTTTGAGCTTCTTAGCAGTGAACTGCACCAAGGCTTTTCGATACGGTGCCATTTCCTTCCAATCATCAACCAATGTAGGGGCCTCTTTCCTTTGGTGTTCTTCTACCCTTATTGCTTCCCGTTCATCCAACTGACGCTTGATCTTTTTATTTTCTTCAATTATGTGATTTTTGACCATCTTTCAAAGACCAGGAAGCTGCTTTCTGATGTAGCTTTTACGGGTATAGCCTTTCCTATCTAGAAAGTCTTGCATTTCTCTCTTGGTCATGCTGCTGACTCCAAGCGTAGCTGTAGTGGGACTAGGGGGAGGGGAAATGTGATCAAAGATTCCTTCAGGAGGAGGCATATACTAAGCATGCATCTATCGGATCTTTTCCCTCAGGTTGTCATTGAATTGCACATATTCAAACTTCTTATCAGTATCAGCAAAAGGATTTGCTCTGGATCAGTTAGCTTTTCTACAAGTTTTTAGTTATAGAGATGTTTCTCCATTTCTTGCTCGTCAGTGTACAGTTTAACCAGCTGTGCATCTGTAAGAGTCATTAAGTAGGATAGAGGAATCCCATGAGAAATGAGCTCTCTGAGATATTTTGCTATTTCTGAAGTGTCAGCTGGATCAACATTGTCACCAACTAGGTTGGGGATTATTCTTATTCTTGGTTCTCCCTTATCAATGTTTGGATCATTCAACTCAAATTGTTCTGATTCAGGGCCAATTTTCGTTTGAGGACGGCTGGATTCTATCATCTCTTTGATAGCCTCTTGTTTGGCAATCTCATCTAGCGTCCTCTCAAGCATTATTCTTCTTTTGCAAGTCTGAGAGCTTATTCCTTCTTTCTTTGTATTTCCATTTCCTGCTCGTAAACTTCTTCAGGAGTCAATTTCCTTTTACCTTTGTCGGGTCTACCAGAAGGACCAGCTTCTTGTGAAGGAACTGAATTATTTGTAGCTTGACCACCACTTGCACTTGTTATTAGAAGAATCTGAACAGTTTCAGGAGAAGCACTAGTGGTGGTTTCAGTAGACTCTGGCACTGAGGTTTGGGTTGTAACTCCTTCTTGATTGACTTCCCTTTCTTCAGAATGATGAACTGGTGAAGAGATTGGAGACATATTAACTTCATCTTCAATTTGAGGCTCACTTACATAGGCTCAGATCTCAGAGGAGTTGGAGACACAATATCAACTGGTTCGTCTTTGATCTTATAGACAATCTCCTCGTCATACTCATCATCAGTTGTGAAGTCCATATTTATAAAGTTTGTTGCACTGGAGTCATAAATAAGATTATTCAGACGTTCAGCCAAACTAATATCATTGAAGATATCATCTGGAATCAGGCTAGGAGGCTGAATCTGCAATGCTTCTCTGGCTTCAACATTTTCTTCAGTGACAACTACATCACTTTGGCTGCTAGGATCAGTAGCGAGGGTGTTTGCCTAAAACTCGCGAAAAGCACTTCTCCCAAGATCTAGAAACTCACTATCAACATGCAAGTGTTTTAGTTGTTCAGAGATTTCGGATACAACATTTGCAGGCATAACACTGCTTATTGGTTGTTCCTCCTCAGTATTTGGTTCATCATTAAGAAAGGTGCCTCCATAAAAAATATCTACGTCAGATTTGGTAGATTCATCATCACCTGATGGAAAATCAGCAAGTTGAGTATCATCTATATCTTGCTCAGTGACGATGATAAAAGATTTAGCTCCATATTCTTTGCCAGCTTGGCTTGGACTTGGCTCTTTATTTGGTTGAATGTTTTCTGCAGAGGGAGGCTGTTCTATAATCTGATCATCACCTTGGTTTCCATTTCCACTACCACCCACATCATCATCATTAGCTCTGGCAGTTTGATTATTTTGCAGAGCTTCAACCAATAGCCTCTTTAGTCTTTCAATTTCTTCAGCTTGCTCTTTTATTTTCTCATTGGCTTTTAGAAGCTCTTGATCCTGTACTTTGATCCTGTCAGATGCTTCTTTAAGCTCATTAGCAGCCGAAGTGTTGGAGATTTCAAAATTTTGCTCCAAGGTCAACTATTGATGGACCAAGGAGGTACCTGCCCCAGGTGCAATTACTTGAGTAGGAGCAGTTGACATAGGCTGAGACTTAGATTGGATTTCCGGATCTAAGCTTGTGATGTTAATATCAGCAGTTGCATCAATATCTTGAATGGTCACTTCAACAGTTGTGATGGGAGCAGATTGAACACTTTGTTGCACAATGTCGTCTGGTTCAGGTTGAACAGATGATTGTATGGCAGCAACAGTTCCAGATCCAGAGACTGGCCCTCTTCTTATTTCAAGTTTCTTTCGTACTTGAGCATACTTTGATCTTGACTCTCTTTTGTAGAAAGGTATAACAGCTCCACATTCAAATACAAGAGAGGCTGATTCGGGTTTAGGTGAATCAGACATTGAAGGGTTTGATGAAATGTCATCCTATGTTTGCCTTGACATTATTTTCTTCTGTTTCTTATTACTTGATGCCTCAGGTAGCTCACTAACTTTGGTTATTTCTCTTGTTTTCAGTTGCTTCTTTTTGGGACCCCTCACATCAGAACTGGTAGAGTCAGAACCTGATTCTGATCCAAGTTGGAATCTTAACCTAGATTCAGGTGTGGATCCAGATGCATTTAAGTTATTGTCAGCATCATTGTCAGATGCATCATTTTTACCACTAGACTCTTCTTCTTCATCTCCTGATTCGTCTGATCTAGTTGCATCTTTGGTTGAAGCTCTATCTTCAAGTTCTGAATGCATGGGGTCATAATGAATGGGAGAGTTGATTGGATGATCATCTTGGAGATTTGCTGCATTATTATCAGGATCAGCAGCATTGACATATGCCTTTTCAGCATCAACATCATCATTTCTTTGATCTTCATCCATGTCTTCATTGACATCAATTCCCTCAATCATGTTCGGGAAAAATGGAACTTCGGGTCTATCATACTAACGCAGTCGGTCATCCTCCTAGGAACCAAGTATGGTTCTGTCTTTTGCAAGTTCGGGTAGTAATGATCAAGGATGGCTTGTATGAATTTAGGATACATCAAGAACTTCTCTGATTTTCTTGTTGGATGCAAGTTGTAGTCCATCCATTTAATTATTTGCTTCGAGAGGTTGAAACCAGCACCAGATGCTAAACCATGTAGTGCCCAGGCTGTTTCTTCCACAAAGTCGTCTGTTCCAGACTTTCTTGGAGCAAAAGCAGAAATGAAGAAAGTGATGATGCACTTCCAGTTTTCTGGGAACAACATGTTCTTTATCTTCTCATTTGATGCTACAGAGTGATTTCCTTGATATCCCATCATGAGGATCGTGTCTTGCCATTCTTCCTTTGGAAAAGAATCAGGGCACAGTGCATCATTTAACTGTAGCACTTCTGTAGGATCGGTGTTAATTACTGTTTAACTTAACAAGAAACCCTCTACTTGTAAATATAACCCTGTAGAATTAAAGTTATGTTTCACTTTACTTAAGCAATTCTTAGTTCTCTTGTCTAATGTAAGTGTTTGATTGCATAAGGATAGTAACAACGAAGTAAGAAATACTCGGCACTATTTGCATTAACTCAAGTTTACACTATTACAAGTTGATCGAGAACTGTGTGTAAAACTGAAAGCTAACTAAGCTATATATAGTGCAGATTAGATCAATGACAACCATTGATCACAAACAATTTAATCTAAACCATTAAACAAAAGTCAAATACAAACTACCAAAAGAATAATCTTCGACATATGGAATATCTTGCGTGTGATTAGCAACATACTATTTTAGGAGAGCGACTTTGATAGATTTGGAAGCAACCGAGAAGCTTTTTGTAGGATTGGAAGACTGAAAAGACTTCTTAAGAAAAGTCCAGTTGAACTCATTATCTGGTGGATAATCGAGTTCACCCGGAATATTCGCTAATAGACAAAATTGCTTCTTCCGGTTGAACAGCCAGTTCCGCTTGAACTTGATACTTTCGCTCGAACTTCAACTTCAGCCGGAACTCTTCGAAATTGGCTTTCAGCCGGAAATCTTCAAACCAATATTCCTTACAATCTCCCCCTAAGCTGATGTTGTCAAATTTATTTCCATCTCGAAGCTATATTCAAAAATTGTCTTGTACCCAAAAAAATAGTCTTCTCCTTGACCTACTTGTCAACAAACTTGATGTTGGCATCTAGATTTTGAGAAAGCTCTTTAGAGTTGGTTTTGGTCACCTTCACATGTTTGTATGATTCCCAATCTCTTTCACTCCATTCAGTCTAAACTAAGATGGATTCATGGGCAGTGAAGGTGCCATCAACTCTGTGAACATAAAACAGCTTCTCATCTTCTTTCCAGATAATGAATTTTATATCACTAACAGGCTATTCTTCTTCTTCTTCTTCTTCTTTAGTATCATCAACATCCAAATTGCTTCTGTAGAGCATTACACATTCAAGCACTTAAGGTTCAATGCAAATCCTTAACAGGTGCTCAACTCTTGTTGGACTTAGAATCTCTCTGAGCATCAGAATGACATCAGTCCTTTGGAGTACAGTAATAAGTGTAGTGGCCTTGTGAGCATTCACCACTTGAGTTGTTCCATTTGCCAAATTGAAAGTGAAATAAAAGTTGTCTTCATTCACTATCCACCTAATAATTTTGACTCTGATCTTTCTTTTTCTTGGCTTGCAACATTTTCCGTTTCTTCATTTTTCTATCTTCATCACTTTTTAAGTCTTGCACTGCAGGAGCTTTGCCTTTAGATGAAGGTGAAGATGGACCAGGTTAATCAATAGTTGGTTTGGCAGGAGGTGTAGGAACGGTGGTGGATGAGGGTTCTCTTATAGTAAGAGGTGGCAAAGATGTTTAAGGAGGTGGTCTGCTGGCTTTAGGTGTTGGGCTTGAAGGAGGAGTTGGTGGGAAGATATATGAAAAACCATGGTAAGTGCAGGTTTCCTTTTAAAGGGATGATTGGAGGGAAATTATCGGTTCTGTATTACGGGTTTGAGAGTTTAGTGGCTACTATCTTGGATATTAAAGGTGGTTTGTATGGTATGATGGCAAGTGACTGAAATGCTGATGGAACAGCTGTAGGTGTGGGGTTTGGTTCATATATGAAGGAAGGTGGAGGAAGTATATCTGCATCATCAATAAATTCTGGTTTAACATCAATGTTAGTTGCCATACCTGAGGTAAACTCTAATGGTGAAGGCAACACCAGTTTTGGATTAACAGCAACTTCATTTCCTCTGAGCTATTGAAATGCTGAATCAATCAGTTGGTATAGCTCCTTAAACTTCATATTATTGACTTCATCCTCTGATTTTCAATTTCGGACAATCAGGACACTTTTTACCTTTTTCAGCAATAGGTAATTCTCATCATTCTTCACTAATTTAGTGGGCATCTGGGAGGCAATGGCAATCAACCTCTCCCTTTCTGCTTCAGTCATTGCACCCAAGTTATATTCCTTCAACCACCAATCAAATGACATCTTCTTGGTTTCTTCAAGCAAGCTCTCAACAACCCAGTTTTGAGAATACAACTCCAAATCATCTTGAAACTCCTTGGCTAACCTCTCATGTTCAGCAGCTACTCTAGCTTCTTCCACCATTTTGCTCACAGCTTCAGAATCTGGAGTTTGAACAACCTGTTGAATAGTTCTAACAGACTCAGGTTGAACTGGCTCTTCGCTTGAATTGGCTCAATGCTCCTCGTAGCTATTAATGTTTCATCTATATCCCCAGCTTCATCACTTGGCTGGTCTTCCGGTTGAACCACAGGGAATTGATCAGATCCAAATATTGACTGGTTAGGGCCATATACTGGATCAGGAGCATTTTCATCGACCAATAGAACTTCAACCTGGGTTTTCGGTTGAACTACTGCTTTATCTTCATGTAGAACTTCAGCCACCACCTGAGATTTGGTGACTTCAGGTTCTTTGTCAGTCAGTTCTAGCACCTCAGTTCCTTCACCTACTCATAACATATTTTCATCACCTCCTTCAGTCATGGTTCCCGCTGTTGCAGTTTCTTCAAAATTTTCAGCAGTTGCTTTGCTGGTGGAAGCAATGTTCTTCTCCGCTTGATCACTAGCTCTTTCAGCCGGAAAAATGATTTCCTTCAGCAGCCTAGTGATCATGTTGATATGCTCCGGGAGAGCACCAGCAATAAGCATTGAGGATTGAACCAGTTTAGTGAGATTTGGGTCTTCAAATGATGAGATAACAATTAATTGGCTACTCTTCACATTTACCCAACTATCTTCGACTGAGAAGGGTTGGACACCAGCTTTCCTGCAAGTTGTGGCTCTAACTTCAGCCGGAATTCTATCTGTTTCTTCAATTTCAAGAATGGCAGGTGTTGAAGTCATCTTCTCCCACACTTTGACAGTATCAACTTTCTTCAGCTCTATTTGGGTTTGAAGGACCTGCTTCAGCCTGAACAGGAACACCCTTGACTAAAGGAGCAATAGTTGCATCTAAGGAATCAACCTGTTGTTGGAGAGAAAGGTACAAATTCGTCAATTTAGGTAGTGTATAACTGTCCTCAACGGACTTTTTACCAGTATCCCTGGACGAAACCAAGTTATCAATCCGAGATTGATCAATCCTGGTACCCATGGCTTCTTGGCACCTGGGATTCTCCTCTACTGTTTCAGCAACCCTTGGTTCCAATGAGGGACCCGTGGGTGCTAATTTAGAGAAGATTGCCACAAATTGGGTCTTAGTGATGTTACTGCTAGCACCAAGATCCATTGGGGATACTTGGGCAGCAGCAACCCTCTCTATATGAATCTCTTCAGAACTCCTGAGATTCACCTCCGGTAAGGAGTGGGGGTTCAGTGCAGCAAGGTCTTGATCCATCAGAATGTTCTCATGTAATGAGGTTGGTGAGTTAATAACACCCTCATTTAGATCAAGAATGGGTGCACTGTCACTCCTAGGTGATAAGGGTTGCAGGGGTGAAAACCTTGAGGATGGGGATAGTACATCTATGTCTATTGACTCCCCCTCAAAAGAAGGTTCATCTCTAATAGAAAATCCCAGTTTGGCTAGCTTCCGCTTGGGCTTTTTGCCTTTAGCGGGGCTTGAAGCTGTAGGTTGGTTGGTGGTAGTAGGTGGAGGAGACCTAGTAACCACATTTCTATGTCTTTTGAAAACGACAAGAGGGGATTCAGATGAGGAAGTGACAGTGGTGGTTGATTTTGAAAACGCTGGAGCGTACGGATCGACTTAGTTCGACATCAATGTGATAGTTAATCAACAACAATACGTGTAAATATAACGTTCAATCTCTCATTCAATATCAAGTACGAAATACAGAGAGAATCAGAACAGATTACACCTTACAAAACACACACTATTGCAAAACTCGTTACAAAAGACTAAGCTATCAACCTATATATAGGACAACCTGCTGTCCGAACTCCTAGCTGGTTCGAACCTCAGGTTCGGCCTAGGTTCGGCCTGGGTTCGGCCAGAGTTCGGGACAGCAGGCCTTGGTTGAAATCTTTAAGTCTTCAAAACGCTTTGTCTGATCCAGCATGTTGCCACACGAGGTATCAACAAACTCCCCCTTGGCAGATGTTGGACCTTTCTTCATCAGCCTTGAACATCAGCAGCCTCATTTCCAGTCCATATCAGCTCATGATTATGCCCGGCATAGATATTAAAAGCAAAGCAAATCCGTATCACCCTTTAAAACTATAACGCCTACTCCATATGATCAGGATGATACATGATTTTATTGTGATAAAGCATATCTATATCAGCCTTGGACAAATTTATCAGCCACACCGGATCATACACTTTCACAACCTTGTTTTATTCTTTCAGCAACATCACAGCTTCACCAGTCTTTTCATTGTAATACCACCACCTGAATTCTTTGATAAAATCTAACTCCATCTTCATCAATGGAATTTTTTTCATCACAAGAGGCTTCTTCTTGAAAATCAATATTATCAGTTTCTTCCCGGTCTTCTTATGAATCTTTGTTGGATGTCTACGCCTTTTTTGTTTTTGAGGACTCAAAAATTGAAATCCTTTCGGCATTCTTTCTCAATAAGCTTTTTGAAGTGCAAACCCTTCCAGTCAGTGCCATAGTAGAACAAAGGCTTTCTTGTCAATTCTCGAACATCCCAAACCGGTAAACTGAAAAAATCTCTTACACATTTGAAGTACTGGATACCGTGTTGACGTTTAATCCCGTAGCACTTCAAACTATCAGCATACATCCAACTGATAATGTCACCCGAAGCTTGACCCTTGAATTTGACATATGATCTTTGATTGATTGGCTTCGGAGGAGGAACATAGTTGGCATGAAACGTCTTCATATATTCGTCAAATACCCAACATTGTTTTTGTTCCTTAGCCTCTTTAGCAACCGGGTCTTCAGGTTTCTCAGCCTCTTTCTTCTTCAACCTCTCCTTAGCTTCCTCACCCTTTTCCTTAGGAAAGAATATAAAATCATCACCAGCCTGATCATTGAAATTTGAGTACATACCAGGATATTCTTCCTCGGTATTGTCCTTAATCTCAATTTCTTCATCAAAAATATCTTCCTCATCTTCATCAGACTCTGGATCAGATGATTGATATTTTCTCGGTTCAGCTTCAGAAGCCTTCTTCATATCCTCATCATTCAAATCAAACACTGCTTGCAGTTATTCAGCTGTAAGATCACCAAAAACTCTCCTTCTTCAAGTGTTTGTAGCATTTCTTTGAATTCACCCAAACTAACCGCATCTTGATTTGATGGGATCGACGTGATCGGCATTGCTTCTCTCGAGTCTTTCTCCCCCTGGGATGTAGATGTCCCAGCACCCAAACTAGTGGTTCCAGTTGGGCCTGATCCTCCACCTACATTCCCTTGAGAATCATCCTGATCGGGATCGTCATTCAAAAACTTCATGTAGTCTTCCTGACAACCAGAGCTATCACCAATATCCCCCTGAGCTTTAAGTTTCTGCATTAAGAACTTTATTTGCTCATGCATCTCAAGAAGCAAGGCACTCTGGGTCTGACTAGCTCTATTCAAACGAAGAATCTCCCGATCTTTAGCTAAATCCCGACTCTGCAATATAGTAATCAATTGACCTTGAGATTGATTTTGTGCCCTCAATTCATCATTACTTGTTTGTAGCTTAGTAATCATCTTCGACTGCTCTTCAGACTTAGCCTTCAATAAATCAATATGTGATTGCTGATCAGTTAGAGCACTCTGAAGAATACTAGCTTGAGAGAACGACACTAAACCTTGATCAAAGTTGAAATTGATATATGGTGTTGAATGAGTAGAAGTTGTGGCTGTTGTCGCTGTTGTGAAAACAGGAGTGGTGGGTGTAGAACCCATTGGCTAATTCACAAACTGTGCACCAACACTTGCTGAAGGTGCTGTGCCAACAGTTGTAGACCGATCTGCATTCATTAAGTTTTGCAGAAACTCAGACTGAACATCAGAAACTGAAGTCTGAACAGTTGAAGTTGTTTCTGGCAAAGACATTGCATGACTATCAGAAGAAAATACACCGGCCCGAGGCTTCAAAATAAATTGTTGACCTTTCTGCTTCTGCTTCTTTCTTCGACCACCAGCAGCAACTGACTTCTTCCTCTTCTTTGACGGAGTCGAAGAAGTACCAGTAACTTGCTGTTTTCTTTTGCCATGTACAACATCGGCTCCAGGAATGTAATCTTCGTTTGTATCGGATGAAGCAACATCAACTTACACACGATCTTTGTAACGATCGTTGCTTTTGTTCAAGCTGGTTCGGTACGCGAAATGTTCATCGCTACCCTTTCTTACATTCACATATTTTGAGTTGATCTTGATGCGCACAAACAGATTGTTTGTGTCAGACACATCTTCAGAGTCAGCCCCAACATTCAAAAATTCATCATCATCATCATCCGATTCATATTCGTCTATCAAGGTATTCACAGCTGGTGTCTCAGTCACATCGACAGTTACAGGAACTTCTTGTGCTGAGACCACCGGTTCAGAAACAGGTGGTTGTGAAGTAACCGGTTCTGGATTCACAGATTCCTGTACAACTGGTATTCTCCGTTTTGGTCTTTTTACCCTTCCTTGTTGTGGTATTTGATTCTGTTCCACAATCCAATTATAGTCTAACTCCTCGGAATCACTTCCTTCAGAATGACGAGCTGCACCCTGACCTGATGCCACATAATCAACATTAGCCAAGTGACCAATTAGGCATTTCAGTTTTGGTTGCTCTTCTGGTTTCTTCTTCTGATAAGATGCCAAAGCCCCCACACTGGCTTCATTCATGTGTTTCAGCTCCATTTTGTGGTCATCATTCTTCCACAAATCTGGATATAAATCATTCAGAATCATATGCAGAAACCTTGGATATATTGCTGCTTTCTTTTGCCTCTGAGTTAGATTATCTCTCATGTAATGAAAGATCAATCCAACAACATTGTAAGGAAGGTTCATCACCAAGGCATTCAGCAATGAAAACATCATTTGGTTGACCACATCATGCCCTGAGATTCTGTGTCTCAGACACACTAACAACACATGCACCAAATACTTGTATGGAACACTCAGCGACAATTTGTAAATCCATTATTTGATTGGATCTTCAGTGTACCAAATCCGCTTTAACAGTGCCACATTGTCAGCTTGTAGAAATTCCAATGGTGTTGCGGTTGTATCATCAGTCAACTTCAAAACCCTTCTAATATCAGCTTCTGTGAATTCCATAGTTCGATTATGAACTGTTGCTGAAATTCTGATCGGATCATTTGTGATCGTTCTCGCAGTACTCCAGAATTCTACCACGATATCACGATACACATCACATGATTGTGTGATTGCATAGTGAATCCTCGATCGACGTAGAAAATAAAAAATTCCAGATCCTCCAAATTTGGCTAGTTTTGATCTTGCAACTCCAAGATAAGCACACACGTTATGTTTGTCACCAACTTTCAAATTGTCAGCCATATCTGAAAACACATAAAACGAAAAGTTCATTAAATTCCATATTATTAACAGATATGTTCACCAATTTCGTCAATTCGTTGTCGTTCGCGTAAACAAACAACATTTTAGTCAGAAAATTATCATGGCCGAACTTGGTCCGAACCATGTCCGAACTTGATACGAACTTGGACTGAGCTCCGAACCTTGTCCGAACCCTGTGGTCAACGTTGACCTTCGTCAACGTCCGAACCTCATGGTTAATGACCGAATAATGTTCGAACTTTGTCCGAACTCCATGTTCGGAGTCGTCCGAACTTCAGGTTCGGAGCCTGACGAACTCCGAGAGGTTTGAATATCAAACCAATCGATTCAGACAAAATCAGATCCTAAAAATTGAACCCATGAAGCGGTTTTTGATGACAAACCCATAGAACCAAATTTTATCTTCTGAAATTATGTATTTACTGGTTAATTTTTAGATCTATGAGTTAAAAAACCCTCGGATTGTTTTTCGAACAAAAAACCTATTAATCGTGACAAAAAACGTAATCCAAAACCACCAGTGTACTCGGAATCAAGAATCCTACCTAAATCTGGTCGCAAATCGTTCAAACAAGCCGTTAATCAAAAGTTAGAAAATTGGGCAGCAGTTCGGTATGAGTTCGGGGTAAAAGAGAATAGTGATTCTCCGAACTCTGAGTTTGGCAATTTATAGCTGGTGGAGTTCGGAGGTCCGAACTCCGCCCGAACTCCACGTTCGGTCTCATTCCTTGTCCAAACTCTACCTTCGGCCCGTCCGATATGTGTCCGAACTCTTACTTCGGCCTACTTCGGACCCTCCGAACTCCCAGTTTGGACTTTTCCCAAATTTTTCAAATTTAACCCTTGAACTTGATGAATCTCCAAATTGAACCCCAAAAGTTTTTAGATTTGACTATTTGCATCAAACTTCGTTCAATTCGACGATGAACTTTGTGAATTCAAATCCGTTTGGTTGTATCCGGCATAATATTGATTTTTCACGATCGGTTGATCGAAAATAAAACAGAACCAAAATCTTTTTGATTTTTATAAAATTTTCAAACACACCGAAAATCTTTTTGGATTTTTACAAGATTATGCTAAAACACACCTAAAATCTTTTTGAGATTTTTTAGATATTCAACACAAAATAACCAAACAGACATGAAATAACAAAACTAAAACTAATATAACTTAAATTTTTGCGAGAAAGATCCAGACGCAAGATCATATCAGCAAACCAAACGGGCTTTGTTGCGCACTATCACTCCACTCTCTTTTACATTTGTAAACCCAATTTGTTCCGCATGGTTCTTTACTACCAAATAGTAAGTCAACTAGGTGCCACACACCAAGCTTTTGGAATTGTAACAACTCTTCTTGCATTGCTTCCACCCACGAGCCGTCTTGTAAAGCGTCATCAACATTCTTTAGCTCGATCTGGGATAGAAAGCAAGAATGAAAAGCTTCTTCCTGAATACCAGATTCCAGAACTGTTAGAAAAGCGTTGCTCTCTACTTGATGTCTAGTACACACTCCTTCATTTAAATCACCAATGATGTTATCTTGCGGATGAATGGTGTTTATCCGGAGCATCTGATGAATCGGAACAACAACCGTTTCAGCCATATCAGGAACATGATCTTCCTCAACCACCACATTCTCAGTTGAATTAACCGCAACATCACTTGAAGTAGCTTCAACTTGAAGATCGACTTGTTGAACACGAATCTCAACCTAATCTGACACGGCTTCATGAAATTCATTATCATCATCAGATACATATCATCAGCCATGATTGTAGACTCATTTGTTGTTTCAATCAAGTAATCATCAGCAACAGGCACATACGGAGTAAACAGAGTTTCAATATTGTAAGGGAATAATTTGTGGCTTGTGTATTAAATCGTCACTTGGCGGACTATTTTGAAGGCCTATGTGATAGAATAGGTGAAAATTAGTTGGGTTTTCATTGTATTGGGTCATTGGGCCATTTTGGACATGTTAGGGCCCAATTAGAAAGAGTTTAAGGGGTGTTTAGTGGGCTTGTTTAGCCTAATCCGAAAATTAGGTTTAGGATTTGTTTATCTTTATAAACAAATCCTAATACTCATATTAGGGGCTAGCTATTTGAGAGAGATACAAGGAGGTTTTTCGGGTTGTGTCAAGCTTGTGTACCAGACGATTATTAATCGTGTGCACTCTTTGAGGTTTTTATTGCATTTATCTTTGCGTTTTTCATATCTTTATTTCACCCTTGTTCTTGAATCTAGTCTATAGTTGGATTCCGCACTTCTATAGATTAAACGATATCGTGTTAGGACCGTTTCGGGACTTACAATTGGTATCAGAGCCAAGAAACAAGCGTTTCGAGGCTCTCACGATATCCGATTCAAGTGATTTTGTGGTTTTCGAGTCGTTTTCGGGTGTTTGTTGGGTGACGGCTGTCAAGAACTCTTTAGGGTTCATATTTTTTTTTGTGTTTTCCTCTCATATTTTGATGTCCCAATTCTGAGATTTGATTGTTTGTGCTCAACGATTTGCATATTGTATTTTGTTTTCATGGCTGCGTTTTGTGTTTAAAACGTTCATAGATTATTTTGATTGATCACCAATTATAAAAACGCTAGCTGTCAAACATTGTGATTTCCATAACAAATCTTCGAATTATTTGTTTGGTACAACTAAAACTGGATTTAATTTTGTGAAAGTTTCTGTTTATATATATATATATATATATATATATATATATATATATTCCGATCTGAAGCTTTCTCTAGAAAGATAAAAACTACTTTGTGAAGATCTTCTAGAATTGGTCAACGAGGATTTCTCTTGGTCAAAGGAAAGTTTGGTTCTCGACCCTCTTCAAATTGGTTTCCAAATTCAAGGTCTTCGGCTCCTCAAAAATTTTTGGTTTTGTGAATAAGGACTTCGACTTTACGGTCAAGCTCTCGGGTTAAATTTGGTTTTCGATCGGAACATATGAGTTATGAGTTGCAGGCCCTCAAAATTTACAAGAATGCCATTAGGAATTAATTAAAACGGGTGGTTCACATTGTCCGGTTTGTAAAGCAGTAAACGGTCACTCATTTTAAGTTGGTGCAAATTAATTTTGACGGGGTTTTGATCGTTGATTTTTTCTGCACATTGTGGAGTAATTCGTTTTTTTTTTAATTTTCATATTTTTTCTCCAAGTGTTTCAAGGTGTTACTAATGCTTTTATTTGTGAGTTTCTTGTGATTGTTGTGCAGGTTACAAGTGTTGCAGAAGCAAGAAGCCGTGTTCTGTAAGCTATTCGATCGAAAATCTGTGGCTTGGACCCTTATTTCGATCGAAATTTTTGGCTTTTCGACCCTGTTTTCTGCTTTTCGATCGGTCTGTCTGATCGAAAAGTCCCTCCTGTTGACCCTTTCCGATCGAGAAAGCCCCCTCAGTGGCTTTTCGATTCGTTCCTCTTGCTCGAAAAGTCCCCTAAGTGACTTTTCGACCAGCCTGCCCAATCGAGAAGTCCCCTTTTGTGACTTCTCGATCAGTTACACCAATCGAAAAGTCCCTTTGAGACTTTTCGATCCAACCCTTTCAATCGAGAAGTCCCCTTGAGACTTCTCGATCAGCCTCCCTTGATCGAAAAGTCCCCTGTGACTTTTCGATCCATTGTGCTCCTTGATCGAAAAGTCCCCTTCGAGACTTTTCGATCCAGCCTACACTTTTTGATCGAGCCGAAACTCTGCGCGAAACTCTGCGCGATCGAAAAGCTGAGTTTCCGATCCAGTTGAGACTTTTCGATCCATCCCTTATCAATCCATTCAAGCCTTTCAGTTCGTTTTTGATTCATAAGTTCATCCAAGGAAGAAAATGACAAGTTCTCAAGTTGCTTCTCCTCTTGTGAGTGATCAAACTCAGATATGTTCGAACTCGGCATGCTCCAAATCAATCGAACAATATAAGCAACTGTTTCGAACTGAAGAAAGAGACCGTCTCAATGCAGAGTACAAACTAAAGAATCATCTAAAACAAGTCGAACCCTACAAAAAGAGGATAGAGTCTTTAGGTAACGAACTCAGTCAGGAGAAGTATCTTTTCCGGACATTCCATGAAAAAGAGGAGGAAAAGCGGAAGATCAATCGTGCTGATGGAACTTGGATATGTAACTGCGAGGAATGCTCAAACCCCACGTGTTGTGCTTTGATTAAAGAATGGGAGAGCAAGTTTACAAATGAATGTCAAAATCATGCAATCACTGCTAGAGACCTTAGGGAGTCCAAAGGTAAGACCAAAATTTTTAGAGAGAAACTTGAGGCCATTCAGGTTGATGTTAAGAATCTTCAACGTGATGTTAGTAATAAAAGCACCTATCTTAGGCTTGCTAATGCTAAGGTAGAAGAGCTAACTAAGGAGGTAGAGGAACTAAGAACCAAACTTGATAATTCTCAATCTGCCCTTGAGAAACATCAAGTTATTCAAAAGAAAATGATGGACTCTCATCGTACTTTATTCAAATCAGAGGAGCGACTCGAGCATGTAAAAGAAACATCTGGCCTCGGGGATGGAAATTTTCCTCCCCCATTACAACATGAATACATCAAAGTGCCCCAAACTGCAGAGGAATTGTTGAAGGAGTCCTTGAATGAAGCAACCATGGTATATGGGCCTCAACCAGTACATGAAGATGAAAAGACAACCACTCAAGCAACTCAGTCTAATAACACTACTGAGTGTGCAAGTTCAAGCTCTAGTGAAGTGAAGAGAGCTGATGAAGAAAAGTTGGTTCCTTATCCAAAGATCGAGACTCCTTATTCCAAAGTTGTGGATGAGGTAAAGCGGGAACGTGTGGTGATGACTACAAGGCCCAATGGTAGGATATTCATGACATCGGGGTCTATGTTTGACCAAGAACTAGATGTTGGCTATGAACTACCATCCTTCTCCTCCAAGTTCAAAGGCTTGGGTCATGATTGCGGTTTATCATCTAACATTAAGAGCATGAGGCCCAAGATCACCATCAAGCCTCCAACTTCTGTTCCTATCAAGATTGAAAGGCCCAAAACTACTATCAAGTCTCCAAACTCATCAGTGGGCTCATGCAGTGGCAACACAACAGTCTCAAAGAAACCAGTGGGCCCAAAAGTTCAAATGTCTGGTTATGCTCAGTTTTCAACGAACCAGAAAAGATTCAATGGAAATGGATCAAGGTCAGAAAGATCGAACAACTGGAGATCTGGAGTCTTTCTGAACATGCAACCCAATCTCAATGCCTCTCCATCAAAGCCATGCAGCTCAAACGGTCACACTTCTGACTTCTACCTGAAGAAGCAAACTTGCTTTAATTGTGGCAATCCTGGTCACATTGCCCAAAATTGTCTCTATCGCCCCTATGAGCCATATTATCCGCAAAGTCGGAGTGTTTCGTCTCAGGATTCAATAAAGTCTAAGCCGATGAAGGTGCAACCACCAAAGGCAATGAAGACTGTTAATCCTAAGGTTAAACCTTCTGATGGAAATTGGGGAGCTGCCAAAGAGCACAAAAAGCTCTTAAATCAAAAACAGGTTTTTCCAAATTATAACAATTTTCATAAAAAGGTGAACAAATCAAAACCTCAAAAGGTTGAAAAACCTAAAGTTGTCAATCCAAAGGCAACTAAAACAGTTTTGAAAAATGATTTTAAAAAGAAAAAGGTTGAAATACCTAAAGTCACTACTTCAAAGGTGACTAAAACAACTTTCAAATCACCTGGAATTTGGAAACCAAAATCAAAGGCAGCCACACCCCCAATTCCTGATATCACAAAGGGAATGTTTTTAAAAGAAGTTTCATTTATTGATGCTTCAGGAATACCCAGAACTACAATGGCCTGGGTACTTATGGCTAACTGATCTCTCACCTTGTGCAGGAACAGTCAAGGAGGACTTTCATTAACCTTGTTGTTTGTGATAGTGATTGTTACAGGCACAGGATAGGAGGCATCTCTCTACCACATGACATGAAGATTTCAATGGAGGGTATGTTTCCTTGTGAGAGGTAAATCTGAGAAAATCAGCAGTAAAGGTAACACTGTCTTAATTGTTTGTTTCTTGGCAAATATGAAGTGAAGTTTGGTAGTGCTTGAAACAAAACCCAGTTCTGAAAAATGTTCAAAAGACAAACTTTGAAGGTTAGCTTGGCCAGTTTTAGTAATTATTTAGTGATGTGTCAGTGCGTTCATAAAAAAAAAATAAAAAAAAAAATAAAAAAAAAAAAGAAAATCTAAAACTACAAAAATAGAGTTTTAGTTTTAGTTGGTGTGTTGTTCTTAAAAATCAAAAAGCAAGGGGAAGAATAGAAAAGATGAACTAGTAGACCCCTCAAAATTAAATTGTGCTTTTTAATTTTTAATCTTTTGTTTCCTTTAGAAGGTGGGAAGTGAAATAAATTTCCGTTTTGGAGATGGCTGACACGCGTAAGGCAGATGTGAAAGACATGATCCATGGTGGTATGCTGGTAGGCTCGGCTCTAAAATCTGAAAAGGTATGCGTTACACACTTAAAGATAACGTATGGCAGTTTGTTGGGTAACAGCACTTAGGTTAATTGCAATTCTATTTGACTGCATGTTCAAGTTCCCGATACACACGCTTGTCTCCAAGAGTGTGAAAATGAGCTCAAAAAGTCGGTGTCCCCTCTGCTTTGCGTGAGCAATGACCTGGGGATGCTTCGCGTGTATGTAAGGCTCTCCTCTGCTTTGCGTGAGCAATGACCTGGAGTTGTCCATACATACGTGCTTCTAGATCATCTAAAATAATATATATATAAAAAAATGAATAATATACACCCAAAAGATGCCAAAGAGCACATCAAAAGAGACCCTCAAGAGTCCAAATCCCTCAGCCTTTGTCACTGATGAGAGCATTATCAAAAATGTTTCAAAAATTCAGTTGACTTGTATATTATACCCAAAAATTTATGTGATCTATTCTTTCTCTTCTCAACCAAGTCTCGAGCTCAGTTTCAAACTTCTGGATCAGGTTGTGAAAATATGTGGTAGGGAATTTATATGCTTGATAGTGTGCAATAACATGTACCTAGGATTTGTTGAAACCCACTTGCTGTTCATAAATTAATACACAATAAAAGATAATAAAGTGACAAACAGCCTGATAAAGAAAAGGGTTTGAGTTTAAAGTGGATCAGTATATTGGCAATCACCTGGACGTGTTCGAGTAACAGAAGCTGAAAAAGGTTCCTCGGTCAGATTCATACGGTTTGATCCCATAGAAACCTTCTCGTTTAGTAATTCGGTATGTTGGTTTTTATTTCTATTTTTCTTTTGTGTTATCTTAAGTTTTTACTGTTTATTTTGTTTTACAACCATGGCCAGGTTAATTTAAAGGTTTTAATAAGTTTTTATGGGTCTTGTGCAAGAAAGTATCACCCCTCCAGAATCACAGGGGTAGATAATGTGAAGAGTTCTCGGGTTCAGGGGAAGTGCTTTTGGTTAAATAATGCTAACCCGATAACCAGTCATCGTCTGGTTAGTGTCTGTTTCATGTTGTGTTTGACAGGTTAAGTGAGAAAGACAACTCATGGAGAAGAAGGTCAAAGACTCAGTTGACCAAAGCAAGAACTCTACTGCTGATCAAGTTGAAGAACCAGCCGGAAAAGGACTTACCCTATGCTTAGGGGAAGTTTGTTGGTTGTTCAAGTAAAGCTTCCAAAGACACCGTTCTCAAGTTTAGGGGAAGCTAATTGAAGAAAAGATGTAGAGCAGTCACAACAAGAAGTTCAAGAATGCCAAGACAGAGGTTTTCAAAATTTGTCCTCTGAAGTCACCAGCAAGTCAAGTCAGTTACCAATGATTCAGTGAGGACCCAAGATCATTAAAGAAGAAACAAGTGCATGAGAATCCTCCTCTCATTACGTGCTTATCATTTGGAGTTCAAGCTGATGCTGATAAAGAGAGAGAGCCATCTAACATCCCATATGCTGCCTATTGAAGATTGTTAAAGAAAAGAATCTTCATCAACCCATGCTCAAGCCAAGGAGAAGACTGCAAGTTTGAAGATTGAATGTAGAAGACTTTTAATATCACAAGCCAAGGGGAAGATTGTAAGGGAATAATTTGTGGCTTGTGTATTAAATCGTCACTTGGCGGACTATTTTGAAGGCCTATGTGATAGAATAGGTGAAAATTAGTTGGGTTTTCATTGTATTGGGTCATTGGGCCATTTTGGACATGTTAGGGCCCAATTAGAAAGAGTTTAAGGGGTGTTTAGTGGGCTTGTTTAGCCTAATCCGAAAATTAGGTTTAGGATTTGTTTATCTTTATAAACAAATCCTAATACTCATATTAGGGGCTAGCTATTTGAGAGAGATACAAGGAGGTTTTTCGGGTTGTGTCAAGCTTGTGTACCAGACGATTATTAATCGTGTGCACTCTTTGAGGTTTTTATTGCATTTATCTTTGCGTTTTTCATATCTTTATTTCACCCTTGTTCTTGAATCTAGTCTATAGTTGGATTCCGCACTTCTATAGATTAAACGGTATCGTGTTAGGACCGTTTCGGGACTTACAAATATTCAAGACCGGAGTATCATCTTATAAATTTATATACATAAGTGTAAGAGTATCATCAGATACTTCTGGTGTTGATTCAAGTTGTTCAAATAGTGACTTGTAATCGAACATCCAGTCCGGTCCAACACCTTTGGGTGGTAGAGTGTAGGATTGAAAGTCAACATGTAAATACTCTGTCACAGTACCATTCTGCTTGTTGAATACCCGTTTCTTCTGATTCGAGTAACCAACTAACAATCCTTCAAAGACCTTGTCGTCAAACTTGCCCGCAGACTGCAACACGGTACAAGGACACCCAAGAGGCTCCAAATATTTGAGATTTAGCTTACGATTCTTGAGACTTTCGTAGCACGTCTTCCCAAGTCGTTTAACCGTAAGCACTCGGTTTAGCACATAACATGCCGTGTTGACCGCTTTTGTCCAGAAATGTAATGGCAGTTGAGCATCGGCCAACATCGTTCGTGCTGTCTCAATAATTGTGCGATTTTTCCTCTCTGCAACGCCGTTTTGCTGAGGAGTATATGGCGTACTAAATTCATGTATGATTCCTTTGTCTAAACAAAACGTCCTCACGGTGGTGTTTTTAAACTCCGTGCCATTGTCGCTACGAATCCTTCTAACTTTCAACTTATATAATGACTCGAGTGTAGTAATTAGGTTGATAAGGATCCTCGAAGCTTCATCTTTTGTGACCAGAAAATCGACCCATGAAAATCTTGAGAATTCGTCGGTCACCACAAGACAGTACCAGTTTCCTGAAATGCTTTTACGATTCACATGACCGAATAGATCCATGTGAAGCAGTTCCAACGGAACATCAATAGAGTGGTACTTCTTCAGTGGATGTGATTTTCTCTTCTGTTTTCCCTTCTTGCAACTCACATACATATCATTAAAAACAATCTGATGTTTCGGGAACCCCTTCTACAAGATCCCTACGCGCTAATTCGTTTATTTTTCGATAATGGATGTGTCCCATGCGTCGACATAGAACGGATTGTTTCTCTGAAGCTTTCGAAAAGAAAACATTGACCCACAACAGTTGCTTTGGCTGACTTCATATCAAGCATGTACAAATTTGAGAACCGCGGTGCTCGCATCACAAAAAATACATCTGGAATCTTGTAACAGGCTTCAGAATCAGACATTCACTCCCTGTGAAAGCGGTCGTGTATTGCTTATCACATATCTGGGAGACGTTGAGAAGATTATACTCCAATTCCTTGGCGTATTCTAGATTATCAAATGTGACCGCAACATTTGACAATTTACCAATACCAGTGACTTGACCTCCTTTGTTACCAGAAAATGTGACTTTTCCTCCATCGAAAGGTTTCACATCATGCAATAGGGAGATGTCACCTGTCATATGCCTGGATGCTCCGCTATCAACAACCCAAATGTTGTTCATGAGTTGTCGCGAAGATCCCTGCATAAATTAACAAAGATGATTAGTATCGGGACAAACCCAAGCTTGAAGCTTTGGGTCGACCATCATCTTCAACAAAATCAATGCCAGCGGTGGAAGAACCCGTAGATCTCCACTTATCGTTTGAAGAGCATGCGGACCCAGAAGCAGAGTTTTTCAGAATTGATTTAACATTTTCAAAGTCACTTTCTGATTTCTTATCATTTTTATGTTTATGAAACTCAGATGATTCATCATAAAAGTGAACCCTGCCCTTATAGTCCACAAATCTGACTTTCTTTTTAGAACTACCAGAAACAGGTGTTTCAGTCTGATAGCCCTCAGAAACTTCATCAGACTTTTCAACATCTGATTTATCAGATTTTTGCTTCTTCAACGGACAGTGCCGATATGTATGACCACGGTTTTTACATTTAAAACACTTTCTTTTATTAATCACAACTTCCTTAACCATGTCATCATCCATATCAGACTCGAAAACAGGTTTTTGTTTCTTTGTTTTCAAACCCTTCCGGTTAGAAACACGATGATTATGAACATCATCATAACATCCAGAATCATAACCTGAAACACTATCTGGAACATCACCATGATAAACAAATTGACCCCTAAAGTGTGGATGTCCAGAATAGTAATGATCATCATAATCATGAAATCTGCCCCTCCTACCATCATGCCTTGGACCAAAATCATTTCTATATCCATGTTCAACCCACCTTGGACCCCTTCCAAGAATAGGTTGATTTGGTCCATTACCAAACTCATCATAAAAACCATTATCGTTATAAAATTGTGATCTTTTAACATATGGATTTGGTTTTCTGAAATTCCGTTTAACAGATCCATGAAAGTTTTGGTTTTGAAAAACCCTTGGTGGCTTAAAAGTAGTTGCTTTAGTTGGTTTCTTGTTGACAGATTTTTGAACCCTTTTAACCAACCCAGACTCAAAATTATGATCTGAATTCTCCGAGTCAAGTGTGTCCATTGGTATTATGACTTTACCATTCCCCATCCTAATGGGCACACTCCTCGTATTAGAATCATACTTGGGATCATAACCTCCTGAAAAGATTTCATCAATCAGATTTGGATTGACCATATCTAATGGAAAATCCTTATCGCTATACATCACATCAAAACCTTTCAAGCGATAGGTTACCCATTTTCCAGACTTATCATTCTTTGTGTTTTGAGTTGGTTTGCCAGCCTTAGCCTTTTCAGATTTTGTGACATTAGACGATGAACCTTGTTCAAAATGTTTTGATTTAGACGCAGGCACAAACCCAACTCCACCATTTTTAACCTTTTTGTCCTCCACAGATTTGCTTCGAGCAATCTGTTTCTGTTCAAACTCACTCAATTTCTTAAACTCAGATTTGATTGTTGGCAAATCATGCTTTAAAATCAAATTGTGATGATCTGGCTTAGAAACAGTTGGAAGAGTAGGTTTTGAACTTTCAGTTTCAGTTTCAGACACGAGATCATCAATTGTATCAAAGTCCAAAACATTATAAAACAATTCATCAACCGTAGAACCCAAGACAGATTTTCCCGTTAAAGTTTTATCAGACTTTGAATCAATTGATTGACGATCACTTTTCTTTTCATGAGATGAAACCACATTCTTTTTGGATTCAGATGTAACATCCATTTTGACATTAGATGAAGGACCATTGGTAATGATTACCGGAGGAGAAACTTGGCTAAACTTACCAGATTCATTTTCTTTTTTAACATTGTAAAGAAAATTGGTATATGATGAAGGAACTTGAAAAGTGTCAAGCTTTTGTTTTAATTCAAAAACTTCAATTTTAAGATTTGACACAAGTTTTTGACTGTTTGCCAAGTCCTTCTGTGTAGACACGAGCAGTTCTGATTGAGTTGAAAATTCATATTTTTTAAGACGCAACTACTCGTGTACTGATAGCAAGTCCTTCGTGGTTCCTTCCCATCTTTCTTTGTAAATATTCATATCAGCTCTTGCTACTGCTAAAAGATCATTTAATTTGGTCATTTCATCTAAGAGCGTACTTTTAGCAATAGCAAATTGATCACATGATTTACACATAGGAGGATAAGAAACTACCTTTGATGTATCAGCCATTAAAGCAACCGATTCCTTGATGTTGTTTCTTTTCAAAGTACCAACCTACTTGTGACAACCGACAATTTCCCAGGTTAACCCCGTTAATAACTTGTGTTATATTTCGATAATGTCCGTTACCACAGTTAACTAGAATAGTTACACGAACATTGCACATGAGTCTAGACGTCGGTTAACTTACTTGAATGTATATAGTTTATGATTTTATATAAATTATATTTTTATGATTTCATGAGAACGTTTGTCATTTTATGTGGCAATTATATTTATTATTTTTGTGTGGTATATATATGTGTATATATACGCATGTTATTTTATGATTTTATATGACGATGTGTCACGTAATCATACAAAACGGTTCTATAGTTATATAGGAATTTAAAAACTTATAGTTATGGGTGTGACAACCCGTAAGTTTCGTAAGTCAAATCATATTATAATACGTGTAATTAACTGTTTCTGTGTGCATAAATCCGTGTTTAGTTAACGTAGATAACGTATTATGCAACTATCCGTTAGTCATGGCGTAATCCTAAATTAACATTTCGACGATCGACCTTAAAAACAATGATCTTATACATATATATCCGATGGAATTTCAATAACAAGAAATTTCACAACTATGTGGTTTAATATATAAAGAATTTTTATATTATCTTATCACTTTTGTAGTATTCAAATTTCATGCAAAGTTCGTAACGTTACTTCGATGTCAAAATATCCAATGAACGCTTGAGTTTATTTGTTTATTTATCAAGTACGTCAAATAGTAAACCCTTTAAATGTTTAGTATTTTTATAACGAAAAACCACTCGGTTTTGATATAAACATTTAACATCAATGTTTTTCACCATTTAACGACAACTATATTTAAACAAGACTTGTATCTTTTATTTTTACCAACTATGATTTATTATCCTCCATGCATATTCATTTCCATGCATGATCCAAATTCAATTGTCACCTTTGATCATATTGTCTTTCGTGATCAAAACCCAACACCCGACAATTAGTAACCAACATTAGTAGTAACCTATCACCATTATACTAATCCCCTACTAATCTCCTAGTAATGACCATGCACTATTTCATTTGTACCATACTTAGACAAAATCATCATGTAGCCACCCTAAACCCTTACACCTTACAACCTACATGTACAAGAGATTCCCACCCTTTGACCCTCTCTACTCCTCTCCTTGCTCCATGAAACCGGCCCCCCTCCCCTTGCTCCCTCTCCCTCTCACGGTTTTGAACCCAAACCGCCACCCCCTTCCCTTACTTCTTTTCTTTCCTTTCTTTCTTCTTTTTTAAGTGACCATATATACACATACTTAAAAATAGTAACCCTAACACCCTCATTCACTTCCACAAAAGAAAACACACACACTCTCTCCCTTTCCTCCCAACCGTCGCATCTCTCTCTACTCTCTCTCTAGTTTTTCTTCTTCAACACTCACTTCCATGAAGATACAAGCCACTTTGGAGCATCAAGGAAGCAACCACAAGCCATCATCATCCTTCTTCACGATTTTTACAAGTTAGTAGAAGTTATTTTCTTGGTTTTTCTCTAGTTAATCATGTTAACTAGTCATATTTTCCATCTAGAACTCCAACCACAAGTCTTGGTTAAAAATGGTAACTTTTGACATGCATTTTCTCTTATGTTTCTAGTAACCTGAAACTATGTTTATGTTCATGATAGATCTAGTATATCATGTGTTTCTACTAGTGATTTCATGTATTTTGAACCCCTTGTATGCTACAATATATAGATCTATAGAAAAACAAGTGTTATGATGCTAGTATGTGTATAATATGCCTTGGTTTTATAAAAAAAAACCACTAGATCCAAAATTTGTGACTCTTGGAACAATAGGTCCGAAATTTTTAACATGTTAGAAGGCTATGGATGGTACCATACGACTTATTGATATGTTTGGACGGCTAAAACTCTGAAAATTATCCACTAAAAAGCCTCGGAAGCTATACAATTAGGGAAAATTTTGGATAGAAACTTCGACTCATATTAAAGTGTATTTAAAGTATGTTTTTAGCCATAAAAACCCTAGTACAAGATCCCTTTTGAAAATAGCTAATTTTGAGAAAAAACGGGACAAAAAACCGACACTTTACGGGCCCGGAAAACCCATTTTTGTAAAGATATACAAATAAATGTTACAACTGATATTGAGAACTTATAGGGACTTAAGATGACTTATAATAATTTTACAAAGTGTTTTGGTAGTTTACAAAGCCTTAAACGAGTCACAGGATCAAAACCGGCTAAATCGGACTCATACCGGCAAAACCGACAAAACTAGGAACTTGGACTTTTGGACTTGAATTTTCGGATTTGATATGATCTTATGATAAAAATAAATGTGTATTTATTTATTTGATCGTTGCCTTAGTCATATTTACAAATAACGTGAAATGCGTCTAAAACCGGCAAAAAGCTCGTTTTGATCTTAAACCGTCATTTCTTCCTATAAAAGTCTTTTGAACTCACATGATATTTAATTAGGAAATATAAACTATTTCTAAAACTAATTATTATCTTGGAAATAAATAATACTTTATTTATCGCACAATAAATATTTATTTTCAATAAATATTTCATTAAGGTCGACGATATTGTATCATAATATCGGGTTGCCATAACGCCAAGACTTGACCAACCAAATTGGAGAGACTTAGATGTCAACCCAATTTCTATATTCTAAGTTGTCTTATAACATTGTATAGGACTACTTACTTGCCTATCTTACTGAATCATTTGCATTCAGGTGAGTTTTCACGGCCCCTTTCTTTTAGTAGTTTTAATACTTGGGGGAGAATTCATTACAAACATAATCATTGCATGAAAAATAGATTACTCGTTACCTTATTGATTACATGAGCTTTTCTAGTCCAAATCATATTGTATAATGCTTGTTCATGTTATGATGAAACCCCACTATTAGTTGAATCCGATTAATTTACAAATAGAAACGATGACTCATGGATAGATCTATTGGGTTAACGCCCCTACTCTGATTGGTAGCTCTAATCGTGACTCCGTTTTAATAGTTAAAAGAGTACATACAGTTATAATTGGCCATGCGGTACTGTTGGACATAGTATCATGAGTGGGTAATCAGTTAGTTTCGGTATTCAAGGTTCATGGTAATTTATAAAATAGTATCTAAACAAATTGTCAAACGATGGAATGATTTCAATCAAACTTGTTTATCAAACTTTACATGCATGCTATCTAAACCTGTCAACTCACCAACTTTATGTTGACTCGTTTTAGTATATGAATTCTCAGAATATTGAACTATGCTGCATTCTGGACATCATATCATTTAGGACCTGCATTTTCTTATTCTGGAGTCATGGTCAAACCGAGCTGCACTTTTGGAGATTTCATTGTATAACACCTAACGGTGTCATGTTCTCAAATCTTTTTGAAATGTAATTGTTTTTGAAACGATTAAGACAAATATACTTTCACTACTATTTCCGCTGCAACTTTGAATGAAACTCCACCTTTTGAATGCTCTAGTTGTTTAATCATCCAGAGGTCGTTCTATGTAATCTTGAATGTGATCCATCTCGCTCGCACCCGACACAATAAATACCATGGTGTGACAGATTGGTATCAGAACCAAGGTTATAGAGAACTAGGTTGCATACTAGAACTTAGTCTATAGCCTAACGCTCTGTTTGCCCCATCCCATGCATTAGTTGCTTGCATTACATACATGCCTTACTTGTTGCATCTCTTAACTATTATAATTACACTAACGTAAGACTATTATTATGACTTGGAAACTTTATCACAGCATGACTACCCCCGTCGAGCTATCTTCAGACTCGGAAGTGGAGATTGAGACGATGCCACCTCCGCCGGCTCCAGCATCGCCACCCACTGTCACGCCGACATCACCTACTAGAGTGCTCGACCGTGTCACTGACGATGAAGAGACAGACTCCGAGGAAGACCCGGATGAGCCACCATTTTATGATGTGGATATCACTGCTGACGACCCTCTCGATGATGGAGAATCTATTACGGTCACCTTGAGCTCATCTCGTGCTGCCTCTCCTGTGCGTGCCCCGTCTTTTCGCCCATTTAGGACCACTCCCTCTGGACCCCTCCGCATGTATACCGCGCGGAAATCCGTATTTCGCCGCCCCACTCGTGGAACCCGCCTTGCCTCTCGCGTGGGATCTCGCCGCAAGAGATCACGTACCCCAGAGCCTACCCTTGCTTCTACCGACTCGCCCTTGCTTCCCTTAAAGAAGCGAGTGCATTTTGATGATAGCACATTCGAGTTTGGCGAGACGTCATCTGTCGCAGCCGCTAGAGTCACCCCTATTGTTTCGGTCACCCCTGTTACTCCGGTCAACCTGCTGTCCCAGTCACCCCCACTGCACCTACTACCCCCATAGCACCCATTGCACCCGCTGAGGCTGATTCCCCTACCTATCCTTGTTCATGGTGTTGCCATAGACGTTCTGATTTCCTCCCTCTTTGACGGCATTGCTCGTCGTAATGCTGAGATTCACCGTCTCCAGGCTATCATTCAACTCCCGCCTACCCCCATAGCTGCCCTGGAGATTCGTATTTCAGAGCTCGAGAGCCTCACTGGTTCTTATGTCTAGACCTTGGACACTCTGCACACTCTTCTAGGAGAAGTCAACGGTGTTGCTGGCGCCGCCCTCGCTGTTGTGGAAGCCCTTTCCGCCAACACGACATCACTTGTGGATTTCAATGACGCCCTCCAGCTGACGCTCTCGGTCATGACACAGATTGGAGAGACTTTGACATTGCTCCAGCACCCATGATATTAGCAGTATTGACATATTAGGGATCTGTTTTACCCCTACTTTTGTAATGTGATGTAACTTGTACTATTGTGGAATCATGTTATCCACCAAAAACAATGTTGTCTTGTATGAATTGTTTTCAGTCACGGTTATGGACGTTATGATGTATGTTTTGATTCGCTATTATGATTGTGTTGCGATGTTATATTTCTTCTTTTATGTATGATTGATGTATGTCGTGATATGTTTGGTTGTTATTATGATTGCCTTACTCTTGTTTTACCCATGTGAAATTAGAATCATGCCTAGACGTACCACGAGAGCTAACCCTCCTCCGCCTTCGCCGCCGCCCATAAGCGCTGTTGAGATTGAAGAGTTAATCCTTCAACGTGTGACCGAAGCACTCTCCTCCGCCAATGCTGAACGATCCACTGCCTCTGGTGGACGCCAAAGTGGTTCGCCTGCCGGTATGTAAAACGACGTAGAATTGAAGATCAAAGAATAACAATTACGAAGTATTGTTTACAAGGAGCTTTTGATCTCTCGTTACAGGTACTCGGGATTGCAGCTATAAAGACTTTATGAATTGCAAACCCATCCATTTCAAAGGCACTGAATGTGATGTCGGACTGATTCGATGTTTCGAGAAAACCGAACCCGTCTATCGTATGTGAAACTACCCAGATGAATACAAGGTCAAGTATGCCACTTGCGTCTTCAGCGAAGGTGTACTAACCTGGTGGAATTCCTATGCTGAAACCTTGGGACAGGATCTTGCCTACTCCATGTCTTGGGAAGATCTAAAGGTGCTCATGAGAGATGAGTACTGCCCTCGAGAAGAACTGCAACGCCAGGAAGCTGAATTCTGGAATCTCACCATGGTTGGTACTGACATAGCCGGATACACTCGGCGTTTCCATGAACTAGCACACCTGTGCTCCACTATGGTTACCCCTCTATACAAGAAGATAGAGAGGTACATATGGGGACTTTCCCCTCTGATCCAGGGAAATGTCATGTCATCTAATCCCGCTACCCTCCAGAGCGCCGTACGTTTGGCCCACAGCTTGACCTACCAAGCTGCCCGCCAAGGTGCGTCATTCGCCAAGAAAGCCTCTGAAGTTAAGTTTGTTGTTATTCCACCCACCTCCTCTGGTAACGTCAAACCTGACCACAAGCGCAACCATGGTCATGATTAGAACACTACTAGAATTAGGGCCTTTCTTGACGTGCAAACAATGACACGTGCTAATTTTATGACGTGCAAAAATGTCTGTTATTAAAAATCTGTCGTAATTTGAAAAATTATATGGGTAGATGACGCGCATTTTTGGGCGTCGTAAAATTTCTGTCATATAAAAAATAAAAAACACGGAGTACACATAAAGTGTGCGCGTCAAAAATATTCTGTCGTTTTACAATTTTATTTCCCGCCAAAGAAATTTGCCCTAAATCTAATTCCCTCTCACACTTACTTAGAATTTTTTTCTTTTCTCCACATTTGCCCTAAATTCCAAATCGGTGTATGCTCCTATCACATACTCCCGCTCCCTTTCCCTAAATTCAACGGAACTCCTGCTCCCAGACCTAGCTCCGGCAACCAGAACGCCCTAATCTCATAGTCATCGACTTTATCCGTCAGGATGGGGTGTGGCTGCATCCGGCTTTTCTTACAACAGAAGGCCGATGGGAACAAGTGCGCCGGTGTCAACCTCCTTCCAATTGAGCTTGGGTGATATCAATACGCTAGGAACGAGTGCGCCGGTGTCAGAAATGCAAGCCCTAGAGCACCTCCTCCACCCTGACTCCTTTTCCGGTAAGAGACTGTTTTCCTATTTTTAAGGTTGCGCAAAACCGATTGATTCTCCCTCCGTCCATCCATTGTTGCGTTCAAGGTGAAATCAACGCTGATGGGGTCGCTACCAGCCCTACACTCTCTTCGTCCATCCTTTGTAGTTGTTCAAGGTTGCGCAACACAGCCCTACACTCCCTCGACGGACCTAAATTGGGCATACGTTTCTTTTCCCTCTTCTTCCCCTGAACCAGATTTAGGGTTTTTTTTTGTTTTTAAATTTGGTTCGATTTTGATCTTTGAGTTTGACGCATCATCTTTAGTTCTTTTGAGGGAAGGGTTATAAATTCTATATTTGGTTATGGTAGGGTTTTAATCAAGTCTGGTGCACAATGAGTTGCTTCAACTGAAGGGATTACTTGGGTTTTTCTACATGCATCTCTAAAAATTAACATCTGGAATCCATTAGAATCTGCTAATTTGCTACTATAACTGCACCTTGGAACAATCATGAGCTGCTTCTTCTAATTTCAAAAGAACAATCATGTTCTTCTACCCTCATTTGCCTTTGAGATTTGATTAAGTATAAAACTCTTAATGCTATGCCAAATTAGATTGTTTTTCTTTGCAATACTTTGTATTTCTCTTATGAATTTGAAATTGAATTCACTTGTTGTTTATTTGACTATTTTTAGAATTCATTTACCCAGAACAAGGTGACCATCATTAAAAAGTCTCAAAGGGATTACACACCGCCAATTCTTAGAACAATTCATATCTTATTCTGTGGCTGGTACAGGTGATCCTAATATGGTTATGGCACTTGCTGGCAATAAAGCTGATCTGGAAGAAAAGAGGTAAGTGACAACAGAAGTATGCATCCTTTTACCTATATTTACTCACGTGGTTTAAAGAAAGCACATATTTTTAATAGAATGGTTGTTGCCCTTGTATTTTTGTGTCTTTACATCTTTAAAGAAAATGAGTCGGGAGTGTTTATGAGGTCATGGGTTTGAGATGGTCTTAAGAAATCAAGCACATGGTAGACAGCTCTTCTACCTCTTTTTGTGGTTCTGGTTATTTGATTATATGATTATGGAGCGATAAATATGTACATTATGGCATGTTATGAGTACAAGGACGGAAATAAATGATTTGAATTTAGTAAGGTGTACGTCCTTATTTTCCTGCAATGAAATTAAAACATATAATTCTTGGTGGGGAAGATGCATCAGAGTTACAATAAAAACTAAGGTTTTCCTTACGCTCTTATGCCCCTCATTTTACCATTGAAACTGGTGTGTGAGGAAATCAGATTCTTGATTTCATTGTTCACCTTTGGAGACACTAGTATTGTTCCTTTAATGGGGGGTGGGGGGGTGGGGGTGGTCTTTGTCTGAACTTAACCCTAGCGACTTGTAAAAATACAGAGTAGAACAGGAATACGTCTGTCCTTTATTTGTTGTTTCGCTGGTTATATATATTTGTTGCTTATTTCTTTCTTATTTCAAATACAGGAATACATCTCATGCCCATCTTGTGGTAGAACTCTGTGTGATGTTCAAGTGATAAGTGCAAAAATTAGAGAAAAAACATTGCATTTACCTGGTATTTCGGTAATCATACCCTTTCCTATATACTGATTGAATAATATAGAGTATTAACTTTGTTATCTTTAGAAAATAAATGTCACTTATCTAGGCCCTTACTCTTATGACAGATTGAAATTATGGTACATTTAGTCATTCATACTTAATATATGAAATCTGATTTTAGTTTGTGTTTTCTGAATTGGTTCTAATTTATGAATCTTATTGGAATCGACAAGTACCTTAATATGTTGTTTGATTGTTGCCTGTTGCTGAATCTGTTGGTTTCGACAAGTACCTTAATATGTTAGTTTGTGTTTTCTGAATTGGTTCATTCATACGTAGTCTTTTCTTGTATCTGAGCTGGTTTACCATACCATTTTTAAACTTTCAGCGTTTTTTTTTGTTTCATTACAAAATTGATTTACATGTTTTTTCCGTAACTGTTCCTCTGGTATTTTAGAAATTGCATTTGGTAAAAAGAACCCATTAAAGCTGCAAAAATGGTTTAATCATACTCACAAGAGCACACTTTTATGAGTAGAATGCACTATTTGATGTGTTGATGCAATTTACTGAAGATTTGAAACAGAGTTTTATATAATTGTGTTCATATAACATCAAACCATATTACTGACCAGCTCCTTTGTTGTTTGATATAGGAGGCCTAAATGTGGATTGTGAATCAGACAACTATGATTTGGGTGTTGGTATGTTATAGGAATTAGAAACTGGATCAGGTGCTAGGTGTGTATAGCTCCTGATGGTCTATTGGGTCTTGGAAATATGAGTGTAAAGAGCAGGGAATGCACCTGCATATTATCTATAATGGTTGTTAATGGTTCATGGACAGGATGTGGAAAAAACATACACATTGGTATGTGTGTGTTGCTGTGTGTTTTTACTTTACAAATTTATTTATTTATTCCAATAGATTCTCATGTTGTGTGTTTCATTTCAGTTTGATTATGTCTGTTGAATAATGTAATAAAATGGCTAACCTCTTGAAGAAAGTCTCCATTTCCTTGTTTACTTAAACAGATGTTTTGTTTTTGAATCAGCAATGGATCACATGGACCGGTTAGAGAATGGAAGCTAAAAGATTGTGTTTCTGTTCACAAGATACTGGGGACTGTTTTTAATGATAATGATGCTGCAACAAGTAAGTTTGTTAGAAAAGTTTCTCGGTATTTCTTATTAAGTAGCTGCCATGAAATTTCAACTGCTGAAAACGAACTGGAGTATAGTTAACCCTGAAGGTGGGAAGATGGAGGCGTCAGGGAGGTTCTTATTTAAACATGTCCACTTTTGGTACGGGTTGAATCAGTCTGGTTGGGCTACTCGACCATAATAAAAATTCAGTATTTTAGTGATGAATAGTTATGTTTATCATGATTGCAAAAACCATTATTATTACAATGATAATGGTTTAAGAACTGTATCAATTAAATTATATTGCAGGTGATTTTTAGCCCATTTGGGCCGTTCTCCTTGTAGCTGTTCTTTTATTTGATATGTTCTTATATTAATAATTTTTATATTTCACCTTGTGAGATGAATAACAGCCTGATTTCAGAAAGATTGTGACCCATTAGCAACAACAGAAAAAATATATTGATAAATAAGAACCAAACTCCATATCAATTTTGATTTCAAAGACTTATAAGTTTGATGTCATAAGTCAAAAATCAAAATTGGTTTTGAATGATAGTGTTATTTCTGAAATCTGATGGTAATGCAAAATTTTAGATTGAAAACACTTTAATCTCTAACTGATTCCGTTTGTTTGTGAAGTCAAGGTTTGTTGAAGCATAATTCATATTACTGAAATTTTCATGAATCTAATTTGTTTATTGCAGATTGCTTAATTAACAGTTCAATGCAACTTAACAGCCTCTTCAATGCAACCTACACTTGCAAACTAATTTGATATATCCATGGATGGTGAGGCGCTAGATAAAATACGTCGGACGTGAAGAAGCTATTAAGTTGATGATTTGGAATAATAGTGATCCTAGGTTTAGTTTGAGGTTTGTATTGAATCCATTTAATTTGTAAACTCATGTTAACTTTGTAATATTTGTTATACATATGAAATGCCCTAGTTTGTTATATAAATCTATTTGATTTTGTATTATGAGATTAATTGTCATTTAATGTGGAAAATTAGTGATTTTAGAAAAAAAAATTTATAATTAAAAATTAATATTCTTGACGCGCAAATAAGCGTGTCATAAAATGCACGTCATCGATCGCGTGTCATTGTTTGCGTGTCAGGAAGCTTCTTGACCCCGACTTCCTTGACGCGCATTTGCGTGTCAATAAGACCCTTTCCTGACACGCATTGCACGTCAAGAAAGGCCTTTTTGTAGTAGTGGAAGAAGAAGAGGCCTGCAGAAAATCCTGCTGCTGAAGGCCTAAAAGCCATCAAGGCTTATGCAGCTGCTACACCTGCCGCTGATGCAAAGAGAAATGGTTACACCGGCAACCTGCCCATGTGTAACAAGTGTAACCTGCACCACACTCTAGACTGCAGTAACATTTACTGCAAGAATTGCAAAGCTAAAGGTCACATCTGCTGCTGAAGGCCTAAAAGCCATCAAGGCTTATGCAGCTGCTACACCTGCCGCTGATGCAAAGAGAAATGATTACACCGGCAACCTGCCCATGTGTAACAAGTGTAACCTGCACCACACTCTAGACTGCAGTAACATTTACTACAAGAATTGCAAAGCTAAAGGTCACATCTATCGGGACTGTCCGAGTCGCGCGAGTAAAGTTCAGACCACTAACACCTGCTACGAATGTGGGAATACTGGTCACTTCAAAAGCGACTGTCTCAAACTAAAGAAACCAGGAACTGATGCCGCACGTGGAAGAGCGTTCGTGCTGAATGCGACGGAAGCACGAAAAGAACCGCACACCGTTACGGGTACGTTTCTGCTAAATGAACATTATGCATCCGTTTTATTTGACACCGGTGCCGATAAAAGCTTCGTGTCTAGTGATTTTAGCTCTATCTTTAATATCACCCCTACGAAATTAGACACTAAGTATATAATCGAATTGGCCAACGGCAAACAAATTGAAGCGCGTGAAATGCTCCAAGATTGTTCGCTGGATCTGTTAGGACATAAGTTTAAAATAGACCTCCTCCCCGATTCTATTGAGGCCTGGGTCCGGTTGCTTATTCTCCCTAGGTGCACGCTAAGGGTTTTTAACCCTAAAACGCGCCAAGAGGCTCGCTCTGGAAACAGCAAAGCCCAGCAATGTCGTTCCATCATGGCTTCCCTATCTACTTGGGGGGGAGAGGAGGGTATTGACCAGCTGATTGATAACATCCTTGAAACCTCCGTTTGTGGGCCAGGGGGGCCTCCTGATACTGTTTCTGGCAAGTCGGCTGCGGAGGGGTCCAACATAAACCGCTGCATCCGGAAAATTGCGGACGGTCACTTTACTGCCGCCGTTAAAGTTCTCTCTTCGTCTGGGGTTGCGCCTTTTGGACCTGCCACCACTCGGGTTCTGGAGGAGAAGCATCCTGTGTTACCACCCCCATCCTTGCCGTCTGAGCCCCATACCGAACCCCCACTTGTGGCTACCACCGAAGTTGTTTTGGCTTGCATTAAATCGTTTCCCAAAGGGACTTCGTGCGGGAGGGACGGGTTGCGGGCCCAACACCTTCTGGACAGTCTCTGCGGGGAAGGGTCTGCCATTGCTAACGACCTCCTCGGGGCTATTACCTTGGTAGTCAATTTGTGGTTGGGGGGGAGGTGCCCCCTCGGCCTGGCCGAGTTTGTGGCGTCGGCCCCTCTCACACCTCTGCTAAAACCTGATAATGGGATCCGGCCCATCGCTGTCGGCACCATCTGGCGGCGGCTGGTTTCTAAACTTGCTATGAAAGGGGTCGGGAAGGAAATGGCTAAATATCTCGGGGACTTTCAGTTTGGGGTTGGGGTGCCTGGGGGAGCTGAGGCTATCCTGCATGCGGTTAACCGGTTGGTTGTGGGGAAACATGATGACAGCTCGCTGGCTATGCTTACGGTTGACTTCTCCAACGCGTTTAACGTAGTGGATAGATCGGCCTTACTTTGGGAAGTTCGTTTAAGGTGCCCGTCTATATCTCAATGGGCCGACTTTCTCTACGGTCAGTCTGCGCGGCTATACTTAGGGGGAGAGCATATTTGGGCCACTACTGGGGTGCAACAGGGGGACCCTTTGGGCCCTCTCCTGTTTGCCCTTGTTCTTCACCCCCTTGTGCACCAGATTCGAGAAAAATGCCGCCTCCTCCTTCACGCGTGGTACCTTGACGATGGCACTCTCATTGGGGATTCCGAGGAAGTGGCCAAAGCTTTGCAGATTATTTCAGAGACCGGCCCCTCCCTGGGCTTGCAACTCAATATCAAGAAGACGGAGCTGTTCTGGCCGTCTTGCGATGGGAGGAAGAATCGGCCGGGCCTCTTCCCCTCGGGCATCAGTAGGCCGGCCCTAGGGGTAAAGCTCCTTGGAGGGGCTGTCAGTAGGGATGGTGGGTTCATTGAGGGGTTGGCGTCCAAGAGGGCTTCTAACGATGCTGCTCTTATGCACCTCCTTCCCAAGATTCGGGACCCGCAATGCGAACTCCTCCTGCTTCGCTCTTGCATGGGTGTTGCCAAGCTCCTTTTCGGCCTGCGGACCTGTCCCCCCGCCCGCATGCAAGGGGCGGCCTCCTGCTTTGATCGGACCCTGCGCGAGACTGTTGAAAACATTGTGGTCTGTGGAGGGGCTTATTTTGGGGACCTTCAGTGGCAGCTCGCTTCCCTGCCTATCCGGCACGGAGGGCTCGGGGTTTCTTCGGCTATGGAGGCCTCGTCTTATGCGTTTGTAGCGTCCAGGGCCCAATCTTGGGTGCTGCAGGACCACATCTTGAGGGAGAGCGGGGTCTGTGGCATGGACTCGGATTATACTTTCGCTCTGGTTGCCCTGCGTGACATCGTACCGGGTTTTGATCTTAGCGGTTTCTCTGACAAGGACACCGCCCCCCCAAAACCCCAACATGTTTTGGCGAATGCCCTTTTCAGCAAAATCGTGTTGGATATGGAGACCCGGTTTAATATGAATGCCAGGCAAAAAGCGGTGTGGAGCTGTCTTCGTCAACCACATGCCCAAGATTTCCTTCATGCTCTCCCCATTGACGGGCTCGGGCAACGTATGTCGTCGGTCGAATATCGATCTATCCTCAAATACCGGCTTATGATACCCCTCTTCCCCGCGGACGAGAAGTGCCCTGTGTGCCGCAAGGCGTGTTTGGACTCGTTTGGGGAACACGCGGTTCACTGTAAAGATCTCCCGGGGTTCAAGTACCGTCATGACTGGGTCCGGGATGTGCTATTTGACATTTTCAGAAAGGGTGGGATTTCAGCCAAGAAGGAAGCCCCCGTCAACTTCTTAACTGACCCAAAAGAGGGGCGTTCGACCCTTAGACCGGCGGACATCCTGGTGTTTGGGTGGTCAAGGGGGAAGCACGCTTGCATCGATCTGACTAGGGTCTCTCCCCTTGCGGGCTTTGGCTCTGGAGTTTTCACGGCGGGGCAGGCTGCTGCTAAGGCGGCTGAGGGTAAGGTGGACAAGCACGAGAAGGCATGTCTCGAGAATCAGCATGTGTTTGTCCCCTTTGCTTTTGACACGTTCGGGCACCTCGCGTCAGAGGCTGTGGACACGCTCAGGCGGATCCAGAAGGTTATGCATGGACATATAGTGACTCCTAGAGCTAAGAAACTTGTTTTTATCCGCTTAGGTTTTGCTATTCAAAAAGGGCTTGCGGCGCAGCTTGTTGCCCGTTTGCCCCGTATGTCGGACTGATTTGTAACCGTTATTTTGATTGTTTGTATCAGTAGTTGGAATGGATTGGATGTCCGTTAATCGTGCAGAGATAGTCTGCCACGAGAAACAAGTCAAGATTCCCCTCGCTAACAATAAAACCTTGACCATTCAAGGAGATCGTGTCGACACAAAGCTTCATATCATTTAGTGCATGAAGGCTCAGAAATTCCTCCGAAAGGGTTATCCTGCCCTCCTAGCACACGTATCTTCCAAGAAATCTAAGGAGAAGAAGATCGAAGACGTTCCAATCGTTCGGGAATTCGCAGACGTGTTTCCTTCCGATCTACCTGGTCTACCTCCGCCTCGACATGTAGAATTTCATATCGATTTGGTTCCTGGAGCCGCACTAGTTGCCCGATCACCGTATCGCCTCGAATCAGCTATAAGAACTTCTTGATAAGGGACTTATCAGACCGATCTTCTCACCCTGGGGAGCCCCTGTCCTATTCGTCAAGAAGAAGGGCGGATCATTCCGTATGTGTATCGACTACCGAGAACTGAACAAGTTAACGGTGAAGAACCGGTACCCCCTCCCAAGGATTAACGACTTGTTCGACCAACTCCAAAGATCAAGCTTCTATTCTAAGATCGACTTACGCTCCGGTTACCATCAACTGAAGGTTCGAGATTAAGATGTTGCTAAAACTGCTTTTAGGACTCGTTACGGCCACTACGAGTTCCTAGTTATGCCCTTCGGGTTAACCAACGCGCCTGCCGTATTCATGGACCTCATGAATCGTGTGTGTAAACCCTATCTTGAAAAATTCATTATCGTGTTCATCGACGAAATTCTAATCTACTCCCGTAGTAAGAAAGAACACGAACAACATCTCAAACTCATCCTGGATTGCTTAGAAAGGAGAAACCGTACGCCAAGTTCTCAAAGTGTGAATTTTGGATCAGAGAAGTACATTTCTTAGGTCACGTGATCAACGATCATGGCATTCATGTTGATCCCCCGAAAATCGAAGCGATCAAAAGTTGGAGCCCTCCAACTACCCCGTCTGAAATACGACAATTTCTTGGTCTTGCCGGCTATTACCGTAGATTCATCGAGAACTTCTCCAAAATAGCCAAACCCCTGACCACTCTGACTCATAAGGAGAAGAAATTCACCTGGGATGATAAGACTGAAGAAGCTTTTCAAACGTGATTTCTGCATTTACTATGATGCATGTCATCAAGGTCTTGGATGCGTGATTATGCAACGTGACAGAGTCATAGCTTATGCCTCACGTCAACTGAAAGTTCACAAAAAGAACTACACCACTCATGACCTAGAACTCGGAGCCGTAGTATTCGCCCTCAAGATCTGGAGACACTACCTCTATGGCACAGAATGCAATGTCTTCACGGACCACAAGAGCCTCCAACATATCTTAAACCAGAAAGAGTTGAATATGAGGCAACGAAGATGGGTCGAGTTACTCAGCGATTACGAATGCGAAATCTTGTATCATCCTGGAAAGGCAAACATAGTAGCAGAGGCCTTGAGTCATAAGGATCGTGTGAAGTCACTTCGTGTCAGATCCCTTGCATTGACCATTCATACTAGTCTACCCTCCAAGATTCGTGACGCCCAACTAGAAGCTCTTAAAGAAGAGAACGCCGGAAACGAAGGCCTGCGAGGTATGGACCGTCAATTCGAGATCAAATCCGATGGTGCCAAATACTTCATGAATCGACTTTGGGTACCTATGTACAGAGACCTCAGAACACTGGTTCTGAACGAAGCTCACAAATCAAAGTACTCAATCCACCCTGGTGCTGACAAGATGTACCACGGACTGAAAGAACTTTACTGGTGGCCCAACATGAAGATGAAAGTTGCCACTTACGTTGGTAAGTGTTTAACGTGCGCCAAAGTTAAGGCTGAATATCAGAAACCATCCGGTTTGCTTGTCCAACCGATAATCCCTGAGTGGAAATGGGAACGTATCGCCATGGATTTCATCACCAAGCTACCGAAGAGCCAAAATGGTAACGATACTATTTGGGTTATTGTCGACCGTTTAACGAAATCAGCTCACTTCCTACCCATGAAAGAAAAGGATTCCATGGAACGACTAACTACCCTCTACCTGAAAGAGATATTCTCCCACCATGGGACTCCCATCTCAATCATCTTTGACAGACATAGTCCCTTCATGTCTAACTTCTGGCAATCGTTGCATGAAGCCCTGGGTACTCAACTTGACATGTGTACTACTTACCATCCCCAAACCGATGGCCAGAGTGAACGAACAATCCAAACCCTGGAAGACATGTTGCGTGCCTGCGCAATCGATTTTGGTAAAAACTGGGATGAACACTTGCCCCTATGCGAGTTTTCATATAACAACAGTTATCAGACCAGTATTCAAGCCGCCCCGTTTGAGGTACTTTATGGTCGAAAGTGTCGATCTCCCATCTATTGGTTTGAAGTCGGAGACAACAAAATTACCGGTCCGGAACTAGTAATCGAGACCACCGAAAGGGTCTCGCAGATTCGAAGCCGTCTGAAAGCCACCCGTAATCGTCAAAAGAGCTACGCTGATGTCCGACAGAAACCCCTATCATTCGAAGTCGGAGATAAAGTTCTTCTGAAGGTTTCCCCGTGGAAAGGTGTCATCCGTTGGCAAATGTGGTAAGCTAAACCCTCGATACATTGGTCCATTTCAGATCCTTGAAAAGATCGGGCCAGTAGCTTACAGACTACAACTGCTAGCCGAACTTAGTAGTTTACACGACGTTTTCCACGTCTGTAACTTGAAGAAGTGCCTTGCCGACGAATCGCTCGTCATTCCTCTCGATGATATTCAAGTTGACGAAACCCTTCACTTCGTGGAAGAGCCTACTGAAATCGTCGACCGCGAAGTCAAGAAGCTGAAACGAAGTCGAATCCCCATCGTTAAGGTTCGATGGAACTCCCAGCGCGGATCTGAGTATACTTGGGAACGCGAAGAAAGGTTCAAAGCCAAGTACCCACACCTTTTTCCCAACCCAGCTCCTGTAGATGCCGTAGTCTGAATTTCGGGACGAAATTCCTTCAACTAGGGGAGAATGTGACAACCTGTAAGTTTCCTAAGTCAAATCATATAATAATATGTGTAATTAAATATTTCTGTGTACATAAATATGTGTTTGGTTAACGTAGATAACGTATTATGCAACTATCCGTTAGTCTTGGCGTAACCCTAAATTAACATTTCGACGATCGACCTTAAAAACAATGATCTATATATATATATATATATATATATATATATATATATATATATATATATCCGATGGAATTTCAATAACAAGAAATTTCACCACAATTATGTGGTTCAATATAAAAAGAATTCTTATATTATCTTATCACTTTTGTAGTATTCAAATTTCATGCAAAGTTCGTAACGTTACTTCGACGTAAAAATATCTAATGAACGCTTGAGTTTATTTATTTATTTATCAACTACGTCAAATAGTAAACCCTTTGAATGTTTAGTATTTTTATAACGAAAACCACTAGGTTTTGATATAAACATTTAACGTCAATGTTTTTCCCCCATTTAACGACAACTATATTTAAACAAGACTTGTATCTTTTATTTTTCCCAACTATGATTTATTATCCTCCATGCATATTCATTTTCATGCATGATCCAAATCCAATTGTCACCTTTGATCATATTGTCTTTCGTGATCAAAACCCAACACCCGACAATTAGTAACCAACATTAGTAGTAACCTATCACCATTATACTAATCCCCTACTAATCTCCTAGTAATGACCATACACTATTTCATTTGAACCATACTTAGACAAAATCATCATGTAGCCACCCTAAACCCTTACACCTTACAACCTACATGTACAAGAGATTCCCACCCTTTGACCCTCTCTCCTCTTCTCCTTGCTCCATGAAACCCCCCCTCCCCTTGCTCCCTCTCCCTCTCACGGTTTTGAACCCAAACCGCCACCCCCTTCCCTTGCTTCTTTTCTTTCCTTTCTTTCTTCCTTTTTAAGTGACCCTATATATACATACTTAAAAATAGAAACCCTAACACCCTCGTTCACTTCCACAAAAGAAAACACACACACTCTCTCCCTTTCCTCTCAATCGTCGCATCTCTCTCTCTCTCTCTACTCTCTCTCTCTAGTTTTTCTTCTTCAACACTCACTTCCTTGAAGATACAAGCCACTTTGGAGCATCAAGGAAGAAACCACAAGCCATCATCATCCTTCTTCACGATTTTTACAAGTTAGTAGAAGTTATTTTCTTGGTTTTTCTCTAGTTAATCATGTTAACTAGTCATATTTTCCATCTAGAACTCCAACCACAAGTCTTGGTTAAAAATGGTAACTTTTGACATGCATTTTGTCTTATGTTTCTAGTTACCTAAAACTATGTTTATGTTCATGATAGATCTAGTATATCATGTGTTTCTACTAGTGATTTCATGTATCTTGAACCCCTTGTATGCTACATTATATAGATCTATAGAAAAACAAGTGTTATGATGCTAGTATGTGTATAATATGCCTTGGTTTTATGAATAAACCACTAGATCCGAAATTTGTGACTCTTGGAACCCTAGGTCCGAAATTTTTAACATGTTAGAAGACTATGGATGGTACCATACGACTTATTAATATGTTTGGACGGCTAAAACTATGAAAATTATCCACTAAAAAGCCTCGTAAGCTATAGTTAAATTAAGGAAAATTTTGGACAGAAAATTCGACTCATATTAAAGTGTATTTAAAGTATGTTTTTAGCCATAAAAACCCTAGTACAAGATCCCTTTTGAAAATAGCTAAATTTGGGAAAAACAGGACAAAAAACGGACACTTTACGGGCCCGAAAAACCCATTTTTGTAAAGATATACAAATAAATGTTAGAACTGATCTTGAGCACTTTTAGGGACTTAAAGATGACTTATAATAAGTTTACAAAGTGTTTTGGTAGTTTACAAAGCCTTAGAACGAGTCATAGGATCAAAACCGGCTAAATCGGACACATACCGACAAAACTAGGAACTTGGACTTTTGGACTTGAATTTTCGGATTTGACATGATCTTATGATAGAAATAAATGTGTATTTATTTATTTGATCGTTGCCTTAGTCATATTTACAAATAACGTGAAATGCGGCTAAAACCGGCAATAAGCTCGTTTTGATCTTAAACCGTCATTTCTTCCTATAAAAGTCTTTTGAACTCACATGATATTTAATTGGGAAATATAAACTATTTCTAAGACTAATTATTATCTTGGAAATAAATAATACTTTATTTATCGCACAATAAACATTTATTTTCAATAAATATTTCGTTAAGGTCAACGATATTGTATCATAACACTGGGTTGCCATAACGCCAAGACTTGACCAACCAAATTCGAGAGACTTAGATGTCAACCCAATTTCTATATTCTAAGTTGTCTTATAACATTGTATAGGACTGCTTACTTGCCTATCCTACTGAATCATTTGCATTCAGGTGAGTTTTCACGGCCCCTTTCTTTTAATAGTTTTAATACTTGGGGGAGAATTCATTACAAACATAATCATTGCCTGACAAATAGATTACTTGTTACCTTATTAGTTACATGAGCTTTTCTAGTCCAAATCATATTGTATCATGATTGTTCATGTTATGATGAAACTCCACTATTAGTTGAATCCGATTAATTTACAAATAGAAATGATGACTCGTAGATAGATCTATTGGGTTAACACCCCTACTCTGATTGGTAGCTCCAATCCTGACTCCGTTTTAATAGTCAAAAGAGTACATACAGTTATAATTGGCCATGCGGTACTGTTGGACATAGTATCATGAGTGGGTAATCAGTTAGTTTCGGTATTCAAGGTTCATGGTAATTTATAAAACAGTATCTAAACAAATTGTCAAACGATGGAATGATTTCAATCAAACTTGTTTATCAAACTTTACATGCATGCTATCTAGACCTGTGAACTCACCAACTTTATGTTGACTCGTTTTAGTATATGAATTCTCAGGTGATTGAACTCTGCTGCATTCTGGACATTATATCATTTAGGACCTGCATTTTCTTATTCTTTAACAAGGGGATGATGTGACAACCGGCAATTTTCCAGGTTAACCCCGTTAATAACTTGTGTTATATTTCGATAACGTTCGTTACCACAGTTAACTAGAATAGTTACACGAATATTGCACATGAGTCTAGACGTCGGTTAACTTACTTGAATGTATATAATTTATGATTTTATATAAATTATATTTTATGATTTCATGAGAACGTTTGTCATTTTATGTGGCAATTATATTTATTATTTTTGTGTGGTATATATATGTGTATATATACGCATGTTATTTTATGATTTTATGTGACGATGTGTCACGTAATCATACAAAATGTTTCTATAGTTATATAGGAATTTAAAAACTTATAGTTATGGGTTATAACTATGATTTTATGCTAGATATATATATGTTATATTTTTATAAAACTTTGTTCGTAAAATATGTTGTGTCGTACACTCGAGTAGTTATCGCCAAGTTACTCTTCATTAGACCTCGTTAGTGTTCGTTAGGCATTTCTAAACCTTGAGGGGTGACTCATGTCATTCTCCAAACTATTATTTGATTAATCAAACTTGAAGGGACTTGAGTGTCATTATCCAAAACTTACCTCCTTAATATGTAACATGGGCAGGGACTAGTTTTGCCAAATCCCAAAAATCACATTAAAACCCCACTTTTGGAAGAAAAAGCCGGCGACCATACTCATCCCGTAACCGACTCTCCACATAACTCGACTTCAATTTTACAAATTACAACCCTTCAATCGACCATAATCAATTCATGTAACCGAAGGCTTCATGATCATTACTAGCATTCAAATGCAATCACTCTCTTCTCCTTACCAACATTATACCAAAAGCCATTTGAAACACTAATGAACCACCACTTGTTATCTTCCTTTTTTTTTCACTTTGAAGAGCCTCCGTGAAAGAAAAAAATTTTCCAAACACCACCTTCGAGTGTCTGTTTTGCAACCACCCCTGCGCACCACTGATCGCTACTTTTCACAACAATTCGATCGTCTTGAGACCGCCATTCGGAGCCATCTGCCATCAAAACGCAGCACCGGCGAGGAACACCGAGAGGAAACGGGCCTGATTCAAGACGCCGTACGAGACACATCGCCATTGTCCTTCGAACTTCTGCTTCAATTCACTATAAGTACAATTGAAACCTGATTTTCGATAAGTTATCGCATGATTCTGCTCGTAATCGAAACGGGTTCTTGGGCTGTAAATGGCGGATACGTGACTTGTATTGTGATGAAGATGACAACATTCCTTAACTGAACATATATTTAATTTGTTGGATACATCACGACCTCAGCCCCTGGCCGAATGGCCAAGGGCTGTGAGCAATTCGCGCGAGGTCGCTGGTTCGACTCTCGGCAACCCATGTTTTTTTTTCTTTCCAGTTTTATTCCATAAATTGATCCAGTCTGCTTCTCGTTGTATGAATAAAAGATTTGAGAAACAGTCAGTTAAACAACATTAGCCTCTAGCGCAGTGGCTAGGGTGCTGTCTTGCAAGGCTGAGGTCTTGGGTTCGAACCCTTGCAACCCCAATTTCTTTTTAACTGCTTTATTTCTTCTTCACAAACTCAAACATTACTTAACTTAAAACCTAACTACCATTTGTTCCTTGAAAAATCTCGACCCATGAAGTTTCCATAAACCCCGTTAGGGTACTCGTTGGATTTTTTTTATTTTATTTTATGAAGACCTTATAATTTAAAATAATTAAAAACTTGATGGTTTTGTTTATATTAATATAAATTAGTTACGTAGAAATATATATATATATATATATATATATATATATATATATATATACTTGATTTATTGTCACGTACTTATATATATATGCGTATGTCTTAAAGATTTTCTTTAAACTCTTAAACTTTGACACGACATATAAATATATATATATATATATATATATATATATATATATATATATATATATATTGACGTTTATTTTTCATACTTTTGACTACACTACGATATTTATATATATGAACGTATATATTTACCCGATCATCACTACATTTAATATTTGGAATACCCTACGCACATTGATTTCGTAAATCTCTGTGTCCTCGATTAAGTGTCATTTTGACTACTTTCGAACAAACGATCTTTGTCACGTTTTGAAATTGTCACCTACGTCATATTTGGAATTACATGTTATTAAACCGTCGTCTAGGTTATGTTACTCATGTGCGGACACACACTTACGTATGTAAAATCAATAGGTACTCGGTAGTTACGCAAGACCTGAAGTCTTACAAAATTGTAGCAGCGCACCCTAAGGTGAGTTACACAACCTTTTACGTTACGTCCGGTTTTGGAGGATAACACACACAAACACGTTACACCCGGGTTAGGGTGATAACACAACGAATTTTATGTATGATTAAAGTAGAAATCCAGTATATATCACATGTTCTCGTAAAATGCTTTATCTTTCAAGTCCTTACTTATCGAACCGTTAATAGCATATAGTGAGGGGATATTGGGTAGTACTACTGGGGTCTGACAATCCCCACTCAGCGGGCACGGGATGCACCACCCGACTGACGGTCGGACTAAGGACCATGTCAGCCTAAACTTACCGTGATCGAGTAGACACGGGTGTAACATCCGCATGTTTCGAAAACCCGGAAACCCAACCCGTTTCGTAAATCTGGGTAATTTCATTTAGTAAAGTCATTTAAAAAAAATGATTGAATTATATTTAAGATGCAGTAAGCGTGATCAAATGGTTTGGAATTAATGTTTTCGTTATACATTAAATGTGTGATATCATATTCTACACAAACAGTATTTTATATATAAATATGTTATTCAAAATAATATATATATATATATATATATGTATGTATATATATATATAATATTAATGAATATATTATCTTGAATTATTAAAACGGTATCTTCATAATTATAAGTGGGGACTAAATTTTATGCCGCAAACTTGTATTTAAAACATAATGTTTAAGGTTTGAAATAAATTAACTTATAAACTCGAGGGTCTAAGTGGTAATTAGTACAAACTTGAGTCTTATAAAAGAAGAAAAGAACTGAGGTCGGTTAACCCTAGCTCCAGTAATGTCCGCAAGAACCGCCGCTGGGTAACCAGCGTTAAAAATCTGCATCTCCGATCAGTCACTATGCTTCTTCTTTTCAAATCATCGCCGTGCACCTCTTAAGGTTTCTCTCCGACCATCATTCAGTCGCCGTACGATCGAACTCGACCACCAGGAGCACCGCCGGCGAAGGACGAGTCCCGGATCGAGCCGACGAACGTCAAGCGCCGTTTTCGTTTCGAACTTAGGTAAAATATATATATATATATATATATATATATATATATATATATATTGTTGAACTCAACACTGTGATTTCGTGGTTTGATCATTGCTATTTCATATGCTTCAGTTATTATTCAATAGAAAACTTTTTCTATGTATTTGTGCCCAAATTTATTTGACTTTCATCTGTATTAAAAACCTAAATATCCTAAATTGTTTAAAAAATTAGAAAGTGGTGCAATGGTAAGCTCTTGAATTTTCATTCCGGGTCGCCCGAGTTCGAATCTATCGGGCTGCTCATTTTAGCTTCTTTTTTTTTTCAATCACATTCTATTATTTTCATTTTTTAATATAATTCTCCTTTTTTACTATATTCTATTAATTTTTTTTAATATGTTCTTTTACATTATAATATTTGTAAGCATATTTTGTTCACAAATTTTGCAACTGCACACTGGTTATGTACAATACAAGTGATCAAACCAGGTAGAGACCCAGGTATGACCCCCATAGACCCTCTTTTTTTTTCTTTTTTTCTCCTGATTTCCATTTTTATTTTGTTTATGTATATACGTATAGTATGTTTCCTAACCTGGTTAACAAACTTTATGTTTCAACCACATTCGATTATTTTCATTTTTAATATATTCTCCTTTTTTTGTACTATATTATATTAATTTTTTAATATATTCTCTTACATTATAATATTTGTAAGCATATTTTGTTCACAAATTCTTCATCTGCACAGTGGTTAGGTACAGTACAAGGGATCAAATCGGGTAGAGACCCATGTTCGACCCCCATAGACCCTCTTTTTTTTTCTCCATATTTCCATTTATATTTTGTTTATGTATATACGTATAGTATATTTTCTAACCTGGTTAACAAACTTTATGTTTCAACCACATTCTATTATTATCATTTTTAATATATTCTCCTTCTTTTTTTACTATATTCTATTAATTTTTTTAAATATATTCTCTTACATTATAATATTTGTAAGCATATTTTGTTCACAAATTCTTCATCTGCACAGTGGTTAGGTATAATACAAGGGATCAAATCGGGTAGAGACCCATGTTCGACCCCCATAGACCCTCTTTTTTTTTCTCCTGATTTCCATTTATATTTTGTTTATGTATATACGTATAGTATATTTCCTAACCTGATTAACAAACTTTATGTTTCAACCACATTCTATTATTTTCATTTTTAATATATTCTCCTTCTTTTTTTACTATATTTTATTAATTTTTTTTTAAATATATTCTCTTACATTATAATATTTGTAAGCATATTTTGTTCACAAATTCTTCATCTGCACAATGATTAGGTACAATACAAAGGATCAAACCGGGTAGAGACCCAGGTTCGACCCCCATATACCCTCTTTTTTGTTGTTCTTTTCTCTTAATTTCCATTTATATTTTTCTTATCTATATACGTATAATATATTTCTTAATCCGGTTAACAAACTTTATATTCGCATGTGTTTCAAAAAAAATTAATTTTCTTTAAAGATTCATTTCCTTACAAATCTACATTTTATAATTTTAAAATGTTATTTTTCTAAATAATTTTTTCCTTTATTCGAAGCCTTTTTTTAAGGCATTTTTTCCTTTTTTGAAACTTTCTTTTACTAAAGGTAACATCTACTTATCACTTTGATTTTTTATTGACGCACACAACACCCACATTGCTTACAGTTTAGATTCTCTGTTTTAATTTTTTTCTTCATTTATTTACAAATCTTTTTATTAAAAAAGTGATGTATTAGTTTTCTTTTATTAAATTTTTTATAGAGTCCATATTTTAATAATAACCTATATTAGATTGGGGTTAAAGACTTACGGAGTTAAAGAAAATTAACGGAGGGAGTGGTGCAGGAAAATATATTAATAGTTAGGAGTGTCAGAGGGAAATTCGTTAGTTGAGAGTGTTATTGGCAAACAAATGATAGTTAGGATTATTTTAAGTCATTAACCCTTAAATAAAAAATGGTTGAACTAAGTTACCAAGCGTCACTTAGCTCGGCCGGACGAATCATTCGCTTACTTATCAAAGGTCGCGAGTTTGAGCCTAGGCGTCTTTTTTTTATCTCACTTCTCGAATGCAGACAACTAAAAAACTTTTAATGTTAAATAAATTATGGTTGTTAAATGTTTGCAATTGTTATGTAACTAAAAACTTTTAATCATTCGCTTACTTATCAAAGGTCGCGAGTTTGAGCCTGGGCGTCTTTTTTTTTTAACTCACTTCTAGAATGCAGAAAACTAAAAACTTTTAATGTTAAATAAATTATGGTTGTTAAATGTTTGCAATTGTTATGTAGCTCAGCCGGTAGATACACTCGCTTTGTTAAGATAGTTTGCCAGTTCGAGCCTATCTGGCTCCGGTTTCTTTTATTAAACCTTGCACAAGAATTCAACTGACACATGACACCTCTCTTTCGTCCTCTCTCTTTTTGTATGTCCAAGTCCAACATCATAACTGAAAATCCACGATTAAACAATTAAACTGGTCAAAGCAACCACCTTTAAATACATATTCAATAACGAACACTGAATTAATTAGTTGTGGTTAAAATAAAATTACATTATGCATTTATATGTACAGTTAATTTAGCCTTTGTTTATCAAATCACATATATAAAGGTACTTTTAAGAAAATATATATGTGTGTTAGAATACTTCTATAAAATAGGTTTGTTGTTGCTACAGAGAATTTACTATTAACATTAAAAAAAATTGAAGATTGAATGCCAACATTAGTTACCGCAGCAACGCAAAGGCATCTAGTAGAGTTGGTTGGGGCTTCGGCTTGGGTTTCTAGGGACCTAAGTTCAAACCTCACTAATGACATTATTTGTTCTTTCGTACCCTTAAAGCTTTTTAGGCTTGGGAAGCTTTTAGCGACCTAGGTTCGAATCTTTGGGGATGAGGATTTTACCGGTGGCTGCTCGTAGGTCGGGTTTCCTCCCGAAGTAGGGCAAGGAGGTGATGTCCTGACTCGCTCGCACCCGCAGGCTTGAGACACTAAGTCATCATTGTGGGTTGAGCATCAGGTTCGACTGAGAAATCGCTATTCAAAAAAAAAAAAAAATTACCGCAGCAACACGCGGTTGATCTCTAGTTGGTTTGTAAGCGAGTGGCCTAGGGTTCGAACCTTGATACTGCCGTGTTCTATTATTTTTCTTTTTTTTCTTTTTAGCCTTCCTCATATTTAATTTGCAATGGTTGGACATAATTTGATATAGAACCCGTTAATGAACCATCCGTACCAATCAAACTCATTGTTGTAAATTGTCAACGATTAAAAGGCTAAAAAAAACTCTTTTCTATAGCATCCGTTCATGTATATTTGCATAATACAAATTCATATCCTATTTACTTTCACGGATTTAAAACTTGTTATTTCTCATTCGTTTAATTATTCAATCGTGAATAAAACTTTCAATTTCATATTTAAATTATCCATCATTTCATTAAAATAACCATTTTATCAAATAGTAATTTTGTACATTAGATTATCGAATTTTCTTGATGATTATCATCAAAACCATTTTGAAATTACTAATAACTTTACTTATCTTATCATAAGTTAACCGCATATAATATCATTTTTAATCGTTTCTTTCGGAGTTTTTTTATAATAATAAATAGCCGTTGGTCATAAACTCTTTAAGGATTATTTATTATTAACAAACTTTTTTTTTATTATATATTCTCATTCTCATTCTTGATAATTATTCCCGAGTCATGAAAATCAAGCATCTCGAAATCAGAACAATTTTGTTTGGCCTAGTTATTTATTCTAAAATTATTTAACCTATTGGACCAGATTGTCGTCATCTCATGAACCATTCTCGTCTTCCAATCTTCGCGGTTTCTTGCCTTTGGTCAAGTGAGTATTCATAGCCCATCTTTTGCATTTCAATGTTTTGGGGTGCAACATGTATCAGTATTCAAAACCCTAAACTCTTTATTATGCAAATACTATGCGATTCTATGTGCTCTATGTGTGATTCTCTGATTATGTGATACTTGTGAATTATTTGTTGTGGCATTCTCTAATCTCTAGTCGCTAGTCTTTAATCGCATGTGTACCATTAACCATCGAGCCGTGGCAACAATGATAGATCTATTGGCTGACAACCCACCTGGCCTGCCTTGCGTGTGGCATCGGGTGATTGCTCCCTTACTTGTCTAGGTTTGGTGCACATCACTCATACTTGTTGATCATGATTTAGATGTTTTACACTTGACTCATTGAATCGCAATGTTTTATTCTATGTTGTATACTAAACCTATGTTTACTCACCAACTATTTGTAGTTGACCCGTATTTTATACATGTTGCAGGATTTGCTGTTAGTTGATAACTTCTTGCTGATGACACCATAGGATCGCATGCGGACTTAGTATGACCAAATTAATTAAGCTTAATTGTTCATTATTGATGTATTATGTCGTGTATTGTAATGAATCTTGAATTATCTTTGAAATGGGTTGATTAAGAATATCGCCACATTAATTAGTGTTGTGTGCATCTGAACAATCATCATGCCCCGACGTATTCCGCCGTTGGTCGGGGTGTGACAACGGGGAAGGAAAAACATGTAAGGAATTATTCCTACAACTAATTGGTCAACTTCGGTTGCGAACTTTTTAGTGACATGAACTTAGCCTCACTACCTACGATATGGATTGTACTTGTAATATATATACTTACATACGAATAAAGACTGTTGTATTCGTACTGCATATATATACTAGTTATACTCATGTGCTTATGTGAACTCACCAACATTAGTTGACACTTGCTCTTATGCATGCTTTGCAGGACGCTAGAAGAATCTGATTTTGGGCACGTACGCTGGTTAAACCTTTTATTTTGGGAATCTGTGTTTAACATTTTCAAAACTTAGACTTAAACTGGTTGTTTACTTAATGGGCGCTTGTTTCGCGCGACACTACTTTAATATGCTTTCACTGGATTTTTTAACTCTGGTTTTGATGTTTTCCGTTTGGAAATATATTTACAGTTTGAACCCTTAACTTATGGTTGATGTAACTAATGACTCGGGTCTTGGTCTGGATCACAACCCACTTGGTAAAACTCTGTTAGTGGAAATTGGGGGTGTGACACTCCTGCTTCAAGTTATTGTTTTCATCAAATAATTTTGCATTTCTTTCTGTAATGCGATCATCTTATCAGCAATTTCCACAGCATTTTGCTAAGCCTTCTCATATTGTTGCTTCAATGGGAGACTCTTTTGATACAAATTTTCAAAATCATTTGCCGTGTCTATTGCCTCAGCTTCGCATTCTTTGATCAATGCTTCCTTCTCTTCAGTTAGAACTTCAATTTGCTTTTCCAACAAGAGAATAGCATAGAATTCAACTTTCTCAGACATTGAATTTGCCATGAAAGCAAATTTTTCTTCAAGAGGAGACTGATTATCATCCGTTGAGTTTGGCACATTTGCTTCCTCACAATTTCCAACACTAACTCCACCAATTGCTTATTCATGCACTTCATCATCATCTTGGGTAGACTCCGTCATTATATATTCATCCTGAAAATGTTGAACAATCAAAGCAGATGAATCAGTAAATTGGTTACCCCAGTTATAAGTTTTGTCTTCATAATTGTTTGAACTCATTCCATTTCCTGAACTTGAGACGTTTCCAGGAAAATTCCCAGCTACAAAAGCAGTCGCTGGTGCAGAACTTGTCGCTTTACCAGATTTGCCCGAAATCGTTGCAGCATTTGAACTATAGTAAACTTCAGGATTCTGGACCTCGGCAGGTGTTGTATTCACATTTTTCATTTCTAAATCTCTCGCTTGTAACTTGCCCAACAGTTTCACAAATGTTAACGTCGAGTAATCTTTGTCATTTGTAATCATCAAGACATACGGTTCCCATTTTGATGGCAAATGTCACACCCCGGTCAACGGTTTCGGGTGTGAGCGAGAATGGAATCATAGTCGAGGATACATAGAACAACTTCTAATAAATTAAAACTTCATAAAACATTACTTCATTTCATTGCAGCGGAAAAGATAGTGGAAACGATAACGTCTTACAATTTGAAAACATAAAGTCTTAAATTAATATTAAAAGCATAAATCGGTTTATTTAGATAGTCGGGACTATGACTCCGAAAGCAGGTCTGATAGCGTACATAAGCCCCCATTTGCATGTCTTCATGAGTTGCGTCAATTACCTAAGAAATCATGAGTTTAAAAGGTCAACATAAAGTTGGTGAGGTTCACAGGTTTAAGACTCACAGTTTAATCATTGTAAAACAGTTTTCGGTATACTTAAATATTACGTTGGTTTACCGTTGTGGTTGCATGATCTCACCTGAACCTTGATTTCAAATACTAACGGTTTACCCACCCAACATCTCTTACCCAGAGATGTTTAAACAGAGCAGAATAACTGACGTGTACCCCCGAACAATCCGGAGTCAGAACTGGAGCTACCAGTTAGGGTAGGGTTGTCAACCCAAATAGATCTATTCACTAGCTATCGTTTCGTACAGAACTAATTGAAATCAATTAATGGTGGGATACAGTTGTACAAATGTTTATAACGATAATGTACCAAGTTGGGCAATCAGTAAGAGAACAAGTAGTCATACGGCTAACAGATAAACCATAATATTAAGTAAAAAGCATTTATCAGATTTCATGATTTCTCCCCCAAAGTATAAAACAGTTAAAAGAAAAGGGGCCGTGAAACTCACAGATTCAGCAGATAAGCAGAAATTTAGCAGGATAGGAACGGTAGCACGTAATGTCCTAAATAATTAAATAAACATATGCATAAGGTCTATGATCATTTGAGTAACATAAGTCACCCAAGTGATACCGGTCAAGGAATATTCATTTTTAATAAGTCAACCAAGTCTTGAATATTAAATAAATACATTTGGTGATGATTTATATTTATGTTAAACAAATATAACCAAAGAATATTCATTTTTAATAAGTCAACCAAGTCTTGAATATTGAGTTTAAAATAATAATAGTGTTTATTATTATTTTCACAAGTTCGTATAATTATTTTTAATTAACTAATTACATATTCGATTTGTTAATCTTGCAAGTTATAATTATATTAAATAATTATGATTAACAATACTTTGGTGAATAAAGCATGGTTTATATCTTTTGCAAATAATTACTTGTCAAAAATAATTATTAAATGTTTGCTTTATTTTTAAACCATGAATCTTTTAAAGAAAACTTTCAAAGTTTCTAACATTTAATCATTTATTTTTCGAAAGCGTTTAATGTTTCATTTGCATGAAATATATATTTCTTTCATAAATATTTTCAAAACATTGTAACGACGCTTGGATTTATAAAATCGTCTTTCATAAAAACTTGATTTAAAATCTCCAACAAATGTAAGTCCATTTTTGGTTACTTTGATTTTATTAAAGTAACATTAAAATCCATGTAAGCATTTAAAGTTAATAGCTTGTCTTTGATTTATTTTTATAAAATCCTTTTATAAAAATATTTAGTTTTCACAAGTGACATTTTTATAGAATAATCCATTTATCTCCAAAGTTTTAGAAAGGTTAAAACTTGTAATAAATCCAAGAATTTATGTCAAATTAATCATTTGACATAAATATTATTCTTACCATTTTTAGAAACAAAATCTATAAAAGTTCTTTTTGTCTTGAACTTTTTATAACACATTTAATGTGTCACAAGCAACATCCTCTTTTGTCTCTTTATTTATTTTAACCATTTGTGTTATAAGTTACATATGTAACTTTGTTTAATCATTTTTAGAAGATTTATTTGTTTAACAGTGTTTTAACATGTAACAGAACATGATTTGTACTAAATCAACTAACACATTGTGTTAGGACATATGTATAAGTAAACAATCAACTAACACATTGGTGTTAGGACTTATAAAATAATAATCAACTAACACATTGGTGTTAGGACAACTAAAAATAAACAATCAACTAACACATTGGTGTTAGGACAATTAAATATAAACAATCAACTAACATTTTCATGTTAGGACATTAAATATATAAAGATCAACTAACACTTTTGTGTTAGGACAAATAATGTAAACATGTATAGATGGTTAGTTAATATTCATGATTTGTTTTATATGAAGAGGCTTGGAGGTTTGCTTGAAATCAACTAACTTATGAAACCAAGGTTTCATAAACAAGATTCATGGTGCACACTTGTCACTTTCCATAGATTTCACAAATGTGTTTCACCACACTCCTTGGCTAACTTTAAGTCTTTAAGACACCAAGATGAGTGCTTGATCTTGGAAGAAAGGAGATTAAGAAGTGAGTTTTGTTAGTTGATCATCCAAACACAAGCATTCAAAGTTTAGTTGTAAGGGTTGGTTTTTAGTTGTCAAGACTTGAGGGGTTTAAAGGGGTGAATATATAATAGAAAAGTGAGTTAAAAGACTCACAAAAGATGAAGGGAAAATTGGTGGTGGTTGGCGGCGGTTCCGGCGGCGGAGTGGCGGTGTAGCGGCGGTGGTTGACTGGCGGCGGACGGTGGTTGGCGGTGGTGGTGTGTCCGGCTAGGGAGAAGAGGGAGAGAGTGGGTGTGTTTCTTGGTTGGGTGCAAAGGAACAAGGGTGTGGGTTTGGTTCCTTTTATAATCAAAAGGTTAGTTATTAACCTTTGGTTAATTGTGTGTTATCAACACCACAATTCTCCCAACTAATCTCAAGTGTAGGTTGTTTTATTTTATAAACTTCACTTAAACTAGTTAAATAAATGAGAGCTTTTATAAAATAAATGGTGGTTAGGAGTTTATAAAAATTATAACTTTTTAAAGTATAATCCAAGTTTAATTAATCCAATTGAGTGATGGTTTTTATTTTTATAAACATTGTTAACCCAAGTTTTATAAAATATTAGTGGGTTAAAGAAATGGGATTAACTTTTATAAAAAAAACTAGTGGGCTTAAACAAATTACCAATTTGTTTATCATTGGGCCGAAGCCCAATCGAGTTTAAAATGGGAGAATGGGCCGAAGCCCATTCGGTTTTGTTAAGTGAAACGGACCGAAGCCCATTTCGATTGGGAGTGGGAATCGGGCCAAGGGGCTGGGCCGAAGCCCATGGTTATCGGGTTTGGACCGGGTCGGGTTGGGTTCGATTTCGGGTTGGGCCGCGTAGGGTGATGGGCCGGGTTCGGTTGGTGCGGGCCGCGAAGAAGAAAAGAAAAAAAAGGGATTTGGGCCGGTTCGGCCCAATGCGATACGGGCCGCGGGTCGGGTATCCGGGTTGGGGAATTCACTCGGTTAGTCGAGGTGAACCTTTGGTTAAGTTTTCGGGTCAATCCGGACATTTTTGGGCTTGTTGGGCTTACCGGGCCCAATAGGTGAAACGAGAAACTCGTTTGGCTAAGTCTTGACAACGAAATGCTCTTTGTAACATTTTAAATTCATAAAACGTTTTAACAGTTTATAACAGTTTGATAAAATATAAAAAGTTTCATTATTATATTTATTTTCTTATTATTGAAATTCCACATTTAATTATACGAAAGCCTTCGTATTTTACGCATGTATATTACTAGCATAAACGTGGGATTTAACTATAAATAAAGCGGTAATTCACATAATTGACACGTAATTAAAGTCAACGAAAGTCAACGGAGAGAGGTTTGACCTGATTTTTGGGCCGGGTGTCACATTCTCCCCCAGTTAGAAGAATTTCGTCCCGAAATTCAGTTTTGGTTACTGGTGGATGCGACGTTCTCAAACAGGCGCGGATACTTCTGATGCATTTGATCCTCGCGTTCCCAAGTGTACTCTGGTCCTCGTCTAGAGTTCCATCGGACCTTGACTATGGGAATGCGGCTATGCTTCAGCTTTTTAATTTCTCGGTCAAGTATCTCCACGGGTTCCTCAATGAAGTGTAAGGTTTCGTCCACTTGGATTTCATCAAGAGGGACGACAAGCGTTTCATCAGATAAGCATTTCTTAAGATTACAGACGTGAAAGACATTGTGAACGCTGCTCAGCTCGGCGGGCAGGTTCAAATGGTAAGCTACTGGTCCGATGGTTTCGGTGATCTGTCTGTGGATGGTAGGCAGTACTCATATCAAGTCGAGTACCCAAAGCTTTCTGTAGAGATTTCCAGAAGTGAGCAGTGAAACGGCTATCCCGATCGGATATGATGGATTTAGGCACACTGTGGCGCGAGACGACTTCCTTTATATAAAGTTTGGCTCGTTTGTCCATCTTATCCTTCTCATTGACCGGCAAGAAGTGTGCCGATTTCGTCAATCGATCGACTATCACCCAGATAGCGTCATGTCCTGATTTTGACTTAGGCAATTTCGTGATAAAATCCATGGATATTTCTTCACATTTCCATTCCGGGATTACCGGCTGAGTCAACATTCCAGAAGGTTTCTGGTATTCGGCTTTGACCTTTGAACATGTTAAGCATTTGCCGACATAGGTGGCTATCTCGGCTTTCATGTTAGGCCACCAAAATTGTTTCTTCAGGCCGTGGTACATCTTGTCTGATCCGGGATGAATGGAATATCTCGACTTGTGAGCTTCATCGAAAATTAATTGCCTTAACCCTCCATAGACAGGTACCCATAGTCTATCCATGAAGTTCTTGGTTCCATCAGGTTTCTCATCCAATTGTTTCTCCATTCCGCGTAAACCTTCTCCAGTTAGGTTTTCCGGTTTGAGGGCTTCAATCTGAGCGTCACGCACCTGTGAAACAAGATTCGAGTGTATGGTCATACTTAAGGCTCGAACACGAAGTGTCTTGGCACGCTCTTTCCTGCTCAGGGCATCGGCTACAACGTTAGCCTTGCCCGGATGATAACGAATCTCGCATTCGTAGTCATTTAGCAGTTCCACCCATCGGCATTGTCTCATATTCAATTCCTTCTGATTGAATATGTGCTGGAGGCTTTTGTGGTCGGTGAATATGGTGCACTGAGTACCATAAAGGTAATGCCTCCAGATCTTGAGAGCAAAGACAACGGCTCCGAGTTCCAAGTCGTGGGTCGTATAATTCTTTTCGTGGATTTTTAGTTGTCGTGATGCGTAGGCGATGACTTTCTCTCGTTGCATCAACACACATACTAAACCTTGATGCGAAGCATCGCAGTAAACAACGAAGTCTTCGATTCCATCGGGTAGTGATAGAATCGGGGCATCACAAAGCTTTTGCTTCAGTAATTGAAATGCTGCTTCGGTCTTGGCATCCCATATGAACTTCTTATCTTTCTGGGTCAGGGCGGTCAGTGGCTGGGCTATCTTTGAGAAGTTCTCGATAAATCGACGATAATAGCCAGCGAGCCCCAAGAATTGTCGAATCTCGGTTGGGGTTGTGGGAGTGCTCCAATCCTTGATTGCTTCAATTTTTGTGGGATCCACGTGGATTCCTCGATCGTTGATCACATGACCCAGAAAGTGAACTTCGCGAATCCAAAAGTCGCATTTGGAAAATTTCGCGTAGAGTTCTTCCTTCTTCAACAATTCCTGAATAAGCCTCAGATGTTGTTCGTGTTCTTCCTCACTACGGGAGTAGATAAGGATATCGTCAATGAACACGATAACAAATTTATCCAGATAAGGTTTGCATACGCGATTCATTAAGTCCATGAACACAGCTGGTTCGTTTGTCAAACCAAATGGCATTACGAGGAACTCATAATGGCCATAGCGTGTTCTGAACGCTGTCTTCGAAACGTCTTCATCTCTAACTCTGAGTTGATGGTATCCTGATCTCAGATCGATCTTAGAGTAGAAGCTCGATCCTTGGAGTTGATCAAATAGGTCGTCAATCCTAGGAAGCGGGTAACGGTTCTTCACGGTTAGCTTGTTCAGTTCCCGATAGTCGATGCACATCCGGAATGTGCCATCTTTCTTCTTGACAAATAGCACGGGTGCTCCCCATGGAGAGTGGCTTGGACGGATGAAGCCCTTATCTAGTAATTCTTGTAATTGGCTAGATAACTCTTGCATTTCGGAAGGCGCCAGACGGTACGGAGATCTAGCTACGGGGGCGGCACCTGGTGCTAAGTCAATTCGAAACTCTACTTGTCGCGTTGGAAGTAAACCTGGCAAGTCTTCGGGAAAGACTTCCGGGTATTCGCGGACAACAGGAACATCTTCCACACGTTTCTCCTTTGGTTTCTTTTCCGTTACGTGTGCGAGTATGGCATGGCATTCTTTACGAAGGAACTTCCGTGCCTTCATACTAGATATGAGATTTAGCTTGGTTCCACTCTTTTCGCCTTGCACGTTTAGAGTGTTGCCATCTGCGAGTGGCATCCTAACTATTTTCTCGTGGCACACGATTTCCGCATGGTTCTTTGATAACCAATCCATGCCGATGATAACATCAAAACTTCCTAGTTCTACAGGCATCAAATCAATGCTGAAGGAATGGTCGGAGAGTCCTAGTGAGCAATCTTGATAGATTATACCAGTTTCTACTAATTCTCCGTTTGCTAATTCTACTGTGAACTTAGTGTCTAAGGCAACAGGGGTAATTTCAAGTAATTGGCCAAATTCGGTAGACACGAAGCTTCTATCAGCACCAGTATCGAATAAAACAGAAGCATAATGATTTTTTAGTAGAAACGTACCCGTCACCGTGTTGGGATCACGGCGACCATCTCCGGCATTGATCACAAAGGCTCTTCCCCTAGCCTGATTAGCATCCTGGTCCTTTGCCTTAGGGCAGTCCTTCTTGTAGTGTCTGGTGTTTCCGCAACCGTAGCACGTGCGTTTCGGGCAGTTACGCGCCACATGTCCTTTGGTCTTGCAAATGTTGCAGTAGACATTTCCACAATCGAGTGTGTGGTGGAGGTTGCATTTGTTGCACAGGGGTGCACCACCGGTGTAACCGGTCTTTCGGACAACATGAGTAGGGGTTGTAGCATCATAGACCTTTGTTGGTTCGGTTTCCTTAGCAGAGGTCTTTTCTTCGCGATTCCTCCAGAATCCGCGTTTCCTCTTGTTGTCAGGCTTCTTGCCCGAGAAGGGAGTGGTACTAGCTTCAGGGGTCTTGCTCTCAGACTGTTTCTTGCCAAGGTTCACTCCTTGACGGTTAGCTTGGTAAACAAGGTTGTGTGCCAGGCGCACAACATCCTGAAAAGTCTGAGGATTTGAGGAAAGGACATTTCCTTGGATATTAGGTGCAAGTCCCCAGATGTACCGTTCGATCTTTTTGTACGGAGGAGTGACCATGTTGGGACAGAGATGAGCGAGCTCACGGAACCTTTTGGTATAGCCGGCAATGTCGGCTCCATTCATGGACAGGTTCCAGAACTCAGCTTCGAGTTTCTGAAGTTCTTCTCTAGGACAGTACTCATCGCGAAGCAGTTGCTTGAGCTCGTCCCATGACATAGCATAGGCCAAATCAGTTCCCATAGCATCAGCATGGGAGTTCCACCAAGTCAGTGCGCCATCGGTGAGTGCGCATGTGGAATACTTAACCATGTACTGCTCAGGGCAGTTGCTCATGCGGAAGACGGACTCGATCTTCTCAAACCAGCGAATTAAACCAACAGCGCCTTCAAAACCCTTGAAATTTGAGGGCTTGCAGTTCATGAAGTCTTTGTATGAACATTCACGGGCGCCTGCAGTTGTTAGGTCGAAACGTTGAGTACAATTTAGGAAAATTGTAGTCTAATGTTTTCTAACATTTGGTTAATTCGTTCTTACCGCGTGCCCCATTGTCGTTCTGACGTTGGGTTTCAGCGGCGGCAACAGCTTCCACTACGCGATCAGCAATCATTTCCTCGATTTCCTCGGCAGTCATGTGAGGAGGTGAGGTGTTCCTGGTGGCTCGGCGTCTCGGTGGCATAATTTCGCTTTAAGTTACAATTGTCAACATAAAGAAAATTTTAGATAATATGTAAATGGGGTTATTACATGCTCGAGAATAACTACCACGGCATATATCAATGATGCCATAACATTTTACGCGCAAACGCAACCAAGAACATATGATAGAAGAGAAGAGATAGGAAGGGCGAAGTAACATAACGCGTCCTAATAATAATATTTATAGCACAACCATAACATAATAATAACATAGCCATAACAGAAATCATAACTATAATAGGAATCATAACCATAACAGGAATCATAACCATAACAAAAGATTTCCATATCATTTTAACTAAAGTCATACATCAGTCATAGGTTGTTACCATATTACAGACGAAACACATCCAAAATAAACAGGTTTGCATCGTGGGCTCGCAGTCCCAATCATAATCAAGAGTTAACATGTTTCATCTATAAAACGGCTATCAAAAGATACTAGGTCTCATCTACCTAGAATGCTGGTGGGGGTGGTGGAGGTCTAGGAGGCATGTAGAAAAAGGGCGGGGCATGAGTCATGGCATGGAGGGTGGAGAGAAGTCGTCCGGATATAAACTCCAGCGCTGCGACTCTCCTCTGCAGGCTCTCATGGGAGAGGAGCAGATCAGTGGTGGCCATGCTGACTCCAGTCATGTTGGCGTGAAGGGACCCCATGGCGCCATCAGTAGCGCTCATGCATCCGATCAACGCAGCCATCTGGTTCCTAAGGCGGGTCATCTCAGGGGTGGTAGGTAACTGGCGGACATCCGCGTCAAGCTCCCCTAAGTCGGTCTCTATACGCCTCAGACGAGCAACTAAGAGTGGTACTGTATCAGATATCGACTCGTCTGTGAAGGGCGAGATCCCTAAAGGTACACGACGGGATGGGTCAGGAAGGGAGGACTCTCCACGAGCATAACAGCTCGGGAACTCCTCGATCATCCGCCAGTGCTGGACCTGGCCTGGCATCCATGCAAGATGGGGCAACTCAAACACATATCGCCTCTTGGGCGCAGGCTCATCATGGGTGCGTCCAACCTCCCGAGTCTGGGATGGGCCAGGTGCCCTTCCCGGGGTGAATCCCCGTCTGCCGCCACCAGGTGTGGCGACATAGGTCTTCACAGACCGGTCGCGGCCTGTGAAAGGATCAGCGGTGCTCGAAGCACTCATCGGGGCCACACCGCCAGTAGTGGCGGTGGGAGCAAGGTGGTCGGAGGTATCGTCAGAGGTCCTACGTCTAATAGGGCTCAGGAAACCACGAGGGAGGAATGTCTCCCGAATGGTACCGACGGTAGCTCCCTCAGTCTCGGGGCTAGATGGTACGTGATCCTCAGGCGATGGTGTGTAGTCCACCGGTGTCGGGTCCTCTAGTGATGGGGTATACTCTACACTTGCTTCCTCACTGGAACCGGCAACGCAAATAACCTCTTTCGAAGTCAACTCTGCGAAAATATTCCAACAGGAAACAGTGATTAGTAATCATCATAATGGTATAGAAACTAAAGTAACGAAGTAATGCATAGTTAACACATAAGCTAGCATAAGTAAACATATTGAAGGTAATGGTCTTGCATGCAAAGGGTAGCTTCGGAGTGGGTTATAGTCCAGGTTCAGTTTTGTTTTGTTTGTTTACCCTGGTTCGCTATAACCACGGCTCTGATACCAATCTGTCACACCCCGGTCAACGGTTTCGGGTGTGAGCGAGAATGGAATCATAGTCGAGGATACATAGAACAACTTCTAATAAATTAAAACTTCATAAAACATTACTTCATTTCATTGCAGCGGAAAAGATAGTGTCTTACAATTTGAAAACATAAAGTCTTAAATTAATATTAAAAGCATAAATCGGTTTATTTAGATAGTCGGGACTATGACTCCGAAAGCAGGTCCGATAGCGTACATAAGCCCCCATTTGCATATCTTCATGAGTTGCGTCAATTACCTAAGAAATCATGAGTTTAAAAGGTCAACATAAAGTTGGTGAGGTTCACAGGTTTAAGACTCACAGTTTAATCATTGTAAAACAGTTTTCGGTATACTTAAATATTACGTTGGTTTACCGTTGTGGTTGCATGATCTCACGTGAACCTTGATTTCAAATACTAACGATTTACCCACCCAACATCTCTTGCCCATAGATGTTTAAACAGAGCAGAATAACTGACGTGTACCCCCAAACAATCCGGAGTCAGAACTGGAGCTACCAGTTAGGGTAGGGTTGTCAACCCAAATAGATCTATTCACTAGCTATCGTTTCGTATAGAACTAATTGAAATCAATTAATGGTGGGATACAGTTGTACAAACGTTTATAACGATAATGTACCAAGTTGGGCAATCAGTAAGAGAACAAGTAGTCATACGGCTAACAGATAAACCATAATATTAAGTAAAAAGCATTTATCAGATTTCATGATTTTTCCCCCAAAGTATAAAACAGTTAAAAGAAAAGGGGCCGTGAAACTCACAGATTCAGCAGATAAGCAGAAATTTAGCAGGATAGGAACGGTAGCAAGTAATGTCCTAAATAATTAAATAAACATATGCATAAGGTCTATAATCATTTGAGTAACATAAGTCACCCAAGTGATACCGGTCAAGGAATATTCATTTTTAATAAGTCAACCAAGTCTTGAATATTAAATAAATACATTTGGTGATGATTTATATTTATGTTAAACAAATATAACCAAGGAATATTCATTTTTAATAAGTCAACCAAGTCTTGAATATTGAGTTTAAAATAATAATAGTGTTTATCATTATTTTCACAAGTTCGTATAATTATTTTTAATTAACTAATTACATATTCGATTTGTTAATCTTGCAAGTTATAATTATATTAAATAAATATGATTAACAATACTTTGGTGAATAAAGCATGGTTTATATCTTTTGCAAATAATTACTTGTCAAAAATAATTATTAAATGTTTGCTTTATTTTTAAACCATGAATCTTTTAAAGAAAACTTTCAAAGTTTCTAACATTTAATCATTTATTTTTCGAAAGCGTTTAATTTTTCATTTGCATGAAATATATATTTCTTTCATAAATATTTTCAAAACATTGTAATGACGCTTGGATTTATAAAATCGTCTTTCATAAAAACTTGATTTAAAATCTCCAACAAATGTAAGTCCATTTTTGGTTACTTTGATTTTATTAAAGTAACATTAAAAATCCATGTAAGCATTTAAAGTTAATAGCTTGTCTTTGATTTATTTTTATAAAATCCTTTTATAAAAATATTTAGTTTTCACAAGTGACATTTTTATAGAATAATCCATTTATCTCCAAAGTTTTAGAAAGGTTAAAACTTGTAATAAATCCAAGAATTTATGTCAAATTAATCATTTGACATAAATATTATTCTTACCATTTTTAGAAACAAAATATATAAAAGTTCTTTTTGTCTTGAACTTTTTATAACACATTTAATGTGTCACAAGCAACATCCTCTTTTGTCTCTTTATTTATTTTCACCATTTATGTTATAAGTTACATATGTAACTTTGTTTAATCATTTTTAGAAGATTTATTTGTTTAACATTGTTTTAACATGTAACATAACATGATTTGTACTAAATCAACTAACACATTGTGTTAGGACATATGTATAAGTAAACAATCAACTAACACATTGGTGTTAGGACTTATAAAATAATAATCAACTAACACATTGGTGTTAGGACAACTAAATATAAACAATCAACTAACACATTGGTGTTAGGACAATTAAATATAAATAATCAACTAACATTTTCATGTTAGGACATTAAATATATAAAGATCAACTAACACTTTTGTGTTAGGACAAATAATGTAAACATGTATAGATGGTTAGTTAATATTCATGATTTGTTTTATATGAAGAGGTTTGCTTGAAATCAACTAATTTATGAAACCAAGGTTTCATAAACAAGATTCATGGTGCACACTTGTTACTTTCCATAGATTTCACAAATGTGTTTCACCACACTCCTTGGCTAACTTTAAGTCTTTAAGACACCAAGATGAGTGCTTGATCTTGGAAGAAAGGAGATTAAGAAGTGAGTTTTGTTAGTTGATCATCCAAACACAAGCATTCCAAAGTTTAGTTGTAAGGGTTGGTTTTTAGTTGTCAAGACTTGAGGGGTTTAAAGGGGTGAATATATAATAGAAAAGTGAGGGGTTTAAAGGGGTGAATATATAATAGAAAAGTGAGTTAAAAGACTCACAAAAGATGAAGGGAAAATTGGTGGTGGTTGGCGGCGGTTCCGGAGGCGGAGTGGCGGTGTAGCGGCGGTCCGGCGGTGGTTGACCGGCGGCGGACGGTGGTTCGCGGTGGTGGTGTGGCCGGATAGGGAGAAGAGGGAGAGAGTGGGTGTGTTTCTTGGTTGGGTGCAAGGGAACAAGGGTGTGGGTTTGGTTCCTTTTATAATCAAAAGGTTAGTTATTAACCTTTGGTTAATTGTGTGTTGTCAACACCACAATTCTCCCAACTAATCTCAAGTGTAGGTTGTTTTATTTTTTAAACTTCACTTAAACTAGTTAAATAAATGAGAGCTTTTATAAAATAAATGGTGGTCAGGAGTTTATAAAATTATAACTTTTTAAAATATAATCCAAGTTTAATTAATCCAACTGAGTGGTGGTTTTTATTTTTATAAACATTGTTAACCCAAGTTTTATAAAATATTAGTGGGTTAAAGAAATGGGATTAACTTTTATAAAAAAAACTAGTGGGCTTAAACAAATTACCAATTTGTTTACCATTGGGCCGAAGCTCAATCGAGTTTAAAATGGGAGAATGGGCCGAAGCCCATTTCGATTGGGAGTGGGAATCGGGCCAAGGGGCTGGGCCGAAGCCTATGGTTATCGGGTTTGGACCGGGTCGGGTTGGGTTCGATTTCGGGTTGGGCCGCGTAGGGTGATGGGCGAGGTTCGGTTGCCGCGAAGAAGAAAAGAAAAAAAAGGGATTTGGGCCGGTTCGGCCCAATGCGATACGGGCCGCGGGTCGGGTATCCGGGTTGGGGAATTCACTCGGTTAGTCGAGGTGAACCTTCGGTTAAGTTTTCGGGTCAATCCGGACATTTTTGGGCTTGTTGGGCTTACCGGGCCCAATAGGTGAAACGAGTAACTCGTTTGGCTAAGTCTTGACAACGAAATGCTCTTTGTAACATTTTAAATTCATAAAACGTTTTAACAGTTTATAACAGTTTGATAAATAAAAAAAGTTTCATTTTTATATTTATTTTCTTATTATTGAAATTCCACATTTAATTATACGAAAGCCTTCGTATTTTACGCATGTATATTACTAGCATAAACGTGAGATTTAACTATCATAGTTAATCATGAAATAAAGCGGTAATTCACATAATTGACACGTAATTAAAGTCAACGAAAGTCAACGGAGAGAGGTTTGACCTGATTTTTGGGCCGGGTGTCACAGCAAACCCTTGAGTAATTTTTCTTTAAGTTCCCCATCGTCCTTCTTAATCTGAACGGTATCCATCTCAGATAACAAATGAAAATATCTCAAAATTAATTCAGGAACGCCTTCACCATCAAAATATCTAAAGTTATCATACTCCTTGTTCAAGACCTTCTTCTTACTCTTTTTGTATTGGTTGTCGCCTTCACATTGTTCCTTCAAAGTTGTCCATAATTCATGAGAATTTTTACAACTTTTAAACTGATGCAACAACTCTTTCAGCAATGCTTGAGTTAGAAGACCGTAGGCCTTTTGTTCTCTGTTGTAGTCAGTTTTATGACTTAGATCCAGATTTCCTTGCATTATGGGTACGTTGTTGAGACCAACCGGAAAAACATACGGCGCATCCATAGCAATCCATAGATCAGGATCGGTAGTTCCAATATACGCCTCGAACCGCTTCTTCCAGTTATAGTAGTCTTCGAACTTAAGCAACTTAGGTACTTTCTGAGTAGTCCCAATCTCATTATCGTAGTTCAACAACGTCTGCATTTGAGACTAAATAGCAGCGAATGCTTGGTAATAAACCTCCGAACGTGCTCAGAACGCGCTCCGAACTTAGTCCGAACCAGATTACACAGTCTGAACTCTGTCTAAACTCTTCACGAACTTAGTTGATCCGAACTTGTGTCCGAACTCCTCCGAACTCTAGATGTCCGAACTCCTATCGTGAATAACATTGAACTCTCTCTGAACCAGTCCGAACCCGGTCCAAACTCTCTCCGAACATGGAAGAACTCTCACCAAACAGGAAAAAGGACCGAACTCTCTCTGAACTTCAGGTTCAGAGCGGTTATGGCGAACTTGAGGTTCAACCAAATGAGAATTTTCGGAAAAATTTGAAACTCACAGAAAAACTGAAACTCTCGAGCTCTGGACGATCAATCGAACAAAAACAGCAGAACAAGGAACTTGAACGTGAAGCATGATGTATACAAGGCAGATTTTCAGAAACAAGATGAAAAACGAGTTTTTAACCACACAATTGACTCAATCGAACTGAGCAATAGCAGATAGCTCTAATACCACTTGAAAATGCTAGAGCGTATGGATCGACTTAGTTCAACATCAATGTGGTAGTTAATCAACAACAATACGTGTAAATATAACGTTCAATCTCTCATTCAATATCAAGTACGAAATACAGAGAGAATCAGAACAGACTACACCTTACAAAATAAACACTATTGCAAAACTCGTTACAAAAGACTAAGCTATTAACCTATATATAAGACAACCTGCTGTCTGAACTCCTAGCTGGTCCGAACCATAGGTTCGGCCTAGGTTCGGCCTGGGTTCGGCCAGCAGGCCTTGGTTGAAATCTTCAAGTCTTCAAAACGCTTTGTCAAATCCAGCATGTTGCCACACGAGGTATCAACAGATTTAGCAGTGGACTTCCTCTTTTTGGATTGGTATGTTTTTAAGGTAGAGGAAGTGGGGACAGATGTGGGATCAGGAATTATTGGGCTTGTAGTCCTATCATCTTGAGTAGGTTGCTCAATTGCAGCAACAGTTTTCGTTTGAACCTCAGCTTGAGCAGGTTCATCAGGAAACTGCCTTGGAATTGGCAGGGGATGGTCAGTATCCCTTCCAAGAAAAACTGTCTTATTTATAGCAAGATTAGAATTTTTTATCTCATTTAGGAGTTTTGGTTGTAAAATTGAACCTCCCAAAACAATTTGAGGGTATTCCTCCCTGAGAATGCAAGTCAAAATCCTAGGATATAGATAGACATATTCGGGTGTGATGTTTTTTTAGGGCTTTAAAAATTAGTTTCGAGAAATTAAATTTTTGACCTTTGACCACGACAAAGAATGCTGAGGCTTATTCAACAGCAAGTTCATCAAAACCGCCTTTCTTGGGAGTTAAACAAACTAAGAGTGTGTGGGCCAGAAACCTCCATTTATATGGCAGTTGCCCTTTCTTGACTGTCTTGCTTCCCATTGAATCACTGTAGCCAATATCTCTGAAAAGAGGTAGGTACACCTTTGAGTCAACAAACACATAGCCATCTTCATCCTTCAGTTGCAACACTTTTTTAATTTTTGCTTCATCTATCTCTACTATCGTGGCCTGAACAGTTGACACAATTTTCTCACCACCGTTGTTTCCTTCAGCAAACCTGGCATTTGACCAAAATTCTTCCATAATTTCTTCAAAGATCACCGCTTCAATTGTCAGCGCGTGATGAAGATGAGATTTCCACAGGGAACTTTGAGTCGCTGGCAGGCTTCTTGCCACTTGAACTCGCCTTGGGAGCCATTGTTCATGTAGGATTTGAGAGAAATTTACAGTTTTTTGGAAGTTATGATGAGGTTTGAGAGAAATTTAGGAGTGGGGTTTGAGAGAAATGGGGAAGTGACGGTAATTTAGGGCTTTTTACCTTTTCAGTCGCTGACGTGGAGGAGAGAGGTTTTAACACAACCGTTCAGTAACTGATGTGACTGGTGCTTTATGGATTATACGGTAAAACACGTTAAAGCATGTCATTATCTAAAATGATATATACTAAAACCTCGGATATTTAATAGTTAAAACTTAATGGGTAATTTATTGTGTATCCGCTTAAAAAGATGTGTCTTCCGGGTAATTTAATGAAAAGTGACAGTTGACTTGTTGACCCGGAAGTTCAAGCGGAACCCATTTTATCCTTTATTTAAAAACCAAATTTCTTCCGTTTGAACTTCAAGCGGAAGATTTTTCCACTTGGAATAATTGTTTTCAAAAATATTTTCCACATAAGATACAAAGCATTTTTCCGGTTGAAGTTCACCCGGAGATTTTCAAAAGTTCTTTTCTCACAGGTTGAACCGGAACTTGGACCGGAAAACCAAAACACATGATTTTTGAAAATTCGTGTTAATTTTTCATAGTTTAACAACAGTTACTGACTATGAACTAAAATGGTTTTTAATTAACACAAGAGACTTTCTTTCTATTTTTCTTTTTGTATCAAGAGACGGACTCTTAAACACAAATTTGTTTCCTTTTATTGAGGTTGTGAAAAGCTTTGAGTTTGTGACAACCGCAGATTCACCATTAACTATTTCCATTAGTCTTGTTAACGACCCAATTATACTTTTCGTGTCATGTTAGTGTCACGTAACCAGCCTATCCCAGGTCACTATTTGATTTGTTGCAATATGCGAAATAAATAATCACACGTAAATAATTTTTTATAATTTATTATGTGTCACGAGATGTCATTTGAACGTTTACAAAATATATATATATATATATATATATATATTTAATTACTAATTAATTTTAGTAATTTATTTCGTGGTTTTATGTGTTTCTTGAAAAATTGCATTTCGTGAGAAACCGGGTTTCGTACGCAAATTTGAGTTTTATGTGTGTAAATGATAATTAGACTTTTCCCGACTAAGCATTTTATGTTAAATGAGCTAAAAACATATAGAAACATTTCTAGTGTTTTATTTTACAAGTTTTGGGTTTAAGCCCCACATATTACTTGATTTGGGTCATTTACACATGAATTGGGACTTGAGGGACCAAAGTTATAATTGCCTTAAACTTAAAATACAGCCCTAAGACTCCTCCCTCCCTCACTTGAACGATCATTCCTCCTCTTCACTTTCATCTTCATGGTTCTAAACACACACACACCTACACCTTTAAATTCTTGGATTTCTTCTTCGAATCAAGCAAGATTCAAGTCTTCTAAGCTTCTACAAGCATCAAGAAGTTTAGGGAAAGCTTGGGTTTCACCTCATCCTCCTCAAATTTGAAAATCTTCTCCACTTGTAAGCCCTAGAAATCACTTTTCTTGAAATTTGTTGAAAGCGTGTAGTAATCTCGTGTTTATGTGTTAATTGGAGTGTGTAATCACTCATGGAACGTGCTTTATGTTAGGATAGATAAATTTATGATTTGGGGAAGATTTCAAAGTGTTATGATGGCTGGGTTTTGATGAGAAAATATGCCTTGAGGTGTTCTTGATGATTTTGGGTTGTAGTAGAACATGAATTTTTAGGTGTATGTGGATTATATGCAAGTTTTATATTTTGAACTTGTTATAAATATCATATGGTTGGTATAAGGGCTGTAAAACTTAGGCGAAATGTTGTTTATGGTATTACAAATCTCTAAAAAAAGTTTGAAGATCAAATTGTTGACCAAAACTCTTAAAACACAACTTTTATAAAAATCCCGTTTTTGGACAGATTCTGTCCAAATTTTGGGCAATCTTGCACAGGTCATAACTCGCACAATTTTTTTCGAAATCCGCTTATTCTTTCTCCGTAGTAAAGTCCCATGTCTTAGCTTTATTTTGGCTACTCGCACGTTTTCTAAAACCTCCGTTTGGTCACCCAAAGGGCTGCTGCAAGTTAGGTGTGCAGGGCTGTAATTTTCAGCTAAAAGTAAACTTTGCATTTTGGTTGGACATGATTATTGCGTTTTAATGAAGAGATTATTGAATTAAAATGTTTTTTATATATTAAAACTAAGATCTGGAAGTTTTGGTAACCAAACTCCATGTTTTGATCAAGTTATGAATTTATTTGGTTCAATTTCACTACTTTGACTTCTAGCAAGAAAGCTGATTTTGGTCAAATTTAGACGCGCATAACTTCCTCAATTCTTAACCTTTTGAGCTAATTCTTTTTGCAACATGTCATAAACATTGGGAAGTATATGTCAGTAAAATTTTAGAACTTAACTCCAAGTGTGGAGCAAGTTATGCGTGTCTCCAAATGGGGTATTAAAGACAACAAAGCTGATTTTTAGCCAACTTCCGACACGCGTAACTTTCTCAATATTTAACTTTTTGAGTTGATTCTTTTTGAAACATGTCCTAAATTTTGAGAAGTTTATGCCAGTAAAATTTGAGGAGCTAACTCCAAGAAATGAGAAAATTAGGCATGCCACCAAATCTTTGCTTTGTGTTTGACTTTTTAGTTTTGAATTTATGCAATTTGACTTGGAATTGTGCATCTATGTTTTTCTGCAAGTTTAGGACTTGTGTTTAAGTGTTAGGACCAATGTGAATGCTTGATGAAATATTTGTTTATTGACAAGCAATTCGTCCTAGCGACTACCTCTAGTTTGGTTACACCATATTCATTAAAATAGGTCAATCCTAACAAACATGTAAAGTCAAATGATGTGTACCAGTGCAACCTAAGGTGAGTTTCACTACTCTATTTAGTTATATCCGGTTGAGGATGATAACACACAATTAGTTGCGTCCAATAAAGGATGGTAATGCAACGACAAAGGTATTTTGTCGGTTTAAGTAGTTATCCAACACATATCACATGATACACTGAATTTCTTTACAATTACATAAAAGTCCTTACTTTCTCGGACTGTTAATAATGAATTGTGAGGTAATGTTGAGTAGTACTACTGGGGATTGACACCCCCGCTCAGCGGTGCACGTGATGCACCCTCCCGACTGGCGGTCGGACTGAGAACAATATTAGCCTAGAACTACCGTGATCAGGAAAGAAACGGAGAAGGCAAATCACACAGGCTAAAACATGTGACGGATAGTCAGCTTCGGTTACGAACATTCAGGTGAACATAATCATAGGCTAGCTACCTAACGATATGGATATTACTTGTAACTTACGAATTGGTCATTCATTATTCGTATGCATTTTGGTCTACACGGTAAAGTGTAGACTGCTTTTGTGAACTCACCAGCTTTTGCTGACACTTGTTTGTTGAATGCTTTTCAGGTCACTAGGAGGATCTTGGAGGCACGGGCATAGGCAATACTCATTTTTGTAAAATATTTTAGGAATTGTATTTCAACACATCAGTACTCACTTTTGCAAAACTACAACTTTGTAAACTTTGAAAATGCTTCCGCTGAATAGTTATTTAAACTCTGTTTTGTAATAACTCATTATATGAATATTTTATCTCTCATTATGGCTTGGTTGTAACTAAAGACTTGGATCCCGGTTTGGATCACACCCCACACGGTTATACTCCGTTAGTGGAAATTTAGGGGTGTGACAGAGTTAATCAAAGTTCATCATCCCAATGGTTGTGATGAAGTATAAGAATCTTGCCTCATCGAATGCTTTGGTAAAGAGATTAGCCAATTGGTGATCAGTGTGAACTTGAACAGTTTAATCAGATTTTTTTTCTGCACAATCTCGAATAAAATGATACCTTATATCAATGTGCTTTGTTTTGGAGTGCTTGACTGGATTGTTGAAGATGGAGATAGCACTGTTGTTGTTAGCAAAGATTGGAGTTTTCATGAAGGTGATTCCATAATCAAGCATCTGATTTTTGGATCCAAAGAACTTGACTGCAGCAACTTGAGGCAACAATGTATTCAGTCTCAGCAGTTGATGTAGAAACACAGGTTTGCTTCTTGCACTGCCAGGAAACAAGTCTTTCACCCAAAAATTGATATCCGCCTGATGTCGATTTCTTGTCTATGTCACAGCCTCCACAGTCGTTGTCGGTGAATGCTTTGAAAGAGAAGTCAGAATTTTTGGGATACCATAAACCCAGTTTTGGTTGACCCTTCAAGTACTTGAAAATTCTCTTGACGGCTAGCATGTGTGACTCCTTTGGTGATGACTGATGATTTACACATAAGCAAACACTGAACATGATGTCAGGTCTACTAGCAGTGATATACATCAGGGATCCTATCATTGATCTGTACATGTGTACATCCACTGGCTTGCCACTTAAGTCATTGGTTAACTTGTGGGAAGTGGAGATAGGAGTTTTAGTACTTGAACATGTCAGCATGTGAAATCTCTTCAGCATATCTTGGATATACTTTGACTGGTTCAGAAAGATCCAAGCTGCAGTTTGCTTCACTTGTAGTCCTAAGAAGAAGGTTAATTCTCCCATGGAGCTCATTTCAAATTTCGACTACATCAAAGTTTCAAATTCCTTGCACAACAAAATATTAGATGAACCAAAAATAATATCATCTACATAAATTTGTACCATCAACATGTCTTTACCAACAGTTTTGACAAACAGTGTTTTATCAATAGCTCCTCTCCTGTAGCCATTCTCTAGAAGATAGTTTGAAATACTTTCCTACCAGGTTCTAGGTGCTTTTTGAGGCCATATAGGGCTTTGATTTGCTTGCATATCCTGTTTGGATGATGATGGTCCTCAAAGCCAGGAGGTTGTTTGACATACACTTCTTGTTCCAGTAGGCCATACAGGAAGGCACTTTTGACATCCATTTGAAGTACTTGGAAGTCTTTGAAGGCAGCGTAGGCTAGAAAAATTCTGATTGCTTCCAATCTAGCCACTGGTGCAAACACTTCATCATAATCAATGTCTTCTTCCTGTACATAGCCTTGAACCACCAGTCTTGCTTTGTTCTTAATGACAATGCCCCTGTCATCCTTTTTGTTTCTAAACACCCACTTGGTACCAATTGGTTCTGCATCAGCAGGCAGGTCTACCAATTCCCAAACTTTTTGCTTGTTAATTTGAAATAACTCTTCTTGCATTGCCTCTACCCAGCTGTTATCTTTTAAGGCTTCAGCTACCTTCTTGGGTACTTCTTGAGACAGAAATGCAGCATGTAAACAAATATTAGAATCAGCAGACTTACTTCTTGTTAACACAGGTGCTGCCATATCTCTAATAACATTATCCAATAGATGATTCTTGTTCATTCTTCTGTCTATAAGCATAGGGAACTCATGGCTTCTTCCATTTGATGGAATGTTGAGCCTAGGAAGTATGTGTTCAAGCTCAACATTACCAAAGTGTGACACAGGATCTGAAACTTCAACTGCTTCATGAGAACTGGTTTCTGAATTGTGGGTCAGATGCTCAATACTAAACTCATTAGATGCAACATCATTTGAATTTTCAGGTTCACTTAACCCAGAATCAGTGTTCTCCATAGTTCTGAAATTGAGTTTTCCGGTTGAACTTGAACCGGAGAAGCGAGTTCTGCTTGGACTTCAACCGGAAATGCTTCAGAGTCGGTTTGGTGCTCATTGAAGAGAAGAATATTGGCTTCTTTGTGGTTCCATCAAAGTTACTCTTCCAATGTTCATCAGCTGACCTGTAAAGATTTTGTTCCTGCACTAGAGAACTCACAGGCTTCTCAACAGTTATGTTGAAAGCAGTGGTTAGTGCATCAATATCGAATAACCAGGTGGGCTGAGACTCAAAATTGTTGGGAGATTTTTCATTAAAAGACACATTTATAGTTTCTTCAACAAATTTGGTTCTCTTGTTGTATACTCTGTATGCCTTAGATACACCGGAATATCCAACAAAATATCCTTCATCTGCCTTTTCTGCAAAATTAGGCAATAGCTCATTGGTTCTCAATATTGTAACAGGACAAGCAAATGGCTTAAAGAAATAAATGTTTGGCTTTCTTTTTCTCCAAAGCTCATATGGTGTCTTGTTCTTGCCTTTGACAATCAAGATGCTATTTTAGACATAATAGGCAGTGCTCACTGCTTCTGCCCAAAATATCACATGGAGTTTAGAGTCTGCTAACATTAACCTAGCAGCTTCAATCAGTGTCCTATTTCTCCTTTCAGCAACACCATTTTGTTGTGGATTTCTAGGATCACTGAATTGCCTAACAATTCCCTTTTCTTCACAAAATGAATTTAAGATATGATTCTTAAATTGAGTTCCATTGTCCATTCTGATTGTTTTCACTTTGAAATTGGATTGATTTTCTATATTTATCACAAGATTTTTAAAAATTCAGCAGTTTCATCTTTTGTTAAAGAAAGAAAACCCATGTGTATCTAGAGAAATCATCAGTAGTGACAAAACAGTATGACCTTTTTCCCAAACTCATTACTCTAGTTGGACCAAAAAGATCCATGTGCAACAGCTCTAGAGGTTGTGAAATAGAAGATTCAACTTTTGGCTTGAAGGAGGTTTTGTGTTGCTTGCCCTTGAGACATGGCACACAATGTTCAGAACATGTAAATTGCTTGTTAGGAAGACCCTTAACCAAGCTAAGATTGACAATTCTGTTCATGTTCTTGTAGTTTACATGTCCTAACATCCTATTCCACAAATCAGATTCATCCAATGAGGCTTTGTATATCCAAAATATATAGTCCATCTCTCTTAGGTGCTTTAAGCAGTGCCACAGGAGGGTGCAGCAAGTGACATATCCAAAATATATAGTCCATCTCTCTTAGGTGCTTTAAGCATGATTAGCTCATCAGGAATTTTCACACTAGGTTTGAGAACTATAGCATCCCTCTCATTAAACATCAAATTCAAATTATTGTCACACATTTGTGAGACACTAGGAAAATTGAAATTTAATGTATCAACAAAATTGACTCTATCAAAACTTACCAGTCCATTGCTCACATCTCATTGTGCTGAGATGTGGCGTTTAGTGCTACCAAAGGAAACTGGTCCTCCATTGATTCTTTTTGTGTTTTCCAGAATATGCTTATTCCCTGTCATGTGGCGAGTGCATCCACTATCTACTACCCATAGGCTATATTCGCCTTTATTTTGCACCTGCAC
>JBCNJP010000010.1:36670196-36795021 GCA_039602395.1 Deinandra increscens subsp. villosa
AGTCCCAATAAGATGTGTTTAGTAGTTGATGGTTTGTTTTGAATTCCATCTCTACTATAGAACCGGACGTGAGAGTTTCTTCTCATCCAGCTCCTCGCAAAGAAAATCAATTGAAATTCAAGATTTTGAATTCAATTAATTTTGTCTTGATTCACATGGCATCATTAAATGATGTTAGATGGGTCCAGAGTTCTAAGACAGATGAGACAGAGAAAACAGAAAGTATTCGTGTATATACGGCCCTAACTCGATTGTTTCCTAATAATTGCTGTACCTCACAAGTCACATTAATTGGTTGACCAACAGTATCTCGACCCTTAACTATCAGAGCGTTATAAATATTAGGCATTTTGCCTGGCGGAAAAGATACATCTAGTACCGGACCAATGATTTGAGCGATACGCCCCAGGTTCTTTTTGTCAAGCGTGGCAACCCCAGAATTAGAAGGATTCATTCTCATAATAGAATAATAAAGTAAAAAAGATCTCATTATTTTGCGAAAATTTTCGCATTAAAAATCAATGTCCGATGACAAGTTGATCGGTTAATTCAATAAGAAATGGGAGTTAGCACGTGATTTTGTTAGTACCATCCAACCGAATCCAATTTGATTGTTTACTTATTCAATTTTAATGAGTGAATTTTCAAGTTCAACCAACCCATTTTCAAAATATCAAGTAGATGAATAAGAATCTTGATAAAATCTTTCATTTGTCTATCATTATAGACAATCCCATCTATATTATCTATGGAATTCGAACCTGAACTCTATTTATGATTCAGTATTACTATAGCATCGGCTCTTCTTATTTCTATTGATTTACGTCTAGTCTGTTGTTCTTTTTTTTTCCCTTTTCATAGAAATATTCTACATATTTTCACATCTAAGATTTACATATACAACATATATCACTGGAAAGGGGAAATTTCTTAGTATTTGGGTGATTTTGAGGTATTTCGAAAAAAAAAAGAATTGGGTTGCGCCATATATATGAAAGAGTATACAATAATGATAGTCATTTATTTCATATCTAAAATTCTAAATGAAAATTTGGTATAGTTAGTCGTCATAGTGTAGTGATTCTATCCTTCCCCTCTTTGCCTTGTACCCCAAAAGAAAAAGTGTTAACTAATTACTAGTTACCAGAGTAAAACATACCATTTTTTTTACAAAAAGTATTGCGGAGACAGGATTTGAACCCGTGACCTCAAGGTTATGAGCCTTGCGAGCTACCAAACTGCTCTACCCCGCGCCGAAGAGAAGAACTGAAAACTAATATACAAGCAAGGATTGAATGCGCCCCTCTACCATATCTGTACAAATAGAATAGCCTATTTATACAGAATGGTAAAGAGGCCGTCTATGATCATCGATCATAGAAATGAAATAAAGAGATATTTTAATCCTTACCAACTCGATCTTGTCGCCCCGGGCAACAAACATGCATGAACCATTTCACGAAGTATGTGTCCGGATAGTCCAAAGTCTCGGTAGTTAGCTCTTGGCCTTCCTGTTGAAAAACAACGTCGATGAAGCCGTGTAGGTGCACTATTCCACGGTGGGGATTGTAACTTTCCATAAATCCTATTTGTGGTGCACAATTTCGTGGAATGTAGGTAGTGGTTATGATCGATTTGATATAAAAGACGGAATAGTGTGTATCTTTCGTTGGGGATTTCCTGGAAAAAATTGTCGGGTCTTCCTCCGATTTCTTATAAAAGATATTCAATCCGTCAGAATAGAAGTTAAAGAGGGTATTTATGCTCGGCGTGTCCTTTATATGGATATCCAAGGCCAGGGAGAAACGAGGGCCAGTTGGGACCGATGAGTCCCAGTAAGGTGTGTATGTAACCAATAAGCATGTTTAGGAGCAATGATGGCCCAATAAGGTGTGTATGTAACAAATAAGTTGTGTTTAGGACCAATGAGACCCAATAAGGTGTGTTTAGGGGAAACTAGGGCCAGTTGGGACCAATGAGTCCCAGTAGGGTGTGTTTAGGGGAAACGAGGGTCAGTTGGGACCAATGAGTCCCAATAAGGTGTGTATGTAACCAATAGGCATGTTTAGGACCAATGATGGCCCAATAAGGTGTGTATGTAACCAATAAGCATGTTTAGGACCAATGAGTCCCAATAAGGTGTGTTTAGGGGAAACGAGGGCCAGTTGGGACCAATGAGTCCCAGTAAGGTGTGTATGTAACCAATAAGCATGTTTAGGACCAATGATGGCCCAATAAGGTGTGTATGTAACAAATAAGTTGTGTTTAGGACCAATGAGACCCAATAAGGTGTGTTTAGGGGAAACGAGGGCCGGTTGGGACCAATGAGTCCCAGTAAGGTGTGTATGTAACCAATAAGCATGGTTAAAATAAAGTTAAATACGATTTGCGTCCCTGTGGTTTGGTGGTTTTAACTTTTTGAGTCCATTTTAACTCTTTAAAATTCAAGATAAATATTAACGCAAATCGTATTAATTGAGTTTATATTAAATTCGATAAATGCTGTCACGTCCTTATTAGCTGAGATGTTTTCACCCGGATCGATCTTATAAATCCCCAAATTACTTCCCACCATTTTTCAAATTTCCCAAAATTCATTGATCAGTTCTTATTCAATTCCCTCTAACCAAAATTTTATCACCAAAACGATTCATTACTCTCTTCTTCCATATCACTAAAAGTTCATCTACCTAATTCATTGATCAGTTCCGGATTCATCACACTATCATCTTCAGAAGATCACTACCTAATTCCCGTCAGTATATATTAATTTCACTGTCATCTTCAGTAGATCATTTTCATCTCAATTATTTCATCTTAATTATTCCATCGCATTTATTTCATTAATTCTCTATTTATTTCACTGTCATCTACAGGATTCATCTGATTTAACAATGGACATTGAAGGTGAAGCATATGACAATGAATATTATTCGGAAGAAGAGGGAATGTATAACAATGGCGATTATTCGGATAATGAAGAGGAAATGGATAACAATATTGACGATTATTCGGGTGAAGAGGACATGGAAAACATTGATGCCCAAGTTGATACCCAAGTAGTCGACAATGATACCCAAGTCGACAATGAGAATGGGGAAGTCTCTGCTCCCCAAGCAAACAAGAGGGGGATGACGCGGTTGGTAAAGTGGCGTGCCAGATTTGAGAAAAATGGTGAGCAAAAATGGCCATTAACATTTGATGCATTGGGAAGGGTTGGCGGGGAACATAGAGCAAAATTTTCGAGTTTTATGGGAGACATTGTAAGGGCAGGGGTTGGATTGAGGTATCTAGAATGGAGGAAGGTGCCAAAAGAGGACAAGAACAAAATGTGGGCAGCGATTCAGGTTATGAAACAGATTAAACATTTTCTCATATTAGGTTTGTTATTAAATTCCATGTGACTAAAATATCCTGTCATATGTTATTTTTTCAGAAATTTTTCAAAATTGATGACCGTCGAAGGAGAGCAATAATGGTACGGCTTGGTGGGTTGCTAAGGAGTTTTAGAAGAAATATGTTGGAAAAACACATTCCTCCCAACCTAGCAAAATCCACCGTGCTTGAGAAAGTTCCAAAGATGTATCGCACTATTGTGAAAAAAGAAGACTGGGACAGATTTGTAGCATATACAAGATCTGAAGAATTTGAGGTTTTTATTCAATTCAAACTGCAGATTTCATTAATTAAGCTAATAAGTGTTAATTAATGAGATTATAATTATATATCCTACTGTTCTGTTGGAAAGGCTGCGTCAAAGATTGGAAAAGAGGTTCGAGCAAATTATACTTATGATCATTCAATGGGGCGGGGAGGATACGTCTAAGTGAAGGAAAAACTGGTAATAAGCTAAGTGTGTTACACCCAGTCATGGTTAAGAACGTGCAATGTATGTTTCAAGTCTGATATATATTATTATTATAATACAAGGTACAAAACAAAGAAATAGCAGCTGATGAATTCCCCTCTCGATCGTTTATGTGGAGGAAAGGAAGGGTAAATAAAGAGGGGGAATACAAAACGCCTGTGGTGAAGGGCGTAGCAGATGATATAGTAAGTTTAATTGCTATATATATACCTAATTATTCACATGTTAAAAATTAACAGCACCTCATTAAATTAACTAAATTATATTACTGCAGGCCGAGAATGAAACAAAGATAAATGCGGGATCTGTGACCGTAGAACCGGGAACGGATGCCCTGACATTGGTCCTTGGCAAGGAAAGGGGTGGATACCTAAAAGGTATTGGGTATGGAGTGACTTCCCGTGGATATTGGCAGGGTGCTCCAAAAGGGCGATCGAAAGAACGGATCGAAAAATTGAGGCGGAACTAAAAAATGAAAAACAGCTGCGTGAGAAAAAGGATCAAGAGGTTGAGCGCCTCACTGATATGGTTAAATCACAGGATGATAAAATTGATAAGCTTACGGCGCTTATGGAGGCCGTGATTCAAGATAAACAAGTTCATAAAGCGGTAAATTCTGTAAGGGACAAACTATATATATATATACCTATAATTAAGTATATTATATATACTTTACTTTTTATCGATCAATTAAATATTATTGCTGATACGATCAATCTCCCTTGAGCGCATATTTATTAATTAACTAATTAAATTAATTGTACGTAGGACATGATCAATTCTGCGCACAATACATCGCGGAAACAATCTACTCAATCAAACTCATCTCAAAGGTCGGCCGATAAGGTACGGATTTGAAACAGTTCTGAATTTGAGTTGATCTGGAAGATTCTAGTTCATCTGGATGAACATGCGTCTCTACTTATAGTTCATCCGGATAGTTAGAGTTCATCCGGATAGTTAAAGTTCCTCAGGATAGGTAAGGTTCATCATGATAGTAAAAAGTTCATCAGGATAGTTAGAGTTCATCGGGATAGTTAGAGTTGATCCGGAAGATTCTAGTTCATCTGGATGAACATGCGTCCCTAGTTATAGTTCACCGTGTTGGTTATAGTTCATCCGGATAGTTAAAGTTCACCAGTATAGGTAAAGTTCATCAGGATAGTTAAAGTTCATCAGGATAGTTAGAGTTGTTCCGGAATATAATTAATAATTAACTGTGCCGGCTATGATAAGTTTGTACTTCATCCGGATGGTTATCTGGATAGTTAAGTAATGTTTAGCCGGTTATGATCGATATGATTTTATTAATTAATTGAATTGTAGGTCACTTCTGCGACTCTATCACAACACACTCCTCCATCTACAACAGCGTCGCAAAAGGAAAGGGTAACTATTTTAATTTACACAGTTGTGTACTTCCCTTATAACTAATTGCTCTATGATCATTTAATTAAATGTTGATGCTGTCTTTAGGTGAGAAAGAGAAAAATGACAGAAGCAGCAGCTGCTGCAGCTAGTGCTGCTGGGGCATTAGAGCAGGAAGTGGTATATATATATATATATATATATATATATATATATATATATATAATTAATTTAGAAATTTGACAAATCGCTTTGACGTTATCGTTAATTAATATATATGTTACTAATCAGTTAATTACATGGTGTCAATTTAGGAAAAGAATAAGAGACATGCAAAACCAGTAAAACCTGCAGCTTGTAAAGTACATCCTAAGAAGAGTGATCATCAGTTGGAAAAACCAAATAATTATGATGCCATTGCAGCTGCTATCGATCTGCAGCCAGTAATCCAAGAGGTATATAGATTAGTATATACCACAATTTTTGTATTCTATTTTTTACTTTAATTAATTAATTGTTTATATATATGCTCCAAACCTCAAAACCCTAATATCAGGTACAAAGAATTGCAAGCTGTTTCCACTTCGGTTTTTATAACGAACTTCCCTGCGGATCTCTCGTCCAATGATCTTAGGAAACATTGCACCTTATGGGGTAGGGTTGCAGATATCTATATCTCACCTCGATTATCGAAGTCTGGAAGGAAGTTTGGCTTTGTCCGGTTTATTGGTGTGAAAAACTTGAAACTACTGATTGAAAACTTGAGAACCATTTGGATTGGTTCATATCATCTATTCGCGGACGAAATCAAAGACAAACCCAAACTTTCCTCGGCTCATGAGAAACCCATGGCTCACAAGAATATCAAATCGGCTTCACCCCCCCACATGGATAACAACCCGATGTTTAATGCTGCCAAATCCTTTGCCGATGTATTAAAGCCTTTGTTAGAATCGCAGAAAGATGTTAGCCCTAAGTTGAATTCTAAGAAACGGATTTCTATATCCCAAGAAGATTGCCTCGAGGTAAATGGTTCGAACTTCCTTATGGGCAAGGTTATAGACCCTATTTGCATTCCTAACCTCCTATTGCTATTTGCTCAAGAAGGTTTTTCGGAGGTTCGGTTTCGTTACATTGGGGGAAGATGGATTGGCCTTTCTTTTCCTAACACCGAGCTAGCTTTAAAATTTGATGCGTGTGTGGAGTTAAAAAAATTGTTTTCTTCGGTTCAATTAGTTTCTAACTCTTTTATTCCCGATGAAAGATGTATTTGGTTGGACATCCGTGGTTTACCGGTTGTAGCCTCTACTCCGATGGTAGTGAAAAAACTTGGTGAACTTTGGGGTGAGTTCATGTTTTTTGGGAATGATAGAGATGAACCGTTATCAATTGGCAAGGTTTGTGTGATCACTAAAAATATGCTAGAAATCAATGAATCCATTGAAGTCGTGGTGGCGGATAACGTGTTTAACGTTCAGGTGAAGGAATTTGATAATTGGTCCCCATCAATCAGTTTTCATGAAGATGATTCTTCATCAGACGATTCGGATGACGGGGAAGACGTTGAATCGGAGGAAGGTGAAATGCATGTTAATATTCAGGGGCAACATGGGAATGAATTAAATACCAAAGAAAATATCATTGATGATGAGATGAAGGATAACGAGGGCATGGATAAGAATGCAGAGAATGTCCAGCAAGTGAATATGGATTTGCTTTCTAAAAACTTTCAAAGCAACTCAGAAGTGTCTTCTTCTGGCCCTTCGAAACCCCCTGGTTTCGAGGACCAAATCAATTCTCTCCCAACAAGTACAATACGTGTGGCTTCTAAAGCTGTTTCGGACGCTGATATCAAGTCGCATTCCTCCTCATCAAAACGTGATCGGGGATCCAGTGGGTCGATGATGCAAGACTTTTCAAAATTTATTCACATGGGGAAATTAATGGGTTTGGACATGCAAGGAACAACTACCGACTTCGAATCTTTTTTGAGTAGGATGAGTGAAAAGATTGTGGATCAATGAATGTCATCTCATTAAATTTGTGTGGGAGCGGATCGCGGGAAAAATTATCTAAGGTACAATCGATTCTTGATAATCATAAAGTCACTTTTGCTGGATTCCAAGAAACTAAAATGGAATCTATTGATGAAGGTCGTATTAAAGCTCTTTGGGGTAATTTTAATTTTGAGTTTGCTTTTTTTCCTTCAGTTGGTGCCTCTGGAGGAATATTATCTATGTGGGATCCTACTGTTTTTATAAAATCTGACATCATTACATTGAATCATGCTCTCGTTGTTAGAGGTTCGTGGAGTAATTTCTCGTTTGAATGCTATATGGACAATGTTTATGCCCCTCAGTTGGAGTCTCAGAAGACTGTTCTCTGGTCTTCCATTATTTCTTTCATGAACTCGAATCCGGGAAATTACATTATATTCGGTGACTTCAACTCGGTCAGGTCTGAATCCGAAAGGATTGGTAATTCCTTTTCTCGAACCAATGCCGATCATTTTAATGCTTTTATTAATGAGGGAGAGCTGATTGATATTCCTATGGGTGGATATAAATTTACAAGAATGGATGCCTCAGGTAGAAATGCGAGTAAGATTGATCGTTTCTTAGCGACTGTTGCCTTGTATGATGTGGTTAAGAATATCGAAGTTATTGCTCTTGATAAATCTATATCGGATCATCGTCCGATTCTCCTTTGGCAATCTTATCTTGACTTTGGCCCAACTCCGTTTAAATTCTACAACTCGTGGCTGAAAAATGAAGCTTTGTCTAAAATTGTGCGTGATACTTGGAAGGAAGAATGTTTTCACCCTTCAAAATTTATAGTCTTTAAAGATAAGCACAAGAAAGTCAAAGATAGGATTAAAAAATGGAGGAACAATTCGTCTGACCACAAATCGGTTATTATTGAAACTCGTACTCAACTTGCTCTCCTTGATAAACATTATGAAGATAATCCAAATTCTGATGAGTATAGTGCAAAAAGATTAGAATTGTTAAACCGCATTAACGATTTGGAGGATAAATTAAATCAAGATTTGGCTCAAAAGGCTAAAATCAAGTGGGCTGAAAATGGTGATGAGAACTCTAAATTCTATCATGGCGTCATTAATAAAAAACGTCATCAATCGTCTATTAAGGGGCTGAAAGTGGATGGCGAGTGGCTTGATAGCCCGACTAGCATTAAATCTGTTTTTGTGGAGCACTTTTCCAAGAAGTTCAAAAGATGTGATGAAGTCTCTCTTGCTCATCGTAGCGCTCGCTTTCGTTCTTTAACTGACAATGCTCGGAGTTTCTTGGAATCAAATCCTTCAGTTTCTGAGGTCAAGGATGCTATTTGGGACTGTGGATCGGAGAAAGCCCCTGGACCGGACGGTTTCTCCTTTGGGTTTATAAAACACTTCTGGGACATTATGAAGGACGATATTATGGCGTTTATCTTTGAATTCTTTGATGATGCGAAAATCCCCCTTGGTTGTAATGCCTCTTTCATCACTCTTATTCCCAAAGTCTCTAGCCCCGTTGCCATTGGTGATTACAGACCTATAAGTCTTGTAGGTGTTCAATACAAGATCATATCTAAAATCCTTGCTAACAGAATGTCTTCTGTTATTGATCAGGTTATTAGCCCCGAACAGTCTGCTTTTATCAAAGACAGACATATTTTAGATGGTCCGCTCTCGTTGAATGAAATCATTGATTGGCATACGCATAGAAAAAAGAAGCTTATGGTGTTTAAGATTGATTTTGCTAAAGCTTACGATTCAGTTTCGTGGAAATATTTGGATACTATGATTAAATTCATGGGTTTTGGTGATAAATGGAGAAATTGGATATATGCTTATTTCTCTTCCATTCGTTCTTCAGTTCTTGTCAATGGCAGTCCTACATCCAAATTTAATATAGGTAGAGGCTTGAGACAAGGAGATCCTTTAGCCCCTTTCTTGTTTATCCTGGTGATGGAAGGATTACACGTTTTCCTTGAAGATGCGGTAGAGGCGGGTTTTTTCCATGGGGCTCGTATCAAAGAGATAAATATTTCACATTTTTTCTATGCAGACGACGCTATTTTTTTGGGGGAATGCACAACAACGAATGTTATAAATATCGTTGAGATCCTTAAACTTTTCCATCGTGCATCCGGGCTTGCCTTGAATCTGAATAAGTCATCTTTGTTTGGCATTGGTGTGAATTATGATGAAATGGTTACCTTGGCCAAGATCGCAGGTTGCAATCCGGCTAAGCTTCCGTTCATGTATCTAGGAATTCCGGTGGGTTTGAATATGTCTCGTCTATCGAATTGGCACATCATTGTGGAACAGTTTAAGAAAAGATTGAGCTCATGGAAGCGTAAACTCCTTTCGATTGGTGGCCGGGCTACTTTGGTGAGTTCTGTCCTCGGTTCTTTGGGTTCATACTACTTCTCTTTATTTCCTTTACCCGCAAAAATTAATAGAAATCTGGAAAAATTACGTTCTAATTTTTTCTGGGGTTTTGATGATGCTGAGAATAAATCGCCGTGGGTAAGTTGGCATCAAACCATTGCTAGCAAGGATAATGGTGGGATCGGTATTGGTAGCTTATTGGCAATGAATAGAGCGTTATTATACAAGTGGCGTTGGAGATTGAGAACAAATGAGGATGCAATCTGGGTAAAAATTATCAATGCGATTCATGGCTCTAATTCGGATCAAAGACGATGCCAAAAATATTCTAGTACTTGGAGCAACATTGTGAATTCTTGGGATAAATGTCATAATATACATCATTTAGACTCAAATGTAATTCATAAACAATTGGGGGACGGCTCAACTATATCGTTCTGGAGAGATCATTGGAATGGGTCCTTGTCCCTTTGCTTTAAATATCCACGCCTTTTTGCGTTGGCCACAAAGAAAAATGACAATGTGCGTGATTATCGGCCCAATGGAGAGTTTTTATGGTTATGGCGCAGGCCCATAAGGCCAGGTCGTGAATCGGCCCAGTTTGAGGAGCTCACTTCTCAACTTCAAAATGTGTCTCTGAATTCCCTAAGAGATAAGTGGATATGGAACTTTAATGGAGATACTGAATTTTCTGTCAAAGTGATTCGCAACTTCATTGACTCTTCTTTTCTCCCGGTGGCTTCTCACCCCACCCGTTGGATTAGGTACGTTCCGAAAAAAATCAACATATTCGTTTGGCGAATGTTTTTGGATCGTTTACCGACCCGGTTGAATATCTCAAAAAAGGGAATTGAAATTGACAACATCTTATGTCCTATTTGTAATAAAGCGGTTGAATCTTATATACATATTTTCGGTGAATGTGTCACTTCGAGTGAGATATTGACTCAGATATCCAGATGGCTCGAACTAGTTGGGTTAACCCTCAACTCCCCCAACCGCCTTTTTGAGGATATTGAAGATTTGAGAGTGTCTAGAATCAAGAAGGACATCATTCACACGATTTTCTTTACATCGTGGTGGATGATTTGGAAGAATAGAAACGACCATATTTTTCAACCTGTCAAAGCTTGGAACGGTGGAATCATCGAGGCTGTTGTTCATTTTTCTTTTATCTGGATTAGAGCTAGATTCCATAAGGTTTCTATTAGTTGGAATAATTGGATGAAAAGTCCTTTACTTTGTATTTAATATGCTCTTGTGAGTTTTTTTTATATAAATTTATATTGCCGTTCAAAAAAATAATAATTAATATTATTATTATTATTATTATTATTATTATTATTATTATTATTATTATTATATTATTTATTATTATATAATAAGTCACTTCTGATCAGGGGAGCCAAACTGCGACGTTGCACATGGAGGGGGATCCACTGAACGTCGTGGGAATGGCTGAATTATTACCAAAACAAAAAGATGAGAAGATTCATGGAAGTCCATTACCTCCTGGTTGCCGTAGAATTAAAGTTTATCAGGTCAAAAAGGGTGCAACATTTTTACCATTCCCAGTAGATGATAAAACAACGCTTTCGGAGGTTGAAAATAAATATATTATTGCATGGCCGATGAACCGAATGATCCTTCATTCTAATAACAAGTCAGATAGATCACAGCCGGTTGATCATTCTACGGTTCAAAGAGTACTGGAACAACCACAGGTAATTACTACATTAATTAATCGTATCCGCTAATTAATTAACTATATATATATATATATATATATCTGATCGGTTTTATTTGTCATATATGTTTCCAGGGGAAATCAAAGATTACGAAAGTGTACGTAACACCAAACCAGCTGAATCAAAATCTGATAAATAGAAAAATCACACGGCACCAGCAGAAGCAGCTGATCAGCACGGACAAGAAATTATTATAGAAGTTAAACTTTGATTAGTGTCGTATGTTATCTTTTTGAACAGCGTCATGATTAGTGTATGTACATTAATTTTTAATTATAATATATGATTTTTAAGGTTTCTCTATACTAATTAATTAATATATAATTAATTGTAATTAAGAAAATATATGTGACCATATATATAATACCAAAGGCCACACTTTTTATATTTTAACGTGGCCGTTGCCACCATTTGGCCACGCTTATTGGGACAAATTATCTGATTTCAACTACCCTTTGGCCACTTTTTTTTTCCCAATTATATGTGGCTAAAACACAAATATACGTGACCATATAATACCAAAGGCCACGTTTTTTATATCTTAACGTGGCCGTTGCCACCCTTTGGCCACCCGTATTGAGACAAAATGTATGATTTCAACTACCCTTTGGCCACTTTCTTTTTCCAAATATATGTGGCTAAAACACAAATATACGTGACCATATAATATTTTTTTTTGGGTAAAGGGTTACCCTGGTGATTTTGTATATATACCAACAAAACAAAACAAGTAGTATGGAAAGACCCATACTAGTTCATGATCTGGACAGACCCCAGAGCACGTAAAAACCAGACAAACACAGCCCGAAAAAAAAAACCAAAACACAACAACCACCTAGCTAACAACTAGGAAGCCAAAAACAAAGCCAAACACAAATATACGTGACCATATAATACCAAAGGCCACGCTATTCATATTTTAACGTGGCGGTTGCCACCCTTTGGCCACGCATATTGGGACAAAAATTATAATTTCAGCAACCCATTGGGCCACGTTTTTTTTATAACATATGTGGCTAAAACACAAATATACGTGACCATATAATACCAAAGGCCACGCTTTTGATATTTTAACGTGGCCGTTGCCACCCTTTGGCCACGCGTACTGTGACAAAATGTATGATTTCAGCAACCCTTTGGCCACGTATTTTTATAATGTATGTGGCTAAAACACGAATATACGTGACCATAAAATACCAAAGGCCACGTTAACCAAACACATGTGGCCGTTGGGACCCTTTGGCCACGCTTTTCTGAAGAATTGTTTGATTACAACAACAAATATTGGTACCCTTTAGCCACGCTTATAGGTGGCTTCAGCCACTGATATTGTAACGTGGCCGTAGGGTACATATGGTCACGGCACCTATGGTGTCGGTTGGAATGAAAAAAAAAACGTGACCAAACACCTTTTGTCACGGTTTTTTTCCGTGGCCAAAGGTGAATTTTGACGTAGTGTTATATTTTGGAGGAACATGAAGTCGTCAAAAGCAAAAGAACCAAGATGACATGACACCTTTGCATGTATGCAAACTTTGAATAAATTTCATGTCGTACTTTGAATTCTTGGTATTATCCTTAAACAACTTGCTTGTTTTGTTCTTCCCTGACGGAGTCCAGGACGGATACAATTTTGCTTGGTTTAAATCTTAACATGCACTAAGTTTCCGATATAAACTTATATGATATTCATCGTTTTATCTACACTTGAAAATGGTTTCACTTGATTGGTAGATTAGATTCAAACATATAACATGACACTACACCTGGTGATCCTGATTTAGTGAACACAAGACTAGCCTTATGCGAATAAAAGAACGTTTGTTCTCTCGAATCCCATAGAGGCCATGATGTCTTTTATTCTCATCGTACTTGTTATGATAGGAATAGCAACCTACCATGATTCATAGAACCTTATGGTTTGGAATCGTGTAGCTCGAGAATTCATTAGTTCAAATTTGAACTTTTATGAAATCACTTGGTTGATTTCGTCAATTCAAACAATAGGACATTTTCTTAGTTCAATCGCTTGTTTGCAAAAGTTCAAGTCACCAGTTCTACTTATGTAACGCAATCACCTGGATGATTATGTTATACGGATGCACTAAGTTCTGTGCATATGACCATAATGGTCATGAATAGATATATACGTACTACACCTTGAAAGTTGAAGACTACAAGTACCTTGTACTCGTATGTGTTAAAATCCTGCTAAGCACCTGTTGCTTACATTATGGGGATTTGGTTTCAAGTTGGAAAAACCAAGAAACACATTACTTATGACTTGCCAATGGCCATCGTTCACACCTTATTCCCACGAATCATCTCCTCACCGATCACTTGCGACTCAAATTGGTTCCAAGAAGAAGTCTTGTGGGAGACCAAGTTTGAGTTATACACGTCCACCTTTTTTATGCATGGACATCTAAATTCCTTATCAAAGAAACTTGATTTCTATAGGAATTACCGAACTGTGCACTGTGACTCTTATAATTAAGAAAGACTCGTTAGAACAACATCTTTTCACAACAAACGGTTGTTGCTATAGTGAAAACTTGTTAGCAACTTAAATGACTGATGATTCCAAATGGAACTCGATGTCGATTTTAGTTTCCTAAAATATTCCATTAATGGTTGGTCATTGGATTGAATTGTCAATCCTAAATCAGACTCGGTACTCTGATAGAATATATCATCAAAGCGTCTAGCACGCAACTCCTTTCAAACACAAAGATGATTGTATAAAGGATATCATCAAACTTTGGCAGTTTGATTTCATCTTGCTATCTCATGCATGTGACATGAGAATTGGATATTAATCAATTTAGATTCATACTGTGCTTATGAAACTAAATAAATTCATTCTTGGAAACAAAGTATGTTTGCTAAGAGTTTACTAAGAGTTCTCTTGCAAAACAATATCCTAACGGTTTGAAAGAAATATGGTTGGTTATAAGAATGCATCGTCTACATAAAGAAAGTGGGAGCATCACCACTAATCCTTATCGTGATAACGAATGAGTGTTGATCTCACGTTCATTGAAGTTTACAGGATAAAACTTGTAATGAAGCCTCAACTTATCTCCAAGTTTCAAGAGCCACCCATAATTGAAATCATCTTCAGGAATGGCATCCTCAGATATATTCAATTTTTTGAAACGAGTTGTGTCATACTAGTTATGAAAGAAGAACTATCCAACATAGGGATGTTGCATAAGTGTCACTATAAAGGGTTACACAATGACACAAGCTGGAAACCGAATCATCTCAACTTGTCTTGATGATGAAAAATGTTCATGATGGGTACTCGAGTATACTCACTGAACAACAAGCCATCTTAGTGAAAGTTATGAATGATGAATGTAAGGGCACATTCGAAGAAGGTTAAGTTGATTCTGTTGATAATAAATTAACATGCCATTATGATAACACAGTAACCCATGTGCATACCAAGGGCACAAATTTTATCACGCATTCAAATTCACTTAAGTACTTTTGATGTTCTGAGAAACACCAAAACTTATGAAACAAATTCAACGGGCAAAACCTAAATACTAGTATAGAACGTAGCACAGAATTCCCATGTTTATTTATCAAGTTTGATCAATGATTTAATACCACTAAGTAGTACCTGAATTCTACGCTACATTGATGTTCTACTTTAGTGTTGGGATGTCGAACTTTAACGTTTGCACCAAATCATTCAATCTGATCTAAAGGGTTAGATGCAGATTTCGAATTCTGTGAAACGTGTTCGAATTTTATACGTTTTAAAAATCCATGAATATTTTGTCAAATATTCTAAAACCGTCTGTAGTCGATCTAATTTGTGGGAACAAAACTGATCTATGACTATTCTGACTCTAGACTCAAATGACTGACTCTCCAAACTCACAGATCTCATTAGGGAATACCGTTGTGATGTAACTCGTATCAAATTGTCTTCATGGATTTAATCATAAGACGAATTTGATTGAATTGTATACTCAATAGTGTCCTTTAACCTAAGATACATATGCTACCTCCCGTTTGCCGAAGACTGTTCTTTGATTGTAGTCCAACGTTGTCGCTAACTGCCAGTAATAAGGGCTACTTTTGGGAATGGATCTGAAGTTTAGTGGGAGCTGTATGTAGTCAAGATGGGATTTTTTACTCTTGCACTAATAATGCAACAGCTAGACATCGTGGGCCCTTTCATGAGTTCCAAGTGTTAAGTGTAAGGATTACCTAAACTTACTGTGTGTTTGATTGGATCACTTCGAACTACAGACATGAGAAATAGAATTATTGAACACTAAAGAGAATGAATAGAATCCATGTCTCTTGTTCAACTGATGTCTTATACAGAAAGGAACTAATGACTTCGAAATACCACAAGTCTAATATCACTTGTTTCATAACAGATATGCCTTGGTTGTTGACTTGAAGTGTCATAACTGGTTGGGACAGTCAGGTGTAGCTAGAGCAACTCTGTCTGTTTCTTAGATCTTTTCGCGATCAGTCCAAGTGGGAGACTGTTGGATATTATGTGTCCTGACCCGACAAATCTTGAACCCGGCCCGGTTACGACCCGTAAGAGTTACACCGGGTGCAACAAACTTTAAACCCACTTATTTGTTAACCGGTAAAAGAAACGGAAACGTTTGATTATATATATATATATATATTTATATTAGTTATAAATAATTAATAATCAATAATATTATTATTAACTTACTTAATAATAAAGGGTAAACGATATTTAAATAAAAGTGATTTTATTTAAATTCACGGTGGAGTTATTCGTTAGTGAAATTTTTACTAACGTTGCCTCGTGGGCTCACGTACAGAAATGGGCTTTATATTCGAGACAGGCCGGAGTATCTAATATTGGTTAGATTATTAGGGATACAAAACCCTAATTACCACCCCATTAGTACAACATGGCAGAAAAGAAAAGGAGAATGAAATTCTCCTTCCTCTCGTTCTCCGTCGAGAAACCCCAAGAGAAAAGAAAAATGGCACCGCCGTTTTTTTCCCGTTCCGCGCCGATCTGGCCATCGCATGCTCTAGTGGCCATCTTCGAGCAACTGTATCTTGGTGCTCGTTTATAGTTAGGGCGTTCCCTCAGTCAATGCCTATAGACCACTTTACGGTCTAGAGATCGCCGCCGCAAAACTGCCGATCACCACCGTGTAAATCGCCGCCGCCGTCGTCGTTACCTGTCACCACTACCGTCACGCACCTGCAGTCGCTTGACCATCACCTTTCGACGCGATCCCGACGCTTTTCACCGTGCGTCGTGTAAGGTTGCAATTAGACATTAATCTGATTGATCTCGTAGTCTTGCAAGACGCGACATCTATCGAGACGTACTCTCGCAACGCGTAATGACCACGGGTCATAAACGCAGTCCCGTAGCGGTACGCGACACTAGACCACGAGAATCATCGCGATACGCGACAATCGTTGGAGATCGAAAGTGGCCCTCTTTGTTCCGTTTCAACCTAGCGCTTCGTTCGTTGAACTCGGTGTCTTGAACATTTGTTCAACACCGCAAAGGAACACTAAACTTCGTTATTTATTTCGCGTTAACCGGTTTAACTCGAATAGGTGTTTGTGTGGTTTTTGGTGATCGTGATCTTGTTGACACGATTACGACACTAATAGTTTACACGTTTAATTAGTAAACTCGTTTATTCCGCTGCGTAACGGATTACCGGTTTAATCCGTTTAGCTCTGATTTGCTAAAACCCGGTTGGTAATGTTTTAATAAAATGTAAAAGTTTTTTTTTAACGTCGCCGGGAACCCGTATACCACTGTCGAAACCCAATAGTATGATGCCTATAATGTATGCAAAAAAATGCTAGTATGAAGTAGGGAGTCAAGTGTGTCAACACTTGACATGAAATTGTGTATGCTAGTGACGTATCAAGTATATGTGAATCTTCATGGTTAATCTGACAACCATGATAATATAGGTGAATCAAGTGGAGGATCAAGTCACAAACATGACGGGAATGCTAAGTCTTGAACTTTGAGATAACGTAAGATGTGCATAGATTACTCATGTTTAGATATGGGTATTCATACCCTATTAGTATTGCGTTCCTTGTTACTTGAAAAGTACGAATCATAATTAATAAATAATGTGCATTGGAATAACCACCCTAAAATTTAGTACAAGAATTTAAGATGTAGAAACGACTCATTTGGGTAAGATGTGTGATATGCATCAAAATATACATGTTTTCATATTAAATATGTTAGAGCATATTCCTATGCTACAATGTGTCTCATGTATTGTATCTAGATTAGAGCGAGTCTGTGAGTTGTAGTGGCAATATCAATGGTACCGTATCAACTGGTACGCCGTACCAATTGGTCCACCAGTTGGTACGCAGGCCATTTTGTCACTAACTATAAATAGCGTGTGTTAGTATGATAGCTTAACACTTCTGTCATTTCTACACCTTTACTGTGTGTGTTCTAGAGAGAGAAACTAGAGAGACTTCCCTGTAATCTTCAAGTGATTCAATAAGAATTCTCTTATTTACTTCTCGTGTTCACTAGATTGATCAAAGCATGCAGTAGTAAGATCGTATCTCGGTTTTACAAGTGGTATCAGAGCATTTGGTTGCTCTACTGCTGTGTTTTTGGTCAATTTTCAGATTTTTAGAGAGAGAAAGTTTGGGTTTCTTATGTTTTTCATCAATTTTTCTTCATTCCAAGTGTTTCTGTAGCTAAAAATGATTTCTGAACGTTCCTAGAGTGTTTTCGCACCTCACTATATCAAATTCCAGTCGAAATTGTCAAAATTCACGAAAATCCGTCAAATTCAGCTTCATACTTTGTTGGTACGCCAGATGAACTCATGGTACGCTTGTGGTACGCTGACTGGTACGCAAGGAAATGTTCATAGATTCTAGTACGCTGGGTTTTGGTACGCAAGACAATCTTTAAGCGTGGTACGCGACGGTTATTCACTGGTACGCTAGCAGTTACGCCGTACCAAAATGGTATGCTGAGCTTTCTAGTCCGCTGATCTGGTTTGGTCCGTAGGGTGGTACGCTGAAGGTTTGGTACGTTTTTGGTCCGCTTTGGGTATTTGGTACGCTGGTTTTCTTGGTCCGCGGCTTGGTACGTTGGCAGAAAAGTGACGTTCACTAAAACTTACGTAACTTGAGAACCGTTAAGAGTGACGGAACCCAATACCAGCCAAAACGTTCGTCTCAACAAGATCTATACTTTTACTAGCCCAACAGCTAGTACCCTCCGTTTTTGACACCGAAAATCCACTTGGAAGACCTTCATTCTTGAGTTACAAGTTTTTAAAGTATCATATTTCGGAAAAATGTCGGATTTTCAAGCATTTGTGGCTATGCAAAGCACGGTACAAGCTATGATCAATTTTGATAATAAAATAGGAACAAGTCAGAAAGTTCCTAAGCTATTAAAGTTGGAAGATTATCTAAATTGGAAGCAACGATTTTCTACATACATCAGCACAAATGATATTGATTTATGGATTCCGATTTGAAAGTAGCATGTACGTCCAACTGAAAATGGAGAGTATAAGGAACTTCAAGATTTTGATGGTGATGAAAGAAAAAGTTATGAGCGTGAACAAAAAGTTTATGGTTATTTTACCGTGGCTTTACCTACCGAGTTGTTGCATCAATTCGGCACATGCAAGAAAGCTTAACAGTTGTGGGATCATTATCTGCTCGATGTGAAGGAAATGACCAACATAAGAAGAGTAGACGAAAAGTGTTGAACAAGGAATTTGAAAATTTTTCAACAGTATGAAAAAGAAAATATTTCAGCTCTTGTTTCAAGGTTTTCACATCTGATTAGTGAGATGAAAGTGGTTAAAATTGAAAAGACTGAGGAGGAATTAAAAGAGAAATTGATGGAAGCATTACCAGAAAAGTGGGAAAATTATGTGTTGTTGCTTACTCATGACAAAGAATACTCTGCATTATCATTTCATGATTTAACTGGAAAGCTTCAGGCTAGATGAATGGAAATGATGAAATCAAATAAATCAACTGCTCAACTGCAGAATCCGGAATCGTATCATGGTTAAAATTCTGCAAGTATCAATGCAAAGTCTAAATCATCTAGTTTTGGTTCATCAAATCCACCTCAAACAGCGTTTGTTGCTGGTCATGGATCAGGAAATTCTGAAAATACATCAAGAGGGTGTAAGTTCACTGTTCCAAATAATTCGAGCCAGATTTTGTTTTCTGCAAAAACACCTGATGAACATTTGGCATTGATTTCGGCTTTATTATCTTCATATTATGGATTGCTGAATGGTGGTTTGACAACATCTAATCAGATTGAAGAAGATTTTCATCAGATTGATCCGGATAATCTTGAACAAATGGATATTAATTGGCAACTTGCAATGCTAGCTCAACGAGTCAAAAGATTCAAGAAGAAGACCGGATTTTAAAGTTTAAATCCGGATGGCAAGGTTGGCATAGAAAATCGAAGGAAAAATGCATCAAATGTTCTAATTTTGGACATTTTGCTCGTGAATGTTCAAAATCAACTGCTTCTTCATCAAAGTCTCCAACAGCTTTAGTTTCTCAAGTTTATAAGCAATATAACTGGGGGTGAACTTCTGATGATTCACATACAATTGCTTTAACAGCTATTACTTCGAAAGATAGTTATCATTGGGCTGCCACTGCGATGATGAGTCTGCATGGACTGCCCCATCTGCAATGATTGCTTAAATTGTTCATAGTGATGATGAAGAAGTAACTGATTCTGAATATGAAATAAGTGGTTCTGGCAATAGTGGCTATGAATCGTTTTATGAGTTTTGTTCTCAGAAAGACAAGAAGATTCAAGGCTTAATAAAGGATAATGAGTTGTTGTTTGATGAAAATAAAAGAAAGATAGAAGAATTGGCAAAAGAACAGCAAAAGTTGGAAGATCTTCTTCAAGAATTGTCTTTTCAGAAAGAAAAATTCTCAGATTTTCAGGCAAAGGTTGTTGAAAAAGAATTGAAGTTTCAAAGCATTGAAAAGGATCTTGAACAAAAGTACATAACATTGTCTAAAGAAAATGTTGAATTAGCTAAGGAAGTTGAAAAATGGAAGGCAGGAGCAAATGATGTTGAACAAGATTTCAATGATTTATTTGAAAAGTCCAAGATTAAACTTGATTTACTTACCAAGGCTTTTGATGACTCAGTTGCTAAAATTGAAGCATATCAGCTTGATATGGAGAAGTTGTTAGATGAGAAGCGGGAATTGGCTAGAGTAAATAAGTTGCAAAATTCAAACTTGGATATTCAGAAAAGAAATGAAGATAAGCTGACGAAGGAATTGTGGGCTGCACTTGATGAGTTGAGGTTGCAAAAGTATGAAACTCACAAAGTGGCAAAGAAGTTAATTTCAACGGAAAGAGAATTGGCTGAAGCACAACAAAAGATTTCTGAACTAAATATTGAAGTCGTTGATTCAAAAAGTCTTTTGAACAATGTTACAAATTCTACATCTTTTACAAGTTTCTTGGCCAAAGATGGAAATTTTGAGAAAATGTTTACCAAAACAGTTTCACCCCAGGAAGTCTCAAAGAAGGTGTTAATGATCTGAAGGAAAAGGAAGAAACTGGTGATTATTCTGAATTTGTTGATAAGAAATCTGATGGGAGAAAGGTTGTGAAGTCACAGAAAGATCAAAAAGATAAACGGTTGTGTCTGCTTCTACGTCTACTGAAGAAGAGAAATCAGCAAGTTCAACTGAGAAGCTTGCTATTGATGAAAGAATTTTCTATGAACAAAAGAATGTTAAAGCAGTGAAAGCTGAGTTTTCTCGTCTTGCAAAGAACGGACATACATCATCTGGTTCTGAAGAAAAGGTTTCGGGAAAATATGTTAGGTTAGGGTTCAAGACCGCGACTGTTAAAGTTGATGGGGTTCAAGGTCAGAAGGAACAGAAACTGAAGCAAGTCAAGTTGAAGCAAGTAAAGAAAGATGTTTCTAAAGCTGACAAGGTTCAACCCGAGAGGTTTTACAAACTCAAGGGTTCGGAACAAATATTTTCTGATAAAGAATTCCCACTCCATTATGTGGATGCTCAGAAAATTGCCGAAGTTTTTGTCAAGAATGTTGATCTGAAGAGAAAGAAGCCACAAGTTGGAGGATCAAATTCTGCTCCAAAAAGCCCGACATCAAAATGGGTTCATGATCATCAGTATCTGGTATGTGATTCTTTCTTTGATCATTTTGGAGATATTAATTGTTGTGAAGCTTTGCAGAGACCAAAGAGGAAACACGTAAACAATCGTTTGTGTTACAATTGCCGACAAAAAGGGCATATGGCACAAGATTGTCATGTCACTGATGCTTCTAGTTCAAGGAAAAGACAGGTTCCTTATGTTGGTAAATCTGCCAAATACAGATTTATTGATGAATATGGCAGAGTATTTGATGAACTTCAACCTACATATTTGAAACATCCAAGAAGGTTTTTACCTAAATTTCAAAATGATTTATATGTCGGTTGTTCGTCACAATCTACTGTGATGGGTTCATCAGATACTGATTTACCAAAACAACAAATTTGGAAACCTAAAGTGGTTTCAAAAGGAAACCAAGACACTGGTTGACCAGAAACGATTCGCTTCGGGTCATTTATAAACTAACGTATTTGACCAGTGTGCAGGTACTTCTAGAAGACCTATCGGTGATTGAAACGTTGCTGATGGAGGAATATTCTGCTGATTTAACGTAAATTACAAGAAAATATCAAATTTCAAATCTGAATTGTTTTTTTGAAAGCTAAAACTGAACGGTATCAATGTCGGAAGGTCAATTTTCTTTCTTTTACATTCAGTATGTAATTTAGGGGGGGGGGGGGAATTGAAAATACCAAAAATAGTGTCTTTTTGTTTTTGTTAAAATGAAAAATCAAAAATAGAGTTTTCATTTTAAGGGGGAAAAAAAGAGAAAAATACAAAAACATTGAAAAACAGAAAAATTCGAAAATATTAAAAAATGAGAAATTGTGTCCAACATAATTGGGAAATGATGGTACATTGGCTTACGTGTCCGTCTCATGGATAAATTAGATGAAAAGGCCATAAGATCATCGTTTGATGTGCTTGGTAGGCTCGGCATTAAATCAGAAAGTATTCAAATGTGATATTTATTAGATACTAATGCTTGACCAAGTGGACAACATCTTGAAGCATATATCAAGATAGTGAAAAGAAGTGTGAATAAAAAAAATGAGAAGTCACTGTGTAAACATGTGTTCATTTTGCAAAGATTTAAACTTGTTTGATTTTCTTTATTTTGTCAAACGATCGGACTTTCTCTGTGTGTCCAAGACCGACCTGATTGTTGTTGAGTTATACAATTTCAACTTGTTTTATTTTCTTATTTTGTTAAATCCGAGGCCTTATCTGCGTATCGAAAGATCGACCTTAAGGTAGACGATTTAACGTTCTTATTTCTTTTTGCATGGAACACAGTTGACTATATCATAAATACAATCACTATGTGTAAAATCACAAGTGAAATTACAAAATGTGATATAAAAAGCATATCTGAATGTGTTTGATAGTGTGGGGTACACTGGTCAAAGCAATCTAATCAATACAATAACATATCCAGATGTTATGAGTATGATTGTGCCTGAGTTTAAGATGGACAAATTATACCAGCAATCGACATGACTTATGTGCTGAAGTAATTGAAATTGAAATGTAGTTCAGCATGTTATGTTCAATATGATCTCAAGTTGTGATCTTTCTCGCAAAAGACAAAAATAGTGTTTGATTCTGTATTGCATTTATATTTCATATCAGAAAAAAATTCCAAAAAGATTTTAGGTGTGTTTTAGCATAAACTTAGAAAAATCAAAAAGATTTCCGGTGTGTTTTGATTTAAAGTTTCAAAAAGTCAAAAAGATTTTGTTTCTTAGTTGTTTTCGACCGATTGACATGTGATACGAAATCAAATTTCAAATCCATATCTTGGATTCTCAAAGAGAAGTTTTGCACCAAGATTAAATTAATTTTCAAAAGAAAAAGGAAACCGCGTTTCTGTCTTCTGAAATTGCATGTTATGTGTGTCAAGACTCAAGCACGGTGAAAGGGGGAGTTTGTTGTATCTTTCACAAGTGGATCTTGAGATCAAAGATGATTCAATAGTGATCCAGCCATGCAAGCTCTATTTTCGACAAGATTTAAAGTCAAAGATCGGATGCGATAATGTTAAAGATTGAAGACTGAAGTTTTAGTTAGAATAGATACACTACACGTTAAGGGGGAGTTTGTTAGAGCATATTCCTATGCTACAATGTGTCTCGTGTATTGTATCTAGATTAGAGCGAGTCTGTGAGTTGTAGTGGCAATATCAATGGTGCCGTATCAACTGGTACGCCGTACCAATTGGTACGCCTGTACCAATTGGTCCACCAGTTGGTACGCAGGGCAGTTTGTCACTAACTATAAATAGCATGTGTTAGAATGATAGCTTAACACTTCTGTCATTTCTACACCTTTACTGTATGTGTTCTAGAGAGAGAAACTAAAGAGACTTCTTTGTAATCTTCAAGTGATTCAATAAGATTTCTGTTATTTACTTCTCGTGTTCACTAGATTGATCAAAGCATGCAGTAGTAAGATCGTATCTCAGTTTTACAAAATATCTCCCACATTTTTGTTTAATTATGATGTACTAACTGTTGGGTTTCGCCAGTGGTATACGGGTGCCCGGTGACGTAAAAAAAACGTTAGGTGAAACATTACCGACCGGGTTAAGTAAATTGAGAGTTAAAACGGATTAAACCGATAATCCGTTTACGCAGCGGAATTAAAAATAGATTTACTAATTTTATACGCGTAAACCGAAGGTGTCGAGATCGAGTCAACAGGATCACGATCACCAAAAATATTTAATCACGCAAACACCATTTCGCGGTAAACATTTTAGCGCGAAAATAATAACGATTACATTAATCGAAATCAAATATCTAAACTAAAACCGGAGTTTAGATATACCTTCGCGGTGTTCTAACAAACGTTTAGAGACACCGAGGGTCAACAAGATGACGCTAGGGTTTCACGGAAAAATAATCCGAACCGGCGGATTAAATCGTTTGCAAATCGCATACACCGTCTCAAACGGATTCGTTGAGAATAGCAACGATTCCGATTATGGTGGCGACAAGCGAGCACCAGTCGAATCGAGACGGTGACGGCGGCTAGGGTTTAGCCGGGCGATTACCACGATTATTACGACGAGGGCTCGCACTCGTAAAATCGTGACGACGGCGATTGTACCGATGAGTGGTGATGGAAACGCGTCGTAGTGAAACGGAGCTACGCTAGGTCGCGACGGCCAGCTAGGGTTTGACGGCGGCGACGGCCCTATGAAAGGGGTTGGCGTCGCCTATGGTGAATCATGGGACGATGGTGATTGTCTTACCTTGATCAATCACGCGAAAGGGATTGTCCGGTTGCTTCTCGTCTAACACCGTCTTCTAGGGTTCCACCAAGGAAGCAAGACGACCAAGCTCTAGATGAGGTTGGTTTGCGTAAAGGGAGGGGACGAGGGAGAAGGGAGGTGGCGGCACTAAAAGTGGCGCAGAGAGAGGGGAGAGGGTGTGGAGGAATGAGCAACCAAAACTCCTCCCCTAGCTCTCTATATATAATGGATGGATCATGGGCTTTATGGAAAACCTAAGCCCATGAGGATCCAGTCCATTAACCCTTCTCCAAGTAATTTAAAATTACAATTAATCCCCTTTTAGTTTGCGATTAATTAATAAAACAACTTTATTAATTTTACAAGTCGCAAACTACAAGAAACATAAATAACTATTTATTTATTTCACCATAAAACATTAATCAAATGTTTTTCTCCGTTTATTTAATTATTTCAAGAATAATTATTTGTAATTAATTAAATGTTTATTAATCATGAATAAACATTAAATTAATTATATATATATTTCCGTAAATTACCGGTTAGCCTAGTAAGCGGATTTTTTATCTCGTTGCCCCCAGTGTAACTCTTTACGGGTCTAACCGGGTCGGGTTCTTGGTGTTGTCGGGTCTGGACATCCAATATCCAACAATCTCCCACTTGGACAGAGTCCGACAACATTTGAAGAAACAGTCAGAGGTGCTCTAGCTACACATGGCTGTCCCAACCAGTTATGACACTTCAAGTCAGTAACCAAGGCATATCTACAAACTCGCGTTGTAGTTTAGACTTATGGTAATTCAAAGTCATTAGTTCCCTTCCGTATAAGACATCAATTGAACGAGAGACATGGATTTATTCATTCTCTTTAATGTTCAATCATTTTATTTCTCGTGTCGTAGTTCGAAGTGATCCAAAGCAAACACACAGTAGGTTTGGGTAAGGCCTTACACTTAACACTTGGAACTCACGAGAGGGCCCACGATGTCTAGCTGTTGCAGTATTAGTGCAAGAGTACAGAATCCCATCTTGACTACATACAGCTCCCACTAAGCCTCAGATCCATTCCCAAAAGTAGTCTTTACTGGCAGTTACGCGACAGCGTATACTACAATCAAAGAACAGTCTTTGGCAAACGGGAGGTAGCATATGTATCTCAGGTCAAAGGACACTATTGAGTATACCATTAATCAAATTCGTCTTATGATTAAATCCATGAAGACAATTTGATACGAGTTACGTCACAACGTCATTCTCTAATGAGGTCTGTGAGTCTGGAGAGTCAACCCTTTGAGTCCAGAGTCAGAATAGTCATAGATCAGTTTTGTTCCCACAAATTAGATCGACTACGGACGGTTTTAGAATATTTCTCTAAATATTCATGGATGTTTAAAACGTATAAAATTCGATCACGTTTTGCAGAATTCGAACTCTGCATCTAACTCTTTAGATCAGATTGAATGATTTGGTGCAAACGTTATAGTTCGACATCCCAACACTAAAGTAGAACATTAATCTAGCTCAGAGTTCAGGTAATACATAACAGTATTAGCTCATTGATCAAACTTGATCATGAAACAGTGAACTCTCATGCTAAGTTCTTTGCCTGTGTTTTGGTTTTGCCTATTTAAGTTGTTTCGTTAGTTTTTGGTGTTTCTCATGAACAGCAAAAAGTACTTAAGTGAATTTTGAACCCGTGATAAAACTTGTGCCCTTGGTATGCACATGGATTACTGTGTTATCACAATGGCATGTTAATCGATTATCAACATAATCAAATTAACCTTCTTTGAATGTACCCTTACATTCATGATTCAAAACTTCACTTAAGGTGGCTAGTTGTTCGGTGAGTATGCTCGAGTACTCATCATGAACATTTCATCATCAAGACAAGTTGATATGATTTGGTTTTCCAGCTTGTGTCATTGGTGTAACTCTTTACAGTGACACTTATGCAACATCCCTATGTTGGATAGTTCCCGTTTCATAACTAGTATGACACGACTTGTTTCAAGAAATTGAATATATCTGAGGATGCCACTCCTGAGATGTTTTCAATTGTGGGGTGTTCTTGAAACTGGGAGATCTTTTGAGGCTTCATTACAAGTTTAATCCGGTAAACTCCAATGAACGTGAGATCAACACTCAATCGTTATCTCGATAAGGATTAGTGGTGATGCTCCCACTTGCTTTATATAGACGACGCATTCTTATAATCATCTTTCTTTCAAACCGTTAGGATATTGGTTTTGCAAGAGAATTCTTAGCATACCTTCTTCGTTTTCAGGAACGAAGTTATTTAGTTTCATAAACACAGTATGAATCTAATTGACCAATATCCAATTATCATGTCACATACATGAGATAGCAAGATGCTATCAAACTGCCAGAGTTTGACGGTATCCAAGATACAATCATCTTGTGTTTGAAAAGACTTGCGTGCCAGACGCCCTGATGATTATTCTATCAGAATATCGAGTCTGATTTAGGATTGTGAACTCAATCCAATGACCAACCCATAATGGAAGATTTTAGACAAGTAAAATCCACATCTAGTTCCATTTGGAATTATTAGTCATACAGAATGCTAACATGTTTTCATTTTAGCAACAACTACTTGTTGTGAAAAGATGTTTGTCTAATGAGTCTTGAATAATTACAAGAGTCACAGTGCACTGTCCGGTAATTCCTATAGAAAGCAAGTTTCTTTAATAAGGAATTCAGATGTCCATACATCAGAAAATGGACGTGCATAACTCAAACTTGGTCTCCCGCAAGACTCTTCTTGGAACCAATTTGAGTCGCAAGTGATTGGTGAGGAAGTGATTCGTGGGTATAAGGTGTGAATGGCGGCCATTGGCATGTCATACGTCATGTGTTTATTTGGTTTTCAAACTTGAAAACAAAACCTCATAATGTAAGCAACAGGTGCTCAGCAGGATTTAACACATATGAGTACAAGCCAGTTGTAGTCTTTGACTTTTAAGGTGTTTTACGTATATATCTATTCATGACCATCATGGTCATATGCACAGAACTTAGTGCATCCTTATAACACAATCATTCAGGTGATTGTGTTACATAAGTAGCGCTGGTGACTTGAACTTTTACTAACAAGCGTTTGATCTCATCAAAGGTCCTATTGTTTGTCTTAACGAAATCAGGCAAGTGTTTTCAGAAAAGTTCAATTTGGATTTAATGAAGTCTCAAGCTACGTGATTCCAAACCATAAGGTTTCATGAATCAAGATAGGTTGATTATTCCCACTGTAGCAAGTACAATGAGAATAAGAGACGTCATGGCCTTAATGGATTTAGAAAGAACAAACGTTCTACTTTTGCATTTAGGCTAGTCCCATGATCATTAAATCAATATCACCAGGCTTAGCGTCATGTTATATGTGTTTGAATCTAATCTACCAACCAAGTGAAACATTTTCAATTGTAGAAAATTCCATGCATATCATCAAAGTTTAAACCGGAAACTTTAGTGCATGTTTAGATTCAAAACAAAAAGCAAAATTGTATCATCCTGGACCCTGCCAGGGAAAAACAAACAATTTGTTTAAAGATACCACCAAGAATTAAAACCGACATGATCTTTATTCAAAGTTTGCATTCATGCAAAGATGTCATGTCTTCTTGGTTGTCTTGCTTTCTACGACTTCACGTTCCTACAAAATGTAAAGTATGTCAAACATATATTTTGAAGGATCAAGTGAAGTGGTTTATAACATGAGGCAATAGATATATACCCCCGGAAGTGCCTGCATCGGACTTCTTCACCTTGGCAAGATATTCAGGGCAGTTTCTCTTCCAGTGCCCCATCTTGTTGCATTCGAAGCACTGGCGCTCAGCTTGCGGCGGTGCCTTCGAAGCCTTTGACTTGCCCTTTCCGGTGCCACTAGACCCTCTAGCAGCAGCGCCCTTGCCTTTCTTCCTTTGCCCAGGTTTCCTCTTAACCTCAGGTTTTATGACACCTCCGGATCGGATGGCGAGCACATCATTCGACTTGCCTTTGCTGTTGTTACCGTTGAGAAAATTAATCTCAGCGGTCTTCAACATCCCGTGAAGCTCGGTCACTGTCTTAACCAGGCTGTTCATATTGAAATTGATCCGGAAGGGAGTGAATGCACTGGAAAGAGAGTGGAGGATCAAATCCGTCGCCATTTCCTGAGAAATGACATAGTCGAGCTTCGCAAGTCGGTCGATGTAGCCCTTCATCTTAAGGACATGGGTGCTGACAGGACTACCTTCGGCCATCCGACAGGTGATGAGCCTGACGACGGTCTCGTAGCGTTCCTGCCGGGCCTGGGTTTCAAACATGCCCTTAAGTTCCCCGATCATCTGAAACGCCGTCCTGTCAACCATACTCTTCTGAATCTCAGTAGACATGGTTGCCAGCATGAGGCACGTAACTGAGTTGGCATCCTTTCTCAGTGCCTCATGTGCAGCGCGAGCAGCCGCAGTGTTATTTGCGGGTGCTTCGGGCACCTCGGCCTCCAACACATGTTGTTTGTTGGCCATTTGCAGGACTATTTTCAGATTTCGATGCCAGTCGAGGAAGTTGGTGTCATCAAGTTTCTCCTTCTCAAGGAGAGACTTGAGCTGGAAAACCTCGTTGTTAGCAGGAGGATTAGCCATCTGAAACAACAGGCAATTCGTTTAGTGTTTCAATGTAATATTCGTATTCAAAAACGGCAAGCAAATTTTGAATAGGAATATGGGAACCCAATTAGTAGTCGACCGTCAAAGGCAGCGTTAAGTGCAATCACCGGTCACTAAGTAATCGGATAGACAACGTTTGTCTCTTGTGAAAACCAGTCACAACTCCCGTTTATGAGGCTTTCGCGAATTAGTTCGCGAAATACGTTTAGCGTCATCCATGCCAATTTTGTCTACGAATGACCAGATGTACGGTGTTGAAATACTCCAATACACAAGGTACTCGTAAAGAAAATGATAGATGTCCTCAGTGGTCAGTGTGCATGCACGGTGTTGAAATACTCCAATGCACACACCTTGAAAGATACCCTGAACACCAAGTGCGGTGTTGAAATACTCCAACACTGATGCATCGGTAAATATGTTCCAAGTTAGACTTGACTAGGATGGCATAATCTATCCGTTTTGCGGCTTACCAGATAGGATTAATTAGTCAGTGTATTAATTAATTAAACGTTTGACTAAGCTAAGAACCCTATCTCACTCGGGACAGTCAATTTAATAACCTCCTTATTAAAGACTACGCGTCGCGAGGCAGTAACCAATTATTAAAAGTTCGATATTTAAAGATCGGAAAATTCGAGTTCATAGTCGAATAAAATTGGTTATGAAATATCGAGTCTTAGTAAATTTTAGGACTCGAACCAATTGATTGTAAAACAGTTTTAACCGATTAAAACTTAGTTTGGAGTTTTAGTTGGCGTGTTAAACAGTTTAAGACAAGCAACCAAAACGCACATGCAAACAGACACACATTCGGCTTTAGGAGGTTCCGTTATTGTCAGAGCCTTATGACAATATCGAAGAAGGTCTGGGACGTAAAATTAAAATCAACCATAGGGATGGAAACAAGCATCCGGTCGACTCCATTGCTCCCACTAGCTTCGACAAGCTCCCACGTTACAATTGGTGTACGTCGGTCTTTAGGTCATGGATACTTGCCACGCTAGGGATCGTTGCATGAACAATCGCCACGATGGGGTTGTCGCAGCACAAGCTCGTAACGTTCGTCCAAGGCGAACGTTACGATACAACTTATACGAGAAAATAAATCCTAATTTATTTACGATACAACTTTTGAACCCAGAAACAAGTGGGGCCAAACCAAAACCAAGACATGAATGGGCCAAAATGGGCCAAACCAAAATACGATAACCAATAAGAGCCATAATATGGGTCGAGCCGAATATGCGTGTTTTAAACAATCAATTAACGAATTGAAAACGTTTGGTGGAATTAAATCGACCAAACATTTAGAAAAGCAATTCGTATAACTTTCGCGACTTTCGGGTTTTAACCCCAGTTCGCGAAATCCACCGGTTTAAAAATGACCGGTTAGGGTTTGCGTGTGGTGATCAAGGCTCTGATACCACTGTTGGGTTTCGCCAGTGGTATACGGGTGCCCGGTGACGTAAAAAAAACGTTAGGTGAAACATTACCGACCGGGTTAAGTAAATTGAGAGTTAAAACGGATTAAACCGGTAATCCGTTTACGCAGCGGAATTAAAAATAGATTTACTAATTTTATACGCGTAAACCGAAGGTGTCGAGATCGAGTCAACAGGATCACGATCACCAAAAATATTTAATCACGCAAACACCATTTCGCGGTAAACATTTTAGCGCGAAAATAATAACGATTACATTAATTGAAATCAAATATCTAAACTAAAACCGGAGTTTAGATATACCTTCGCGGTGTTCTAACAAACGTTTAGAGACATCGAGGGTCAACAAGATGACGCTAGGGTTTCATGGAAAAATAATCCGAACCGGCGGATTAAATCGTTTGCAAATCGCATACACCGTCTCAAACGGATTCGTTGAGAATAGCAACGATTCCGATTATGGTGGCGACAAGCGAGCACCAGTCGAATCGAGACGGTGACGGCGGCTAGGGTTTAGCCGGGCGATTACCACGATTATTACGACGAGGGCTCGCACTCGTAAAATCGTGACGACGACGATTGTACCGATGAGTGGTGATGGAAACGCGTCGTAGTGAAACGGAGCTACGCTAGGTCGCGACGGCGAGCTAGGGTTTGACGGCGGCGACGGCCCTATGAAAGGGGTTGGCGTCGCCTATGGTGAATCATGGGACGATGGTGATTGTCTTACCTTGATCAATCACGCGAAAGGGATTGTCCGGTTGCTTCTCGTCTAACACCGTCTTCTAGGGTTCCACCAAGGAAGCAAGACGACCAAGCTCTAGATGAGGTTGGTTTGCGTGAAGGGAGGGGACGAGGGAGAAGGGAGGTGGCGGCACTAAAAGTGGCGCAGAGAGAGGGGAGAGGGTGTGGAGGAATGAGCAACCAAAACTCCTACCCTAGCTCTCTATATATAATGGATGGATCATGGGCTTTATGGAAAACCTAAGCCCATGAGGATCCAGTCCATTAACCCTTCTCCAAGTAATTTAAAATTACAATTAATCCCCTTTTAGTTTGCGATTAATTAATAAAACAACTTTATTAATTTTACAAGTCGCAAACTACGAGAAACATAAATAACTATTTATTTATTTCACCATAAAACATTAATCAAATGTTTTTCTCCGTTTATTTAATTATTTCAAGAATAATTATTTGTAATTAATTAAATGTTTATTAATCATGAATAAACATTAAATTAATTATATATATATTTCCGTAAATTACCGGTTAGCCTAGTAAGCGGATTTTTTATCTCGTTGCCCCCAGTGTAACTCTTTACGGGTCTAACCGGGTCGGGTTCTTGGTGTTGTCGGGTCTGGACATCCAATATCCAACACTAACATCAAAACAAAGCTATTTTGTTTTCTTTTTTCGTTTTTCAAGATAAACGAAGCTAGATTCACAAAAGGAACGAATTATGGACGAAAACGAGATCAAAGTTACAAGGTTCCAAGATTCTGCTAGTTTGGCACGCCCCATGTTAAACTTGGCACGCCTCGTGCCAAACCTCAAGATCTCGTTCTAACTCAGCTCTGCATCACACAGCCCCTCTGAAAGTTTATGAGTTGAAGATCATCTACTCGATCAATGATCAAACGTGCAATTCGAGTATGAAAATAAGACACAAAGAGTAAATACAAATGTGATTTGTATTGCTTAACAATCAGAGGATTACACACAGAAACACACACATAAGATCTGACCAGTAGTTTTGAAATCTATGCAAGATAAGCTATTTATAGTCATTGCAAAATGTGCGAACTGGACATCACACGAACTGCCACTTCAGGTCACTTCGGGTCACTTCGGACACAGCCTCTTTTGTAGCTTTGTTCTTGTACTTGATACTTTACACGACGAACATAATCATGTTCTAACAAACTCCCCCTCGACGTGTGCAGTATTTGTTCTTCACACAAACTTCTATCTTTAATAAAACTCCCATTGAACTTGACGGTAAGTCTGATCTTGAATACTTTGACGTTGCAGCGCGTGTTATCTCTTTATCAACATCTTCAGAAGACTTGAAGTTGTGATATTCTCTTTCCACTAAGTACCTGCCAACACAAATAATCTTGGTGCAAAACTTCTCTTTGAGACTCCAAGATATTTAGATTTTGAAATTTGATTTGTATCTCATGTTGATCAATAGAAAAGAAATTAGAACTAAAATCTTTTTGATTTTCCAAAACTTTATATCAAAACACACCTAAAATCTTTTTGGTATTTTCCGATATGAAAAATAAATGCAATACGGAATCAGACACTATTTTTGTCTTTTGCGAGAAAGATCACAACTTGGGATCATATTGGTCATAACGAGCTGAACTACACTTCAGTTTTGATTACTTCAGCACATAAGCCATGTCGATTTAACACACAGTGATTGTATTCATGATATAGTCAACTATATTACATGCAAAAAGAAATAAGAATGTTAAGTCGTCTACCTTAAGGTCGATCTTTCGATACGCAGATAAGGCCTTGGATTTAACAAAATATGAAAATAAAAACAAGTTGAAATTGTATAACCCAACAACAATCAGGTTGGTACTCCCGTACACGCAGAGAAATTCCGATGAGTTATATGAAACACCAACAAAATAAAGCAGAACCTCAAGTGAACACCAATCAGGTCGATCTTTCGATATGTCTCTTGAGAAATAAAGAAAATCAAACAAGTTTAAATCTTTTCAAAATGAACATATATACACAGTGACTTCTCATTTTTTCTTTCCACATATCTTTTTATTGATATCATGAAATATACATCAAGATGTTGTCTACTAGGTCAAGCATCAGATTTAATGTATATCACATTTGTATACTTTCTAATTTGCCGAGCCTACCTAGCACATCGATCAATGATCTTATGGCTTTTTCACTTACTCTATCCATGAGTCGAAAGTTAACCAATGTACCATCATTTCCCAATCAAGTTAGATACAATTTCTCATTTTTCAATGTTTTTGTCTTTTCAAATTTTCTCCCCCTAAAAATGACAAACTCTATTTTTTGATTTTCATTTTTACATTTTGAATAACGACACTATTTTTGTGTTTTTCAAAGAAACAAACTCCCCCTCAAAATGAGACGGAGTGAAACGAAATAAAATTGATCAACCAACACAAATACTTGTATTTTAGCATTTTGAAAACACGGGATTTTGAAAATGATTTAGAAATTCATTTTAAGTTAAACACAGATATTCCACCATCAGCAATCTTTCAACTACCGATAGGTCTTCCTAAAATACCTGCTGACACCAAATAAAACATTAGTTTCTATGGGATCGATCCGATTCAACAACGTCGGATCGCCCGGTGTCTTCCACATAGTCTTTGTTGGCCTTGGAAAAAACTTTTCAACCGGCGTCTTTGGTTGGAACTAAAATGGCTTAATAGTTGATTTGACCTTTGGGAACTAAGGTTCATGAAAAATTTGCCATTATTATCCACATATTTAGCATTATTGTGGATATATGCAGTTATCGGACAATTTGAAGCCATATGTCCCGGGCGACGACATGCATTACAAATTCTTTCACGAGTCTTTAAATCATTAGAAAAATTCTTTGAATTTTTAGAATATGATGAGTTATCAAAATAAAAAGTATCAAAGAAATCATCAGAAGACTCATACCTGGGAGATTTATTCCACGACGAAACTTTGTAATTAGATGATGACCCTCCAGAATAATAAGAATGGTTCTTGGAACAGAAAGCAGCAGTTTGCTTCTGTAAGGAATATTAAGCTTAGAAGATTTCTGGCTGAAATCCAGTTTTGATAAGTTCCGGCTGAAGTTAAAGTTGAAGCGGAATTCTCAACTTCAAGCGAAAGAAGCAGTTTTGTCAGCTAGCGAATATTCCGGGTGAACTCGATTATCCACCAGATAATGAGTTCAACCGAACTTTTCCTGAGATGTCTTTTCAGCAAGTCCAATCCTGCAAAAGCTTCTCGTTTGCTTCTAAATCTATCCAAGCCGCTCTCCAAAAGTAGTATGATGCTGATCACACGCAAGTTATTCCAATTGTCGAAGTTTATGTTTTTGGTAGTTTATATTTGACTTTGTATTAAACGGTTTAGATTAGATCGTTTGAGATCAATGGTTGTCATTGATCTCATCTGCACTATATATAGCATAGTTAGCTCTTAGCTTTACACACGGTTCTTGAGCACCTTGTAATAGTGTAACTTTGAGTTAATGCAAATAGTGTCGAGTATTTATTATTCGTTGTTACTATACTTATGCAAATCCAACACTACCTAATACAAGAGAACTAAATCTGCTAGATTAAAGTGAAGTATAACTTTAATTCCGCGGGGTTATATTTACAAGTAGAGGGTTCTTGTTTTAGTTTAATCGTAACTATTAACGATCCTACAAGTGGTATCAGAGCTTTGGCTCTCACTTTGAAGACTGTCAGTGCTTCAAAGTCGATACTCTACTTGCCTACTTTACAAGCTTTGTTGTTTTTCTATTTCTAAAGTTTTCAAAATGAGCGATCTAAGTTCAGGATCTTCAAACGGTTGTGCCAACAAACCACCAATGTTCACTCCTGATGACTTTGGTACCTGGAAACTCAGGATGGAAGGGTTTGTTAGGATTTTAGACTCGTCGTATTTGGAAATTTTTTACTGAAGGTCCTTACTCACCCATGGTTTCATCTGCTGATGATGTAGAAGTCAAAATACCTAAACCTTTAGAAAAATATGTTGATTCTGACTATGCTGCTCTCGAATTTGAATATAAGGCATATTGGACTCTACAGGCTGCACTTCCTAATTCCATTTTAAGTGGGTTTAAAGGATACAAAACTGATTTTGACATGTGGAATGCCTTAAGTGAAATGTATGAAGGAACCAGTGACGTAAGAGAAAACAAGAAAGATGTCTTAAAACCAGTACTTAAGATTTGTTTCCCTACTTGATGAACTGCAAAAGGTAGATGTAAAACTAGACCAAGTAGATGTAAACAGAAAATTTCTACGTTCCTTGCCCTCTATGTGGACAGTTTACACTGTTAGCATCAGGGAATGTAAAAATTTGAAAAAGATGAGACTTAGTGAACTTCATGGCATACTCAGTGCTTATGAAATGGAACTAAACCTTAAAAAAAACTCATCTTCCGAGTCAACTCAACTGTTTTCAACTGCACTACACAATCAAAGATCTTCAAACTCATCATCATACCAGTCACCTATAGTCAGTTTCCCTGAGACACCAAGGTGTCAAGAGAGTTTTTCAAACACGTTTGACAACTCTCACAATGCTCATGTAGCAACTGACTCATACCAGGCCTACATTCGTGAAGATCTTGAGTGTATAGGTGCTGATGATTTGGAAGAAATGGATATTTTGACCCAACTTGCTATGGTGTCTATCAGGGCTCAAAGGTTTTACAAAAGAACTGGTAAAGCAAAGAGTGCTCACATAGGCCTAGACAAGAGCAAGGTGAAATGCTACAACTGTCAACAGCTTAGTCATTTTACAAGAGAATGCCCACAGGCAAGAAGAGAAGGGCAGAACCAGGGTCATGTCCAAATGAAGAATCATGGTGGAAATAATTCTAACAAAAACAATTCTGGTCACAACTCAGGTCATCAACCCACCCCACCAAAACCAATCGGAAGTCAAAACCATCAGTGTGTGGTTGCTGCTGTTGCCAATCAAACCTCATGTGTTGAATGGGAAGATTTTGTTGCTGAGTTTGAGCCAATAAATCATGCTTTGATGGCCAAACAAGACTCCACTTCATATCTGGTAAATTCTATTCCTGAAAAGGTTTTAGAAAACCTATGCAGCCCTGCTTGCATTAAACAGGTGGCAAAGTATAGAAATCACAACACTGATTTGATTGATGAAGTTTCAAACCTAAATGAGTTAAAAGAATGTTTTAAGAAAACTGAGTCATCTTACATTTCAAATATTGAAAATTTAACCAAAGAACTTGAACAGTTAAAACAAACCAACTCAGTTCTTGAAACACAGCTTGATGATTTGTTGTCCAAGCTTGAGAAATCAAGAAATGAAACCAAAGATGCAAAGGCTGAGGTTGATGTTCTTGAAATCAAGTAAAAAGATGCTTTGTTTACTTGTGACAAATTTCAAACTGCAAATAGAAATGTTGAGAAGTTATGGATGGGAGGGATGTATGGTAAGGCTGGTATTGGTTACAACAATGTTGAACCACCAATTGAATACTCACCAGCAATCAAACCAATTGAAGCTTTGAAAACAGACTTTAAAGTTAGTCTTACTGTTGATGACATCTCATCACAGTCAAGTTTTGAAAACACTGTTGAGTCAAAGAAAACTGAAGTCACTGATGCAAGCACTTCCGCATCAGCTGACCAATCAAAATTTCTGAAACCTTCAATTGCTGTGCCACCACCAACTATTTATGAACCAAAAGATTCAAAAGTTGGAGGAAAGCAACCTAAGCAACCAAAGGGAAGTCAAACTCAAAGGTTTGGTCAACTTACTTTCAACCAAGTGACCAAACATGAGTCTCCTAGGAAATTTGAAACCAAAATTGTTGAATGCATGTTCTGTGGTGAACATGGTCACCTAGCTGCTGTATGTCAGTTCAACCCACTAAGTAAAGTCAAACCATTTTTAAAACCAAAACCTGTTTTGAAACCAAAGGCTGATTTTCAAAAGAAACTCACAGGAAGAATTTCACCTGTGAAAAGCCACACATGAAGCATTTTGGATCTGAATTCAACAGGGTTTTAATTGGTAACGAAAGAAATAGAAGTTTTTTCCGTTCTAAGGTAAAATCGTCTTCCGGCTGAAGTTCAAGCGGAACATTCTTCCGCTCGAACTCAAGTTCAACCGAAAAACAAAATTCAACCCAGATCAGCTACTGCTCCAAAGTAGAGACCAAATGTACACTTTGCTGATAGGTTTGAGCATTTTGAAGCTCAAGGGAGAAGAAATCCGTCTAGAGGAAAGATCACCTCTAGATAAATATTTCAAGAAGCAAAAAGTCCAACTAACCTGAAATTGTATTTGCTACTAGTTCAAGTGGAAGTCACACTGTTCCAGTTCAGGGGGAGAGTTCAAGCCAAAACAAATACTTTCCTCAAAGATTTTCGAAATCATTTGAAAGAACTAAGTTGGTTAATCAAGGAAATGAAAAACCTAAGAAAATAACCAACAAGCAAAGAAAATTTAAGGAATATAGGGAAAGAAAAATTGCTAAAAGAAGAAATAACAAAGGAGAAAGATTTAGTCAAACAAGTACTCAGTATGAGAACTTAAGTTTTGACAATGATGATCTGCTCACTGAAGCTCCAGTTGTGAAATATTTTAGTACTCAAGGAGTAAAAGTATAATGATGCTTATGGCAGACCCAATACCACACATGCTTTAGTCCCTAATAGAAACTGATCAATTCTGATATGTACAGGTGTAGAATAAAGGCCAAAATAGCCTATGGGTAGTTGACAGCGGATGCACTTGCCATATGACAGTGAATAAGCATATTCTGGAAAATACAAAAATAATAAATGGAGGACCAGTTGCCTTTGGAAGCACTAAAGGCCATATCTCAGCACAAGGAGATGTGAGTAATGGACTGGTAAAAGTTGATAAAGTCAATTTTGTTGATACATTAAATTTCAATTTACTCAGTGTCTCATAAATGTGTGACAAGAATTTGAATTTAATGTTTAATGAGAGAGAGGCTATAGTTCTCAAACCTGGTGTCAAAATTCTCGATGAATAAATTATGCTTAAGGCACCTAGGAGAGATGGACTATACATTTAGATATGTCAGTTGCTGCACCTTCTTGTGGCACTGCTTGTTTTGTATCCAAAGCCTCTGTTGATGAGTCTGATTTATGGCATAGGAGGTTAGGTCATGTGAATTACAAAAACTTGAACAGAATTGTAAATCTTGGCTTGGTTAAGGGTCTTCCTAAGAAGCATTTTGCATGTTCTGAAAACTGTGTACCTTGTCTCAAGGGCAAGCAACACAGTACCTCCTTCTAGCCAAAAGTTGAGTCTTCTATTTCAAAACCTCTAGAACTGTTGCACATGGATCTTTTTAGTCCAACTAGAGTAATGAGTTTGGGGAAAAGGTCATACTGTTTTGTAATAATTGATGATTTTTCTAGATACACTTGGGTTTTCTTTCTTAAAACAAAAGATGGAACTACTGAATTGTTAAAAACTCTTGTGATCAGTTTAGAAAATCAATCCAACCTTAAAGTCAAAACAATCAGATGTGACAATGGCACAAAATTCAAAATCATGTCTTGAATTCATTCTGTGAGGAAAAGGGAATTGTGAGACAATTTAGTGCTCCTAGAACTCTACAGCAAAATGGTGTTGCTGAAAGGAGTAATTGGACATTAATTGAAGCTGCTAGGTCTATGTTAGCAGACTCCAAGCTCCCTGTGATATTTTGGGCAGAAGCAGTAAACACTGCCTGTTATATCCAAAACAGGATTTTAATTGTCAAAGGCAAGAATAAGACATCTTATGAGCTTTGGAGAAAAAGAAAGCCAAACATTTATTTCTTTAAGCCATTTGGTTGTCCTGTTACAATTTTAATAACTAATGAGCTATTGCCTAAATTTGCAGAAAAGGCAGATGAAGGTTATTTTGTTGGTATTCTGGTGTGTCAAAAGCATACAGAGTATACAACAAGAGAACCAAAATTGTTGAGGAAACTATAAATGTGTCTTTCAATGAAAATCTCCTAACAATTTTGAGTCTCGGCCCAGTTGGTTATTTGATATTGATGCACTAACCACTGCTTTCAACATAAATGTTGATAAGAATGTGAGCTCCTTAGTGCAGGAACATAATTTTTATAGGTCTGCTGATGAGCATTGGAAGAGGAATCAAACTATGAACAAGAAACCAATCTTCTTCTCTTCAATGAGCACTCAACCTATCTTGCCAGGCAATGAAAAGAAACTGACTAAAATAATTCAAATTGAAGAAGAAATAGTTCCGGTTGAAGTCCAACAGAACCTGTTTCTCCGGTTCAAGTTCAACCGGAAAACTCAATTTCAGAAACTGAAGAGAATACTAAGTCAGGGTCAAATGAAGCTGAAAATTCAATTGACAGCACATCAAATGAGCTCAATTTAGAGCATCTGACCTACAATTCAGACACAAATTCTCATGAATCAGTTGGAGTTTCAGATCCCGTGTCACAACTTGGAAATGTTGAGCTTTATCACATACTCCCTCGACTCAACATACCATCAAATGGAAGAAGCCATGAGTTCCCTATGCTCATAGACAGAAGAATCAACAAGAATCATCCTTTGGAGAATGTTATTGGAGATGTGAAAGCACTAGTGATGACAAGAAGTAAATCTGCTGATGCAAACTTTTGTTTGCATGCTGCATTTTTGTCTCAAGAAGTGCCCAAGAAAGTAGCTGAAGCTTTGGAAGATAACAGTTGGGTAGAGGCAATGCAAGAAGAATTATTTCAAATCTACAAGCAGAAAGTTTGGGAATTGGTAGATCTGCCTGATGGAGCAGAACCAATTGGTACAAAGTGGGTATTCAGAAACAAGAAAGATGACATGGGTATTGTTGTCAAAAACAAAGCACGCTTGGTTGTGTAAAGCTATGCACAGGAAGAAGGCATAGATTATGATGAAGTGTTTGCACCTGTAGCTAGATTAGAAGCAATCAAAATCTTTCTAGCTTATGCGGCCTTCAAAGACTTCCAAGTATTTCAGATGGATGTCAAAAGTGCCTTCCTGTATGGCCTGCTGGAACAAGAAGTTTATGTCAAACAACATTCTGGTTTTGAGGACCCTCATCATCCAAACAGGGTATGCAAGTTGATCAAAGTCTTGTATGGCCTCAAACAAGCTCCTAGAACCTGGTATGAAACTCTTTCTAACTATCTTCTAGAGAATGGCTACAGGAGAGGTGCAATTGACAAAACTCTCCTTGTCAAATGTGTTGGTAAGGATATGATAATGGTTCAAATTTATGTAGATGATATTATTTTTGGTTCATATAACACTTCTTTGTGCAAAGATTTGAAACTTTGATGCAGTCTAAATTTGAAATGAGCTCCATGGGAGAACTAACCTTCTTCTTGGGTTACAAGTGAAGCAAACTACAGCTGGGATTTTTCTGAATCAGTCAAAGTACATCCAAGATATGCTGAAGATATTTGACATGCTGACATGCTCAAGTGCTAAAACTCCTATATCCACTTCCCACAAGTTAACAAGTGACTTAAGTGGCAAGCTAGTGGATGTACACATGTATAGAGCCATGATATGATCACCGATGTATCTCACAGCAAGTTGACCTGACATCATGTTCAGTGTTTGCTTATGTGCAAGATATCAGTCCTCACCAAAGGAATCACACATGCTAGCAGTCAAAAGAATTTTCAAGTACTTGAAGGGTCAACGCAAATTGGGATTGTGGTACCCTAAGAATTCTAATTTCTCCTTCAAGGCATTTACTGACAGTGACTATGGAGGATGTGACATTGACCAGAAATCAACATCTGGAGGATGTCAATTCTTGGGTGAAAGACTTGTATCTTGGCAATGTAAGAAACAAACCTGTGTTTCTAAATCAACAGCTGAAGCTGAATACATTGCTGCATCAAGTAATTGCAGTCAAGTCCTTTGGATCCAAAATCAGATGCTTGATTATGGGATCACCTTCTTGGAAACTCCCATTTTTGCAGACAACAACAGTGCCATACCCATCACCAACAATCCAGTCAAGCACTCCAAAACAAAGCACATTGATATCAGGTATCACTTTATTGGGGATTGTGCAGAAAAGAATTTAATTAAGTTATTCAAAGTTCATTCTGATCACCAACTGGCTGACCTGTTTACCAAAGCTTTTGATGAGGCCAGATTCTTCTACCTTATCACAGGTATTGGAATGATGAACTTTGACAAACAAACTTTTCACAATTTTAATAAAAGAGAAGCATATGCTCATGAGCCCGTCTCTTGATACAAAAAGATAAGACAATTGAAAATTTCTTGTGTTAATCAGAATACATTTCAGTTCATAGTCAGTAACTGCTGTTAAACTATGAACGATTAGAACAAATTTTCAAAAATCATGTCTTTTGGTTTTCCGGTTTAAGTTCCGGTTCAACCTGAGAAAGGAAAACCTTCGCAAATCTCAGGGTGAACTTCAACCGGAAAAATGCTTTGTAAATTATGTGGGAAAAGTTTTTGAAAACAATTTTACCAAGTTGAAAAATCTTCCGCTTGAAGTTCAAACGGAAGAATTTTGGTTTTAAAAAAAAGGAGAAAATGGGTTCCACCTGAACTTCCGGGTCAACAAGTCAAAGTTAATTTTCATTAAATTACCCGGAAGGCACAACTTTTTATGTGGATACACATTTAATTACTCATTGAGTTTTTAACCTTTAAATGTCTGAGGTTTCAGTAAAATTCTTTTGGATAATGACATGCTTTACTAAGTTGTACCGTATAACCCATAAAGCACCAGTCACATCAGTTACTGAATCAACGGTTTAAAATCTCTCTCCTCCACGTCATCGACGAAAAAGGTAAAAGCCCTAATTTATCGTCATTTTCCCATTTTTCTCAAACCCCACTCAGAAATTACTCCCAAATTTCTCCCAAACCCTCTCCGTAACCTCCAAATAACCGTAAATTTCTCTCAAACCTGCAATCAACAATGGCTCCTAAGGCGAGTTGTAAAGACCTGGATTTTGAGGCTTTTGCATTAGATTGATTTGGGCTTGTTTAATTGTTATGGGCTAGTTTTAATATGTAAATGGGCTAAGATGTGTAGGGTTTAGGTCCGATTTTGGGTAGGATGGGCCTAGGGGTTTCGAAACCTTTAGTTATAAATAGGGTTTCTTTGTATTTTGTAAAGGTTGCTAGTCTTTTGTGTTTTGTGGTGTTCATCGAATTCTCCATTGAGAATTCGATCAAGGTGTCTCAAGCAATCAAGTGATCAGTCAAGTGATTCTCTAATCGGTTTGTTATTTTATTGTGCTTTACACTTTTCGATTGTTATATTATTATTTGTTCTTGAATCAACTAGTGATAACCGGATTCCGCACGGTTTCACTAGTCAAGATATCGCGTGAGGGTTATTTTGATCCTTACAATTGGTATCAGAGCCAAGAAACGCAAGTTTCGAGGCTCTCGCGATATCAGATTCAAGGTTTTAAGTACTAACGACTTGAGTTTTCTGGTGATTTTCAGCTTTTAGCACTTTCGGAGGTGTTTTGTGCAGGTTACAATTCGTGACAGAAGGTTTCGGAGTCTTTTTGGAGCTTTTCGATTACACCTAAGTACTTCTCGATCAGAATTTCTGGTCGAAAAGCCTCCTCAGCCGCTTCCCTCGATCGAAAAGCCCCCTTTGTGGCTTTTCGATCCACTGTCCTTGCTCGAAAAGTCCCCTAAGTGACTTTTCGACCAAGCCTGCCCAATCGAGAAGTCCCCTTTGTGACTTCTCGATCTGTTTCATCGATCGAAAAGTCCCTTCCGTGACTTTTCGATCAGACCCTTTTGATCGAGAAGTCCCCTTGAGACTTCTCGATCAGTCTTCATTGATCGGAAAGTCCCCTGAGACTTTTCGATCCATCGTGCTCCCTGATCGGAAAGTCCCCCTTCGAGACTTTTCGATCCAGCCTTAACTTTTCGATCGGCATAGACTTTTCGATCCCAACCCATTTCGATCGAAAAGTACTTTTCGATCTATCCACCCCTCAACCGAGAACCACTTTTCGATCAAGACTTTTGATAGTAAACCCACTTTTCGATCCTTAAGCTATGGCCTTCGATATGTCAAGCCTCTCGAGTGCAACCTTGGAAATGGATTCTAAGATTGGGACATCTGCCAGACCGCCACGTCTGATGTCTGGCAAAGATTTTATGAGCTGGAAATACAGATTCGTCAACTATGTCAACTATCATGATGCGAAGATCATGCGATCAATCGAGGTGGGAGACTATGTCCCAACAACTCCGGGGGCACAGGGTCAACCTCCTGTTCCTAAACCCAAGCAAGAATGGATAGATGAGGACTGGGAAAGGGTTGAACGAGATCGAAAGGCTCTAGCTGGCTTAACCATGGCCCTATCCCCGGAAGTTGCTGAAGCATTCAAGGAATACACCTCGGCAAAGACATTGTGGGATGCCCTTATAGCGGCTTATGAGGGAAATGATGACATGAAGGAATCCCGCAAAGAGAGTCTGAGGGAGATGTTTAATGAGTTCAACTATGCCCCGGGTGAGAACATTGAGACATTACTTCAGCGGTTTATCAAGATAGTCACTGGAATGAAGGATGCTGGAGTAACATACACTCAAGTGGAGGTCAACAGAAAGCTCGTTAACTCTCTTCCACCTAATTGGGACAGCACTATTGAGCTAATTGAGAAGACTGTTCAAATGTCCACCGCATCACTAAATGAGCTTATGTCCACAATCAGAGCATATGAGGAGAAGAAACAAAAGAGGGCCAGAAAGTCTGGTAATGGAGCTTTCATGAATCAACTAAACCAAGCTTTCATTTCTCAGCCAGCTGTCGCTCCAGCCAATCCACCCTCAACCCCAATGGGATTCATTGCACAAGCTACTGGTTCAAGCTCATCTGGAGCATCAAACATTGTCTCACTGGATGTAAATGCACTAACCAAAGATCCCAGCTTTGCTCTTGGAGTGGGAATTATGAGTTGCTATCAGGCACTCGTGGCAGGCTCACTTCTTCCCACGGATCTGTCACCTGATGATGTGAATCAAGTGAATCCTGATGATCTAGAGCATATGGACATATCGTATCAGATGGGAATGTCTGCCCTCCGTGCAAGACAGTTCATGGCAAAGAAGGGACAGAAGGATTGGAATGGGGGAAAAGGAATCAAGTTGAGCTTTAATAAGGCTAATTTGAGGTGTTATAACTGCAATGAGTATGGGCACTATGCCAGAGAGTGCACTAAACCGAAAGTGGATAGAGAAGGCAAGACTGATAGCAGAAGTGAGACCATGAAGAAGGAGACTGGAAAGAATGATAAGGCATTGGTGGTTCAGCATACGCCAGGATATGACTGGACACCTCAGGTGGAGGACCTCAGTCTTACACTTGACCATGTGGCCCTGTTAGCTAAAGAGGAAGCACAAAAGGAAGAAGCTGAGGAATATCAACATCCATTCATGGCAGACATCACTCCAGGATCCTCCGCAAGCAGCTCTGAGGTATGTCTCAACTCCAAATGTCAAACCATTCTTACTGAATCTAAAGAATGGCAAACTAAGTTTTTCAATGAAACCCTAAATCGTGAATTTGTTGATAGAGAATTGAGAGAATATAAGGGTAGAAGTAAAAACTTAAGTGAGAAACTTGAGGCTGCTAAAATTGACATAAAAAACCTCCAAAGAGACTTAAGTAACAAAAACACATATCTGACAGTTGCTAATGAAGAAATTACCACATTAAAAACTGAACTTGAGCAACTTAAAGGGCAATTAGAAACATCTCAAACCAAAGTTGAGCGAAATGATAAGATTGTGTCTGAAATGATGAAGGCTAGCTCACTTTTTTATAACACAGACACTCGTATGCGTCATTTAAAAGCCAACTCTGGTTTGGGACTCGGTACTGAAATCAAAGATGAAAAATCCACTCATACAGTACCAATGCCATTAATGCATGATATGATCTCAGATTATGAGGTTTCCAAGACCAACTTGGATGCTAAAGCTGAGATCGAAAAGAAATTGGCAGCCTGTCCAATTAAAATTTCTGCACCTGTTTCTAACCAGACTAACCCTTTTACTTCTTGTGCAGATAAAGGTAAACATGAAGCAGGGGTAATAAAATGCCAGGAGTCCACTAAAAGTCCCTTGAAGTCTGAAGTTGATTTTGCTGTTCAAAATTCTGTTTTTAAGAAAACTGAAACTTTTGTTATGTCTGAGTCAAACACCTCTAAGTCGTCTGAGTCTAATGATTGTGCTAAATTTTCTGTTTGTGGTGTGTTTAATGTTGGTAAAGGTGATTTGAAACCTGTGAAACCCCTTAGAACAGTTAGAATTTTAAGAAGGGGTAAGGGACCTCAAGCTGATGGTCCCAAACCCACAGGTGATGTGAAAAAATCTGAGGACAGTGTGACCTGTCCCATTAAAAATGTGCAGAAAGTACGGGATGCAAAACCACAAGATTTTGTCCCGTACCCCGAGGTCAATTCTGCATATGACCAATTTCAACCTGTACAGCGGGAGTATGTCCTGACCACAAAGCCCCATGGTAAAGCCCTTTGGATCCACAAGAATGCTTCAAAGCCAACTTGGAAATCCACTGGGCGGAACCAACCACAGGCTCCCATGTACCCAAGGAAATAGTCCTGCCATGTGTGTGGCCAACCAGGACACATGGCAAGAAACTGTCTGCACCGACCCTATGAGCCCTACTACCCTAAGAAGGTCCAACAAAAGACTGTTCCTTTGAGTCAAACACACGTTGGCACAAAGCCCAAAGTTGGACCTTCAAATCAAAAGGTGCAGAAGTTCACATTCCCACCATCACAGGCGGGAATTCATTCTAGACCAAAGGCTAAATCTGCATCGTCAAACCAAAAGGTGCAGCCAGGCCCAACACAGGTCCACAAACAGGGGCCAAAGCCTCAGTCACCCAATCAGACATCTCAAAAGGTGAAAAATAAGGTGAATAACAATAAGATGTTCACAATACCTGCAAGGACTTCTAAACCTTCAAAACCTGTTCTTCGTCCTAAGCAAGAAAATTTTCAAGAATCACCTGTGTCATCTCAACCTGTTGTCAGAAGGTTTTCTGAAACACCCCTTTTCTCAATACCTCATTCAGTCAAAAAGAGAAAAGATGAAGTGTGGAATGTTCCAAAGGTTGTCAATTTGTCTTTCAAGCCTAAAGGAGTGTACAAAAAACACTCAATGTCTTTTCAAGAGGTCAAAAAGTCTAAATCAAACTTGAAAACTGAAAAGGGGCTTGGGAAAGAAAATCACCACAGTGATGTCCAAAACAAAGACATTCACAGTCCTATCAAGGACAGACCAGTCTCACCCAGACCAGTTAAGGCCTGGGTACCAAAATCTAACTGATCTTCTCTGAATGCAGGAACAGCCAAGGAGGCCTGTCAGCAACCTATGGTATGTTGACAGTGGTTGTTCCAGGCACATGACGGGCGACATATCTCTTCTGCATGACTTGGAGAATTTTGATGGAGGTTATGTGTCGTTCGCCGGAGGAGTTGGTGGTTATATCAGTCAGAAGGGAACGGTTCGAAATGGTTGTCTCAGTTTCCATGATGTCAATTTCGTGGAGGAATTGAAGCACAGTTTGTTGAGTGTTTCACAGATATGTGATCGGGATTATCCAGTCTTATTCAATAACAAAGAATGCCTTATTCTTAAACCTGGATATTCTATTCCCGACGACTGGGTGCTTATGAGAACACCCAGATATGGTAACTCTTATGTTCTAAACATGCAGAAGCCCCCCACATCTGAGGTGGCCTGTCTCATATCTAAGACAACTGAAAATCATGCACAGCTGTGGCACCGACGATTGGGGCACATGAATCTGAAAAACCTGAATCGACTTGCCAGAGGAGGGCTTGTCAAAGATCTTCCAATTAATGAATTTATTCTAAAGGAGAAATGTGTGGCTTGTGCTAAGGGGAAGCAGCATAAACGCCCACATAAACCGAAGATCTACAGTCGAATATCAACACCGCTGGAGCTGCTTCACATGGACCTGTTTGGTCCCGTCAGTATGTTAAGCCTTAACCGATGTGCTTTTTGTTTGGTTATTACTGATGATTTTTCTCGTTTCACTTGGGTGTTTTTCTTGTCCAAGAAAAGTGATGTTGCAGGTATCCTTATTGCCTTCATCAAGCTGATTGAGAATAAACTGAAGCACAAAGTGAAGACCATTAGGAGCGATAATGGCACGGAGTTCAAGAATCAGACGATTGACAGTTTCTGTGCTGATAAGGGGATTGAGCATCAATACAGTGCTCCTTACACACCCCAGCAGAATGGCGTAGCAGAAAGAAGAAACAGAACCCTAATTGAAGCTGCTCGCACCATGTTGTGTGATTCTAAGTTACCAACCATGTTTTGGGCGGAAGCAGTTAACACTGCTTGTTATGTCCAGAATAGGGTGCTCATCAATAAGCGGCATCAGAAAACGCCATATGAACTAATCTACAATGATAAGCCCAGAATTGGTCACCTTCGGGCTTTGGGTGTTTATGCACAGTCTTAGTCAATACTGATGTTCCTAAATTTGCTGCTAAGGCTGATGAATGCTATTTTGTAGGTTACTCTGCCAGCTCCGCTTACAGGGTATTCAACAAGACTTCCGGGATTGTGATGGAGTCCACAAATGTGGACTGGCTAGAAAAGAATCCTTCAGATGGCGGAATTGGTCCTCCTCAAGCTTTCGACTACAATCAATTCTTCCGCCCGTTGGGTTTAGACCCCGTTTTAGCAGAAGAACTTTATGAAGAAACAATTTCAGGACCATCTGTCTCACACTCCATCACGAAGGCTCCCCTCCCTGTTCCTGTATCAGATCCTACACCTGCACAGGAGTCTGTGGATCCTGTGGAGACTCACACACAAGAAACAGATGCAGAAGGTGACCCAGCTCCCGACTCTCCCCATATACTCGAAGCTGATCCTGAAAATGAAGCTGATACTCATGAAGAACCCGATCTCTCAAATCTGCCTCCGGAAATTCCAGTACAAGCTACTGCAGAGACCAGGATTCAGAAATACCACCCCTTAGATAACATCATTGGTCCCTTAGCATCTGGGGTGGTCACAAGAAGCCAGTCAGGAGACATCAATCATTGCATGTTCTCCTGTTTCATCTCCCAGATTGAGCCCCCCAACATTACTATGGCCTTGACTGATCCTAGTTGGGTGGAAGCGATGCATGAAGAACTCAATCAATTTTCTCGGCTTCAAGTTTGGAGGTTAGTAGAAAGGCCAACTGACAAAAAGGTCATCACTACTCGGTGGCTGTATAAGAATAAAAAGGATGATAATGGTGTGATTGTCAGAAACAAGGCCAGATTGGTGGTTCAAGGCCACAAGCAAATTCAAGGTGTGGATTATGATGAAGTGTACGCACCAGTGGCCCGCTTAGAGGCCATAAGGGTATTCTTGGCATATGCTTCGTATATGAATTTCACTGTCTACCAGTTGGACGTGAAAACTGCTTTCCTATATGCTGAGATGGATGAAGAAGTTTACGTCACTCAACCTCCAGGGTTTATTGATGAGGAGCACCCGTATCATGTTTTCAAGCTTGACAAGGCTTTATATGGGTTGCATCAGGCTCCTCAGTCATGGTACAAGACTCTGACTGATCATCTTCTTGCTCATGGTTACACACGGGGCATTGTTGATCAGACTCTTTTCAGAAAGGAGGTTGGGCAAGACATTATAATGGTGCAAGTCTATGTTGATGACATCATCTTTGGGTCGACAAATGATGATTTGTGCAAAGACTTTGAGAAAGTTATGCGCACAAAATTCGAGATGAGTCAGATGGGCGAGATGGAGTTTTTTCTCGCATTGCAGGTGAAACAGAGTGACAGTGGCATCCTGATCCATCAAGCTAAATACGTTACTGAGATTTTGGAGAAATACAAAATGGTGGATGCCAAGCCGATTTCCACACCCATGGCAGCAAGACCTGCACTTACCAGGGATCCAGATGGGCAACCAGTGAGCGAACACATGTACCGGTCCATGATTGGGTCCTTGATGTATTTGACCGCCAGCCGTCCAGACATCATGCTAGCAGTGTGCCAATGCGCACGCTACCAGGCTAATCCTAAACTCTCTCATCTTTCAGCTGTTAAACGTATTTTTAAATATTTAAAGGGTCGGCCTCGTCTAGGCCTCTGGTACCCTAAAGAGTCTGGATTTAACCTGTATGCATTTTCTGACAGTGATTATGGTGGCAATGAGCTAGACAGGAAATCCACGTCTGCTGGAGCTCAATTTCTAGGCGATAGGCTGGTGTCTTGGCAGAGTAAGAAACAACACACTGTGTCCCAGTCGACAGCCGAGGCAGAGTATGTTGCTGCATCTGCTTGTTGTTCTCAGGTGGTCTGGTTGCAGCATCAATTGGGAGATTACGGTTTGAATTTCTTCGATACTCCCATTTTTTGTGATAATAATGCTGCTTTGCAGATTGTGAAAAATCCCGTGCAGCATTCAAAAACCAAACACATAGACATCAAAACGCACTTCATTCGGGATTGCTATGACCGACGGCTCATTCATTTGGAGAGGGTGGCATCGGATGACAATGTGGCGGACATGTTCACAAAACCCCTTCCAAGTGCAAACTTTGAAATGTGTCTCAAGGGCCTCCGGATGATAGCCTTTGATGAGTAGTCTGGCAACTTTATCATTGTCTGTATTTATTAGTGTCTTTCATTTAAAAAAAAAAAAAAAAAAAAATTGAAAAAATAAAAATACAAAAATAGTGTCCTTTTTAGTTATTTAAAAAATTTAAAAAAAATTGAAAAAATAAAAATACAAAAATAGTGTCCCTTTTGTTATTTAAAAAATCTAAAAGCAAGGGGAAGATATAAGAAAATATCAAGTATTTTCTCTAAAGTGTGTGCTTTTAAATTTTGTTTGGTTTTGAGTGATCAGGTGGGACGTGATATAAATTTCCAGGTGTTTGCTGACTGACACGTGTAAGGTGGAAGTGAAAAGCAGTGATTCATGGTCGATGTGCTTGGTAGGCTCTGCTGACGATCAATCAAAAGGTATGTTTTATCACAACACTTGAAGATAACGTATGATGCTTGAAAGGGATCACAAACTTAGGTTAGTACAATTTCTATTTGACTGTGCATCAAGTATCCTGAGACACACGCCCGGTTCTGAGTATTGATGTCATGCTCAAAAATCCCATTCCCTCTGCTTTGCGTAAGCAATGACCTGGGAATGTTGTACGTGAGTCAGGACTCCTCTGTTCTGCGAAAGCGGAGACCTGGAACCACCCTGATCCACGTACGTTTCAAGATCACATTGTATATATAATAAACCAAAAGATGCCCAGTGCACAATCAAAAGAGACCCTCAAGCGTCCAAAACCCTCAGCCTTTGTCACTGATGAGAACGTTGTTAAAAATGTTTCAAAAATTCAGTTGACTTTGTATATTATCCAACAAAACCTCCGTGATCTATTCTTTTCTTTTCTCAACCCCTCTGGAGCATGACGTTGAGCTTAAGGAAAGGTGTCGTGAAAAAGGTTGTACGGAAACCAGATGCGCTTGATAGAATGTACAACATATACCTAGGACTTATGTGTGTGAACTGGATAGATTTTCATAATTAATAAACCTTAAAAGATAAACAATGTGATGAAACTGCTTGAGTAAGCGAAAGCAGCATGAGTTTAAAGATTGGACCAAAATACCGGCAATCGCCTGAACACGCGAAGTAACTGAAGCTGAAAAGGGTTCCTCAGTCACAGACAATCTGGTATGATCCCTTATAACGCCTTTTCAATCAAATCTCAGTCAGTTAAGATTTTTATTCTGTTGATTTTTAATTTTATTTTATTTTAATTTTATTTTTATTTTGTTTTATCTTAACGATTTGTTTTTGTTTCGTCTTATTCATTATTTTTATTTTTTATGTTGCCAGACATTAAATCTCTCGGGCTTGATTTCAGGGGAAGTTTTTTTTTTTGGGATTAATTTGTTAAATGTTGAAGTGAAAATGAGATTGAATAAAGTTTTGGGTAGTTTGAGTTTATTCTAATTCTTGAGGGGGGGAATGGTAATTTTAAAAAAAAAATTAAACAAAAGAAGAGTGAGGGGCCGGTCTCCCTCACTTCTTCCTTCACCCTTTTCGACTCCAAACCCTAGCACCCCTCCTACTTTCCGATCACCTCTACCACCTACTGCCGCTACCATCGGTAACCACCACCACCGTCGCCATCACCCTGCGACTCAATCACCACCATCCATTTCATCATCCAACCACCACGGTTCCCCTATTCCGTCACAGCCCCGCCGCCTCTACCTCTCTGATTCGCCGCCCACAGCCACCGCAGCCACCATCCGACACCCTCTCTCCAGTCGGAATCCATCACTGAACACACCCCAGTGTTTGATTTTGAGCAATGGCGCCCCGTCTGAAGCGTGCGGCTCGACCCTCAGTTGATCGACTTGAGTAAGTGGTTATTTTTGTGAAATTTATGGTCGGGATTGAGGTAGATGATGGTTTGGGAGATGGATTAGAGTGAAATCATGCTAAACTAAGTGTTTGTGAGCTTTTCGATCAAGTTGCAGGTTTAAAAAGAGGAAGACGATACTTTTCGATCGGTTCTGGGGCTTCTCGATCAGCCCCTTGAGGCTTTTCGACCACCCCAGAGACTTCTCGATCGGAGCCGATGCTTCTCGATCAGGCCTAAGGCTTTTCGATCAGCCCCTAAGGCTTTTCGATCAGCCCCTAAGGCTTTTCGATCAATAGTCTGACTTCTCGATCAGCTACCATTTTTCGATCGGGAGGTATAGGCTTTTCGATCGGGAATCACGGTAACCAAATGGCTTTTCGATCAGACGGATGCTTTCCGATCGAAAACCCTATTTTTCGATCGGAAAGGTACTTGATGATATTTTCAATGGTTTTTCGTTCAAATTTAAGCCGTTATGCTGTCCGTTTTTCGAGAAATCCCTAAAACTAATGAGTTTTCGTGTGGTTTGGATGTTTATCTGTGTTTGTGAGCGCAGGGACTTGGAGTTTGTGAAGGATCATAATCAGGTGGCGTATTTGCTGGACCCGCCTGCTGAATACAAAGAAAAATATCTGTCAATGATAGCCGGGCTGAAGAAATGCTGTTTACGCTTTGCACTCACAACCAATCCAGTGATTTGCAAGCGGATGATGCAAGAATTCTGGAAGACAGCAGGAGTGTCAGAAGATGGCAAGAAGATTATTGCCAGGATTCAGAATACTGATGTAACCTTAACCGAAGAAACTTTCAGACAAGCTCTCAGGCTACAAGATAATGCTACTGATACAACTCAGCTTGACAAAGAGATGGTGTCCCAGTGTTTAAGGGAGATGGGATACATCACTATTTCTCCACCAACGATGAAGGCTCTTATTCCACCATACTGGAGAATGCTGGCACATTATTTGCAGAAATGTGTTATAGCTAAGAAGAGTTCTACAGACCAGCTAAACCAAGTGCACACCCATGCAATGGTGTCACTTATCCGAGGTGTTCGTTTCAACTGGTCACGAATGATTTTTGAAGATGTAAGGGCGGTTGTGTCCAGAGACAAGAAATTTGCTGCAGTTCCCAGGTTTATCCAGTCTGTTCTGGATACAAGATACCCAAACCTGAGGAAGACCAACAACACACATGACACAAAGCCGATGGGTATTGAAGTTTTCCCGATGATTAATCCGAAGAAGAAATTGTCAGATCAGATGCCATTCGGCGAGAAGTTTGGAGAGTTTGCTGAAATTGTGAGAGAGGAGGTTCCGGTTAACAGAAATGCAACTGTGGATGAAGAACATTATATGACCCCACAACAACAGAAAGTGGTTGATCTTCCAGATGACTCTGATTGGGAAGAGTTTGATTTGCAAGATGTGCGGATTGGAGCACTTAACTTTGAAGGTGACGAGTCAATCAACTATGACACATATCTGGACGATGTTGACATCCCGGAAGATGAGACTGAGATAACTGAGACTCCATTGATCAGAAAGCGGAAAGTCACAGAGGATCCTCCCCTCGGTGCTTCTGCTACATTTGAAGAGACTGATGAGACAAATGAAACCGAGACTGAGTCTGCTGCTACACTACACCACACCGAAGGCCCCAGTGACCCTATCAGAAGAAGACTGAATTCATATGTTCCACCAGTTACAAGCTCAAGTACTGGTCCATCTTCTTCACAGCCCACAGCTCAAGATAAGGGGAAGGCAGTAGAAACCCCGGAGTTCAGGTTAGAGAAGGAACTCAGAGCTGAGATAGCCGATTTGAAAGCCCAGAATGATACCCAGAGTGAAGTTATTGGTGATCTGATAGATATTCAGAAGGTGCATAATACTGAATTGGAGAATCAGAAGAAGGTTAACAGAGAGTTCACAAGGCAGTTGAGAGAACTTCACAAGCTGATCAGGCAGCTAAATTCAGAGAAGTCTAAGCAGGGAGATAAAACTGAAAGAGGTTCAGGTGCAGGTGATTCCTCTCAGTCACCAGTGTTTGATTTTGAAGCTGATATTCCTGAGGATACACAACCAGTATTGCCAGAAGCCTCTAGTGAAGCCAAAGATACCAGAGATAGAGATTATATGACTGTTCCCGCTTCAGATTTTGATGGAGGTTGGGAGTCACAAACGTTTGCCTATCCACCTGAGAGGTATCTCATTCAACTGGGAGAGCATTATCATGATAGACAAGGCATTACTGCACCAGTCAAGACGTGGATGTTTGATGGTGAAAAAAACATGTTCGTAGTACGAAGAAGGGGTCAGTATCCATTGGAGTATTACAAAAGCTGGACCCAATTCTACTCCTGGACGAACGTGGATTTGACTATGTTGTATCAGGCTCCATTCTCCAACCCGTCAAACAATGATCAAGCTACATATTTCTATAAGAAATTGGAGAAAGCAGTGAGGAGCAAGTTCAGGAAGTTTGAGGAGTTTCCTCACAAGAAGTCGTATGTGATGAAATACAGGAAAGTGTTCAAATGGGATGGTAAGAAGAGTATCCCAGGGAAGGAAGATGAGAAGCTCAAGAAATTTACAAATGTCTTGTATCCTCCCACAGACAAGACAAAGACTATTCCTCTTCCCATGAGACATCCTGAAGACTGTCTGCATGACTTTCAGACATGGGCATACAGTGATTATTCTGGTGAAGCAAAGATTCTCTGCAAGTCCCAGACCATCAATGTCATGGAAGTTCATGATCTGATGCGGTTCCACAAGAAAGACATCCTGGTCTTGTCTAAACATCAGATTGAGTGTAGCCCAGACACTGAAGAGTATGCTAAGTGTTACACTCGGGCAGTAGCTGAGATCGTTGCCAAGGAGCTCTGGTATGATCCAGCAACTGTGAATTTGTCCAAGAAGTTCAGAATGTGAAGACTGTCTAATGCTAAAGCCTAGGGGAAGATTGTAAAGACCTGGATTTTGAGGCTTTTGCATTAGATTGATTTGAGCTTGTTTAATTGTTATGGGCTAGTTTTAATATGTAAATGGGCTAAGATGTGTAGGGTTTAGGTCCGATTTTGGGTAGGATGGGCCTAGGGGTTTCGAAACCTTTAGTTATAAATAGGGTTTCTTTGTATTTTGTAAAGGTTGCTAGTCTTTTGTGTTTTGTGGTGTTCATCGAATTCTCCATTGAGAATTCGATCAAGGTGTCTCAAGCAATCAAGTGATCAATCAAGTGATTCTCTAATCGGTTTGTTATTTTATTGTGCTTTACACTTTTCGATTGTTATATTATTATTTGTTCTTGAATCAACTAGTGATAACCGGATTCCGCACGGTTTCACTAGTCAAGATATCGCGTGAGGGTTATTTTGATCCTTACACGAGTTCTAGTGGCAAGCCTGCCAGTGACTCCAGGTTCCCAGTGGAACATAATCTGGTGGCCTATCTTAAAGAACCCATCAAGACCAACATCTACAACGGTATGATAAACTTCCTCAAGAACTGTCATCTTGATTATGCGCTGACGGTTGAAGCGGTAATCTTTGAAGAAATCATGGAGGAGTTCTGGTCACACGCTAGGGTTAACGAGGACGATGGTGGTAGTTAAAAGATTGTGTCCACAGTTCAGGGCCAAATAGTGGAAATTGATGAAGCCAAGATTCGAAAGGTGTTAAAACTAAGGGCTGAAGACGGGTATGTGTCTGTTGACTCATCGGTGTATCTAAAGCTTTTTAGAGATATTGGTTATGGTGGTTCAATGGGAAGCGTAGCCATAAAGAAGGGGCAATTGCCTTACAAGTGGAGATTCTTAGCCCACACCCTTCTGGTTTGCCTGACTCCCAAGAAAGGCGGGTTTGACGAACTTGCTGCTGAACAGGCCTCAGCATTCTATGTTTTGGTCAAAGGTCAAAATTGCAACTTCTTCGAACTAATTTTTAAGGGTCTCAAAACAAACATTTCACCAGACTATGTCTATTTGTACCCAAGGTTTTTAACATGTATTCTCAGGGAGGAATACCCCCAAATTGTTTTGGGTGGTACAATTTTGCAAACCAAACTCCTAAATGAGAAAACCTTTTCAAACTTAGCTTTAAACAAGATTTTCTTTCATGGAAGGGACACTGACCATCCCCTGCCAATTCCAAGGCAGTTTCTTGATGAACCTACTCAAGCTGAGGTTCAAATGGTAACTGTGATAGCAACTGAGCACCCTGCTCAAGATGACAGAGCTATCAACCCAATAGCTCCTGATCCCACATCTGTCCCAGCTTCCTCTACTCTAAAAATTTACAAATCCAAAAAGAGGAAAGCTTCCACTAAAACTACTACCACTGCCACTTCTTCTTCCGTATCCCCTCCTATCATATTCAAGAGACAGAGAAATGTGGTCACTAGGTCTCCTCCGCCTAGTACCACCAACCAACTTGAAGCTTCAAACCCCATTCAAGGCAACAAGCCTAAATGGAAACTGGTAAAATTGGGATTTGCCCTTAGGGATGAACCTTCTCTTGAGGGGGAGTCATTAGAAACAGATGTACAATCCCCATCTGACCAACTGCAACCCCTATCACCTAGGAGTGACAATGCCCCTATTCCCGGTCCAAATGAAGGTCTTATTAACTCACCCACCTCATTACATGAGAACATTCTGATGAACCTGGACCCTGTTGCACTGAACCCACATTCCTCACCAGAGGTGAATCTCAGGAGTCAAGAAGAGATTCATGCAGAACGGGCTGCTGCTGCCCAAGCATCCCCACTGGATCTTGGTGCTAGCAGTAACATAGATAAGACCCAATATGCGGCAATTTTCTCTGAATCAGCACCCATGGGTCCTTCATTGGAACCAAGGGCTGCTGAGACAGTTGAAGAGAATCCCAGGTGCCAAGAAGCCATGGGTACCACAGTTGATCAATCTCGAATTGATAACTTGGTTTTGTCCAGGGATACTGGTAAAAAGCCAGTTGAGGACAGTTATACACTACCCGAATTGACGAGTTTGTACCTTAATCTTCAAGCACAGGTTGATTACTTGAATGCAACTGTTGCTACATTGGTGAAGGAAGCTCCAACAGAAGCTGAGGCAGGTCCTTCAAACCCAAACAGAGAAGCTGATGAAGTTGATACTGTCAAATTGGGGGAGAAGATGACTTCAACACCTGCAATAATTGAAATAGAAGAAACTGAAAGAATACCAGCTAATGTTAGAGCCACAACCTGCAAGAAACTTGGTGTTAAGCCCTTCACAATGGAGGAAAGTTGGGTCAATATGAAGAGCAGTCAACTAATTGCCATTTCTCCATGTGAAGATCCCAACCTCACTGAGCTAGTACAATCTTCAATGCTGATTGCTGGTGCTCTCCCTAAGCACATCAATATGATCACAAGATTACTGAAAGATGTTATCTTTCCGGCTGAAAGAGCCAATGATCAAGTGGAGAGGAACACTACTTCCACCAGCAAGGCAGCAGCTGATATGTCTGAAGGAGGAGATGAAAATCTGATCGGTGAAGATGAAGGAACATAGATTTTGGAGTTAACGGATAAAGTACTTGAAGTCACCCAACCTCAGGTGGTGACTGAAGGTCTAAACCTTGTTCAACCGGAAGTTCAACCAGAAGTCCAAGCGGAAGCTCAACTTGTAGTTTAACTGGAACTTCAAGCTGAAACTCAGGTGGAAATAATTCAAATAGATGAAAACTCTCCTGATCCAACATATGGCCCTGTTCATTCAATCTTTGGGTCTGATCAGCCATCTGAGGTTCAACTGGAAGAACAGTTAAGTAAAGAGACTGAAGATATAGCTACAACCTTAATAGCTATGGGAAGTACAGAACCAGATCAAGCTGAAGAACCTGCTCAACCTGAAACTTTTAAAACTATTCAGCAGGTTGTTCAAACTCCTGAAGCTGAAGCTGTGTTTTAGATGGTGGAAGATGCTAGAAGGGTAGCTGAAGATGAGAGGCTAGCCAAAGAGCTCCAAGAGGAATTCGATCTATATTCACAAGTTGAGGTTGTTGAAAGCTTATTAGGAGAGGCTAAGAAAAGGTCCTTTGATTGGAGACTGAAGGATTATCATTTGGATGCAATGACTGATGCTGAAAGGCAAAGGCTGATCTCAATTGACTCCCAGATGCCTACCAAACTAGTAAGGAATGATGAGAACTACCTACTGTTGAAGAAGGTAAAAAGGGCCTTGGTTGTCAGGAATTTGAAAACAGAAGAAGAGGTAGCTCAGTTGAAAGTCAAGGAGCTTTGCAACTTGATTGACTCAATCTTTCATGAGCTCAAAGGAGATATAGCTGCTATTAATCCAAAGCTAGTGATGCATGCACTCTCAGAATTCACTTCAGGTACATCATCTAACTTAAATGTTAAACCTGAGCTTGCTGATGATACAGATATACAACCTCCACCTTCTTTCATATACAACCCAAACCTCATACCTACAACAGTTCCATCATTTCCACAGTCACTTGACATCATACCCTACAAGCCACCTTCAATTTCCAGAAAGGTAGCCACCAAACTTGCCAACCCAAAATACATAATAGACAATTTCACACCAATTGGCCCTTTTAAGAAGAAGCCTCCACCTACCATCAACTTCTCAGACATCTTTCCACCTACTCCACCTACCAGTCCCACACCAGAAGCTAGTAAACCACTATCTCAAACTTCCTTACCTCCACTCACCATCAAAGAACCATCAGCCACCACCAATGCTCCTACCCCTCCTGCCAAACCTACTGTAGTTCAACCTAGCCCATCTTCATCCTCAATAAAAGGCAAAGCACCTATTGTGCAAGAATCAGGAAGTGATTCTGATGAAGAGAGGAAAATGATAAAGAGGAAGCTGATGCATGCCAGAAGGAAGAAAGATCAAAGCAAAAGAAGGAAATGGCCACCCAGAAAGAACAAAATCATTGGGTGGACAGTGAATGAAGACAATTTTGATTTTTCCTTCCAATTGGCAAATGGCACAACTCAAGTGGTTAATGCTGACAAGGCTACTACATTTCTTACTGGACTACAAATGACTGACATCATTCTGAAACTTAGAGAAATTCTAAGTCCTTCAAGAGCTGAGCACTTGTTAAGGCTTCACATTGAACCAACAATGCTAGATTGTAGAATGCTCTACAAGAGCAACTTAGAAGATGATTCAGCTGAAGAAGAAGAAGAGCCTCTTAGTGATATCAAATTTATCATTTGGGAAGAAGAGGAGAAGTTGTTTTATGTGCACAGAGCCGATGGCACCTTCACTGCTCATGAATCTATTTCAGTGCAGACTGAATGGAGTGAAAATGATTGGGAGTCATTCAAATATGTGATGGTGACCAAAACCAACTCAAAGGAGCTTTCTCAAAGTCTGGATGCCAACATCAGAACCTCATACAAGTAGGTTGAGGAGAAGAAAACTTTTGGGTATAAGTCAATTTTTGAAGATAAACTTTGAAGTTAAAGAATAATTTGACAGCATCAGCTTATGGGGAGATTGTAAGGAATATTAAGCTTAGAAGATTTCCGGCTGAAAGCCAGTTTTGATAAGTTTCGGCTGAAGTTGAAGTTGAAGTGGAATTCTCAACTTCTAGCGGAACTGGCAGTTCAAGCGGAAGAAGCAGTTTTGTCAGCTAGCGAATATTCCGGGTGAACTCGATTATCCACCAGATAATGAGTTCAACCGGACTTTTCCTGAGATGTCTTTTCAGCAAGTTCAATCCTGTAAAAGCTTTTCGTTTGCTTCTAAATCTATCCAAGCCGCTCTCCAAAAGTAGTATGATGCTGATCACACGCAAGTTAATCAAATTATCGAAGTTTATGCTTTTGGTAGTTTATATTTGACTTTGTATTAAACGGTTTAGATTAGATCGTTTAAGATCAATGGTTGTCACTGATCTCATCTGCACTATATATAGCATAGTTAGCTCTTAGCTTTACACACGGTTCTTGATCACCTTGTAATAGTGTAACTTTGAGTTAATGCAAATAGTGCTGAGTATTTCTTACTTTGTTGTTACTATACTTATGCAAATCAAACACTACCTAATACAAGAGAACTAAATATGCTAGAGTAAAGTGAAGTATAACTTTAATTCCGCAGGGTTATATTTACAAGTAGAGGGTTCTTGTTTTAGTTTAATCGTAACTATTAACTATCCTACAGCTTCTTCGGAGGTTGAGATGTCTTTTGATTCTTGACTTTCAAAACATTTTCTTTCTTCCTTGAAGATTGAGCTTCAACAGGCTCCTCTTTAACTTGGTAACCCAAACCTTGGTGTTTAAAACCAGAAGATTTTGATGATTCAGCAAGAGAACTACCAGAAGCACTTGTTTGATGTGCTTGTTGAGTGAAATTGACTTTAATAGCTAGTATTTTGTTCTCTTGCACCAAAATCTTGACAAAATTCAACTTCAAATGATGGAGTAGTAAAACTACTAGCCACACTTTTGTCAAAAACAACTTCATTCTCTAGCAATGATGAATCAGATGTAAACTTAGGAGCTTCACCAAACTTTTCTTTCTTCTTTGTAGACTTAGATTTCTTCTTCTTTGCAGCACTTGCAAACTTAGAATAATTTTGCAATTCAGCCTTTGGATCAGGAGAAGCAGAAGAAAATTGAGATAAATCCATTAGTGTAGGAACCTTGTGAATATCATCGTCCTTAGCAGTATCAATAATTTTATCCTTCTGATACAAAAAGTTCAACAAAGTTGGTGATAGATTGTAATTCTTGACATGTCTCTGTAAATCTAGAGTCTCCAATTTCAATTCAGCAATCTTTTGTTGAGCAAAATAACAAATCTTTTGAGACTTAATGAGTTCATCATTTAAATCATTGTACTCATATGTTTGCCATTTCCTAACTTCACATTCTGCAAAAATCGCTTCTCGAACACTTTCCATTTCTTTTTGAAAATATCATTGTCTTCTGTCAAAACTTCATTCTTGTCATGAACATTAACATTGTCAACCCTTAACTTTTCAACTTCATTTTGAAGAATAATCACTTTATCAGCAGCTTCAACTGCAATATCATTGACTCTTTCATATTTTTGTTGAAGTGGATAAGTATTCCGAAATAAAGCCTCAAAGTCTTCAGCAGCTTCCTGAGCTTTAGCTTTAGCTTTCTCACATTCTTCAACCAGATCAACTTTTTCTTTTATCAACTTCTCATGACTGGTATTCAAAGAATAATATTTGTCTTGAAAACTTTCCAATTCCTGCTTCAGCACAACAATCTGTTTAGTTAACAACTTGAAATCTCTTTCCAAACTTACATGTTTTTTGTTTAAGCCAGCTCACTTATAATATTTAATATATCTTCTTCTTTTGGTTTTTCAGTCACATTTGCTTCACTTTCTTCAACTGTTTTTGCTTTTGAACTCGTTTCAGAATCAGTCAGAATACTATCACTTAAATGAGGAGCTGACAAAGCAACAACTTCATTATCTGTATTAGCTTCACTAAAGTGGATATTACAATTTGCATTTCTTCTAAATTTATGATCTGCATTCCAAGCAAATTCATTTGGATGCCAAAATATTTCCGCCATTCTTCCATCAAGACAGACAAATTTTGATCTTGACTTGGTGAAGCTTTTACCAAGTGAGCATGTAGATCAGACTTAAATTTATTATCGGTGGATGTTGGACATTCACGAGCAAAATATCCATATAATGAACACTTGTAACATTTCACCTTACACTTGTCTAATCCAATCTTTCCATCTTGATTCAACCTCTTCTTCCCGGTTCTATTAAAAAACTTCTTTGTTCTTCTAACCAACATAGCATACTACCAATTCAAATCTATCTCCTCCAGATGATCATAATCAATTTGATCATAGTCTTCTTCGGTCAATTCTACATTACTCAGTGAACCAGTAATAACACCAAGATATGACGAGACAAGAGCAGACATCAATGCCATATAATCTTCAGTTGTTTTGACCGATAAGGCATTATGTGTTGATGAACTTGGAATTGAAACAATACAACCAGAGGAATAACCAGAATTATTAGTTATTCTGGCAACAAATGTTGTAGGAGGTGCGGAATTTAAAACATTAGACTTCACAGCATGAGTGGTGGAATCATTTTCTCCATGATACACAGTAGGATTTTGAATTTGTGCAGGCAATGACTTGTTCATAGTCAATTCCATATCCCTAGCTTGTATTCTTTCAAGTAAATCATTATACGACAAACTTGAATATTCTTTATCATGAGTAATCATCATAACATAATTCTCCCAGTTCTCAGGTAATGCCTCCAACGACTTTTCCTTCAAATCAACATCTTCCTTTTTGATGTTTACGAATACCACTTCACACATTAAATGTGAAAACCTTGTAATCAGATTTGGAATAGTCTCATTTTGGTCATTCTTAAAATTATCAAATTCTTTCTCCAAAACTTTCTGACGACTTTTCTTGTATTGATCATTACCCTCACATCTCTTCTGTAATGCATCCCATAAATCTTTTGCAGTATCATAAGCAGAAAGCTGATGTAATAACTCCTTCGGTAATGCCATCGTCAATGTTCCCAAAGCCTTTTATTCAGCTTGATATGCTTTCTTTTATTCAAATGTCAAACTTTTCTGTAAAATTGGTCTTCCATTTCCATTTATTGGATACCCATATTGATCCGTGTATGACAACCAAATATCCACATCATTCGTTTCGACATATCCCTCGAATCTTTTAACCCAACTATGATAATCTTCCAATCGAAGTAATTTGGGAACTTTCTGACTTGTTCCTATTTCATTATCATAGTTCAACATATTTTGCATTGTGGTTTGCATTGACGTTTGCATTGCAGTGAATACTTGAAAATCACTCATCTTTTTCCGAAAAATTACACTTCAAAAACTTCAAATGCAAAAACTAAGGTCTTAGAAGTGGATTTTGGGGGTCGAAATGGATGGTACTAGCCATAAGGCCAGTAAAAGTGTAGATCTCTCCACGACGGTCGTTTTGGCTGGTATTAGCTCCCGTAACTCTTAACAAAACTCAAGTTACGTCAGTTTTAGTAAAGCAACCCAAAAATATTGATCTAAAATTTTGATTTGCAAACTGATACACGAACTGGTCCGAACTGAACAATGTGATCCCAACTAAAATGATCCGAGGTGATCCGAACTGGTTCCAAACTGGTTCCGAACTAAGACTATTGAACTGAACTCGTCCGAACTATGACTTCGGATATACGAACTGAAATCCGAACTGAGACTAACTGAACTAAATCCGAACTGGACCTTTACTTGACTAAACTCACACGAACCAAATGGAACTCAAACTTCACTTAAACGAACCTATCTGAACTCAACCAAACTTGCACTTCGGAGCGGTTATTTTTCAGTCAGACAGTTCTTCACCCGAACTAAAACGAACCAGATCATTTTTTAATAAATTTTCACGATTTTGAGTGTTTCTGAACAAGATCTTCAGAAGTAAGTCAGATATATTTGAGAGGAATGATTTAGGGGTTGATTGTTCACTAAAAACTCAGCAAAGATGAACAAACGGAAGCAAAAATGTATCAAATTTTTAAAAAAACCCCACTTTTTGAACCAAAAACTCAAAAAACACACGATTTAATGATTAGTAGAGTGAACCGAAAGCTCTGATACCACTTGAAAGTTCATGAGCTGAGGATCATCTAATAGATCAGGATCAAATGTGCAATTCAAGTATGAAAATGAGACACAAAGAGTAAATACAAATGTGATTTGTATTGCTTAACAATCAAAGGATTTCACACAGAAACACACACATAAGATCTGACCAGCAGTTTAGAAATCTATACAAGATAAGCTATTTATAGTCGTTCCAAAATGTGCGAACTGGACCTCACACGAACTGCCACTTCGGGTCATTTCGTGTGCACCCGAACTAGAAGTTCGGGTCACTTCGGACACAAACTCTTCTATAGCTTTATTCTATATTCAATACTCTACACGATGAACAGAATCATGTTCTAAACCCTCTGTCTCAACACGGCCTACCCCGTTCCCCTTGTGCCTGACAGAGCATGGCCCATGCCAAACAGTGGCACGGCCCGTGCCAAACTTGGAACTTGCCTATAAAATCGAGCCCTCCTCCTCCATTCCATTTTGCTCAATTCTTTCCTCCTCTCTTGTAGTATAGTTGAGCCATTTGGCACTTTTAATGTTTTGTAATCAAGTTTATAAGAACTACAACTTAAGTAATAATTTGTAAGCTTGTGTCTATGAAATCTTCTTTTTCTCTAAAGCAAATCTTTAAAGCCATGATTGGCTAACTCTTATACTTAATTGAGAAGTAATAAACCTTTGCTGGGATGGTTAATGGCTTTATAAAATCGTTTAAAGTGTGTTTAATGAATTTATGAAAACCATTTTTATTGAAAGTTTATTATTAACTTTTTGAACCAAACGTGCTCTATATATCACAAACCATTTGAGGAGTCGAAATCTCATCAACTGGACTTGTGACACCCGGATGGTGGACGATGCATGATCCTTCAGGTAAGCTCGTGGCCCATGATACATTCGGGGTCCTTATGTCTATGTAAGCAAACCCGACTAACCACGCTGGTGCGGACTGAAAGTAATTGGTTGGGAATAAGGGTTGGTAATATTTTGTCACTTCACGAAAGCCGAATAGGTACGTGTTTGTGAACTTGGCTATGGTACGCCAGACATACACATGTGGAGAGCTAGATATGAAAGAAATGGACCATACTCCCTTAAAAAGATAATTTTTATAATAAAATAATCCGGCACACAGGGTTGTTCCCTTGCTAGTTCATGACGGTGTGTCGAGTGTAACGATTTCCTGACCAAGGGGCCCTATAACTAAGTGGCATTACACCACTTCGTTTGTCCCTAGCAGCACCTTTCCTTGGGGTTCGTACTCCTCGCAGACGATCAGCGTTGTGGATGGTGAATCAGCCTAAGATATCGAAAGGTGGTTGGTCATCAGCTAGTGAACAATCTTAAGCGAGATTATAAATGACCATTCAACCTTCCTCAACTACTGGTAAGTTCTCCAAAGTAATATTAACTTCGATTCACATTAGTTTAAAAACACCATCTTATGAGGTTTTTATTTTATTTTATTTTTATCAAAATCTTTCTCACTTACTAAAAGTTTAAATTTGGTTGGATGTTGACAGCGTCTGAGTATCCAAAAGTTCTTACTTTCCATTGTGTTCTTGAACGATCCCGATTTAACTTACCACTACTATACTACTTCATGATGGGTGCACTGCCCGTGTACTATGGTGAAATCGTAGTTGTCAAGTCAATTGTGTTTTATAAATTTAAAAGCATAAACACTGCTAAAAAGGTACGCAAAATATTGTTATATTTTATATATACCTCAGCACACACCATGCTTTTTGGCACCGTTGTCGGGGACACAAACGAGAACTTAGAGAAAAGTCTAAGTCGGCAGCCCGGCATTAGCTTATTTTAATTTTTTTAAATTTTCTTTTCTTTTTATTTTCTTATTGTTTTCTTCTACTCATTTATTTTTCTCAGAGAAATATTTCAAGGATGGATATTAATCCGGACGAATACTTCGGTTATAACGATAGATGACCTCAGTCTGTATGGTGCAGAATCTGCGGTGGTCCCCATTACTCTCGAGACTGCTACCTTTTAGTGAGAATGTTTGCGTTCTTGTGAGTGGATGAACGACCAGACGAAAATCGAAGCCATTGTTACGATTCTTTTTCACAATCGTTGCAAAGTAATGCTTTTTGTCATAACACTAACCAATCTGAGCTAACCACGTCTATTGGCAAGAATATATCAGGTTGCAAGATTCTGAAAACGAATCAACTTCAACACCTTCTCACTCTACATCTTGTTCTCATGATTTTTCCTTCATCTTCCTGGAATTTAATGAGCAAAGCTCACAACATTCAAACTTTGCCCATGCACCCCAGACAGAAAATCCGTCTTATATTCGACCTAAAATAGACCTCGAAGAAATCACATAAAGAATGCTAGAACATATAAAGGTTATAGAGGACTATTTTAGTCGAATAAAGAAGGAAGGGAAAGAAGAAATCATAGTCACAGAAGTTGTCTTAGATCCTACCATCTCAAAAGCCCATCTCATTTCAGCAAGTCCTAAAGAAGAGGAGTTGGATGCAACCGCTTATATTCAGTGTCTTGATCCTCACCAGTCAAAAAGATGAAAGAAATTCCAATTCCATCATCATCAAATGGTAAGAGTAAGTCTCTTCCAACTCGGGTACATATTTCTTCACCTTCCTTATAATGTTTGTCTAGCATACCAACTAATGAAAGATTTTCCAAAGAAATGTTTACTTCACCAAAACTTAAAGAATTACAGCATGTTATACTTACTAAAGAACAATCATTACATTTTAGAAACCTTTCTAATAAAAACTCAATGCCATGTTTTTTTTCTAAAAGAGAATACACACTGCTATAGTTGATGATAGTTTGCTAGTGTATATAATATCACCCTCCATGCTTGGTGCACTTGAGTTAGGTGAAATAACCCCTTTTTGTATGCCGTTCATTCTTTTTCTGATCGATATGTCCAACAAAAAAAAGAATCATCAAAGATGTCGTAATCCAAGTCAAAACGTTAATATCCCATCTGATTTCATCATCCTTGATGACACTCCCTTAGTTTTCGTAAGCCCCTCTTAGAAACTTAGCGATTGGTGACCAGCCTGGACAATAATGAAATGACACTCCAACTCGGACACCACAAGCTTTCTTTGAAGGTTGAAAGATCCTTAGGATACCCTGCATCTGATGACCCTCCTTGGCTGCAAGAAGTAGAAGAAGAAGAACTCACCCAGGAAGTCTTGGAAGAGGGGAAGAACCCATCTCTTGATTCTGATCACTTAACAATTGAGTTAGGCCAAGCAATTCAAGCCAACCCAGAAACGGAAAATGCTAACAGCACGTCGGCAGCTGCAGATTCAATCGCTCTAGAATTGAAAGAACTCCCAGAACATCTGGGGTACGCCTTTTTGGAAGACGATCTCAACTCACCGGTGATCATCTTTGCACGCCTAAGCTCATGAAAAAAGGAATCACTACTTGATGTTCTCTGTAAGCACAGAAAGGCTATTGCATGGAAGCTCTCTGAAATTAAAGGAACTAGCCCATCGCTCTGTACTCATAAAATTATTATGGAGGACGTATATAAACCCGTTGTCTAGCAACAACGAAGGGTAAATCCCAATGTTCAGGAGGTGGTGAAAAAGAAAGTTGTCAAACTTATGGACGCCGGACTTATATACCCTATATCTGATAGCCCTTGGTTTAACTCTGTTTAGGTGGTGCCCAAGAAAGGTGGAATAACTATCATAACCAATGACAAAGATGAAATCATTCCTACTCGGATAGTTACTAGCAGGAGAGTTTGTATAGACTATAGAAGGCTAAATGATGCCACTAGAAAAGGACCATTTTCCTTTGCCCTTCATAGACTAAATGCCTAAACGTTTGTTTGGATATATGTACTATTGATTTCTTGACAGTTTCTTAGTGTACTTTCAAATCCCTATAGACCCATAGGACCAAGAGGAAATAACATTTACATGTCCATATGGTACTTTTGCCTACAGACGTATGCCCTTCGGCTTATGTAATGCTTCCGCTAACTTTCAGTGTTGCATGGTTGCCATTTTCCACGATATGATTGAAAATTCCATTGAAGCTTTCATGGATAACTTTTTGGTTTTTGGTAACTCGTTTGATCATTGTCTGCAAAATCTGGAGAAAATGTTTGCCCGATGTGAAGAAACTAACCTAGCCTTAAATTGGGAAAAGTGTCATTTTATGGTTCAAGAAGGTATAGTTCTTGGTCATAAAGTTTCCCAAGCTAGTTTAGAGGTAGACAAAGCCAAAGTAGATACTATCTCTCGTCTGCCACCACCATCTTCCATCCGCGATATTCGTAGTTTCCTCGGACTTGCAAGATTCTACCGCCGTTTTATTAAAGACTTTTCCAAGATCTCAAGGCCTTTGACAAAACTCATGGAAAAAGAAGTTATTTTCAATTTCCACCAAGACTATCTGGAAGCTTTCACTCTCCTTAAAGATAAACTGGTAAATGCACCAATCATGACTGCACCAGAATGGTCTCTTCCATTTGAGATCATGTGTGATGCAAGTGACTACGTTGTGGGCGAAGTGTTAGGTCAACGAAAGGATAAGCATTTCCACCCCCATTTACTACGCCAGTAAGACGCTCAACGATTCCCTGGAAAAATACACAGTTACTGAAAAGGAATTGTTGACGGAGGTATTTGCTTTTGATAAATTTCGTTCATATCTAGTGTTATCCAAAACCATCATTTTCACCGATCATGCTGCTATCAAGTATCTCTTCAAGAAGCAAGACGCTAAGCCATGACTCATTCGTTGGATCCTTCTGCTCCAAGAATTCGACATTGAGATTCGAAACAAGAAGGGTGCTGAGAATACCGCCGCTTATCACCTATCAAGACTTGAATGCAATACTCAATCTTCAGGAGGGGAAATAAATGAAATATTTCCTACAAGATACATTGAGAGAGTAGACTCTTCTAAAGAACCCTGGTTTGCATACATGGCAAACTACTTAGCAAGCGGCTTTGTACCTAGAGGGTTAACACATCAACAACGAAGAAAATTCTTCACTGACGCTAAACACTACATGTGGGAAGACCCATATCTATTCAAGATATGTGTCGACCAACTAATTAGAAGATGTGTCTACGGTGTAGATACCACTATCATACTTAAGCATTGTCACTCTGGACCTTGTGGAGGACACCACGGAGCTGTAACACTTTTCAAAGGACTGCCAATAAAAGGAGCCCTCCTCCTCCATTTCATTTTGCTTAATTCTTTCTTCCTCTGTTGTAGTATAGTTGAGCCATTTGGAGTTTTTTTAATTTTTTGTAATCAAGTTTATAAGAACTATAACTTAAGTAAGAATTTGTAAGCTTCTGTCTACGAAATCTTCTTTTTCTCTTAAGCAAATCTTCAAAGACATGATTGGCTAACTCTTATACTTACTTGGGAAGTAATAAACCTTTGGTGGGATGGTTAATGGCTTTAGAAACTCATTTAAGGTGTGTTTAATGACTTTATGAAAACCCTTTTTATTAAAGTTTATTATTAACGTTTTGAACCAAACATGCTCTATTTATCACAGGCAATTTGAGGAGTTGAAATATCATCAACCGGACTTGTGACACCCGATTGGGGGACGATGAATGATCCTTCGGGTGACTCGCGCCCCATGTCACATGATACGTTAGGGGTCCTTATGTCTATGTAAGCAAACCCGGCTGACCACGCAGGTGCGGGATGAAAGTAATTGGTTGGGAATATTGGTAATATTTTGTCACTTCACGGAATCCGAATACGTACGTGTTTGTGAACTTGGCTATGGTTACGCCGGACACACACATGTAGAGAGCTAGGTATGAAAGAAACGGACCATAGTCCCTTAAAAATATAATTTTCATAATAAAATAATCCGGCACGCAGGGTTGTTCCCATGTTGGTTCATGACGGCGTGTCGAGTGTAATGGTTGCCTGACCAAGGGGTCCTACAACTAAGTAGCATTACACCACTTTGTTTGTCAGCTAGCAGCACCTTTACTCGAGGTTCTTACTCCTCGTAGACGATCGCCTTTATGGATGGTGAATTCGCCTAAGATTCTGAAAGTTGGTCGGTCGTCTGCTACTGAACAATCTTAAGCGGGATTATAAATAACCATTAAACCTTCCTTAACTACTGGTAAGTTCTCCTAAGTAATATTAACTTCGATTCACATTACTTTAAAAACACCATCTTATTTGTTTTTTATTTTATTTTTATTAAAATCTTTCTAACTTATTAAAAGTTTAAATCTGGTTGGATGTTGATAGGGGTCTGAGTATCCAAAAGTTCCCACTTTCCATTGTATCCTTGAACGATCCCGATTCAACTTACCACTATTATACAGCTCCACGATGGGTGCACTTGCCAGTGTACTGTGGTGAAATAATAGTTGTCAAGTCAATCTTGTTTTTTAAATTTAAAAGCTTAAACACTGCTAAAAAGGTACGAAAAATATTGCCATATTTTATATATACCTCATGAAGAACCACTTACGATCTTACTACTGCATGATTTGGTAATCGGAGAAACACAAACGAGTAAATAAAGCTTGGCTTTATTGATTCACTTAGAGAATAGAAGCTAGAGAGAGAAACACACTCAATACACACAGCTAAGAAGATATAGAATGACAGACCTAACTAGACTCTCTATAACATGAACTATTTATAGTCAATAACACACTAACCTGCGTACCACCCACGTAGCATTTGGTACGCACGTACCATCTGGTACGGTTGGCCATCTGATACGGCCAATTGACTATCTTGACTCACACAGATTCTCTAGGTTAGATACAATACACGAGACACACGTTAGCATAGGAATATGCTCTAACAAACTCCCCCTTAACGTGTATTGCAACTAACTATCTATCTATCTAACAAAACTTCAGTCTTCAATCTTCAGCATCATGGCGTCTGATCTTCAACTTGAAATTTTGTCAGAAATAGAGCTTGCATGGCTGTGTATTGCAACATAAAGACACTATTTTTGGTTTTTCAATTTTCTCCCGCTAAACGACAAACGGAATGCATTAAAGAAAGAAAATTAACCAATCGATACTGATACCTTTCAGGTTTTTAGCTTTCAGATGACCCGAAGCGCACAGCTTCTGGTCGACCAGTGTCTTCCTCAAAAGCATTTGCAGCCTCGGTAACCAACTTAGGTCGCCACTGCATTTTTGCGGGTGCAGTTTTTACGGAAACATCATCTTGCGATGAATCACCAACACTAGAATCACTTTTGAAAACATGTTTACTGTTTGATTGAAAATGTGAAGTTGGTGTGTCAGTAAAAATTCTGCCCGATTCATCAATTATCGTGGCAGTTTTTCCAGAAAAAAGTGCTTTTGACAGTTACAGGAGAATCCTGTGCCATATGCCCCTTTCGACGACATTGATAGCACAAACGATATGATCGTTTAGATTGTGACTTGTCCTGAACTGGATAAAATTTATCAGTGAGTGCAGAATCATCAGAAATATCATCAAAAACTTGAAATCGGTTAGAGTGTACCCATTTCGATGTAGGACTTTGAGGTGTAGCATTAGAACCAGATGAAGAAGATTTGTTCGGAGAACTTTCAGTTGAACCTTTCGTCGTTTGCTTTCCCCAAACCCTTTCTCCATTGTTGAAATGAATACTTGAGCCAGATGATATATTTGATCCAAGTTTGTATCTTTCTTTTCCTTCTTTGGCATGTTCTTTTTCTTTGTAACCTTCTTGCCAGCAGTCCCCAACCCAGATTGTTTATAACCAGGTAGCGTTGTCAGATTAAGTTGAGATTGAAAAGAACCATCTTGAGCAGCTTGGTTGAATTTAGCTTTAATGCCCTTTAAGTTGTTAGCTTGTACCAAATCAGCTGCTAATTATTTATCAGACCTCAGCTTCTCATCTTTTTCAATCAACTTATTATCAAAAATTTGTTGATCAGGGACACAAACACCACCAGAAACAAATTTAACAAATGTAGATGCACCAGATGCTGAAGCTTCTTCTTTCTTGTTGACATGCTGTAACTTTTTTCTTCTCCGATTTTTCAGACACAAATGCAGAATAAGCTTCCTTTGGAGTCGGAATGCTCAAATCAACAACAGCCTCTGTTTGAATCACCGGATGTGGAATCTGACCGCCTCCAAACACCTTCTTAAAGTTATCGTCTTGACATAAATAACTTGCAAATGAATGAGAATTCTTCAAGTTATGCAATTGATGATTTAGATCCAAGATTTCAACATTCAAATCGGCTATGGTCTTTTGAATTTCAGCAACAACCTTTTCTGATTGAATCAATTTCTCAGATGTGCTGTTAACTAACGATTTTTCTCTTCTCATACCATCATGAGCTGTATGCACTTCTTTTGTAATTTTATCCACTCTTTCCTTATAGATCTCAACATTTCTGGTTAACAAGCTTTTGTCATTCTTCAAAATAATGATTGTGTCTTTCAATTCAGACTAAACAATTTGATATTGAGTTCTGTCAGTAGTAACTTCATCCAATGCTTTTTGAAGTTCATCATTAGATTCTTTAAGTGCCTCCACCCTTGCTGTGGATTTTTGAAACAGATTCTCAAAATCTTCACTCACATCTTTAGCTTTAAACTTATATTCCTCAACTTCCTTTACCAACTTTTCATTGGCAGCACTTAACTTGACAATTTTTGTCATGAACTCATCATTTTCATGCTGAAGTTGTGACTTTTGTTGATCATTTTGAATACTCCCTTTGGACAACTGTTTTCGAAGGTTTTCTAACACTTCGAATAAGACACTCTTCTCTTTGAGTAACGTCTCATTTATCCTGAAAATGTTATCAGAAACTTCACACTTCTGTTTGTAAGTTTCTATCGTTTCTTTATTCTTTTTCTTTTCCTCAAACAACCCTTCTTTTTCTTGAACCAACTCTTGAATCTTTCTATCTTTCTGAGTACAAAATTCACAAGTTGACTCATAACCATTTATTTAAGAATCACTTGTTTCAGATTTACTAGTTTCAGATGCATATCCACTCAATTCAACTTCAATATTTTCCATTAATGCATAACTTTCTGCAGGATGGACTACAAATGTTGATTCATCCGGAAAATCTGCAACCCAATCATAACCTCCCTCAGTCACTAGAGCCTTTGCCTCTTTATTGTGATCATGATTATCAGAATTACTTGGTTTAGAAGCAGATTGCTTGCATTCTCGAGCAAAATGTCCTAATTTAGAACATTTGTAACATTTCAGTTTGGACTTATCTAAACCCAGTATTTCTCCTCCCATAACAGAATTCTTGCCATGCTTGCCCATAAACCGTCTTCCTTTTTCAACAGTCATAGCCAACTGCCAATCCAAATCCAATTTATTTAGTTGATCCTCATCCAGCTGTTTTAGATCCTCCGGAACCAAACCAGAATTACTAATTTGACTAAAGATGGATCAAGAAGAAGAAGATATGAAAGCAGACAGCAAAGCAACTAGATCTTCAGTAGCTTGATTAGAAGTTGACTTGCCTGATGATCTATCAGGAATAGTAAAACTGCAACCTGAAGAATAACCAGTACTCTCAGACTTCCCAGCAAGAAAAGCTGTTATCGGGGGATTCACGCTTGAATTAGAATGTGATTTAGCTTTAGCATGGATGGTAGCAGAATTCTCTCCAAAATAGACTGCAGGATTCTGAACCGATGGAGTTGCTGACTTCTTCACAAGTAATTCCATTTCTCGAGCTTGTAATTTGCTTAACAATTGATTGAATGTCCAACTTGAGTAATTTGGATCATTAGAAAGCATCATAACAAAATTCTCCCACGTTTCGGGTGGAGCTTCCAGAAATTTTTCCTTCAAGTCATCTTTTTCCTTCTGCACTCCTACAACATCAAGTTCATTAATCAGATGTGAAAACCTAGAAATCAAGTCTGCAATACTCTCTTTTTCACAGTGCTGAAAGTTGTCAAACTTTTTTAACAAAACTTTCTTTCGACTCTTCTTATATTGCTCGTTTCCTGCACACCTATCTTTTAATGCATTCCACAAAGTTTTTGATGTTGTGCAATTTTTGAATTGATGCAAGAGTTCTGATGCAAGAGTTCTCTTGGTAATGCCATTGTGATATTTGCATAAGTTTTCTTTTCTCTAGCATAATCTTTCCTTTGATCTTCATCAAGATCACTTCGTGGGACCGGTTCTCCATTTTTCTTAGGATATGTATAGTCTTGCTCAATAGATATCCACATATCAATGTCAAGAGCATTAATGAATGATTCAAACCGTTGCTTCCAATTTTCATAATCCTCCAACCTAAGCAACTTAGGAACTTTCTGAGTTGTTCCTATCTCGTTATCATATTTCAACATGGCTTGCATTGAAGATTGAACAGCTGAAAATGCTTTGAAAATCGCTCATCTTGAAATTCCAACACCGAACGCAAAAACTTCAAACTGAAAAATGGACGTCTTCCAAGCGGATTTTGGGGGTCAAACTGGAGGGTACTGGCCATTAGGCTAGTAGAAGTCTAGATCTCGTCGAGATGAACGTTTTGGCTGGTATTAGCTCCCGTAACTCTTAATGGTTCTCAAGTTACATCAGTTTTAGTAAACACATGTATTCTGCCAGCGTACCAAAAGTTTCTCAACGTACCAAATCCGGACCAATTTAACCAGCGGACCAAATGAACCTCCAACGTACCAGTTTAACTCACGTACCAGCAGCGAACCAAAAATACTCCACGTACCAGAAACTGGTACGGCGAACAAATTGGTATGGAGTAACTGTCAACGAACCAGAAAATAACCGCCACGGACCAACTTGAAGATTGCCTTGCGTACCAGAAATGGACAAGCGGCGTACCAGATTGTTCTTCGAGCGTACCAGAAACATACCAAATAGTAATCAACGAATTTTCGTGAATTTTGACAATTTGGACTGTAATTTGCTTCAGAAAGGTGCCAAAACTCACTAGGAACACTCATAAATCATTTTTCATCTTTGAAACACTCGGAATTGCGAAAATTTGATGAAAAACGAAGAAAACCTACACTTTCTCTCTCTAGAATCCGAAAAATTACCAAAATCACAGCAGTAGAGCAAGCAAATGCTCTGATACCACTTGTAGAACCACTGTACGATCTTACTACTGCATGATTCGGTAATCGGAGAAACACAAACGAGTAAATAAAGCTTGGCTTTATTGATTCACTTAGAGAATACAAGCTAGAGAGAGAAACACACTCAATACACACATTTAAGAAGATGTAGAATGACAGACCTAACTAGACTCTCTCTAACATGAACTATTTATAGTCAATAACACACTAACCTGCATACCACCCACGTACCATTTGGTATGCACGTACCATCTGGTACGGTTGACCATCTGGTATGGTTGACCATTTGGTACGGCCAATTCACTATCTTGACTCACACAGATTCTCTAGGTTAGATACAATACACGAGACACACGTTAGCATAGGAATATGCTCTAACACCTCAGCACTCACCAATGTGAAAATGACCCATTTGGGTAAGATGACCCCTTTGGGTAAGATGTGAAAATGACCCGTTTTGGGTAAGATGGTAGTCTGAGACCAAGTAAGTGTGAACCTTCGGATAAGATGGAGTTTTATTTGGATATGATTCCAAGTATGAATCTTTGGTGAAAAGAATGTTTACATGATCAATTGCGTGTCAAACGCACGTTAAGTAATACATGGACTTATTCTATAAAGTGTGGTTGGGTTGTTGGTTCTTCATTTAGTACCTTCGATATGTCAAAAATGGATAATTTGTATGTTATAGTTTAAAAGAAGAAAAGGGGGAAAGGGTGATCAAAGTTAAAATAGGTTTTCCTTAATTAAAAGATGAAACGGGTCAACTGGTTGGGTATTTATGATACTAAAATTCCTAACGATTGAACCGTACAAAAATGATGGAAATGAATGTTTTGATGTTTGTTATTTTCATAGCTTAAGTATGGGTGAATGTATGGTAAAAAGAGGTATTTTTGTAGTTTGGGGCTAAAAAACATTCAAAATCTTACTAAGTACAGAAACTGGCAAATTATTGGCTAATCCTTGGAAATTTGATTCCAAGCGTATCGCTTGGAACCGACATTATAGCATCAAGTGTATCGCCTAGAACAAAAATGATTCCAAGCGATACGCCTAAAGTGTGAATTTCGAAAGTTAGATGTGTTTGCTTAATTTAAGCTTTAATGTGGGATATATTTACTAATAGGCCATTGTTGACTAATACATTACTAGTGAATGATGGCAGGTGACAAGTAAGACATGGAATGGGTCGGGATTGAGCTTGGAAGCGAAGAACCGAACGTCACTTCTAGTTTTGGATGGCATAAGTAGATTATTTATGTCTAGTATGATTATAAATACCGTGTACTCTGATTTTGCAAGTGGATGTTATCAAACTTGAATGTTTTGGGTGTTAAGTGATTCCTTCTTTTGCAAATCGTTTGTTTATTTAAGAAAATTTTCTGGAACGTCTTTTATTCATTAAAATAAGTACTATAAGTGGGGGTGTTACAAGTTGATATCAGAGCCAAGGTTTGAGAGATTCAAGTGTTGTGGGAACACTTGAACTTAAACGAAGTGCTCGTGGGATGGAAAAGATGTTAGGTTCAAGCTTAATCGTATGACCCGGTAAGTATGTAAATTGTTTAAATTATGACTAACCTAAGCAATGTATGAAGCAAGCATGGACTTGAATTTGCACATTGTGTGCAATTCATGTAAGAATATGAAAGAGGGTAGGAAGTCAAGCACAAGGGTTGATGTTAAAACACCATACCCACGTGCGTAGACTAAGGAAGAGGACCAATATAGCCTAAGGGGTGAAAACCGGATAATAAGAATGTTGAAATTCCTATGTTTAGGAAAAGTATGATAGATAAGTTGGAAATTGTATGCCACGGAGCGATGGATCATTTACTGATTAAGTGAATACGAAATAAAGTGGATGAAGAAAGAAGTAAATAAGCTTGATGTTTTAATCGGAAGCTTTGGTTCATACACACACAGAAAGCACACAGTTAACAGAGAGATATGTCAAGAGTTCTAAGTATGTTTCTAACTAATGAACAAGTCAACCTATTTATAGGTATGACTGGTCAGCGAACCAAGTTGCCAAAGAAACATTGGTTCATGGCTCACGAACCATTGGTTCGTTCATTGGTTCGTTAGCTTCCTAACTCACATCTAGCCGTATTCTAGATAAAACACACGAGACACAGATTTATGTTCTAACAGACTCCCCCTTAACGTGTGATGTATCTACAACTTCAACTTTAAATCTTCAAGCATCCGATCTTCAACATTGCAGAAATAGATCTTCAGCTTGTAATCTAATATTAGTTGTAGAGCGTGCATGGCTGGAACAGGACTTCGTAAACTGAACCACTTGATAAAGATTCTTCAATACTCCCCCTTTCTCCATGCTTGTGAGTAAACACAATAACCTGCGATTTCAGAAGACAGAAAATGCGGTTTTCTATTTTTCATGCCAACATAAGTTAATCTTGGCGCAAAACTTATCTTTGAGAATCCAAGATGATTTAAAAATCAGTTTTAAAATTGTTATATCATATTCGATCGAAAACAAATAAGAAATAAAATCTTTTTGGCTTTTAGAAACTTTAAATCAAAACACACCTATTATCTTTTTGATTTTTCAAACTTATGCTAAAACACACTGAAAATCATTTTGAGTTTTTTTTAAATATAATATAAATGAATACAAAATTGTACTCTATTTTTTATTTGTGATAGATCACTTTTCTGGGATCATATTGGTCACAATGCACTAAACTACACTTCAATTTCAATTATTGCGGCACATAAGTCATGTCGATTACTGGTATAGTTTGTCCATCTTAAACTCAGGCTAAATCATACTCATAACATCTGGATATGTACCCCACACTATAAGACATACTTAGATATGCTTCACATATTTTTCATGTGATTTATACTTGTGTATTTCACAAAGTATTTTATATTCATGATATAGTCAACTGTGTTACATGCAAAAAAAATAAGAACGTTATATTGTCTACCTTAAGGTCGACCTTTCGATACGCAAATAAGGCTTCAGATTTAAGAAAATAAAAAAATAAAAGAAGTTGAGATTGTATAACTAAACAACGATCAGGTCGGTCTTATGGACACACAAAGAAAGTCCGGTGAATTATACGGAACACCAAAGAAAATAAAGCAGAACCTCAAATGCACAACTATCAGGTCGATACTAACATATAAGCAGAGATAGTCCGACCATTTAAAAAATAAAGAAGATCAAACTAGTTTAAATTTTTGCAAAATGAACACATGTATGCACACTTCTCATTTTTCTTTTCCACATATCTTTTTGAATATCTTGAAATATGCTTCAAGATGTTGTCCACTTGGTCAAGCATAGTATATAATGTATATCATATTTGAATACATTCTGATTTGCTAAGCCTACCAAGCACATCGAACAATGGTCTTATGGCTTTTTCACTTACTCTATCCATGAGCCAGACACGTAATCCAATGCACAATCATTTCCCATGATCAATTTTTCAATATTCATTTTGATCTTTTTCCTGTTTTTGTATTTTCCATTACTTTTTCTCCCCCTAAAATGAAAAACTCTATTTTGGATTTTTCATTTTATAAAATGCAAGACACTATTTTTGACTTTTCCAATTTTTCCTCCTAAACATTTATACAATTACCACTTGTAAAAGTACGTGAAAGAAAGAAATTTATCGACCAACACTGACACTTTTCAATTTTAGATGTTTTCATCGAAAATAGGTTTGAAAAACTTTTTTTTAAGAATGATAAAGCATTGAAACGCTAAATTATGCAAGTTATTCACTATCAGCAACACAAACTTGATGTGTCTTCTTAAAGAAACCTACAGACACTAGATAAACATTAGTTGTTTTGGGATCGACCAGAGTCAATGCCACACACTAACCAACGGCGGAAACGTCGGGGCATGATTAGATTGCCCACAAGCTCATGACAACTAATTTAGTGACAATAGTTAAATAATGAATTTCATTGATAACATTAAAAAAATACAACGATGCACCACATATTGATAACAAATACAATATATTTATTAAACTAGGTCCAAAAGCCCTATGTGATAGTATCTTGAAACATCGACACCTTAGCCTGCAACATGTATAAAATAAAGGGGGGTCAACTATAAATAGTTGGTGAGTAACCACAAGTTTGATACATAACATATATTTAAAAACATGCGTTACGTGCCATATGATAGAATAAGTGAAATATAACATGCTAGAAGATATTAACAACATGAAAGACTAGGTATAACCAAATTGATGGTATAAAATGACAACATGAAAGACTAGACATAAACAAAACTCAATGACATATGATAGATTCCCTAACCCGCAGGTTAGACTATATGAAATAATGAAATAGGCTCCAAACACCCAACGCCGAACCGGTCAAGTTGAGTGGGTTATCAACCGATAGATCTACCTTTGTTACCCCAGGCCTTACGTTAATGTTTATGCCAAATGAAAGACATGACAGACATGACAACCATGACATACTTGACATTCAATGATAAACATGAAAACCTTTGATAAACATGAAAGCCTTTGAAAATCACATATTGACAAATCATGCTAGAAGTCACATAACACATAATTCACACATAGATCACATACGCATAGTAATTGATAAACATCGAAGATAACACTTTGAAATAGGATACATGTTGCAACCCCAAAATGAGAAAATGAGAAAAGGGGCAACGATAACTCACTTGGATTAGAAGTTAAGTCCACGAAGCGAAAAGTGAAAGTGAAAGGATTAGTCCTGAAGATTTATCCTAAAATAATAGAAGGGGCAACATGAATATTGGAATATGGATTCTAAGCTCTTAATTATGCATTTGGGGAATCAGTTTTAATGTTATTTATTGAAGTTTAAAAAATTTAACTTTTAAGAGTAACAATACCTTAAACGTTACTAAACATGTTTTGGCCTAATAGGTTATGACACCCTTCCAGTTACTACATGTCATTCACGTCTCGAGTACTATCACTAATTATGTTTTATAAAAGAATAGGTTTGGTTCTAAGGCTTTTGAAATCCTAAAATGGTATTTATGTTCAAAAACTGAATTAAGAATTGGTCTGATTGATGATTTGTGAAAAAAAAAACCTAAATCCCCAATTGTTCATGCATAAAAACTTTAACTTTTGGATTAGAAGAATATAGATGAAATTGGACATGATAGTTTAGACTCGTTGGGCCTAACGAGCCTCTACAAGGGCTACAGTAAGCCTAAATCGGCCTAAGCAAGGCAACACGTCCTAATGACGTGCCTTTGCAAAGGTAGGCCGTCCAAAGGACAAGCCTTAACAATGCTAGGTGTTCTAAGAACGAGCCTTAGCAAGGCTACCTAAACGAGCCTAAAGCACCTAACTAAGAACCTAAACTAAACTAATCAAACTAATAAAGTGATAAATAAACGAATAACGAAAGGAAGAAAGAAAGGAAACAAAGAAAGAAAAAGAAGAAGAATTACCTCAAAGAAGCTTTTCAAACAAGACGAGCTTGAAGGGAAGCACCTCCTCGCCGAGAGCATAAAAACTACTAAGCACGACACCCGAAGGGGTATTGTACTTGTGGAACCACCAAAATTTGGTTATTCCACTTGTTTATACTCAAACTAGGAGTTGGAAACTATAAGGGACCTAAAAGAGGTATTTATAGGTGTATAAGAAATGCAAATTTCGCTAGTTGGGCAATGTGGGACGAAATTCGCGACTAACAACTCACCAAGAAATATCAAACTTGTTTTCGCGATTCCCGCTTCGTTATAACTCGGTTTCGCATGCGGTTTTCTCCCACGTTCATCATTTTCAGTGTATTATCATATGGAATAGAGTAATCCAACATTCATGCTGTTGAGAATTGGGCTTAAACCTTGGATCTTGATGTTGGTCGAATTTCTGAGTTTTTGAAACATATGTATGTATGTTACAGTCAACAGTCTCCGGTCGCCCGGTGTCTTCAACAAAATCTTTGTTGGCCATGGAAACAACTCGTGGTTTCCAAATCATGGATGACTGAAAGATTTTAAATGAAGCCAAAAATTTATTAACAGTTGTCTTTGTAAAGACGACTTACTCGTTGATTTAAACTGTGTCAATTGGGGTTCATTAAATTTGACAATTTATATCCACATATTTAGCAGTTTTGTTCACATATGAATGACTGCTCGCATTACTAGGACACTGAGCAGCAAGATATCATGGTTTACGACATGTGTAATGCTTTAGGTGAAAAACATAGTGAACTGCTATCAAGATTAAGATGTTTTTCATTTGAATTCTTTTTGGTTTATTACTACGATTCTCAGCTAATGAATCATAGTAACCATAAGAATTATCATAAGCGAATGAATCAAAGAAATCATCGTAGAAATTATACCTAGGAGATGAACTTTGTAGTGAATAGTTCGAACCACAAGAAGAACCTCCAAAATAATAATGACCATTCTTTGATATAAACACATTCTGCTTCTTCTGTTGTGCTTGAGACTTCTAATTTTGAACAGCTTTAACCTTTGAAACAACTTTCTTTTGTTGTTTTTGATGTTGAACTGGCACCTCCTAGATTTCATAACCCAAACTTTTATGTTTTAGCCCATAAACTTTGATAAATCAGCTTAAGAACTAGAAACGTATCTTCCTTTAGCTGCTCTAGTAAATTTGGCTTTGATTTCCTTCAGTTTCTTCTCATGAAGCAAAGATTTATCAATATCCACTTCAGACAAAGTACCAGCCACATTCTCTGCAACAATCTGTCAAAAATCTTCTCATCTTCTAAAACCGATGAAAAACTCTATTATGGATTTTTCATCTATACTATTATAATATACATATTAGAGAGAGAAATAATTTATTGTTGAATTTTTAAGAGGTAGAAGACACCAAAGCATTATGTACAAGTGTTTTAAGCTTTAATATCTAGATCAGAATGCTTTCAAATGCTTTCAAACGGTATCCAAAATAGTCTTGGCCTAGTTCACTTTTTATTTTCAGAGATGAGAGCCCATCTTAACCCATATTTCAAACCCATTTTGGTGTTAAAAGTAATCCAACGACCGAGCGGACTTGCTTCTCAGACATGATGTTGAGAGAACGGAGGAGAGAGGACGGCTATCTTGTCTTCATCCGACTTTTCTGAGAGATTCAGAGAATCGCCATTTTCAGAACGATGTATACATGCTTTTCTTCGCCATCTGCTTGAATCCAAGAATGCGTCAATATCTGGATACTCTCTTCCCGGCTTGAATTCAAGAATATACAAAGCTCTGGAGCCATCTACTTTAATTTTAGGGTTTTTCAATCAATCGTAGGTTAAAGGTATGTTTCCTCTACTCAAATTTCTCCCTCTTGAAGCATCAGATCGTACACTACGATTGTTTGAAATTCAAAATATGTGGTGCTCCTCTGCTACAATCGTGTTTCAATCTTATTTCGCACAATTAATTTTGATTTCATGTTGTCATTCTTTGACTTAAACGAGCAGATTAGATTTCGGTTTCGATTGCTTCAGTTCATGTTTGTGTATTTCTTACTTTTTTTTCTCTATTTTGTGTTTCTTGCTTCTTTTGCAGGTTTCTGCAGCTTAGTTCCACCATTTTTCTCCCCAATTTAGGGTTTCTTATCTCCGGATTCTTTGAGATTTTGGTAGGCTTTCCACATATTAGTTACTCACACTCATTTTATGTAATTTATTGTTAGAGTTTTGTTGATTGGGAATTACCGCCAGCTCTATTCTTCTCTTCGAAAATAAACACCCAAATCAATCACTTAGTATTCCATCACAAATAACCCGTTTCTTTGAATTGAAGGAATATTTTCTTTAGCTTGATTTTTAATTGCAGTGTTTAATTTCCAGGAGTTGTGGTTGATATTTGTTCTTGATTTTGTGTTCGATTTTATCAAATTTTTATATCTTTGCTCATTTTTATTTGTTCTTATTTTCGCACTTTAGGCTGGTACATTATGAAGTCAGACTGATTATGTATGTATTGTTTTGAAAAATATTTATGTATTGTTTTGTAATTGATTTTTATCAACATAAAGGAAGAAATCCTTTTAAACTATAAGGAAATATAAATGAAAAAAACAAGTTCTAACAGATTAACATGATAGAACTTAGTAACAATGCATTTAAGGTTGGTGGCTATAAGGGGTATATTTTCTTCTTTTATTTGTCTTTAGTCTAAAAGCTAATGATATTGTGTTATATATGCAAATAATCGGTGTTGTTGTAGATCAAAAATGGGTTAATTCAAAGGTTTTTGTTGCAGGTTTAGTATCATTTATTGACCCTTCTTATAAATTAACTCATAACAAAACCTAAAAAGATGACTGACTACATGATGTTATAGGTTTTGTTCCTAACCAAGGAATTAGCTTTCAGTTTACGATGCTTGTTGATTGTTGGTAGCTGACCTGATGATTCTACTATGTTGGTGAGCCTTGCTTGTTACATGTTGCACTAACTTTGTTGTTGGTAATTTGTCGTTTTATGTTACACTTTGTATTTTTAATTAGTTTATTTTTCTATATTTGCAAGAATATTTTTATTTATATGTTTTGTTTCAGCCCTGGAAGAGGCATCTACTTTTAATCTATTGATTGAAACCGATGGTAGTGTAAGTGGTAGTATATGTGCTTCCTCTATTGTTAAGTGATCTATCCATGTTATGTTTTTAGGTGATTTTAAATTCTCAAATCGGAGCAAAACACGATGTGATTGTCGGAACTTCGGGACACGTTTTCTGCGACTAAAGCTCGTAATCTCGCATCCACACTTGAGGTAAATGATCCCCTTGGAGTTTCGCATCTTTTTCTGAGTCTAATTTTGGTTTCGCGATTTTCCGGCGACCGGAGTTAGGGTTCCGGTCCCCGGAATCTTGGTGGAAGAAGATGACGAGGGACGGGATCGGGTTATATATTTACGGTTCCGGATATAAACCAGACGCCAATCTGGCATGGTGGGTAGGTCGCTGGTCCGGTTCGCTAGAGGCCCGGGTTCGAGTCCCGGCCTCATCATTTTTTTAGTCTTTAATTTTCCTTTGAATTGTTTATGGTCGCTACTTTTAGACATAAGGGATTTCCGGCCCAGAGCTTGACACAAACAGGCCGCTGGCCTGATGGTCGGGTTGTTGCGATAAGAGTGAGAGGTCGCGGGTTCGACCCCTGCGACCTTCATATTTCCTGTCTTCTTTTTATTTTGTGATTCAAGGTATTTTTCCAACCAAAACTCATATAAAATGGATACCCGCGAATGTTTAAACCCGTAAAACGTATCTCCGACTATTAAACCCGTAAAGTTTGAAGTTTCAAACAAAAAAATATAGTTTTAATAGATTTGTATGAATATTAACTTAAGCATCATCTTTTATAAAAGGTAAAATAAATAGTAAATATATATACATATCTTTCACAGATTAGTATTTACACACCTAGTGGATTTATTAAAACAATTAGATACTTTTGGTGAACTTTTAAATCCCGGTTTTGCAAACTCGTTATTTAACGTCGTAGCACGTTTGGTTTAAATATATATATATATATATATATATATATATATATATATATATATATATATATATATATATTATGCATATTTATTTTTGAAACCCCGAACTTAGAAAATATATAATATTGATATATATTATATTTTCTCGCGTATTTCGATAATTGCTCGGATTTGGCACACGTGCCATCCTCGACTCGTTTTGGATTCCACGATCTGTCACTTTTGTCGTTTTGATTAGACTTGATAGTTTATAAAACACACACTTATACTTGAATGCTCGTTAGGTGATTGATTGTTTGCACAAGACTCGTTCTTGCAACTTGCTTAACTGTTTGTCTGGAAAACTTTTGCTGTGCAACCTAAGGTGAGTTTCACGGCCCCATTTTACTGTTTTAAATCCTGTTGGGGGAGATTAACATGCAACATTTGAACTGTTAGATAATTATATCACCTGAATGATAGTGGCACACTTATGATAAAGCCCTCACTTTATAGTTACTGTCAATGTGACATCAGCGGGAACTTATTTAGTAGATCTACTGGGTTTGACAACCCCACCCGGGTCAGTCGCTCTGGCACGATTGGATATCGAACGGGTGTTATAAACTTCTTAGTCTTAACGAGGCACAATTGAACTTGTCGAGCTTCAGTAACTGGATAGCTAGTTGATCTAGTCAAACGTGCACTGATTTCTTGAAAATAGTCTAGCTAACTATTGATATATTATCTGGATTTTACTGAACTGATCAAACATGTGAACTCACCAACCTTTGTGTTGACACTTTAGCATGTTATATCTCAGGTCGCTAAACTGGATTGTCTGCCACGAGCTAGGATGCACCACATAAGGATTACTATTACCATGCATGCATCATAGACTTATTTATTTATCAAACTTATTAACTTTTGGTTTGCGCATGTTTTGGCGCTTGAACAATTATTACAACTTTGTCGATTACGCTTCCGCATTTAAAAACGCATTTACTCTGGTTTTACTTTTACATTGCATATAGACTGTTCGTATGGCTAATGTGTTCGATCCTGGTTTGTCATGCTCCCTGCGGCGCGTTGTCGCGCGTGGGATTTTTGGGGGTGTGACACTACCTAAATATCATGACACCTTTTGTTGAATCTGTTCTGAAAAGGTATGATTTTCTTAGGTTGTGGCTACTCATCCTCTGATCATGTTTCACTATTACCCTTTTTTTACTAGCTGTTAATCTTATTCAGTGACATGAACCATGGACACTACTAGAAATAACCCCTTCCTTGACGCGCGAACGATGACACTCAGAAATTTATGACGCGCAAAAACAAGCGTCATAAAAAAACTGTTGTATTTAATAAAATTTAACAAAATTCTATGGGTTGATGACGCACATTTTTGCGCGTCATAAATATTGTGTCATTTGAAAAAAAAACATGGAGGACATAATTTTTTAGCGCGTCAAGCGTAAAAAAAAGAATGTGGCTTTATATTTATTTTCCCGCTATTTTCCCCCCAAAATTTCGTTCCCCGCTTTAACTATTTCATTCCGCCCTCAAAGTTTATTCTGCCAAAAATTTCATTCCGCACAAACGCTCCCACAACCCTAATAGCTCCACAATTCCTTCTTCATCTCCGACAGACAACCACCGCTCGGAACTTTCATCTCTCTACCTACGATTCTAACAAATCTGTTCGATGTTGAAGTTGTTAATTTAGGTATCCTCCATTCGTTCCCAAAATCTGGCATGTGTTCGATTAAATTCAAGCCCTAATCTCCTCTCCTTTTCTGCGCCATCTCTCCCTCTTAATTTCAAGCCCTAATTCTCTATCTAGTAGATTGCCGCTGCTACTAAGCCCTAATTTCCCTGCTTACAATTCTTGTTCCATCTCACCTGCTTATGCATCTCAGGGATCTTCTCCATCCTGGTTCATCTGCCTTCGGTTGTTATAAACCAACCTAGGGTTCTGATTTCGCCTGTAAGTTCATTATTTACATTCCTTGTTGTTTGTTTCATGGACCTGTTGATTTAATTTCTTTCGGTTGTATGGAGAGTGCCGTGAACAGGACTGTGTTTATAAACACAGTAATGAAGATATCAAGGAGTATGACATGTAATTTCCGTTCTATATATTCATAGCTATGATAATGACACTTTGATCTGGAAGTTAGTATAAACACCCACTTCTTTCTAGCCACTGAATAAGCAATTTGTTTATTAGTACACAATCATTAAGGAATGTTTTTTATGCTTAATCTGTGTTAGCTGCATGTTTAATTGATGGGGCTTTTATGTTTGGATTCAATATTTAGCCTCATTTTGTGTTTTGGGGTCTGCTGTGGTTGGATTTGGGGCTTTTCTATAGTATTTAGTTAGAAAATTGATTAAGATTTTTGTTAGCTATATGTTTACTTGGCTGTGATTTCTGAACTGAAGTTTTGATAACATACATTTGATTAATGCTGCTTTATCATGCTTGATGGAATTAAGTTTTACATATCTGATAGTTAAGATAGTTTTACCATTGTTAGGACAGTGTTAATTTTCTATACATTGCATGAACTGAAGATAGAATGAAGCAAAACATCAGTGTTGGTGTTATTTTTGTGAGTATGAAATAAGTGTATGTTTTTAATGTATTACCTGCAGGATGGTAGCGAGCAGGATCCCTATGATATTAGTCATCGTGAGAAGGCCAGGTTAAAGGAAATGCTTCTGTTGAGGTTGCTATGGTGTGTCATTTGGGAAAATCTTACTTTTTTTAGCTGACTGAAGAAGAAGAGGATGAGGAGTATCTTAAGGAAGAAGAAGATGGTCTATCTGGGTCAGGACATACACGTTTGTTGGTGCAACCATCTTGTAAGATACTTCTTTTTCTTTTTCTTTTGTCTGTTTGTTTTTTCTCTGGGCAGACTAAATCACTGGACTGCTTCTCGCTCCCATATGTGTTCAAATAGTGCAATTCTTCATTAAAGAGAGACTGTTTGTTGATGGTAGAACAATAGCAAAGAAGATAAAAGCATCTGGTCTTCCTTTTGCACATCAAGTGAAGGACTGTAGTGGAGCAAATTGGGAATGCCCACAATGCAGTTGCAGCCTAGATATATATAACGTAAGATATCAATTTTAACTTCGTTTGTATTATGGGATTTCATGAACACAACACAAATGATATATATAATATCTATCTATATATATGTAACATAGCTGCATGTGTTAGATATTATATACTGGTGCCAACCTGAATCTTTGATTTATGTCTCAAATTTTGCATTCTTTTTTCTCATCAGGTGAATGGATGTGTGCTTCAGCGGGACTGGCATTTACACCTCACATCATCCATGTTGAAGTTGGAGAGGTACTTGATTGACCATGAATCCATGATAACCCACATTACTAAACTGAACCTTGATTTCAGTTTCGAGTACCATTTCCATTTGAAGTGAAAACTAATAAATTTGGTTTGCCAGATCTGTGGTGATACTGTTGGCACCACAGCCAAAGGAGACCCCTCTGTTGCCTGTAATGTCTGTGCCCTCAATGCAAGGATGGCAACCAGTCTTGCCCTCAATGCAAAACTAGATACAAAAGACTAAAAGGTTTTCATAAACATACATCCTGACATCCAATATTTATTGTGTTTGTTATTTTAATAGTTCCAACGAGTTTCCTTCTCTTAACGCATCTTTAATTGATCATTAACTTAACTGAACACTAATGACTAACCTTTACATGTGTAACCCATAAACATTCCATGTAATCCACTAGCCTGATAATTTATTATTTGTATATGTGTTTAATTTATTATTTGTATTAGATGAGATCATCAGAATATATTTTTTAGGTTCATATTAAATCTGTTACACATGTATGAATCTGTTTCTATAATTATGTTACACGTATGAAATTATGAATATGTTTCTAATATAGTTTATATTTAGGCTGTTTATATAGTTTATATTTAGGCTATTTATATAGTTTATACTTGTTGTTGCTGTTTATATTTAGGCTGCTATTGCTGTTTGTATTATGAATTTTACTTGCTGACTTGTTGTTGCTGTTCATATTATTAATTTAGGTTGTTGTTGCTGTGTGTATTTATAACCTGCTGTTGCTGTTTGTAATAGCAAATGGGGAGAGTTTTATCTACCCTTCACAAGTTTGAATGTGTTTACAGGAAGATGATGAGGTCCTTGTGCTTGTTGCTGGCGAAACCTTTGAAGTTGCTGCCGAGGAAGGACAGAAATCCTAGGAATTTTAATGGTATGAGGTCACTCTTTTATGTTTTTTTATTATTTATGAAGAAAGGCTGGGAAGGTGGCATTACTCCTTTGCTGTCAACTATTGTTGCAGGCTCACTGCAATGTTTGGATTTATTAATTCAGGTATATGCTAATATCTCAATCATTAGAATGTATAATCTAGTCGGGTGCTTCTTTTTAAGCCATTATATGTCAGAACTATAATCATGTGTTGTATCAATGGTTTTGGCAGGGAATCCATAAGAACACTTGAAGACGAAGGCGCGGTGTACGAGACCCATGACTTCCACTACAAAGCCGTTGATGCAAGCAAGAGTATGATGTTATGAACTTTATATGTCAACTTTGCCAGCACCAACACAGCCACATACACCAACAGCAAATACACCTCGCAAGCACAACACATCATCACCAGGTAATAAACATCTTAACGAACTACGACAACTCTAATGTAAATTATTATGAAGTTATTTCTCCACAAACACCATGTTCAGATTTAAGTAAATTATATACCCAAAAAGAAACCTCTTAGTTTAAAAAAATGAAAACATCAAGTACAGGTGCGTCCATGACCCGTTTTTACACAGCTCAAATCAACTAAATGTGAACTATTGAACCGACCCGTTGTTTGAACTAAATCTGTATTTGTTTGGCTCATTAAGTTAAAACACAGCCAAATCAACTAATTATGAAGCCATTGTCGTTTTAGGTAAATTTGTTTTTGTTTGTCTCATTTAAGTTAAACACAACCCTATCAACTAAATATGGCCTATTAACACATGTTATTCTTAATGATGTTTATGCAGGTTGCATCGCTACCAAGGAACTTGAAACCATTATGAGGTCTCTTGGACAAAACACAACAGAAGCTGAACTTAGGATATGATGAATGAGGTGGATGCTGATGGGATGCTGGAAGGAATAGTGATGAACTGAAAGCACCAAAAAGATGAAAAGATCATTAAGATTACTGGTATGTCTTATGTTTTTCATCATGGTTTTTTATTAGGATTTTATGTTTTCTTTTATTTGGATATTGAGAGAAGCCACAAATTGTCATGTAAGTATAGTATGTTAAATAAACAAGGATTTTTTTATCCATTTAGTTAGTTGATAAATGTTGGTATCATATATATATGAATCCATTTGTAAACTCATTGTAACTTTGTAATGTTGTTATATATATGAAATACATTGTATTGTCGGATTAATTTTTATTTAATGTAGAAATTAGTGATTCTACTAAAAAATATTTTTTTAGAATTTTTTTTTACATTCTTGATGCGCAAAAATGCGTGTCATCTCCCTTTATGACGGTGGCTTCCTTGACACACATTTTATGACGTGCATTGCGCGTCATCGTTCGCGCGTCATAAATGGGATGACGCGCATTTTGCGCGTCAAGAGGCTTCTTGACCCTACCTTCCTTGACGTTTTTTTGCGCGTCATCTGGGCCCTTTCTTGATGCGCAAAAAGCGTCAAGAAAGGCCATTTTTGTAGTAGTGGGACCACCTTAAATCCAAAATGTGTATGTGACAGTCCAATACATTCTGATGTAGATGTAAAAATGAGGCGTTTCTTGGTCAAATTAGGCAATGTTGATAGAATACATGGAATTCAGGTGCGCCATTACCATCAACAACAGTTTTTATGTTTGGATTAAGTCTGTGTCTGGCAAAACCTGTGAGGGCCTGTTTGGGAAATGTATATATGATTCGTTTCTGAATGGGCGGATTTAAAAAAGGTTCAATTTGTTTTAGGTGAAAATAGGTCTGACCAAAACAGGTTCGAGTCAAAAGAATACGTTTTAGGGGAAAAAATCTTAAATAACTTGTTAATTATCACTTTCTTATCTGGTTTAATAATGATATGAATCTTTTCAATAATTGGATCTAGTTTTGAATTTTTTTCCATTGATTGTGTCAGTTTTGTTTTAGATTCAGTTAGATAGGATGGATCTGATTATAGAATTCAAATCCATTTGAGGTTGAGAATTTTGTATCTTTTCTTGATATTATAATTTATTGAGGCAACTTTATGGTCCCCAAATCAATACTTTTGTAAAGAAAGATTTCATCTAATAAGGATGTGTTACTTTGAATGTTTTCATTAATTCGTTAGTTTCATGAATGAGCTGCAATTTTATTCAAATAATTATTGTTACGTCATATAATGTGAATTTGAGTTCGGCTCCTCAAAAGAATTAAAGAATTATAGGCATTACAATACCACCTGCCCATTTTTCAAGTAGTACACAAAATAGAATTTGAGGTCGGCTCCTAAAAAATTCAATAAATAGAGTGGGCAATGAGTTTAAAACAAAGTGGGTCAAAAGTTGTTTCAGAAATGTTCATTTCCTACAACTTTATACCTTATTTTTATGTCTATAACTTAGTCCTACAGGTCTGGTCAATCTTTATACATTTTGTATTTTTATAACTTAGTCTTACAGGTCTGGTCCATTCATATAACTTAGTCTTATAGCTGTTCAAGCATGTGTAATCGAGATAGCCAACAAGCAGTATGGTGCGGATTTTATATGGGGGAACTGCATGGGTCCAGGAACTTGTTTAGTTGCTTATGTTAGGTAAGTTCGACTTTTATTTAATTAAAAGCATGATTTTTGAGGTTGGCTTAATGACTTTACTCATGGATTATCAGATTTATGGATTGCTTGTTTTGACTTTTATTTGGTTAAAAGGAACATTGTATGCACCATCTCATCGGTTTCCTTCTTTACTACAAAGTAGTCAAGCTGTTAAAATTGTTAATTATTTTATCACTCAACTCTTTTTTAATACTGCAGAGGATATATGGTTCTAGAATATGTAACCCATGGTCAACCGGCTTAACTTCTTAAATGATGGGTTAAATGGGTCATTTTCTGGGTTACATAGTTTTAAGCGTGTTCTGATTAGGTTGATATCTTTGGCACAAATAGTTATACAGGTCATGCTCAGGTTGTCAATGACTCAAGTATTCGACCGCCTAAGCCCAAATATGTACCAACTGTGGAGTGGAAATGGGGGAAATACTTCTATGGAATTTGCAAGTTCTATGAGGATAATATAAAAGCCAGCTCATTTCATTAGTTCTACTAGAAATAAGTTGTGTTTTGTTAACTTTGGACTTTGTGGTTAGATTACGAAGAATAGTTTTACTGCAAAAATCTTAGATCTTATTATAAGTAATTAGTGTGTCAGGTTTGATTAAAATGTGTGTTAATTTCAATGGCACTAAATGGATCATGTATGTTATAATCTGATTTGTATGAATTATTGTAGGTCCTGAAAACTCCTGAATACACGATATAATGATCTAACACGAGTGCGGAATCCTCGTGAGAGATTGATTCAAGAAAATAGTAGATGAAGAGATTCAATCTATGATAAAGATTGATTCTTGAATGAAGAACAAGCTACTATCTTGAAGCAATGAGCTGATCGTAAACGCAAAGATGAAGATGAAATCGTAAACTTGTAACTCAAGGCTTACCTTAATCGTGAACATGAGGTGGTATTTATACCACCTCATACAACAAACAAGGCCAATCATAAACATGTTTAGCCCAATCATAAACAACTAAATGGCCCACATGGCCTATTAATTAAACTAACCTAAGCCCAATACTCATTGAACCCTCTAAGCCCAGCCCAACGTATTTAATATTGCAAGCCTCATAATCTAGTCTCTACAATCTTCCCCTAGGCTTGTGATATTAAATGTCTTCGATCTTTGAAATTCTTCTTCTTGAGTGGCTGGCATAGATGTTGATGAAGATTCTTTCCGCAAAAAATCTTCAATGGGTTTCATGATGGGCACATGGGACTTCCTCTTGATCAGCATCAGCTCGAACTTCTTGAATTGAACAAGCAATGAAATGGAGGACTCTCATTGACTTGCTTCTTTTGAAAGCACTGGTTCTTGCTGAATCTTCGGTAACTGTCTTGAATCTTCAAAACAATTAGAGGTTAAATTTTGAAAAACCTCTAACTGTGAAGACCTTGATTGTTGAACTTCAAACTTCATGAACTCTGACTGCTCTCTGTATCATTTTCTTTTTCAAAGATTGACTTGAAATCTTCAGCTTCCCCTAAACATGTGAGCAATTTCTTTGAAAGACTTTTGAAGCTTTTGGATACTTGTAAAGATACCAACAACTTCCCCTGAACAGTTGCTTTTCAGATGGAAGTCTTGTCCGGTTGGTTTTTTAACTTGAGCAGCAGCAACATCTTTCTATCATCAACTTGTCTGACACACATTTGAAAAAATATACACTACCAGACATGTGATGACTGGTCTTTGGGTTAGGAGGTAATTATCATCTGTTTAGTTGATTCAAATTAACATAATTTTAACCAAAAACCCTAATATAGATTACGGGTTTTCTATAAAACTTCCCCTGAACCCAAAGACCTCTAAAGACTTCCCCTTAGCTGATTACTTCCCCTGAAATAATACATATTATCTTCGAGTTCCCTTCAGATACTATGTATTATGGAAGTCTTTTCATTAGATAATAAGTATCATCCTTGAGTTCCCTTCGGATAATACTTATTATCCTCCCTCCTTCCCCTAAAAATTTGTCAAGATCTGACGGAGGAAGTCTTTTCCTTTAGATAATAAGTATCATCCTCGAGTTCCCTTCGGATAATACTTATTATCCCATACTCCTTCCCCTAAAAATTTGGCAAGATCTGTCAGGGGCATATTGTCATGCATTAAGACCCATGAAAAACACATTTTGACTTCTCAAATCAACCTGGCCAAGACGAAAACACATAAAAAATGAACTTAACGACTCACACACTAAAGATAAAAATAAACAAATACTTACCAAACCAAACATGAGAAAGTTTACAAGGGATCAAACCGTATGAATCTGACTGAGGAACCCTTTTCAGCTTCAGTTACTTGACTAGTCCAGGTGATTGCCGGTATGTTTGTCCGCTTTAAACTCAAACCCGTTTAATCCCAACCGAATGCGTCATGCTTAATATAGTACAATATTACCGTCATGTTTAATTGTCCCCACACCCAAGCGTACACAGCAAAACCTACCCAACCTCAGAGTTTATTGAGGATTCACAAACCCCCAACTTGAGGAACCATGCACCACGGCTATGACTACCACTTATTTTCATTAACCATCAGTTGGTGATCAGGTCGGCCGCTAAGCACACAAAGAAGACCAACTGAGTGATTATTTATTCTCTTTTCTTTTTCATTTTTTTTTTTTTTTCATTTCTTTTTCTTTTCTTTTTCTTATGTGGTGTAGTCATATCAGCAGAAACATGGCGTGTGAGAGAGTGAATACTAGGTATAATTACCACTCTCAACCCGTTTTTGCTGGGACTTAGTCTTTTAAACCATGCAACCTAGGATGGGAAACTAAACATATATATCTTTTAAGTTCACTGCACTTTCATTGGAGGTCATAAGTTTAGGTCGAGCCTACCGAGCATATCACCGTGGAGCTTGCCTTTCACTTCCGCCTTACGCGTGTCAGCCATCTCCAACCCGGTCATTCATTTTACTTCCCCTAAACTTCTCAAAAACAAGACACAAACAATTAAAAATTGAAAAGCACACTATTTGAGGGGTCAACATTTTCATCTCTTCCATTTCTTCCCCTTGCTTTTTGATTTTTAATGTCACAATTTTGTGAACATCAATTTTTTTTTTTTTTTTTTAAATAAACTCACAAACACACTTAAAAGAACAAAACACAAAATTTTGAAAATATCTGGCCAAGCTAACTTTCAAAGTATTGATTTGAAAATTTTAGAAAATTTGGGTTTCATGACATGCACACGTTATTTCATTTGAGGTCAAACACATAATCAATCAACAAGTGAAAATTTTAGGAAATTGTTTTGACTCAAAACACCCTTTGTTGCCTCATCATCCAAACAATCAAGTTAAGAACAGTACCTTTCATGCTGATATTTACCTTTTACCTCTCAATGAGACATACCTTCCATTTATAGATTACTTGACATAACATGAAGATACGTCTCCTAAACTGTGCCTGGAACAATCACTTACCAACAAACAACTTAATAAAAAAAATGTTAGTGATAATCCTCCTTGATCGTTCCTGCACAGAGTGAGAGATTAGTTAGCCGTTGGTACCCAGGCCATTGTTTTTCTGGGTACACCTGAGGAATCAATAAAGGATACTTCTTGTAAGAACATCCCCTTTGTAAAATCAGGAAATTGGGATGGAGCTGCCTTAATTTTTGGTTTCCAAATTCCAGGTGATTTAACATTTGTTTTAGTCACCTTTGGAGTTGTGACCTTAGGTATTTCAACCTTCTTTGTTTTAGATTCACTTTTCAAAACAGTTTTTGTTTTAGTCACCTTTTGAGTTGTGACTTTAGGTATTTCAACCTTCTTCGTTTTAGCTTCATTTTTTAAAACAGTTTTAGTTACCTTGGGAGGGGTAACTTTTGGTTTCTCAAGCTTTGGTTGTTTTGAAAAAGGTTTCTTCACCTGTTTTTGGAAATTTTGGTAACTTGGAAAGCTGTTGTTTTGATTTAAAGATTTTCTTTCAGCTTTGGCAGCACCCCAATGTTGATCAGAGGGTTTAACCTTGGGAGTAACAGTCTTCATTGCCTTAGGTTTTTGCACCATCATTGGCTTAGACTTCACAGACTCCTGAGATGAAACCCTTTGAGTTTTCGGATAATAGGGTTCATAGGGGCGATACAGACAGTTTCTAGCAATATGACCAGCAATGCCACAATTAAAGCAAGTCTGCTTCTTTAGATAGAAGTCAGACGTGTACCCATTTGTCTTTGGTGGCATATATGGAGCTGGTTTGCCTTGTGCCTGCTTCTTTGCTTTGTCTGCAACTCCAGATTTGACTTTCTGCTGGTTTGTCGAAGCCTGTGTTGAACCTGTCCTCATCTTCTTTGTGCTCTCTGGATTCTTTGACGTTGAAGCACCATTCTTGCAATTACAATGGCAACTGCATGATCCTACTGAAGACATGGGAGACACGGCTACTCCCTTGAGTTTTTCATTCTTTACTCCAGCTGTTGACTTCATACTCGGATGCTTAATGGTGATCTTTGGCTTCTCAACTTTAGCTTCACTGATCACTCCATCAGTTAGTCCCTTGAACTTGGAGGAGAAGGATGGTAAGTCATACACAACATCTGGTTCTTGGTCAAACATAGATCCAGATGTCATAAAGATCTTTCCCCCAGACCGTGTTGTCAAGATCACCTTTTCCCTTTTGACTTCGTCTATTACTTTCAAGCATGGGGTTTCAATTTTAGGGTATGGTTTCAACTCAACCTCAGCTTCATCAGACTTAGAGTTGTGACACCTGTTGTATTCTTGGCACTCAGCATCATTGTCTGATATATCCTTTACCCTCCCTTCACCATAAGTCATATTTGCTTCATTATCAATTTCTTCTTGTGTCAATGGTGTAGTTCCAACCAAGACACTATGAATCGGAGGAGCAGCTTCTTTATAATCTGACTTGGTTCGGTCAACTTGATCCTCACTAAGAAGTATTCCTATAATGTCTCTGGGAACTGGTGGAGGAATAATGCTGTTTGCAGCCAAGGCCTTATTAGTCTTTTCTGATCCAAATCCAGGTGTGTGTTTCCCAACTTGACCACAAATAACAGCATGTGACAATTCTTTTCCAGCATCGAGCATTCGCTGATTTCTTTCCTGATTGCAATCAAACTTGACTTGCAGCTCATCAAATTTTTGTTGCAGTTCATTTAGTGTCTGTGTAAGCTCAGATATCTCAATCCTAGCCCGATCATGTAAGATAGTCTTCTCCGTTGCTAGCTTCCGATATTTCTCAATGTCTAATTTCTGAGCTTTAACCTTCTCTTCATTCTTTTGCCATCTACCTTTAAAGGAACTCCTCTCGCATTTTACCTCAAACAATTCTGACTGAAAATTTTTACAGATTTGCCTAAGTCCAGGAATTATGCGAGCACAGGCAGGATTAGGGCACATCTCAGCATCTTCGTCCTCAAATATATTCTTTTCTTCAACCGAATCCATTTTCTTTCTTCTGAAAATCTTGCAAAAATCTGCAAAAACGGCAAAAACGGCAAAAACGGCAAAAGTACTTTTCAAAGAATAGTGTCAAAAACTTAAAACTGAAAAACGGAGGCCTTCGGAGTGGAATTTGGGGGTCCAAACGAGCTCCCCTGGACGTTAGTCGGGGGTAATTCTGGGGCTTGTTGTCACGAACGTCGTGTAAAAATTTGAGCTTCTAACTCCAAACGAGTCAAAAGTTACGCCCGTTTCCGTGAAAGTGAGAAAAAGTGACTTTTTGCCGCAAAAACCCTGTTTCCGATCGTAAACCCTGTTTACGATCGTAATCACCTGTGGATCGTAAACACCTTCAGTCGTAAACACTTAAACCGCCTTAAAGAATCGTAAACTGTGATTACGATCCTTGATTACGACCCCGTGGTCGTAAACACCTGTTTACGATTCGAAATTGTCGTAAACACCCTTTACGATTAGAAAAAATCGTAAACACAAGTACACCAAAAAGTACAATCGTAATCTCCTTTTCTTCAGGTCGTAAACACTTAAAAATGTTGTCTTGATGTCGTAAACAGGCAATCTTCAACAGCAGCCCAGAACTTTCAGTCGTAAACGCCCAGAACACGAAGAACACAGCAGCAGCAGCGATCGTAAACACCCAGAAACTTCAAATCTTCAACAAAAACCGTACACAAACCCAGAAAAACGCTTGAATCTATATCATGTGAGCCTCGAATCGATGATTCTTAGCTCTGATACCAATTGTAGGTCCTGAAAACTCCTGAATACACGATATAATGATCTAACACGAGTGCGGAATCCTCGTGAGAGATTGATTCAAGAAAATAGTAGATGAAGAGATTCAATCTATGATAAAGATTGATTCTTGAATGAAGAACAAGCTACTATCTTGAAGCAATGAGCTGATCGTAAACGCAAAGATGAAGATGAAATCGTAAACTTGTAACTCAAGGCTTACCTTAATCGTGAACATGAGGTGGTATTTATACCACCTCATACAACAAACAAGGCCAATCATAAACATGTTTAGCCCAATCATAAACAACTAAATGGCCCACATGGCCTATTAATTAAACTAACCTAAGCCCAATACTCATTGAACCCTCTAAGCCCAGCCCAACGTATTTAATATTGCAAGCCTCATAATCTAGTCTCTACAATTATTATTTAGGTTTTCTTCATAAATCCTTCTGTTTTATTAATAATTTTGATTTGCTTTTTCTTCATACTTTATGCTAATTGAAACCTTTGTTTCCTTTTCCTTTTATACTAACTCAAAAAGTTGCCTCTTTTAACTTCAAATGTCAAATAGGGATTTTAAATATTATGTGATGTTGTAGACAGTGTACTTCTATTCTCATTCATGTTTGACCAATTATATAGAAGTCAACCTTATTACTAGGAATACTTTACGCGGATATGAGGCTATAAGTTATTCAAAGATTTTACTTATTTCTCCTCGTGTCTAATAAATAGTATCCGTAAAACAATATTTAGTAGTTGATCCTGTTTTCATCGGGCCATTTTATAAATTTTAATAACCCACTATTCGAGTGTTCGTATTATTTATTTGAGTTCTACAAGATTAGATAAACAAAATTGATGATTAACAAACGTACAATGGAATATATATATATATATATATATATATATATATATATATATATTACGAGAGAATTGATAATTTAACAAAAAACAAGTATCGCGTTAATTTATTGTTGTCGCCACTGCATCCTTCAGATATCGCGCATATAGTAAAAGGAGTACCACATTGTAAAGTGTCACCGCTGTCGCATCGCCCACACGAAAACGATGATTGCGTTGTAAATTGTCGTCGCACTACGTCACATTGACAGAAATGAATACCGTGTTGTAGCTTGTTGTGTCGCTACAACACGCGAACAGAAGACGAATAACACGCTATACATTGTCGTCGCCGCAACGCGTGGGTACTCGGCTAGTTTTATAAACTGCAAGACACTATTTTTGGCTTTTCCAATTTTCCTCCTAAACATATATACAACTACCACTTGTAAAAGTACGTGAAAGAAAGAAATTTATCGACCAACACTGACACTTTTCAATTTTAGATGTTTTCATCAAAAATAGGTTTGAAAAACTTTTTTTTTAAGAATGATAAAGCATTGGAATGCTAAATTATGTAAGTTCTTCACTATTAGCAACACACACTTGATGTGTCTTCTTAAAGAAACCTGCAGACACTAGATAAAACATTAGTGATTTTGGGATCGGCCAGAGTCAACAGTCTCCGGACGCCCGGTGTCTTCAACAAAATCTTTTTTCGCCATGGAAAATAACTCGTGGTTTCCAAATCATGGATGACTGAAAGTTTTTAAATGAAGCCAAAAATTTATTAACTGCTGTCTTTGTAAAGACGACTTTCTCGTTGATTTAAACTGTGTCAATTGGTGTTCATCAAATTTGACAATTTATATCCACATATTTAGCAGTTTTGTTCACATATGAATGACTGCTCGCATTACTAGGACACTGAGCAGCAAGATGTCCTGGTTTACGACATGCGTAACACTTTAGGTGAAAATGAAATTGCTTGAGCGTGTGGATCTTCTACGTAGTCGTAATGAAATCAATGTAAATGAGTAAAACACGAAGAGTAAATACATATGACTTGTATTAACCACAGAGATGACCACAAAGTACACAGAGAAAGTATGACTCAGAAGCCTGAGAATTCTATACAAGACGACGTACTTATACTAGCTATATTACGACCGGCTGAACCTGAGGTTCGGCCATATGTTCGGACCTGTCCGAACTCCAGGTTCGCTGGGAGTTCGGACCACAGCTACAATGCATGTTTCGTCTTGAATTCGATACTTTACATGACAATCAAGACCATGTATCAACAAACTCCCCCTCGGCATGTGCAGTATCATCTCCTCTATTAAAACTTGTATCTTGTATCTTCAATTAAACTCTTCCTCGATCTTGGTGTATTTTAGTATAAACTTTCGAAAATTCAAAAAGATTTTAGGTGGGTTTTTCATATAAAATTTGTAAAAGCCAAAAGGATTTTATTTCTTATTTGTTTTTCATTTAATCGACATGCGATACAATTAACATTTTCAAAATCTGTTTTCAAAATATCTTTGTTCTCCGAAGGAGATTTTGGCCCAAGATTAATGTTATTTTGGTGAAAAAGGAAAATTGCACTTCTGTCTTCTGACGATGTAGGTTGAAGATATGACTCGAGCATGGTGTAAAGGGGAGTTTGTTAGTAGCAAATGAAGATTCCTTTACAAGTGGTCCGGTGATATGATCTTGTTCCAATCATGCTAGCTCTAGTGCAACTGGGATCAAGATTCAAGGTTGATGATCAAGTATTGTCTAAGTGGGTGTATTTGAAGATCAACGTTTGAAGATTTGAATTTTAGAAAATTTGACGGATACATAACATGCCAAGAGGGAGTTTCTTAGTGCATAGGGCTTGCCATATGATGTATTGTGTCATTACTATAATAGTTTCTAGAGTGTTCGGTCTGAGTCATTGTGTTTTGTTTGGGAGAATGAGAGTCTCCGAATGAGAGACGAATGACTACCGGATGAGGTCACACGGTGGGTATGTCATTCGATGGTAGTCCTACTATAAATAGGAGGCTGCACATTCAGAACTTTTTGACCATTCGGTGAGAGTGTGTGTTTCTATCATTCGGCGTTTGTGAGTCCAGTTTATTCGATGACAATAAAATAACACTTTTATTTACTATTTGATCTTCTCCAGGCTTTATACACTAAACAAGATCCCTCCCTGGTCACTTACAAAAGGTTTGAAAAGTTAGCTCCATGGTTTTTTGGACCTTATAAGATCCTTCGAAAAGTTGGTACGTTGCATACGAATTGGAGCTGCCACCTAACTCTCAGATACACCTCGTCTTTCATGTTTCTTTGCTTAAACTAGCAAGTCTTTCATGTTTCTTTGCTTAAACTAGCAAGGGGACTCGTAACACCACCGATTATCGCCCTTCTTCCCCTCACACGGGATTGGGAGTATGATGTGCAACCGCACTCGGTGCTTGACCATCGTTTGGGTATCGGAGGTTGGCAAATCAGTTCTAGAACTAATCATCTCATGGAAGCACCGCCCACCTGAAGAAGCTACTTGGGATTCCTACGATTTATTTAAGAATCAATTTCCAGCTTTGTGACTTGAGGACAAGTCGTCTTTCGGGGATGGAAGTATTATTGCAACTCCTATTCGGGTTTAGCATAGGCGACACAAAAGAACTCAAGCCCAAGCTGTAAGGAATATTGCGCTTGGAAGATTTCCAGCTGAATGCCAATTTTGTTATGTTCCGGCTGAAGTTGAAGTTGAAGCGGAATTCTCACTTCAAGCGGAACTGGCAGTTCAAGCGGAAAGAAGCAGTTTTGTCTTTTAGCGAATATTCCGGGTGAACTCGATTATCCACCAGATAATGAGTTCAACCGGACTTTTCCTGAGATGTCTTTTCAGCAAGTCCTATCCTGCAAAAGCTTCTCGTATACTTCTATATCTGATTCAAGCCGCTCTCCTAAAGTAGTATGTTGCTGCAAACACGTAAGATATTCCAATTGCCGATGTTTATTCTTTTGGTAGTTTGTATTTGACTTTATTGTTTACGGTCTAGATTAGATCGCATGAGATCAATGGCTGTCATTGATCTCATCAGCACTATATATAGCTTAGTTAGCTCATAGTTTACACATTATCATCTGTTCTTGAACAACTTGTAATAGTGTATCTTTGAGTTAATGCAAATAGTGCCGAGTATTTGATACTTTGTTGTTACTATCTTTCTGCAAATCAAGCATTTACATTATACACAAGAACTAAATATTGCTTAAGTAAAGTGAAATATAACTTTAATTCCGCAGGGTTATATTTGCAAGTAGAGGGCTTTTGTTTTAGTTTAACTCTAACTAATAACGATCCTACAAGTGGTATCAGAGCTTTGGCTCTCACTTTGAAGACTTTCAGTGCTTCAAAGTTGATACTTTACTTGCTTACTTTACAAGCTTTGCTATTTCTTCTTTCAAAAGGTTTTCAAAATGAGTGATTTTAGTCTAAGCTGTCCAAATGGTTCTTCCAACAAACCACCAATGTTCACTCCTGATGACTTTGGTACCTGGAAACTCAGGATGGAAGGTTTTGTTAGGATTTTGGACCGTCGTATTTGGAAATCTTTCACTGAAGGACCTTACTCACCCATGGTTTCATCTGCTGATGATGCAGAAGTCAAGATACCAAAACTACTAGATAAATATGTTGAATCTGACTACACTGCTCTCGAATTTGACTATAAGGCATATTGGACTCTACAGGATGCACTTCCTAATTCCATTTTAAGTGGGTTTAAAGGATATAAAACTGCATTTGACCTGTGGAATGCCTTAAGTGAAATGTATGAAGGAACCAGTGAAGTAAAAGAAAACAAGAAAGATGTCTTAAAACAGAAGTATGAAAACTTTACTTTCAAATCTGGTGAAACAATGACAAACCAGTACTTAAGATTTGTTTCTTTGCTTGATGAACTCCAAAAGGTAGATGTAAAACTAGACCAGGTAGATGTTAACAGAAAGTTCCTACGTTCCCTGCCTTCTGTGTGGGCAGTGTACACAGTGAGCATCAGGGCATGCAAAAACTTGAAAAAGATGAGACTCAGTGAACTTCATGGCATACTCAGTGCCTATGAAATGGAACTAGATCTTAAACAAAACTCATCTTCTGAGTCAACTCAGTTGTTTTCATCTGCACTAGTAACTACTGATTATAACAGTCAAAGGTCGTCAAACTCATCATCATATCAGTCACCTATTGTCAGTTTCCCTGAGACACCAAGGTGTCGAGAAAGTTTTTCAAACACGTTTGAAAACTCTCACAATGCTCATGTAGCAACTGACTCTTACCAAGGCTTCATACCTGAAGATCTTGAGTGTATAGGTGCTGATGATTTGGAGGAAATGGACATAATGACTCAACTTGCTATGGTTTCTGTCAGAGCTCCAAGGTTTTACAAAAGAACTGGTAGAACCTACAAGGGAGCAAAAGGTGCTCACATAGGCCTTGACAAAAGCAAGGTGAAGTGCTATAATTGTCACCAACTTGGTCACTTTGCAAGGGAGTGCTCTCAACCAAGAAAAGAAGGACAGAATCAGAGTCATGTCCAAGTGAAAAATCAAGGAGGAAGCAACTCCAACAACAACAATTCTGGTAACAACTCAGACTCTCACCCTACTCCACCAAAGCCAACCGGAAGTCAAAACCACCAGAATGTGGTAGCTGCTGTTGCAAATCAAACCTCATGTGTTGAATGGGAAGATTTCGTTGCTGAGTTTGAGCCTATCAACCATGCTTTGATGGCCAAACAAGACTCCACCTCAGATCTGGTAAACTTCATCCCTGAGAAAGTCCTAAAAAACCTATGCAGCCCTGCCTGCGTAGAACAAGTGGCAAAATACAGAAATCACAACACTGATTTGATTGATGAAGTGTCAAACCTAAATGAGTTAAAGGAATGTTTCAAGAAAACTGAATCATCATACATTTCAAAAATTGAAAATTTAACCAAAGAGTATGAACAGTTAAAACAAACCAACTCAGTGCTTGAAACACAGCTTGATGACTTGCTGTCAAAGCTTGAGAAATCAAGAAATGAAACCAAAGATGCTAAGGCTGAGGTTGATGTTCTTGAGATCAAGCTGAAAGATACTTTGTTTTCTTGTGATAAGTTCCAAACAGCAAACAAAAAGGCTGAGAAACTGTGGATGGGAGGGATGTATGGTAAAGCAGGTGTTGGGTATTACCAATGTTTTAAAAACCGGTTCGAACCGGCCGGTTCAATCGGTTCAACCGCGAACCGCCCTCCGCACCGGTTTTTTATATCCCGGTTTTTTAGCAATAACCGGACCGGGTTAGACCGGCCGGTTTTTTCCGGTTCAACCGGTTTTCTGATTTTTTAATTTTTTTTAATTTTTTTTTTACTTTTTTTTTTATTTTTTATTATTTTTTAAAGTTTAAAACTTATATTTTCTTATGAAATACGTATTTGATATTATTTTTAAGTGGATTATAATTGTATTTTAACTACTTTTGTTGGGGTGTACAAGTTTATTAGCATTTTTATAAAAAAATATATATAAATCCCCTAACCGGTTCAACCAGCCGGTCTAACCGGTCTGACCGGTCGAACCAGTCCCGGAAGGTTTTCCGGTTCAACTAAAAAACCGGTTTTTAAAACATTGGGTATAACTATGTTCAACCGCCAATCGAATACTCACCTGTAATCAAACCGATTGATGCTTTAAAATTTGAATGCAAAGTTAGTCTCACTGTTGATGACATTTCATCACAGTCCAGTTCTGAAAACACTGTTGAGTCTAAGAAAACGGAAGTCACTGTTGCAAGCACATCTGCTTCAGCTGACCAATCAACCATTTTGAATCCATCAATTGCTGTTCCTCCACCAACTGTTTATGAACCCAAGGATTCAAAAGTTGGAGGAAAGCAACCTGAGCAACCAAAGGGAAGTCAAACTCAACGGCTTGGTCAATTAAATTTCAACCAAGTAACCAAACTTGAGTCTCCCAGAAAATTTGTAACCAAAGTTGTTGAATGCATGTGTTGTGGTGAACAAGGTCACCTAGATGCTGTATGCCAGTTTAATCCTATGAGTAAAGTTAAACAATTTTCGATACCAAAACCTGTTTTGCAACCAAAAGCAAATTTTCAAAAGAAACTCACAAGAAGAATTTCACCTGTGAAATGTCACACAATGAAGCATTTTGGATCTGAATCCAACGGGGTCTTAATTGGTAATGATAAAAATGGAAGTTTCTCTGTTTTAAGGCAAAATCGTTTTCCGGCTGAAGTTCAGGCGGAACATTTTTCCGCTTGAACTCATGTTCAACCGGAAAACAAAACTCAACCCAGATCAGCTACTGCTCCTAAGAAGAGACCACATGTACACTTTGCTGATGGGTTTGAGCATTTTGAAGCTCAAGGAAGAAGAAATCCCTCTAGAGGAAAGACCACCTCTAGAGAAAATTTTTCAAGAAGCAAAAAGTCTTACCAACCTGAAATCGTTTTTGCTACTAGTTCAAGTGGAAGTTACTGTGTTCCACCTCAGGGGGGAGTTCAAATCAAAACAAATACCTTCCTCAAAGATTTTCAAAATCTCCTGAAAGAACTAAGTTGGTTAACCAAGGAAATGAAAAACCAAAGAAAATAACCAACAAGCAAAGAAAATTTAAGGAGTACAGGGAAAGAAAAATTGTTGAAAGGAAAAACACCAAAGGTGAAGGATTTAGTCAAACAAGTACTCAATATGAGAACTTCAGTTTTGACAATGATGATCTGCTTAATGAAGCTCCAGTTTTAAATACTTTAGTACTCAAGGAGTATAAGTATAATGATGCTTATGGCAGACCCAAGACCACTCAGGCATGGGTCCCCTATAGAAATTAATCATTTCTGATGTGTGCAGGTGCAAAATAAAGGACAAAATAGCCTATGGGTAGTTGACAGTGGATGCACTTGCCACATGACAGGGAATAAGCAAATTCTGGAAAATACAAAAAGAATCAATGGAGGACCAGTTGCCTTTGGAAGCACAAAAGGCCATATCACAGCACAAGGTGATATGACAAATGGACTGGTAAATTTGACAGAGTCAATTTTGTTGATACATTGAATTTCAACTTACTTAGTGTCTCACAAATGTGTGACAAGAATTTGAATTTAATGTTTAATGAGAAAGAGGCCATAGTCCTCAAACCCGGTGTCAAAATTCCTGATGAACTAATAATGCTTAAGGCACCTAGGAGAGATGGATTATACATTTTGGATATGTCAGTTGCTACACCCTCATGTGGCACTGCTTGCTTTGTATCCAAAGCCTCAGTTGACGAATCTGATCTGTGGCATAGAAGGTTAGGTCATGTGAACTACAAAAACTTGAACAGAATTGTGAATCTTAGCTTGGTTAAGGGTCTTCCTAACAAGCATTTTGCATGTTCTGAAAACTGTGTGCCATGTCTCAAGGGCAAGCAACACAGAACCTCCTTTAAGCCAAAAGTTGAATCTTCTATCTCAAAACCTCTAGAGCTGTTGCACATGGATCTTTTTGGTCCAACTAGAGTAATGAGTTTAGGGAAAAGGTCATACTGTTTTGTTATAATTGATGATTTTTCGAGATATACTTGGGTTTTCTTTCTCAAAACAAAAGATGAATCTGCTGATTGCTGAAAACTCTTGTAATTAATTTAGAAAATCAATCAAATCTCAAAGTCAAAACAATCAGATGTGACAATGGCACAGAATTCAAAAATCATGTTTTGAATACATTTTGTGAGGAGAAGGGAATTGTGAGACAATTCAGTGCTCCTAGAACTCCACAGCAAAACGGTGTTGCTGAAAGGAGAAATAGGACATTGATTGAAGCTACTAGATCCATGTTAGCAGACTCCAAGCTCCCTGTGATATTTTGGACAGAAGCAGTGAACACTACCTGTTATGTCCAAAACAGGATTTTAATTGTCAAAGGCAAAAACAAGACACCTTATGAGCTTTGGAGAAAAAGAAAGCCAAACATTTATTTCTTTAAGCCATTTGGTTGTCCTGTTACAATATTAATAACCAATGAGTCATTGCCCAAATTTGCTGAAAAGGCAGATGAGGGATATTTTGTTGGATACTCAGGTGTGTCAAAAGCATACAGAGTGTACAACAAGATAACCAAAATTGTTGAGGAAACTATAAATGTCTCTTTTAATGAAAAATCTACTAACTGTAAGGATCAATTTAAACCCTCACGCGATATCTAGACTAGTGAAACCGTGCGGAATCCGGTTTAACTAGTTGATTCAAGAAACAGTGAAAGATGATAATAATCGAAAAGTACTAAAAGCAAGAAATAGTAAACACAAACCAATTCGAAGAAAACACTTAGATTGATTACTGATTGCTTGCTACACCTTGATCGAAATTCACAGGGAGAATTTTGATGACACCACCAATCCAACATACAAAAGACTAGCAACCCTAACTTGACAAAAAGAAGTCCTATATATAGTTGAGATTGACTTGGTAAACAAGTCAATCTCCTAAAGAATTTCGAACCCCAAGGCCCACTCTATACAATCCGGACCCAAACCCACACACATGTTAGCCCAAAAACATTAAACAAGCCCAAAATTATCTAATGCAGAAGCCTCAATTTTTTAGGTCTCTACAATCTTCCCCTAGGCTTTAGCATTAGACAGTCTTCACATCCAGAACTTCTTCGACATATTTACTGTTGCGGGATCATACCATAGTTCCTTGTTCACAATTTCAGCTACTGCCCGAGTGTAACACTTTGCATATTCCTCAGTGTCTTGACTACACTCAATCTGATGCTTTGCTAAAACCATAATGTCTTTCTTGTGGAATCTCATCAGATCATGAACTTCCATGACATCAATAGTCTTTGACTTGCAGAGAATCTTGGCTTCACCGGAGTAATCACTATAAGCCCAGGTCTGGAAATCATGCAGGCAGTCTTCAGGATGTCTCATAGGAAGAGGTATCGTCTTTGTCTTGTCAGTCGGTGGATACAAGACATTTGTGAATTTCTTGAGCTTTTCATCCTCCTTCCCTGGGATACTTTTCTTACCATCCCACTTGAAAACACTCCTGTATTTCTTCACATATGACTTTTTGTGAGGAAACTCCTCAAACCTCTTGAACTTGCTCCTCACAGCCTTTTCCAGTTTCTTATAGAAGTATGTGGCTTGATCATTGTTTGACGGATTTGAAAATGGAGCCTGATAAAGCATGGTCAAATCCACATTCGTCCAGGAATAAAATTGAGTCCAGCTCTTGTAGTATTCCAAAGGATACTGACCCCTTCTTCTCACAACAAACATGTTCTTCTCTCCATCAAACATCCAGGTTTTAACAGGTGCAGTAACACCTTGCTTATCATGAAAATGTTCACCCAACTGGATTAGATACCTTTCAGGCGGATAGGCAAATGTTTGTGACTCCTAACCTCCATCAAAGTCAGAAGCTGGAACTGTCATGTAATCTCTATCCCTGGTATCTTTATCTTCACTCGAGGCATCAGGTAAAACTGGTTGAGTTTCTTCAGGAATATCAGCTTCAAAATCAAATACTGGTGATTGTGAGGAATCACTTGTACCTGAACCTCCTTCAACTTTATCTCCTTATCTTGATTTATCTGAACTAAGCTGCCTGATCAGCTTGTGAAGTTCTCTAAACTGCCTTGAGAATTCTCTGTTTATCTTCTTTTGATTCTCCAATTCCGTATTGTGAACCTTCTAAATATCAATTAGATCACCCATGATCTCACTTTGAGTAGCATTCTGGGCTTTCAATTCTTCTATCTCTGCTCTGAGTTCCCTCTCCAATCTGAACTCAGGGGTTTCTACAGCTTTTCCCTTGTCTTGGGCTGTGGGCTGAGAAGAAGACGGACCAGCACTTGAACATGTGACTGGTGGTACATGAGAATCCAGTCTTCTTCTCCTTGGGTCAGTAGGGCCTTCTCTGTGGTGTGGTGTAGCAGTTGACACAGTCTCAGTCATGTCAGTCAAATCATCTGTAACAGAAGCACCGAGGGGAGGATCCTCTGTGGCTTTCCGTTTTCTGATCAATGGAGTCTCAGTTGTCTCTGTCTCTACTTCCCCAATGTCAATATCATCCAGATAAGTATCATAGTTAATAGACTCATCACCTTCAAAGTTAAGTGCTCCTATCCTCACATCATTCAAATCAAATTCTTCCCAATCAGAATCATCAGGAAGATCAACCACTTTCTGCTGAGGAGGAGGCATATAGTGTTCTTCTTCAACAGATGCATTTCTGTTAACAGGAACCTCTTCTCTCACAATCTCTGCAAACTCTCCAAACTTGTCTCCAAACAGCATCTTATCCGACAACTTCTTCTTCGGATTTATCATATGAAACACTTCAATACCCATAGGCATTGTGTCATGGGTGTCATTGGTCTTTCTCAGGTTTGGGTATCTTGAATCCAGAACAGAGTGAATAAACCTGGGAACAGCAGCAAACTTCTTATCTCTTGACACAACTGCTTTCACATCTTCAAAAATCATCCTAGACCAGTTGAACCGAACACCTCTGATTAGTGACACCATTGCATGGGTGTGCACCTGGTTCAGCTGATCTGTGGAGCTCTTCTTTGCAATGACACATTTTTGCAAGTAATGTGCCAGCATTCTCCAGTACGGCGGAATAAGAGCTTTCATTGTGGGAGGAGAGACTGTGAGGTATCCCATTTCCTTTAAACATTGGGACACCATCTCCTTGTCTAGCAAAGTGGAATCAACAGCTACATCTTTCAGTCTGAGTGCCTGTCTGAAATTCTCTTCAGTTAAGATTACTTCAGTATGTTGAATCTCAGCAACTATCTGCTTTCCATCTTCAGAAACCTCTGCTGTCTTCCAGAACTCTTGTTGCATCCGTTTGCAAATCACCGGGTTTGTTGTGAGAGCAAAGTGTAAACAGCACTTCTTCAAACCAGCTATCATTGACATATACTTCTCTTTGTATTCTGCAGGCGGGTCTAGCAAATATGCTACCTGATTGTGATCCTTTACAAACTCCAAATCCTCCAAACGGTCCTGTGGTGGTCGAGCTGCGTGCTTCAATCGAGGAGCCATTGCTCGAAATCAACAGTGGGAGAGAGATTGGTGATGAATTCCGAGTGGGATGGTGGAATCGGAAGGTCTCAGCGGCGGCGGAGAGTGGCAGGGCTGACGGAGGCAGTGGCGGCGGTGCAGAGGTGGAATGGAGGTGCTGTGGTGGATGGATGATGGCGGGAACAGTAGTGATGGAGTCGCAGGAGGGTTGCGAGTGTGGTGGAAGAGAGTGATGGCAGCGGCAGTGGTGGTGGTGGTTGAGAACGACGGAGGTAGTGGGTGGTAATGGTTAGGGTTTTTTAGAGGAAAGGGTTCAAGTAAAGAGGAAGAAGGAGATACCGATCGGTCTCCTTCTTTTTCTTCAAAACCTTTTGAAAAATTACACAAACCACCCTCTAATTTTTTTAACTTGAACAAAATGGACCCAAGGCTTTACACATCCTCGTTTTCTCTTAAATAAAGTTATAAAACTTTAAAATTAACACCCAAACCCCTCAAAATCACTCTTGATAAAAAAATCTTCCCCTGAAATCAAGCCCGAGAGTTTTACATCTGGCAACATTTACTTAAAAAATAAAACAAAATAATGAATAAGTCGAAGCAAAAACAAAGCGTTAAGAAAAAAAACAAAATAAAATTAAAATTAAAAATCAACAAAATAAAATTCTTAACAGACTGAGTTTTGATTGAGAAGGCGTTATAAGGGATCATACCAGATGGTCTGTGACTGAGGAACCCTTTTCAGCTTCGGTTACTCCGCGTGTTCAGGCGATTGCCGGTATTTTGGTCCAAATTTAAACTCATGCTGCTCTCGCTTACTCAAGCAGTTTCATCACATTATTTATCTTTTAGGGTCTATTTAATTATGACAATCTATCCAGGTCACACACATAAGTCCTAGGTATAATTTCTACAAACTATCAAGCACACCTAGTTTCCGTACAACATTTTTCATGACACCTTTCCTTAAGCCCAACGTCATGCTCCAGAGGGGTTGAGAAAAGAAAAGAATAGATCACGGAGGTTTTGTTGGATAATATACAAAGTCAACTGAATTTTTGAAACATTTTTTAACAACGTTCTCATCAGTGACAGAGGCTGAGGGTTTTGGACGCTTGAGGGTCTCTTTTGATTGTGCACTTGGCATCTTTTGGTTTGTCATATATACAATGTGATCTTAAAACGTACGTGGATCAGGGTGGTTCCAGGTCTCCGCTTTCGCAGAACAGAGGAGTCCTGACTCACGTACAACATTCCAGGTCATTGCTTACGCAAAGCAGAGGGAATGGGATTTTTGAGCATGACATCAACACTTAGAACCGGGCGTGTGTCTCAGGATACCTGATGCACAGTCAAATAGAAATTGTACTAACCTAAGTGTGTGCTGCCTTTCAAGCATCATACGTTATCTTCAAGTGTTGTGATAAAACATACCTTTTGATTGATTGTCAGCAGAGCCTACCAAGCATATCGACCATGAATCACTGCTTTTCACATCCACCTTACACGTGTCAGTCAGCAAACACCTGGAAATTTATATCACTTCCCAGCCTGGTCAACCAAACCAGAAAAAAAATTTAAAAGCACACACAATTGAGGAAATGAATATCTTTTATCTTCCCCTTGCTTTTATCTTCCCCTTGCTTTTAGATTTTTTTTTTCAAATGACAAACAAGTAATGAGAGGAGGGAAAACTCCCAGAACTCGACCGTTGCTGCCCATTGAAGATTGTTAAAGAAAAGTATCTTCATCAACCCATGATCAAGCCAAGGAGAAGACTGCAAGTCTGAAGATTGAAAGTAGAAGACATTTAATATCACAAGCCAAGGGGAAGATTGTAAGGGAATAATTTGTGGCTTGTGTATTAAATCATCACTTGGCGGACTATTTTGAAGACCTATGTGATAGAATAGGTGGAGATTAGCTGGGTTATGGTTATATTGGGTCACAGGGCCGATTTAGATGTGTTTGGGCTCAATTAAACAATGTTTAGAGGGAGTTTAGTGGGCCTATATGGTCAAAAACGGGAATTAGTGGGTAATTAGGGTTACCAAAGATAGATTAGCTTGTTTTCCAAGCTAATCTTCCCCTATATATAGATAGGTTAATCTTGTAATTAGGGTTGGTCATTCTAAAGGTGTTTTTGGTGATCATCGAAATTCTCCCAGAGAATTTCGATCAAGGTGTAATCAAGCAGTTGCATAATACAAGTGTTTTCTTCGAAAAAAACAAAATTAAAAGCACACACAATTGAGGAAATGAATATCTTTTATCTTCCCCTTGCTTTTAGATTTTTTTTAAAACTACGAAAAAAAAAACACTATTTTTTGTATTTTTGAATTTTTCAATTTTTTTTTTTTGTATTTTTTAAAATTTTTCATTTTTTTGTATTTTTTTTAAATTTTTCATATATATATTTTTTTTAATAATAATAAAACAAGTTGCCAGACTACTCATCAAAGGCTATCATTCGAAGGCCTTTGAGACACATTTCAAAGTTTTCACTTGGAAGGGGTTTCGTGAACATGTCCGCCACATTGTCATCCGATGCCACCCTCTCCAAATGAATGAGCCGTCGGTCATAGCAATCCCGAATGAAGTGCGTTTTGATGTCTATGTGTTTGGTTTTAGAGTGCTGCACGGGATTTTTTCACAATTTGCAAAGCAGCATTATTGTCACAAAAAATGGGAGTATCGAAAAAATTCAAACCGTAATCTCCCAGCTGATACTGCAACCAAACCACCTGAGAACAACAGGCAGATGCAGCAACATACTCTGCTTCGGCTGTCGACTGAGACACCGTGTGCTGCTTCTTACTTTGCCAAGACACCAGCCTGTCGCCTAAAAACTGAGCTCCAGCAGATGTGGATTTCCTGTCAAGCTCATTGCCACCATAATCACTGTCAGAAAAAGCATACAGGTTAAATCCAGACTCTTTAGGGTACCAGAGGCCTAGACGAGGCCGACCCTTCAAATATTTAAAAATACGTTTCACAGCAGAGAGATGAGAGAGTTTCGGATTAGCCTGATAGCGTGCGCATTGGCACACAGCGAGCATGATATCTGGACGGCTGGCAGTCAAATACATCAGAGATCCAATCATGGACCGGTACATGTGCTCGCTTACTGGTTGCCCATCTGGATCCCTGGTAAGTGCAGGTCGTGCTGCCATGGGTGTGGAGACTGGCTTTGCATCCATCATCTTGTACTTTTCCAAAATCTCAGTGACGTATTTAGCTTGATGGATCAGTATCCCACTGTCACTCTGCTTTACTTGCAATGCGAGGAAAAACTCCATCTCGCCCATCTGACTCATCTCAAATTTTGTGCGCATCACCTTCTCAAATTCTTTGCACAAATCTTCATTGGTCGAACCGAAGATGATGTCATCAACATATACTTGCACCATGATAATGTCATGCTCAACCTCCATTCTGAAAAGCGTCTGATCAACAATGCCTCTTGTGTATCCATGAGCAAGAAGATGATCAGTCAGAGTCTTGTACCACGACCGAGGAGCCTGGTGCAACCCATATAAAGCCTTGTCAAGCTTGTACACATGATACGGGTGCTCCTCATCAATGAACCCTGGAGGTTGAGTGACGTAAACTTCCTCATCCATCTCAGCATATAGAAAGGCAGTTTTCATGTCCAACTGGTAGACCGTGAAATTCATATATGAAGCATATGCTAAGAAGACTCTTATTGCGTCTAAGCGGGCCACTGGTGCGTACACTTCATCATAGTCCACACCTTGAATTTGCTTGTGGCCTTGAACCACCAATCTGGCCTTGTTTCTGACAATCACGCCGTTATCATCCTTTTTGTTCTTATACAGCCACCGAGTGGTGATGACCTTTTTGTCAGCTGGCCTTTCTACTAACCTCCAAACCTGAAGCCGTGAAAACTGATTGAGTTCTTCATGCATGGCCTCCACCCAACTGGGATCAGTCAAGGCCATTGTGATGTTAGGGGGCTCAATCTGTGAAATGAAACAGGAGTACATGCAATGATTGATGTCTCCTGACTGGCTTCTAGTGACCACCCCAGATGCTAAGGGACCAATGATGTTATCCAGGGGGTGGTACTTCTGAATTCTGGTCTCTGCAACAGCTTGAACTGGAATTTCAGGAGGCAGATTTGATAGATCGGGTTCTTCATGTGTATCTGCTTCATTTTCTGGATCAGCTCCAAGTGTCTGAGGAGAGTCGGGGGCTGGGTCAACTTCTGCATCTGTTTCCTGTGTTTGAGACTCCACAGGATCAACAGTCTCCTGTACTGGTGTAGGATCTAATACCGGAGCAGGGACAGGAGGCTTCGTGATGGAGTGTGAGACAGATGGTCCTGAAATTGTTTCTTCATAAAATTCCTCAGCTAAAACAGGGTCTAAGCCCAATGGGCGGAAGAATTGATTGTAGTCGAAAGCTTGAGGAGGACCGACTCCGCCATCAGATGGATTGTCTTCTAGCCAGTCCACGTTTGTGGACTCCATCACAATCCCGGTAGATTTATTGAAGACCCTGTAAGCGGAGCTGGCAGAGTAACCTACAAAATAACATTCATCGGCCTTAGCAGCAAATTTTGGAACATCAGTGTTAACTAAGACTGTGCATAAACACCCAAACGCCCGAAGGTGACCAATTATGGGCTTATCATTGTAGATTAGCTCATATGGCGTTTTCTGCTGCCGCTTATTGATGAGCACCCTATTCTAGACATAACAGGCAGTGTTAACTGCTTCTGCCCAGAACATGGTTGGCAGCTTTTGTGACATCCGAGAATTTCAAGGTTTACTTCCGTTAGACAATTCCGTTAGTTACGTTATAAGTGTTAACTTAGTAACTAATGCTTAACTAGGCCGAATACGTCCACGACCTTTGGTTGATCACCAAACCCGCCCATATGTGTTATGTGTTCAATTACTTATAGTTATTATGTGCAATGTGATTTAAATACATGATTTAGTATTGTGAATAGCATGACAACCCATGAACTGTACTTATCTTGCTTAAAATGTAAACTGGTCACTCTTGGGTTTCCAGCGAAACTACCGGGCGAAACTATAGTGTCGCCCGGCTAGTCTACCCTCTGACTACCAGAGTCAGTTTCGCCTGGCCAGCGAAACTGCCAGCGAAACTAGCCTCTGATATATAATATCTTAATAAAACCCTAGTTTCTCCATTTGCCTCCTTTACACAAAAACACACACACACTCCATCTTTCTCCTGGAAATCTGGTCAGTCGAGATTCACACCGAGCCATCGAGATCTCAGCCCCGAACCATCATCCATCAAGCTTGGAGATCGAACCGTGAGTCCCAAAACCACCATTTTTATGTTTTCTATGTGTTTTACTTAAAAAGCATGACCAAACCTCCATGGGATCACTTGATCTTCTGATATGTTGCTTAGGATTGCTAGATCTGTTATAAAGTCAGTAACTTTACGTGTGAAATCCATCCATGATGAAGATTTATGCTAGATTAGGTCATTTTAGGTTAAAATGTGTTTTTGGTGATTTGATGATGAAAATGCATGCTAAAGGTGTTAAAATGACTTCTGTGATGTTAGTAAATGGTTATGTATGCTAGATAATGAATTGCATGTAATATGGAAGCTGTTAGATTGATTTTTAGGCTGATTTATGTGTTTTTCGCGACTAGCGAAACTACTGTGTTCTCTGGGCGAAATTGTCCAGCGAAATTATGTGATATCTTCAACCAGCGACACTATGCAGCGAAACTGCAGTGTCGCCGGGTAAACCAACCAGACCTGTCCGAACGAAACTACCGAGCGAAATACCCTGAACGAAAGTTCAAACCAGTTTCGAGCGAATCTAAGCTGGCGAAACTGTGTCAACAGTTTCGAGCGAAACTAGCTTAGCGAAACTGTGCCATCGGGTATTCCCTAGCGAAAGTGCTGCCCGTGCACATAGCGAAACTGTGCAGCGACACAAGGCTAGCGAAACTGTGACCTGACCAAAATCCAAACTTGTGCAATTTACTTGAACACTATGCCATGACTTACATGATTATGCTATGATGATACATGCTTAGATTTCTGATGTATATGAACCCTTGTTTATGATCAACCATCGGTGTCGTGTGTCGGTATGTCGAGTCATAGTTCCAACGTGCTATGTTATGGGCCATAGTGACGTTAAGTAAAGATTAGACACCAAACTAATACTTAAGACCTAAACGTGTTCATAGGTCTTCGTTAAGCAAACTTGGATTTTATAGCAAGTGTAGCAGTGTAACCCAAGGTGAGTGTCACTAACCCGATTACCGTGAACCCGTTTGGGTCACACCGAATAACTAAATGAAAAACAATGCTGACAACTTCGAGAGTGCTATGCACCTCCCTGATGAACTTGAAAACTTGGAGTGCTCGGCACCCACTTGATGAACTTGAAGTGCTTTATGGGAAGCACTTGTGAATTACTTAAACAACTATTTCTGAAACGAAACTGAAAACACTTTTGAGATTCATGAGAATCCGGTAAACCTTTTTAATATGGCTAGCGTAGGTTAAAGTCTAAACCACATGATATCACATGATTTCTAAGGATGCCTTGAAAACTTAAAAGTCCTCAACTAAATTGTACCATTAATTGTAAAGCGAGGGGATGTTGGGTAGATCTACTGGAGTTTGACAAACTCCGCCCCGTGGCACGGGGAGTGCACGGAGGTACAATATCAGCCTATCTGACCGTGATCCCGAGAGGACACGGGGGAGGCAAATCCGCGATGACGTAGGTCCGCAAAACCTGATGGCACGGCCACTACAATAATGAGTCAGCTTTGGTACAAACTTCCTTAGTGCATGGAACAACGGATTAGCTACCCGCGATATCGGTTGAGCACTTTAACTATACAAAACTAGTACATACCCGATAACGTAGGTTACGGACAATACTTTTACTAAACCACAATAATATGATTTTGGATATCACTAAGCATTGCTTTTCACAAATGAATATTTCATAAGTATATGTTGACTCGATTATGATTATGAGACCGGGCCAATGCGTGACATGCCCACTATGAACTCACCAACCGTTAGGTTGACACTTGCGTGGTTTAAACTTTTGCAGATCGCTGAAGAGTATCCGGAGCAGGTTGACATGGCACAAGAAGATGTTTATTTTCATTTAAACTAAACTTGGGAATTTAAAACAATGTTTATGTAAAGCACGTGGTTAGTGCTAAAGATAATGATTTTCCGCTGCGTACTGTTAAACTGTTTTTATTGTTAAGGTTTGGACTTTACTCTGATTCGTTTAGTATTTGTAACTAATGGTTGTGGTCCTGGTTTGCTCGCACCCCTTAACGGTATAAACTCCGTTAGTGGTTGATTTGGGGGTGTGACAGATTGGTATCAGAGCCATAAGTTGCAGAGAACTGGAATCAATTTTGAAAACGATTTGGAAACTGCAACTTGAAAACCTTAGTTACAAACGGACAAACAAATTCCCAAAACAAAATTTTTACGTGCCAACCTGGGATACTCGCTCTGCTGTGTAAGTAAAAGCTTAGTACGTATGTATATATGTATATATATATATATATATATATATATATATATATAGACCGTGTCTAGGAAGTCTAACGGAAAGCCTTAGGAGATTTTCACACACGAATACGAAACGCGAACGCTAATACGCGCACTATACCGGGGGAAAGCGACAACGAAACGATGCTACACGCTACGTCCTGATTTCTACTACGATGACTACGCCGACGGTGACTTTTATGGGGAAGCCGACTTTCGACGATAGTACTCACGATTTACGACGTTCTCCGACGACGCCTCGATTTTGCACAAAATTTTTCTGGACTAATAGCGGGATAACGGGAAATCGTTAATATACATATTATGGGATATGTATAGAATATAACTGTGACTGAACACTGGCTACTTTAACTGTCCAGCAAGATGTCTGGAAGAGGGCACGGAAGGAGCAACATCAACATGACACCTGCACAACTACAAGCGATGATAAACGAACACGTGCAAGCCGCGGTGGCAGCCGTCCAAGCTGCATACGCCGCACAGGGTAATTATTATGCCGGTTAAGGCACAAGCAATTGTATTTTGACCTGTTTAAACTTAAAACCCGAACTATTATGCATCAGGAAACCACCATCACTGCACGTTCAAGTCCTTCATGGACTGCAAGCCGATGACGTTTTCCGGCGAAGAAGGAGCGGTGGGACTCCTCAGGTGGATTGAGAAGTCTGAGAAGGTCTTCTCTATGTGCAACTGCCCTGCTGGAGACAAAGTGAAGTATGCTACTGGTACCTTTGAGGGAGCTGCTCTCTCCTGGTGGAATGCCGAAATTCAGATGATTGGGGTAAATGCGGCTAACAACATGCAATGGGAAGCGTTTAAGGAATTGATTATGGAGGAGTACTGTCCCCGTGACCAAGTGAAGAAGCTAGAAGGTGAATTCTTGAATCTGAAGATGATTGGGTCTGAAGTCGAGCAGTATACTGCGCGTTACCATGAGTACGCGGTCTTATGCCCCACAATGGTTGATGCTGAGTTCAAACGCATTGAGCGTTATCTGGAAGGCCTCGCGCCTCAAATCAAAGGACTAGTAACTGCCAGCAACCCCGCAACCGTGCAGCAAGCCATCCGTTTGGCTCACAAACTTACCGATCAGGAGGTTGAGAAGGGTACACTTCCTGCAAAGGCCACAGAGAAGACTGCCCTAAGTGGCAAGAGAAAAGCTGATGATGAAGCTCCTGAGAACTCAATGAACAATCAGAGTGTTGGAAACAGCACTGGGAGGTCTTATAATTCTCAAGGTCAAAGTAAGAGGTCTGGAAACAACAGTGGAAACAACCGCCAGGGCGGAAATGGTCAAAGCAACTACAGGGGTAACCTGCCTCTGTGCAACAAGTGTGGGAAACATCATGCTGGTGTTTGTAGAAAGAATCTGAGCTGTGAAAGGTGTGGAAAGAAAGGCCACGAAGCAAAAGACTGTTGGGCAACTCTACCTGAGCAACAAAACCGCCAAAGGCAAAACAACAACAACAACAATCATGGCAACAACAACTATGGGAACAACCGTAACGGGCAAGGAAACAATCAGAACAACAATGGTGGAGCCCGTGGCTGTTTTGAATGTGGTGCTCAAGGCCACATTAAGAGGGACTGCCCGCAGCTGAGAAGACAGGGTAATGGTAATCCAGGAAACAATGGTGGGAACGGTAATGGCGGAGGAAATGGTAACGGGAATAACAACGGGAATGGTGGAAATGGCAGGGGAAGAGCTTTTGTCATGGGTCAAGGTGAAGCTCGCAACGATGCCAACGTGATTAACGGTAAATTCATCCTTAATGGTTTCTTTGCTACTGTATTGTTTGATTCTGGTGCTGAAAGAAGCTTTATTTCTACAAAATTTGCTAAATTGATTAATGCTAAACCAATTGCCCTAGATGCTAAGTATGTGGTAGAGCTAGCAAATGGTAAACTTCATGATACGACTCAGATAGTTAAGGACTGTAAGTTAGAACTAGCTGGCCATACGTTAGGAATCGATCTTATGCCTTTCCCGATTGGTAGTTTTGATGTCATAGTAGGAATGGATTGGTTATCTGAAAACCGCGCTGAAATCTTATGTAAAGAAAAAGTGGTTCGTATTCCACTCAAGGAAGGTGAAGTGTTAACAGTTCAAGGTGAAAAAGGTGGAACAGTCACCGGTATTATTTCGTTTCTCAAAGCTCAAAAGTGCCTTCGTAAAGGTCACTTCGCGATTCTTGCAAACGTCACCGATTCGACACTTTCCGAGCGCAGAATTGACGACTACCCGATAGTCCGCGACTTCCAAGATGTATTTCCTGAAGATCTGCCTGGTTTGCCTCCATTTCGACAAGTCGAGTTTGGAATCGATTTAACTCCTGGAGCCGCTCCGATCGCACGCGCACCATATCGTTTGGCAGTAAGCGAACTCAACGAACTCTCCGCACAACTTCAAGAGCTACTCGACAAAGGGTTTATTCGTCCGAGTTCATCTCCATGGGGAGCACCAGTATTATTTGTTAAGAAGAAGGATGGAACGTTCCGCATGTGTATCGACTATAGAGAGCTTAACAAGGTTACGATTAAGAATCGGTATCCACTTCCTCGAATCGACGATCTCTTCGACCAGCTACAAGGTTCGAGCTACTTCTCAAAGATTGATCTACGGTCTGGATATCACCAACTTCGCGTTCGTGATGAGGATGTCCCCAAGACTGCTTTCAGAACTCGCTATGGTCACTACGAATTCCTGGTTATGCCGTTTGGGCTAACCAATGCACCTGCCGTATTTATGGATCTGATGAATCGAGTGTGCAAGCCGTACCTCGATAAGTTTGTGATAGTTTTCATTGATGATATTTTGATCTACTCCAAGACGAAGGAGGAACACGAGGAGCACCTGCGACTTATCTTGGAATTGCTCCGCAAGGAACAGCTTTACGCCAAGTTTTCGAAGTGCGATTTTTGGATTCGCGAAGTCCAGTTTCTTGGACACATTGTTGATCAGAACGGAATTCATGTCGACCCAGCTAAAGTGGAAGCTATCAAGAATTGGCCTACTCCAAGAGCGCCGACCGAAATCCGACAATTTTTGGGACTTGCCGGATATTACCGAAGGTTCATTAAGGGTTTCTCGCAATTGGCTCAACCCTTAACGGCTTTGACGCACAAAGGAGTGCAATATAGATGGGGTGAAAAAGAAGAACGCGCGTTTCAAACTCTTAAAGATATGTTATGTTCAGCTCCAATTCTCGCGTTGCCCGACGGAATTGACGACTTTGTGGTCTATTGCGATGCATCCATCCAAGGACTCGGTTGCGTGTTGATGCAACGGGATAAGGTGATTGCCTATGGGTCCAGGCAACTGAAGGATACTGAGAAGAATTATACAACGCATGATTTGGAATTGGGAGCCGTTGTTCATGCACTCAAGATTTGGAGACATTACCTCTACGGAACAAAGTGCACGATATTTACCGACCACAAAAGCTTACAACACATCTATGAACAGAAGGATCTCAACATGCGACAACGACGGTGGGTCGAGTTACTAAACGACTATGACCTAGCAATTAAGTATCACCCGGGAAAAGCCAATGTTGTGGCTGATGCATTAAGTCGAAAGGAGTATGAAAAGCCTCGACGGGTACGAGCGCTGCAACTTACCATCCACACGGGATTGCCGGATCGGATCCGCGATGCCCAACAAGAAGCTTCGAAAGGAGGAAAACTTCGCAGCTGAAGCACTGCGTGGTGTAGATGGCAACTCCGAAATTAAGTCCGACGGACTCAGGTATTATAATGACAGAATTTGGGTTCCTCTACTTGGAAATCTCCGTGAACTCGTGATGGACGAGGCTCACAAGTCAAGGTATTCGGTACACCCTGGATCGGATAAAATGTACCAAGATTTAAAGGGTTTGTATTGGTGGCCGAATATGAAAGCCGACATCGCGCGATATGTGGCTAAGTGTTTAACATGCTCAAGGGTTAAGATCGAGTACCAAAAGCCTTCTGGGCTATTACAGCAACCAAAGATCCCAGAATGGAAATGGGAGGATATCTCCATGGATTTTGTAACGGGATTACCTCATCGATCGAATCGACCGGATGCGATTTGGGTCATCATTGATCGATTAACCAAGTCTGCACATTTTATCCCGATGAAGGAAAGTGACAATATGGATAAGTTAACTAAGCTGTACATTGACCGAATTGTGGCACGCCATGGAGTGCCTAAGACCATTATCTCCGACCGAGATCCTCGATTTACTTCCCGATTATGGCAATCTATGCAAGAAGCACTGGGAACCAGACTGGATATGAGTACAGCTTATCACCCGCAGACCGATGGTCAGACGGAACGAACTATTCAGACTTTAGAAGACATGCTCCGAGCTTGCGTTCTCGACTTCGGTAAAGACTGGGAGGCTCACCTTCCGTTGGTGGAGTTCTCCTACAACAACAGTTATCATTCGAGCATCGGTGCAGCACCTTTTGAAGCCCTTTATGGCAGAAAATGTAGATCGCCCGTGTGTTGGGCCGAAACGGGTGAGAAGGGACTCACCGGACCAGAACTCATTCATGATACTACGGAGCGAATTATTCAAATCAGAAAACGGATAGCCGCAGCACGAGACAGACAAAAGAGCTATGCCGACAAACGCCGTAAGCCTTTGAAGTTCGAAGTAGGCGACAAGGTGCTATTGAAGGTATCTCCCTGGAAAGGTGTGATACGCTTCGGAAAGCGTGGGAAGCTGAATCCTCGCTACATCGGTCCATTTGAAATCATTGGGGAAGTAGGCCCGGTGGCCTACCGTTTACAACTCCCTGCTGAACTCGATGGAGTTCACAACGTGTTTCACGTCTCTAATCTAAAGAAATGTCTGGCTGAAGACACTGAAATAATTCCTTTGGAGGAATTGCAAATTGATGAACATTTGAGATTTATCGAGCAACCGGTAGAAATCATGGGACGCGAGGAGAAAGCCCTCAAACGTAGCAAGATTTCGATCGTCAAGGTTCGATGGAACTCAAAGCGTGGACCTGAATATACTTGGGAACGAGAGGATCAAATGAAGAAAAAGTATCCTCACTTGTTCGAGCGACCGTCCGCAGAATACTCAAGGTATGATTTAATTTTGGGGACCAAAATTCCTTTAACAGGAGGAGGAGGTGACGACCCTAAAACTTTTGCTTTCTTTCCCCAGCAACAACGACAGCCGAGGCTGCGAACGCTACGACGCAAGAATAATTTTCGGGACGAAAATTCCAATTACAAGGGGATGATGTGACATCCGAGAATTTCAAGGTTTACTTCCGTTAGACAATTCCGTTAGTTACGTTATAAGTGTTAACTTAGTAACTAATGCTTAACTAGGCCGAATACGTCCACGACCTTTGGTTGATCACCAAACCCGCCCATATGTGTTATGTGTTCAATTACTTATAGTTATTATGTGCAATGTGATTTAAATACATGATTTAGTATTGTGAATAGCATGACAACCCATGAACTGTACTTATCTTGCTTAAAATGTAAACTGGTCACTCTTGGGTTTCCAGCGAAACTACCGGGCGAAACTATAGTGTCACCCGGCTAGTCTACCCTCTGACTACCAGAGCCAGTTTCGCCTGGCCAGCGAAACTGCCAGCGAAACTAGCCTCTGATATATAATATCTTAATAAAACCCTAGTTTCTCCATTTGCCTCCTTTACACAAAAACACACACACACTCCATCTTTCTCCTGGAAATCTGGTCAGTCGAGATTCACACCGAGCCATCGAGATCTCAGCCCCGAACCATCATCCATCAAGCTTGGAGATCGAACCGTGAGTCCCAAAACCACCATTTTTATGTTTTCTATGTGTTTTACTTAAAAAGCATGACCAAACCTCCATGGGATCACTTGATCTTCTGATATGTTGCTTAGGATTGCTAGATCTGTTATAAAGTCAGTAACTTTACGTGTGAAATCCATCCATGATGAAGATTTATGCTAGATTAGGTCATTTTAGGTTAAAATGTGTTTTTGGTGATTTGATGATGAAAATGCATGCTAAAGGTGTTAAAATGACTTCTGTGATGTTAGTAAATGGTTATGTATGCTAGATAATGAATTGCATGTAATATGGAAGCTGTTAGATTGATTTTTAGGCTGATTTATGTGTTTTTCGCGACTAGCGAAACTACTGTGTTCTCTGGGCAAAATTGTCCAGCGAAATTATGTGATATCTTCAACCAGCGACACTATGCAGCGAAACTGCAGTGTCGCCGGGTAAACCAACCAGACCTGTCCAAACGAAACTACCGAGCGAAATACCCTGAACGAAAGTTCAAACCAGTTTCGAGCGAATCTAAGCTGGCGAAACTGTGTCAACAGTTTCGAGCGAAACTAGCTTAGCGAAACTGTGCCATCGGGTATTCCCTAGCGAAAGTGTTGCCCGTGCACATAGCGAAACTGTGCAGCGACACTAGGCTAGCAAAACTGTGACCTGACCAAAATCCAAACTTGTGCAATTTACTTGAACACTATGCCATGACTTACATGATTATGCTATGATGATACATGCTTAGATTTCTGATGTATATGAACCCTTGTTTATGATCAACCATCGGTGTCGTGTGTCGGTATGTCGAGTCATAGTTCCAACGTGCTATGTTATGGGCCATAGTGACGTTAAGTAAAGATTAGACACCAAACTAATACTTAAGACCTAAACGTGTTCATAGGTCTTCGTTAAGCAAACTTGGATTTTATAGCAAGTGTAGCAGTGCAACCCAAGGTGAGTGTCACTAACCCGATTACCGTGAACCCGTTTGGGTCACACCGAATAACTAAATGAAAAACAATGCTGACAACTTCGAGAGTGCTATGCACCTCCTGATGAACTTGAAAACTTGGAGTGCTCGGCACCCACTTGATGAACTTGAAGTGCTTTATGGGAAGCACTTGTGAATTACTTAAACAACTATTTCTGAAACGAAACTGAAAACACTTTTGAGATTCATGAGAATCCGGTAAACCTTTTTAATATGGCTAGCGTAGGTTAAAGTTTAAACCACATGATATCACATGATTTCTAAGGATGCCTTGAAAACTTAAAAGTCCTCAACTAAATTGTACCATTAATTGTAAAGCGAGGGGATGTTGGGTAGATCTACTGGAGTTTGACAAACTCCGCCCCGTGGCACGGGGAGTGCACGGAGGTACAATATCAGCCTATCTGACCGTGATCCCGAGAGGACACGGGGGAGGCAAATCCGCGATGACGTAGGTCCGCAAAACCTGATGGCACGGCCACTACAATAATGAGTCAGCTTTGGTACAAACTTCCTTAGTGCATGGAACAACGGATTAGCTACCCGCGATATCGGTTGAGCACTTTAACTATACAAAACTAGTACATACCCGATAACGTAGGTTACGGACAATACTTTTACTAAACCACAATAATATGATTTTGGATATCACTAAGCATTGCTTTTCACAAATGAATATTTCATAAGTATATGTTGACTCGATTATGATTATGAGACCGGGCCAATGCGTGACATGCCCACTGTGAACTCACCAACCGTTAGGTTGACACTTGCGTGGTTTAAACTTTTGCAGATCGCTGAAGAGTATCCGGAGCAGGTTGACATGGCACAAGAAGATGTTTATTTTCATTTAAACTAAACTTGGGAATTTAAAACAATGTTTATGTAAAGCACGTGGTTAGTGCTAAAGATAATGATTTTCCGCTGCGTACTGTTAAACTGTTTTTATTATTAAGGTTTGGACTTTACTCTGATTCGTTTAGTATTTGTAACTAATGGTTGTGGTCCTGGTTTGCTCGCACCCCTTAACGGTATAAACTCCGTTAGTGGTTGATTTGGGGGTGTGACAGCT